>JAYESA010000015.1:164808498-165545998 GCA_036927795.1 Iris macrosiphon
TCCCCCTCCTCCAGCGCTGCCCGAACCTCGCTGCGCCGCCGCCGACTCCGATCTCCCCCTCCTCCAGCGCCGCCCGGACCCCGCTGCGCTGTCGCTGACTCCGATCTCCCCCTCCTCTTTCTTCCCCGCAGAACCAGGCCCGACCCCGAGCCCCTACGATCGTCGTGCTACGCCTCCGGTCGCCTGCCGCGCACCGCCGTCCAGCCTCCCCGCCGCCAGCACCGCCCTAGCACCTCCGGCCGGCCTCCTTCGCCACAGCTCCGGCCAGCAAGCCCTAAACCCTAGGATTTGGACACAGCCCTCGGACACGTGTCGGACACGGAATAGTTCGGTTTTTTGAACCCAGTTCAGGTACGCGTATCTCCCTGCTCGTTTGCCCGTTTTCGATTCCGTCAGTTGCATCGCGAACCCTGTGTAACCCTCTCGGTGCCCGTGCAACCCGCTCGGGACATCGCGTCCTGTGGTGATCGCGAACCGCGATCCAAAAACAGGAAAAATAATGCCCTGATTCACCCCGGAACTGGGTACGCCCCGCCAAACGGGATGACTTGGTCGCGTGCGATCTTCACCGATACGTGCGCGCCGTCGATACGGACGTGCAGGATTTCGCAGAAGTCGATTCGGGTGTGCGTGCACACCGAAATCAACGCGTATCCGCGGACACCGTCCCGTATCCGTCCTTTCTGAAATGCATCATAACTTTGTGTACACACGTCGGATCGAAACGAAACTTGCGCCATCGGACTCGTTGCAATACACTGGTCCTGTGACCCAAGTTTGGTTCGATTCTGAGAACGTTGACAAAATCGCGTGTCGTGGGCCCCATAGGCTCCACTTGACGGACGATTTTGTGATCGGCTCATCGGAATCCAATTTTGAAAGTTCCGTTGGGTTCGTATCATCGTTCCTGACCTGTTGACACTAAGTTTGGTGAATTTGGAGACCTTTGACCCTGACACATTTTTCGGTGCGAAGCGGCCCACATGTGGACCCCGCTTTGACCCGAAATTGTCATTTTTGCCCTTGTCTCCAAATTGGACTCAAGGACAGGCATTTCTAGCTGATTAATATTTTTTGAATCTGATGGTGATGTTTATTTCAGCAACAGGAGTAGTACCTGCAAATCACACTGAGACCAGAGCTACAGTTGGAGTCAGAACCCCAGGCAAGTGTACCTCGCCAAAACTTGCAGTCTTTGTTACTTATTCCCTTGGCTTATATATATATATATATATATATATATATATATATATATATATATATATATATATATTGTGGTTCATGCTTGACCTAGGACCGTGTGACTTTACTTAGCGTCCGATTCATAGTCGGGTGCCAACACCGTATGCGGCGTTGTGTATTGTCATCTTGACATGGATACCGAGACCCGATATTTCTCTTACTTGTCTTATCAAGTACATCATAACCAGGACACTTGACACAATTCATGGACATGATCTTCCTGAGATATTCGTGGTGATTCTGTATAGGATACAGGACTTGACATTGACATTATGTTCCTAGATACTATATGACTTGTTGCATTAGATATGATCTTACGTGACATGAACATGGGGCCACATGGACATGAGACGTATGATTACATTGGGTGGGGAGGGACACACAGGCTACAGGTTGATTTTATATATTATGCCGGCGTCTCAGTCTTTCGCTGAGCTAGACGACCACATGATATCACTGCTACCGGCTCCCCGACACAGAGCTTGTAGTGGTTTCAGCCTGAGTTCTAGTGCTGCTCTCATATTGCATATCATTTAGCTGGTTATTTAGTGTTTCCCTATTGTTCCATTTATTGCTGAAGAGACACACAGGCTACAGGTTGACTATATTATGCCGGCGTCTCAGTCTCTCTCCGAGCTAGACAACTACATGATATCGCTGCTACCGGCTCCCCTACACAGAGCTTGTAGTAGTCTCAGCCTGAGTACTGGTGATGTTCTCACCTGCATTTCACATAGATGGTTACATATTTACCCTGTTTATTTTATTGACTATTTTACTGCATTAGTATGGCTTGTATTATCTGTACCTTGCTATGTCCCCTGAGGACCTGGATCCGGATTATGTCCCCAGGTATAGCCGAAGAGATCCATCCAGAGATATACCGTACGGGAGCACTTCCAGGAGCTGAACCAGAACCTGAGAACGAGATCGTGCCAGAGGATTTCTCCTGGGCATTGCCTTTATATAGTCAGTTATTTCTGTTTCTATTTTCAGTTCCTTTATTTCCTGTCTATTTGCATTGATGTATCAGACTTGTTCTCGGATTGTTCACCGAGACACTTTTATTGAGATTTGTTAGTTTATTCTATTTGCATTATTTTGTCATTTGATCTGTGATTATCTGTTGAGGATGAGATTAGTATAGACTGTGACTTGTAGTACTTGATCTATTTATTGTTAGACTACAGCTTAAGCATGCCCTGATGGATCCATTAAATTGGGTTGTCCATCGATACGTGCTGCTGGCCATTGCCACGTGTCCAGTCCCTCGGTATTTTGGGACTGGGGCGTGACATAGTTTTTGTGGTAGCCCATGCAGGTCTACGACTAAATTGTTCGGTTTTAACTTAGGGACCGAACATGCCTGCAATAAGATAGGATAAGTTTTTAGGATCTCATCCACTTGCTTGAAACGTTCTTGATATCCATATCGAATTCGAATTAATTTCTTGACTTGCATCCTGCCTTGATTCCTGTGTGCCTCTTATTATTTATTTTGGTTGCAGGGTTATGGATTCACGAGCAAACGACGAGACTCCCATAACATCACCACGAGATGCTGTGGTAACCAACGAAGATGAAGTAACACTAGTGGATGGAGGACAATCAGCTCAACAACATGCCTCAGGAATCCAGCAAAATAACATTCCAACATCGACACAAATTCCTCCACCAATGTCCGTAATTCCACCAGGGCAGGCCATGGATGGGCAGCAGATGTTTCAAATGATCTATGCAATAATGCAAGCTCAACAAGAGGCTTTGAGTCGCAGCCTAGTAACCGCACTAGAGCAGGCAGGTCTACCAGCACGACGGCCAATGACGGGCTCTATCACTGATTTCCGCCAGCTGAAGCCCCGTACCTTCTAAGGCAAAGAGGAGCCCACAGAAGTTCATGAGTGGCTCACCAACACTCAACATCAATTAGAAGCAGCCGAGCTTCCAAGAGAACGTTGGATGACTGCCGTCAGAATGTAATTGACAGGCAATGCGCACCACTGGTGGTTATCTGAGGAGGCACGACTCGGACCAGACCGAGTCACTTGGGAGGAGTTCTCCAGACTCTTTCAGGAGATGTACATTCCGGCTATTGCACGATCAGAACTTCGGGACAAGTTCAATCGCCTCACTCAGGATTCTATGACGGTGGAAGAGTACAACGCAGAATTTATTCGTCTAAGTCGCTTCGCCCCAACATTGATCCCGACGGAAGAAGAGAAGACCGAGAAGTTCTTCGACGGACTAAACATTGAGCTACAGAAACTAATTGGATTCGTTGCACCTACATCTTACCCGGACGTCCTTGCTGCAGCATGACGCATGGAGCGCGTCATCAGGAGAGAGACCAGTCTGAAGCGGCCATCCACATCAGCACCAGCCGGGGCACCACAAGAAGAAGCTAAAAAGAAACCTCACATGCACCAGCCATCAGGAGCATCTCCACAGTCACTACCTATTTGTCAATATTGTCGCAAGCGAGGCCATATTGAGGACGAGTGCAGACGAAAAAGGAAAGTATGTTTAGCTTGCGGATCCAGTCAGCATCCATTGAGGGAATGCCCTGAGCGCCGAGAAAGAGCACCAAAGGGTAAACAACAAGCGTTACCAGAACCGAGGCCAGCCCATCCAGCATTGGGAGCACCGCAAACGGGAGTTCAAGAAGTCCTACCACCAGCTCCAGGAGGGTATCAGCCGAGGCCACCTTTGATACCCCAGGCACTACTCTTCCAGCAGGCTCAGCAGCAGAAGAATCGACTGCAAGGACGCAAACAAGCTTTCGCGATGACCGTGGAGAACGCGCAGACTCGTGGAGTAGCTGATGCGCGTAAGTGATTTGTAGATACAGCTTCTAGTCTTGTTTTAGCTCGCGCCTATTTGGTTCGTGACCTCAGCCCCAACCTAGTAATTTGAAACTTGTTAATAATAATCTAATTTTCTAAAAATTGTAGTTCTTTTGCTTTAACTAGATTTTATTTACTCTGAAAAGTGCATAACTTTCATTCTTAGGGAAACGACATCTTCCCTAAGTATCTTGTGATGTGTTTCGAACAACGCTTGCAACCGTGTCATCTTTGTTGACCGGTTATTCTTTGATTGTGAGGACGCAATCCTCTTAAGAGGGGTAGATTGTAAACCCCCTGATTTTTTAAGATTTTAAAACTGGATTTTTCAGAATTTTCTGGGATTTTTGGGAATTTTTACTAATTAAAAACGAGGTATTTTTGGCATTAAATAAAATTAAATGATTTTAAAATATATTAAAATATTACGAAAATAATATTTTTGGGTGTAAAATAAAAAACTAGACTTAGGGTAATTTTTCTGGAATTTATTGGGCCCCAGACCTATTTTTAAACACCTCAAAACTGTTTTTATTATTATTTTATTTTTATTATCCTAAACCTAAACCCTAGCCCAACCCAAGCCCAAGGCCCAACCGAGCCCAACCGAGCCCATGGGCTATCGGGTCGGTCGGCCAGACCAGAACACGCCGCCCGACCCGCGAGCCCCTCTCCCCCACGACCCGCTCGGTCCCCGGCCGCGCCCGCTCCGCCCGCTTCTTCCGCCACTCCCCTCGCCACGCCGGCCAAGCGCCCCCGCCCGCTCCCGCGGCCCAGCACCCCACGACCTCCGCCTCGCTCGGCCCCCTCTCCCCCGCCGGCTCCCTACAAATACCCCCTCTCCCCTCCCTCTCCGACAACACCGCACTACCTCGCTGCGCCGCCGCCGACTCCGATCTCCCCCTCCTCCAGCGCCGCCCGGACCTCGCTGCGCCGCCGCCGACTCCGATCTCCCCCTCCTCCAGCGCCACCCGGACCCCGCTGCGCCGCCGCTGACTCCGATCTCCTCCTCCTCCTTCTTCCCCGCAGAACTAGGCCCGACCCCGAGCCCCTCCGGTCGCCGTGCTCCGCCTCCGGCCGCCTGTCGCGCGCCGCCATCCAGCCTCCCCGCTGCCAGCACCGCCCTAGCGCCTCCGGTCGGCCTCCCCCGTCGTAGCTCCGGCCGGCCTCCCCCGCCGCAGCTCCGGCCAGCAAGCCCTAAACCCTAGGATTCGGACACAGCCCTCGGACACGTGTCGGACACGGAATAGTTCGGTTTTTCGAACCCTGTTCAGGTACGCGTATCTTCCTGCTCGTTTGCCCGTTTTTGATTCTGTCAGTTGCATCGCGAACCCTGCGTAACCCTCTCGGTGCCCGTGCAACCCGCTCGGGGCATCGCGTCCTGTGGCGATCGCGAACCGCGATCCAAAAACAGGAAAACAACGCCCTGATTCACCCCGGAACTGGGTATGTCCCGCCAAACGGGACGACTTGGTCGCGTGCGGTCTTCACCGATACGTGCGCGCCGTCGATACGGACGTGCGAGATTTCGCAGAAGTCGATTCGGGTGTGCGTGCACACCGGAATCAACGGGTATCCGCGGACACCGTCCCGTATCCTCCCTTTCTGGAATACGTCATAACTTTGTGTACACATGTCGGATCGAAACGAAACTTGCGCCATCAGACTCGTAGCAATACGCTGGTCCTGTGACCCAAGTTTGGTTCGATTCTGAGAACGTTGACAAAATCGCGTGTCGTGGGCCCTACAGGCTCCACTTGACGGGCGATTTTGTGACCGGCTCATCGGAATCCAATTCTGAAAGTTCCGTTGGGTTCGTATCATTGTTCCTGACCTGTTGACACTAAGTTTGGCAAATTTGGAGACCTTTTACCCTGACATATTTTTCGGTGCGAAGCGGCCCACATGTGGACCCCGCTTTGACCCGAAATTATCATTTTTGCCCTTGTCTCCAAATTGGACTCAAGGACAGACGTCTCTAGCTGATTGATATTTTCTGAATCTGATGGTGATATTTATTTCAGCAACCGGAGTAGTACCTGCAAATCACACTGAGACCAGAGCTACAGTTGGAGTCAGAACCCCAGGCAAGTGTACCTCGCCAAAACTTGCAGTCTTTGTTACTTATTCCCTTGGCTTATATATATATATGTATATATATTGTGGTTCATGCTTGACCTAGGACCGTGTGACTTTACTTAGCGTCCGATTCATAGTCGGGTGCCAACACCGTACGCGGCGTTGTGTATTGTCATCTAGACATGGATACCGAGACCCGATATTTCTCGTACTTGTCTTATCAAGTACATCATAACCCAGGACACTTGACACAATTCATGGACAGGATCTTTCTGAGATATTCGTGGTGATTCTGTATAGGATACATGACTTGACATTGACATTATGTTCCTAGATACTATATGACTTGTTGCATTAGATATGATCTTACGTGACATGGACATGGGGCCACATGGACATGAGACGTATGATTACATTGGGTGGGGAGGGACACACAGGCTACAGGTTGATTTTATATATTATGTCGGCGTCTCAGTCTTTCGCTGAGCTAGACGACCACATGATATCACTGCTACCGGCTCCCCGACACAGAGCTTGTAGTGGTTTCAGCCTGAGTTCTAGTGTTGCTCTCATATTGTATATCACTTAGCTGGTTATTTAGTGTTTTCCTATTGTTCTATTTATTGCTGGAGAGACACACAGGCTACAGGTTGACTATATTATGCCGGCGTCTCAGTCTCTCTCCGAGCTAGACAACTACATGATATCGCTGCTACCGGCTCCCCTACACAGAGCTTGTAGTAGTCTCAGCCTGAGTACTGGTGATGTTCTCACTTGTATTTTACATAGATGGTTACATATTTACCCTGTTTATTTTATTGACTATTTCACTGCATTAGTATGGCTTGTATTATCTGTACCTTGCTATGTCCCCTGAGGACCTGGATCCGGATTATGTCCCCAGGTATAGCCGAAGAGATCCATCCAGAGATATACCGTACGGGAGCACTTCCAGGAGCTGTACCAGAACCTGAGAACGAGATCGTGCCAGAGGATTTCTCCTGAGCATTGCCTTTATATAGTCAGTTATTTCTGTTTCTATTTTCAGTTCCTTTATTTCCTGTCTATTTGCATTGATGTATCAGACTTGTTCTCGGATTGTTCACCGAGACACTTTTATTGAGATTTGTTAGTTTATTCTATTTGTATTATTTTGGCATTTGATCTGTGATTATCTGTTGAGGATGAGATTAGTATAGACTGTGACTTGTAGTACTTGATCTATTTATTGTTAGACTACAGCTTAAGCATGTCCTGATGGATCCATTAGATTGGGTTGTCCATCGGTGCGTGCTGCTGGCCATTGCCACGTGTCCAGTCCCTCGGTATTTTGGGACTGGGGCGTGACACTACTAATCTCATCCACAGAATGAATACATCAATATCAATAAAAGAAAATATAAATATCATCAAGTCACAAGTAAATAAATCGGGAAACAACCCGATAATAAGTCTGTTACAATTATTCATTAAACAAGAATTAAAAGAGTTTAATTGCATCAAGACTGAGCATAGAAGAAGCAGATATTCAGGATAAATCCTCAGCGATCACCTCGTCCTCAGGTTCTGGTACTACTCCGAGAAGTGCTCATGTTCTGTACACCTCAGGATAGATATCCTCTGCTAACCCTGGGGACATAATCCAGATCCAGGTCCTCAGAGGACATAGCAAGGTACAAAATAACTCATGCCAAAATAAATACAGTGCAACAATAAATGAAATAATAGGGTAAACTATATAACCAGCTAAGTGATATGCAAGTAAGAGTTTTAGTCATACTCGGACTGAGACTACTATAGGATCTGTGTCGGGGAAACCCATAGCAGTATTCTCTCGAAGGGCCAGTAATGTACCAAAGCTCTGTGTCAGAGTCTAAGGCACTTCCAGTAAAGTAATATATATATAATCAGCCTTTTGTATGGTAAATCTCTCCCCACCCAATGTAATCACACGTCTCATGTCCATGACACGCAAGATCATATCTAATGCAGCAAGTCATAATAAGATCTAAGCATATATATAAAGAATATGTCATGAAATATGTATCCTATACAGAATCACCATGAATATCTCAGAAAGATTTTGTCTCATGAATAGTATCAGTTATCCTGGGTATGACGTACTTGATAATGCAAGCACGAGAATGTAAAGGATGTCGATATCCATCTCTAGGTGACGTTACACAACTCCGCGTACGATGTTGGCACCCGAATATTATTCGGACGCTAAGTAAAGTCACACGGTCCTAGGTTAAGCATGTACAATAATTAATTAAGTCAAAGAAAAAAGTAAGAAAAGTGCAAGGTTGGCAAGGTACACTTGCATTGGGTTCTGACTCAAACTGTAGCTCTGGTAGCAGCGGAATTTGCAGGTACTCCTTCGGTTGCTGAAATAAACATCAACATCAGGTTCAAAAAATATTAAATAGCTAGAAACGCCTGTCCTTGAGTCCAATTTGGACACAGGGGCAAAAATGATAGTTTTTGGTTAAAGCGAGGTCCACATGTAGGTCGTTTCGCACCAAAAAATGTGTCAAAAATAATAGTCTCCAAATTCGTCAAACTTAGTGTTAATAAGTCCAGAACGATGATACGAACCCAATGAAACTTCCAGAACTGGATTCCGATAAGCCGATTTTGTCAACGTTCTCAGAATTGAACCAAACTTGGGTCACAGGACCAGCGTATTGCTACGAGTCCGATGACACAAGTTTCATTTTGATCCAATGTGTGTACACAAAGTTACAACGTGTTCTGGAACAGGATCGATACGGGGCGTTGTCGACGGATACGCGTTGATTTCGGTGTGCATGCACATCCAAATCAACTTTTATAAAATCTTACACATCCGTATTAACGGCGCGCACTTTTCGGTGAAGTTCGTACATGACCAAATCGTCCCGTTTGGCGGGGCGCACTCAATTTCGGGAAAAAATGGGCAAATATTTTCCTGATCGCCACAGGACGCGACACACCGAGCGGGTTATACGGGCATCGAGAGGGTCACGCAGTGTTCGCGTCACAACAGATGGAACGGGAAATAGGGCAGCGAGGAGAGAGAAAAGGCTACATGAACAGGGCTCCACAGAAACTGGATTTCTCGTGTCCGCGAGGCGACGCGACAAGACACGGCACATTGTTAGGGTTAGGGTTTCGACGCTGGGGGAAGTGGCTGGGGGCGCCGGGGCTTCACCGGAGGAGGGGCGGTGTGCTGGCGTAGGCGGGGCGGGGCTCTGGAGGGTTGTCGGCGGCTGAGTTCTGCTGTTGCGGGGTCGTCGGGCTCTGGCGGAGGAGCTCGGGGAGATCGAAGCGGTGGCGGCGGGGAGAGGCGGCGCTGGAGCTGCTGCCGGAGGAGAGAGAGTGGCGGAGGCTCAGGCGGGGAGACGTTCAGGTCGATGAGGAGCTGGGAAAGATGGCGGAGTAAGGCAGAGGCAGGGGATCGAGGCTGAGGAGGCTGGCGGAGCTGCCAGGGACGACAGAGGCGGGTTTATATAGAGAGCAGGGAGGGAGGAGAAGGGCCGGCGTCGGTTACGGAAGGCGGAGCGGCTGGGGGAGCGGAGCAGCCGGCGGTTGCGGGAGCGGGAAGGTCGAACGGTGACCACGGCGGCGGAAACGGCCGCCGGGGAGGGGAACCGTCGGGAAGAAGAGGGGTTGGGGGTTTGGTACTAGCGGGTTAACGGGTCCGGGTCCGGGTCGGGCGGATGGGATCCGACCCGATCCATTAAGCAAGGGTGCGGGTTAGGGTTTCGGGTCGGGTTTAGATCCGACCCGACCCGCTAGGGTTAGGTTTGGTTCAGGCTCCGGTTCAGCATGGTTCAGTTCGGTTTGGTTCACAAATAAACCGGGTTTATTTTAGGGTTTAATTAGGGTTTAATAATTAATTAGTTTTTAGGACTTTAAAAATATTTTCGGGGTCCAATAAATTTCATAAAAATTACCCTATGTCTAATATTTTATTTTACACCTAAAAATTTTATTTTTATAATATTTTAATATTAATTAATATCATTTAAAAATTATTTAATCTTAAAATATCTTAGTTTTATTTAGTTAAAAATCCCAGAAAAATTCAGAAAAATTGTGAAAAAATAATTTTAAAATTTCCTGAAAAATTAGGGGGTTTACAATCTACCCCCCTTTAAGAGGATTGCGTAATCGCAATCAAAGAATAACCGGTCAACAGAGATGACACGGTTGCAAGCATTGTTTGAAGTACATCACGATCAAGGAGAATCAATGATGAGGGTTAAGCAAAATCACATAGGGAATCACTTCCCTAAGTAATGAAAGTTATACAATTTCCAGAATAAAAGAAATCTAGAAAACTACAGTTTTAGAAAAACTAGGTTATCACTTTATAAAATATACTAGGTTATCAATTATTAGCAAGTTCAAAATTACCAGGTTAAGGCTAAGGTCATGAACCAACATGCACGAACTAAAGCAATACTAGGAACAGATAACTACGAAAACTTACGCGCATTAGCTACTTCAAGAGTCTGCGCGTCCTCCAAAGTCATAGCAAAAGCTTGTCCGCGTCCTTGAGGTAGTGCCCTCTGCTGTTGCTAGGCATGCTGGAAGAGTGCTGCTCGAGGTGCCAAGGGTGGCCGTGGTTGATATCCTTCTGGTGCTGGTAGAGCTTGTTGGTTTACCATTGGTGATCCTTCTCTACGCTCAGGGCATTCCCTCACTGCATGATGTCTGGATCCGCAAGCTAAGCATAATCTGAATTTACGTCTACACTCCTTCTCAACATGGCCTATCTTGCCACAGTAGTGACAAGTAGAAAGAGTTAGGGATTTGGATACAGCTCCCTGTGGTGCTTGATGCAGGTAAGATTTCTTTGCAGCTTCTCCATGCGGTGCTCTGACTGGTGCTGATGTGAGAGGCCTCTTCAGGTTGGACTCTCGCCTGGTGACATGCTCCATACATCAAGCTGCAGCAAGCACGTCTGTGTATGAAGTAGGTACAACGGATCCGATCATTCTTTGTAGCTCGAACTTTAATCCGTCGAAGAACTTCTTAGCCTTCTCTTCTTCTATCGGGATCAAGGTAGGGGCAAAGCGATTCAGACGAATGAATTCCGCATTGTACTCTTCCACTGTCATACTATCCTGAGTGAGGCGATTGAACTTGTCCCGAAGTTCTGATCGAGCGAGCTGGAATGTATATCTCTTGAAAGAGTCTGGAGAACTCCTCCCAAGTAACTCGGTCTGGTCCGAGTCGTCTCTCCTCAGATAGCCACCGGTGATGTGCATTGCCCGTCAATTGCATTCTGACAGCAGTGTTCCCGTGGAAGCTCAGTTGCTTCTAATTGATGTTAGTGTTGGTGAGCCACTCATGAACTTCTGTTGGCTCCTCATTGCCTGAGAAGGTACGGGACTTCAGCTGGCGAAAATCGGTGATAGAGACCATCGTTTGCCGTCGAGCTGGTAGGTTGGCCTACTCCAGTGCAGTTACTAGGCTGTTTCTCAAATACTCTGCCTCGTGACGCTGAGCCTCTTGTTGAACCTGTTGCTGGGCTTGCATCATTGCATAAAACATTTGGAACATCTGCTGCCCATCCATGACTTGTCCTGGAGGGAAAACAAGCATTGGTGGAACAAACTACGGAGGCGGTGGGATATCATCACGCCGGAACCTGGAAGTATGCTGGCTCGCTTGATTGCTTTGAGCTGATTGTTCTCGATCTTCTAGTGTCACTCCTTCATCATAGGTAACCACAACATCATGTGGTATACCTAAGGGATTCTCGTCACCGGTTCACGGATCCATTACTCTGCATTGAAAGAAAACTATGAGAACGCACAGAGGAATCAAGACAGGATGCAGGTTAGGAAATTAATTTGAATCCGATATAGAGATCAAGAACGAATCAAGTAAGTGGATGAGATCCTAAAATTTATCATATTCTTATTGCAGGCTTGCTCGGTCCCTAAGTTGAAACCGAACAATTTAGTCATTGACCTGCATGGGCCACCACAAAAATTATGTCACGCCCCAGTCCCAAAATATCGAGGGACTAGACATGTGGTAATGGCCAGCAGCACACACCGATGGGCAAACCTAATTTAATGGACCTATCAGGATGTACTTAAGCTGTGATACAACAATAAGGGTCTACTAATCTCATCCACAGAATGAATACATCAATATCAATAAAAGAAAATATAAATATCATCAAGTCACAAGTAAATAAATCGGAAAACAACCCGATAATAAGTCTGTTACAATTGTTCATTAAACAAGAATTAAAAGAGTTTAATTGCATCAAGACTGAGCATAGAAGAAGCAGATATTCAGGATAAATTCTCAGCGATCACCTCATCCTCAGGTTCTGGTACTGCTCCGAGAAGTGCTCCTGTTCTGTACACCTCAGGATAGATATCCTCTGGTAACCCTGGGGACATAATCCAGATCCAGGTCCTTAGGGGACATAGCAAGGTACAAAATAACTCATGCCAAAATAAATACAGTGCAGCAATAAATGAAATAATAGGGTAAACTATATAACCAGGTAAATGATATGCAAGTGAGAGTTTTAGTCATACTCGGACTGAGACTACTATAGGATCTGTGTTGGGAAAACCCATAGCAGTATTCTCTCGAAGGGCTAGTAATGTACCAAAGCTCTGTGTCAGAGTCTAAGGCACTTCCAGTAAAGTAATATATATAATCAGTCTTTTGTATGGTAAATCTCTCCACACCCAATGTAATCACACGTCTCATGTCCATGACACACAAGATCATATCTAATGCAGCAAGTCATAATAAGCTCTAAGCATATATATTAAGAATATGTCATGAAATCTGTATCCTATATTGTATCCTATACAGAATCACCATGAATATCTTAGGAAGATTATGTCTCATAAATAGTGTCAGGTGTCCTGGGTATGACGTACTTGATAATGCAAGCACGAGAATGTAAAGGGTGTCGATATCCATCTCTAGGTGACGTTACACAACTTCGCGTACGGTGTTGGCACCCTAATATTATTCGGATACTAAGTAAAGTCACACGGTCCTAGATTAAGCATGTACAATAATTAATTAAGTCAAAAAAATAATTAACAAAACTGCAAGGTTGGTAAGGTACACTTGCCTGGGGTTCTGACTCCAACTGTAGCTCTGGTAGCAGCAGGATTTGTAGGTACTCCTTCGGTTGCTGAAATAAACATCACCATCAGGTTCAGAAAATACCAAATAGCTAGAAATGCCTGTCCTTGAGTCTAATTTGGACATATGGGCAAAAATGACAGTTTCTGGTTAAAGCGGGGTCCACATGTGGGCCGCTTCGCACCAAAAAATGTGTCAGAAACAATGGTCTCCAAATTTATCAAACTTAGTGTCAACAAGTCCAGAACAATAATACGAACCCAACGGAACTTCTAAAACTGGATTCCGATGAGTCTATCCCAAAATCGCCCGTCAATTGGAGACGCGGGGACCACGATACGCGATTTTGTCAATGTTCTCAGAATCGAACCAAACTTGGGTCACAGGACCAGCGTATTGCTACGAGTCTGATGGCATAAGTTTTGTTTCGATCCGACGTGTGTACACAAAGTTACAACGTATTTTACAACAGGGTCGATATGGGACGTTGTCGACGGATACGCGTTGATTTCGGTGTGCACACACATCCAAATCAACTTATGTGAAATCCCATACGTCCGTATTAATGGCGCGCACCTCTCGGTGAAGTCCACACATGACCAAGTCATCCCATTTGGCGGGGCGCACTCAGTTCCGGGAAAAAATAGGCGAATATTTTTCTGATTTTGGATCGCAGTTCGCGATCGCCACAGGATACGACACACCGAGTGGGTTACACGGGCATCGAGAGGGTCACGTAGGGTTCGCATCATAACAGACGGAACGAGAAACGGGGCAGCGAGGAGAGAGAAAAGGCTACCTGAACAGGGCTCCACAGAAATTAGATTTCTCGTGTCCGCGAGGCGACGCGACACGACACGACATAGTGTTAGGGTTAGGGTTAGGGTTTTGGCAATGGGGGAAGCGGCTGGGGGAGCCGGGGCTTCGTCGGAGGAGGGGCGGCGTGCTGGAGGAGGCAGAGCGGGGTTCTGGCGCATCGGCGGCGGCGGGGTTCTGCTGCTGCGGGGTCGTCGGGCTCTGGCGGAGGAGCTCGGGGAGATCGAAGCGGTGGCGGTGGGGAGAGGCGGCGCTGGAGCTGCTGCCGGAGGAGAGAGAGTGGCGGAGGCTCAGGCGGGGGGACATTCAGGTCGATGAGGAGCTGGGGAAGACGGCGGAGTAAGGCGGAGGCAGGGGATCGAGGCTGAGGAGGCTGGCGGATCTGCCGGGGACGACAGAGGCGGGTTTATATAGAGAGCAGGGAGGGAGGAGAAGGGTCGGCATCGGTTACGGAAGGCGAAGCGGCTGAAGGAACGAAGCAGCCGGCAGTTGCGGGAGCGAAAAGGTCGAACGGCGGCCACGGCGGCGAAAACGGTCGCCGAGGAGGGGAACCGTCGGGAAGAAGAGGGGTTGGCGGTTTGGTACTAGCGGGTTAACGGGTCCGGGTCCGGGTCGGGCGAATGGGATCCGACCCGATCCATTAAGCAAGGGTGCGTGTTTGGGTTCGGGTTTCGGGTCAGGTTTAGATCCGACCCGACCCGCTAGGGTTAGGTTTGGTTCAGGCTCCGGTTCAGCATGGTTTGGTTCGGTTTGGTTCACAAATAAATCGGGTTTATTTTAGGGTTTAATAATTAATTAGTTTGTAGGGCTTTAAAAATATTTTTGGGTTCCAATAAATTCCAGAAAAATTATCCTATGTCTAATATTTCATTTTACACCTAAAAATATTATTTTCATAATATTTTAATATTGATTAACATCATTTAAAAATTATTTAATCTCAAAATACCTTGGTTTTATTTAGTTAAAAATTCTAAATAATTTCAGAAAAATTATGAAAAAATAATTTTAAAATTTTCTGAAAAATCAGGGGGTTTACAGAATGAGTTGATGAAAGATGAGTGAAATGCATAGGTATTTATTGGCGGTGTAGGATAACCGAGTTTGGGTAGAGTTCGGTCCTCCAACGTTTAAAAATTCGAATGTTGGTACCCTATTCTCCTGGGAGAATGAGTCAAACATGGAGTAGCTCAAAACTGGGTCTTAGTGGACCGAGTGTCACGTCCCGATCTTCCGCGGGCTAAATCGGCCGTTCCCGCTAGGCGAGAATCACCGCGCCAGCGCTCCCGCGGAACGATCGTTCTGACCCATCCGAGCGTGATGCCGCACGAGCGTGATCAACGCCCGTGCAAGGCCATGGTTCATTGGCTGGCGGTAAGAGTTCTGTAATCACCCTAAAATTTTCAGATTTTTTAAAATCAATTTTTGGGAATTTTTTGTAATTTTTCAGGAATTTACATAGGTGCTGTGGTGATTTTATAATTTTTAGTTGCTAATAAATAATATTAAAATGTAATGAAAATATGATTTTATGGTGTAAAATAGAAAACCGGACTTAGGGTAATTTTTCTGGATTTTATTGGGCCTCAGACCTATTTTTAAATGCCTAAAAACTATTTAAGGTAATTAATTAATTAATTGTATTATTATTATTATTATTATTATTATTATTATTATTATTATTATTATTATTATTATTATTATTATTATTATTATTATTATTATTATTTTATTCAAACCCATTCCCAGCCCGGCCCAAAACCCATTACCCAGGCCCGCAGGCCGGCCCAGCCCGCTCCCCTACCGGGTCGGGTCAGGTCTGCCCGTCGCCCGACCCGCTTACCCGCTCACCCGCTCACCCACGTCCCCGCTTCTCCCGCCGGCAGCTCCGCCATCCTCCGCCTCGGCCGCCCCACGACCCCGCCTTCTCCGCCATCCCCGCCGCCCCGCTCGGCCGACTCCCTCTCTCTCCCCGCCTATAAAAGCCCTCCTCCTCCTCCTCCGATTCCCCCACCGCCCTAGCCACCCCGCTCCCCGCCTCCAGGCCGCTGCCACCGCCTCCGGCGCCACCGTCCCGCTCGCCGTGCCCCGTCGACGGCTCCTCCCCACCTTCCTCCTCCTCTCGCCGTCGAGCACCGGCAGCCGCAGCAATCAGCAGCAGCAGCGGCCGCCTGCGCCGCCTCCCCGAGCCGCCAGCGCCGCCTCCGGCGAAGGCCCCGACCGCCCGAGCCCCTCCTGCCAGCCTCCCCCGCCGCGAGCCGCCCCGGCCAGCCGCGGTTCTCCGGCAGCCCCCAAACCCTAACCCTAATTTTCCTTTGTGTCCGGACACGTGTCGGACATAATTCGAACCCCAGTTTTTTGGCCCCGTTCAGGTGCGTGTATCTTCTTGCTCATAGCTCGGATTTTGATTCTGTAAATTTCATTGCAAAGCATGTATGACCCTCTCGGTGCCCGGACAAACCGTTCGGGGCATCGCGTCCTGTGGTGATCGCACACCGCGATCCAAAAACAGGAAAAACCAGACCCTGTTTCACCCCGGAACTGAGTACGCCCCGCCAAACGGGACGACTTGGTCGCGTGCGGTCTTCACAGATACGTGCGCATCGTCGATACGGACGTGTGGGATTTCGCGAAAGCTGATTCGGGTGTGCGTGCACACCAGAATCAATGCGTATCCGCGGACATCGCCCCGTATCCGATTTTTCTGTATTTTATTCTAACTTCGTGCACACACGTCGGATCGAGACAAAACTTGTGCCATCGGACTCGTAGCAATACGCTGGTCCTGTGGGTCAAGTTTGGTTCGATTCTTAGAACGTTGACGAAATCGCGTGTCGTGGCCCCACAGGCCCCACTCGACGGGCGATTTTGTGATCGGCTCATCGGAATTCAAATATGAAAGTTCCGTTAGGTTCGTATCAGCGTTCCTGACTTGTTGACACTAAATTTGGTGAATGTTGAGACCGTTGACCCTGACACGTTTTTCGGTGTAAAGCGGGGCCCACCGGTGGACCCTGTTTTGGCCCGAAATTACCGTTTTTGCCCTTGTCTCCTAATTGGACCCAAGGACAGGCGTTCCTAGCTATTTGACACCTTCTGAGCGTGATGGTACTATTTATTTCAGCTTTCGGAGATATCTCTGGAAATTTTCGAGAACAGGACCTAAGTGGAATCCAAACATCAGGCAAGTGCACCTTGCCAAACTTGCAGTCTTTATCTTCATATTTCCTGTAATAATACTTTACTGGATGTCTTGTGTAAATTCATATAAACTTATGTAAACTGCTTAATCTAGGAAACGTATGACGTACCTAGTGTCCGATCCTAGTCGGATGTCAACACCGTATGCGATGTTGGGTTCGTCATTTAGAGATGGATTTACGATACCCTTTACTTTTGTACTTGACATATCAAGTACCCTACAACCCAGGACACTTGACACTATATATGGACAGAATCTTCCCGAGATATTCGTGGTGATTCTGTATAGGATGCAGGACTTGACAGAGGTATTTATTTATAGACAGTATGACTTGTTGCATTAGTTATAATCCCGCTGACATGGACATGAGACGTTATGGTCATGGTTTGCATGATTACATTGGGTGGGAAGAGACACACAGGCTACAGGCTATTCTATATATATATATATCTACTATTATTGTGAGGTTGTAGACTCTCCAGCAGAGCTAGACCCTTTACGTGTTATTACTGCTACCGGCTCCCCGACACAGAGCTTGTAGCGGTCTCAGCCTGAGTACTAGTGTTGCTCTCATTTGCATATCACATAGATGGTTACATAGTTTACTCTGCTGTTTCATTTATTTAATTGTACTGCATTTATTTGGCTTGTTTTATTTTGTGCCTGGCTATGTCCACTGAGGACCTGGAATGGATTGTGTCCCCAGGTTTAGCTGAGGAGCAGTACCCCGAGATATACGGGACAGGAGCTGAGGCTATTGCTGGACTTGATACTGGAGCAGAACTGAACCCTGCAGACGAGGTGACTGCCGAAGACTTCTCCTGAGTACCTGATCCCGTACTCAGTATTTACTTTATGTTTATCTCTTTTGTTCCTGGCCTATTGAGCCAGTGTATTCAGACATAAGTCGGATTGTTTCCCCGACTGGCTTGTTGTTGCTACTTATTTCCATTTCATTATGCAGTTTATTTCTTTATCTTTATGGATGAGATTAGTGTGATTTGTTGTAGTAGACCTTCGATACAGCTTAAGTACGCCCTGATGGCTCCATTAAATTGGGTTATCCATCGGTGCGTGCTGCTGACCATTGCCACGTGTCCAGTCCCTCGATATTTTGGGACTGGGGCGTGACATAGTTTTTTATGGTGGCCCATGCAGGTCTCAACTAAATTGTTCGGTTTCAACTTAGGGACTGAGCAGGCCTGCAATAAGATAGGATAAGTTATAGGATCTCATCCATTGATTGAATCATTTTTGGACTCTATGTCGAATTCAATTTAATTGCTTGAATTGCATCCTGATTTGATTTCTCTGTGCGTTCTCATTGTTTTCTTTTTATGCAGAGTAATGGATCCCAGAAGTGGTGATGAGAATCCCCTGGGTACACCGCCTGAAGCTGTGGTTACCTGTGAAGCTGGAACGACGCCAGATACCAGAGGACAATCCTCTCAGAACAACCAAACTGGCCAGCCAAGTTCCAGGTTCAGGCGTGATGACATCCCGCCTCCACCCCAGTTCCCTCCTACGATGCCTGTCTTTCCCCCAGGGCAGGCAATGGACGGACAGCAAATGTTCCAGATATTCTACGCCATGATGCAGGCACAATAACAGATCCAACAGGAGGCCCAACGTCATGAGGCCGAGAACCTAAGGAACAGCATAGTCGCAGCATTGGAATATGCAAATCCACCAAATAGGCGACCAGCGACGGGATCTATCACAGATTTTCGTCAACTCAAACCTCGTACCTTCTCGGGCAAGGAAGGACCAACTGAAGTTCATGAATGGCTTACGAACACTCAGCACCAGTTGAAGGCCGCTGAACTTCCAAAGGAGAAGTGGATGACTGCCGTCAGGATGCAACTGACGGACAACGCGCACCATTGGTGGCTGTCCGAAGAAAGAAGGCTCGGACATGATCAGGTCACCTGGGAGGAGTTCTCCAGACTCTTCCAGGAAATGTACATCCCTGCTGTGGCTCGGTCAGAACTCCGAGACAGATTCAACCGCCTGATCCAGGGCAACATGACGGTGGAGGAATATAACGCCGAATTCATTCGCCTGAGCCGCTTCGCCCCTTCTCTAATTCCTACCGAAGAAGAGAAGGCGGAGAAGTTCTTTGATGGACTCAGGTTCGAGCTTCAGAAGTTAATCGGATCGGTCGCGCCCACATCATACACCGACGTCCTTGCTGCAGCACGTCGGATGGAGCGCGTTACTCGGAGGGAATCAAGCCTGAAACGTCCATTCTCCTCAGCACCGTCCAAGTCATCACCTGGGGATTCTGCCAAACGACCCCAAAAGAACCTGCCTCAGAAAGCAGCATCAAAGAACCTACCTACTTGTCATTACTGCGGCAAAGTAGGACATATTGAAAGAGAATGTAGACGCAAGCTGGGACTCTGCCTGGTTTGCGGATCCGGATAACACTTCTCAAAGGACTGCTCGGAACGTCGAGAGGGAGTTCCGAATCAACCAGCTCCACCTGCACCTAGGCCAGCTCTTCCAGCTGGGGGAGCAACACAGACAGGGCCTGGAGGAGCCAGGCCACCACTACCACCTCAGGCAGCTTTGTTCCAGCAGGCTCGTCAGCAAAGGGGTCCCGTTCAGGGACGAGGTCAGGCATATGCACTAGCAGTCACTGAGGAAGCTACTGCAGGCGAAGTGATAGCAGGTACCATATTAGTAGCTTCAATTCCTGCTGTAGCATTATTTGATTCTGGAGCCTCGCATTTATTTATTGCTGCTAGCTTCGTAGCCACACATAGAGTAGCTACCGCACCTCTCTCGAAGATGAAGAGAATTCTAACGGGAGGTAGAATTATCCCGGTTAGTGATATCTGTAGATCATGTTCGGTAGTAGTCTGTGGCCGAGAGATGCGAGCCCAATTCCTGATCTTTTCTATGCCTGATTACGATGTTGTACTTGGTATGGACTGGTTAAGTCAGTACCATGCGACACTGGATTGCCGGCTTGGAAAAGTGATATTTAGACCCCCTAGCCTTCCTGAGTTTGAATTTCTTCAAGAAGCTGTAGAACAAGGGGTCCAGCCAACTCTTAGGGTATTAACTGTAGAAGAGGATTCAGGTTACCCAAGAGTCATAACGGAATTTATGGATGTATTTTCCGACGACCTTCCAGGTTTACCACCTGATCGAGAGATAGAATTCACAATAGACCTAACTCCAGGAGCCGAACCTCTCACTTCATCGGTATATTGGCTAGCACCTAAGGAGTTAGTGGAGTTGAAAGCGCAAGTCGACGATCTTCTGGAGAAAGGATTTATCCGGCCCAGTGTTTCACCTTGGGGAGCACCTATACTTTTTGTACCCAAGAAGGACGGAACTGTGCGGTTGTGCATTGATTACAGAGCCCTTAATGTTGTAACTGTTAAGAACCGGTACCCCTTACCACGCATTGATGACTTGTTTGACCAATTGAGTGGTGCTAGGGTATTCTCAAAGATTGACCTTAGATCCGGTTATCACCAGATTAGGGTGAAGAAGGAAGATATCCCAAAGACGGCCTTCAGGACTAAGTATGGACATTATGAGTTCCTAGTAATGCCGTTTGGTTTAACCAACGCACCTGCTGTATTTATGAGTTTGATGAACGGAGTCTTCCATCAGTACTTGGATAAGTTCGTGGTAGTATTCATTGATGATATCCTAGTCTACTCCAAGGACCACGAAGAGCACGAGGAACACCTCAGAATTGTGCTAGAAACTTTGAGAAGGGAGAAGCTGTATGCCAAGCTCAGCAAATGTGAGTTCTGTATGGACAAGGTGCCATTCTTAGGACATATTATCTCGGGTGAAGGACTGTCTGTGGACCCAGAGAAGGTCACTGCTATAGAAACCTGGCCTACCCCTACCTCTGTTGCGGAAGTGAGAAGTTTTCTTGGACTTGCTGGGTATTACCGGCGGTTCGTAGAAAAATTTTCAAGGATCGCAGAGCCGATGACTAAGCTGACACGGAAGGATCAGGAGTTCATATGGACGGAAGAATGCCAGAATGCCTTTGAAGAATTGAAGAGGCGTCTAACAACAACACCAGTCTTGACTCTTCCCTCAGGGTCAGGAGGTTTTGTTGTTTATAGTGATGCGTCCGGTAGTGGACTAGGTTGTGCCTTGATGCAACATGGCAAGGTTATCGCTTATGCATCGAGGCAGCTGAAGGTCCACGAGAAGAATTACCCAACGCACGACCTGGAGCTAGCTGCAGTGATTTTTGCATTGAAGATCTGGAGGCATTATCTGTATGGAGAAAAGGTTGAAATATTCACTGATCATAAGAGCTTGAAGTATGTTTATACTCAGAAGGAGCTCAACATGAGGCAAAGGCGTTGGCTTGAGTTGATGGTGGACTTTGACATAGATCTGCAGTACCACCCGGGGAAAGCAAATGTTGTAGCCGACGCCCTCAGCAGAAAACCCTCGGCTTATTTCTTAACTGAGCAGCCTCAGCTATTACAAGACTTGCAAGATCTTCAGATAGAGGTTGTTCTACCTGGACAAAAAGGTTTGCTGGCTAACCTCGAAGTTAAGTCATCGCTGGTGGAGAGAATCAAAGAAGCTTTGCCTAATGATGCCAGATTCCGAAGGCTGAAAGAGAGAACCGAAGCAGGCATACAAACGGGACTTCGCATCCACGAGGATGGGACATTAAGGTACGGAAATCGCCTATATGTTCCAAATGGAAAATTAAGGCAGGAGTTGATGACGGAAGCACATAGCTCCATATACTCGGTTCATCCAGGAGGAACCTAGATGTACCGGGACTTAAGACAATATTAGTAGTGGCATGGAATAAAAAGGGAGATTGCCCGATTTGTGGCAAAATGTTTAGTCTGCCAGCAGGTGAAGGCCGAGCACCAAAGGACTGCAGGTATGTTGCAGCCACTTCCCATACCTGAATGGAAGTGGGAGCATATTACCATGGACTTCGTCACTGGATTTCCAAGAAGCCCTAGTGGAAAGGATGCGGTATGGGTCATCGTGGATCGGCTCACTAAGTTGGCTCACTTCTTGCCATTCAGAGTCGGACAATCCACAGAAGTACTAGCCGACATGTATATGCGACAGATCATAAAATTACATGGAGTGCCGGTTAGTATTATATCAGATCGAGACTCGAGATTTATATCTCACTTCTGGCGAAGCATGCAAGAGAGTCTCGGCACCAGGCTCAAATTCAGTACTGCCTATCATCCTCAGACAGATGGCCAATCAGAGCGCATAATTCAGATCTTGGAAGATATGCTGCGATCATGTATACTGGACTTTGGAGGATCTTGGAAAGATCATCTGCACTTAGTGGAGTTCTCCTACAACAACAGCTATCAGACAAGCATTCAGATGGCACCTTTCGAGGCATTGTACGGAAGGAAGTGCAGATCGCCGATATGCTGGAGTGACGTTGGCGAACGTCAATTACTGGGTCCAGAGTTGGTAACGGAGACAATGGAGAAAGTAAGGCAGATTCAGAATCATCTCCGTGCAGCCCAGGATAGACAGAAGCATTGGGCCGATGCGCACAGACGTCCCCTGGAGTTCAAGGAAGGAGAGCATGTATTTTTGAGGATCTCGCCCACTAGAGGTACTATCAGATTTGGCAGCAGAGGCAAGTTGAGCCCAAGGTATATTGGGCCATTTGATATCTTGGAGCGTATTGGTGAGGTGGCTTATCGTCTTACATTACCTCCATCCTTAGAGGGAGTGCATGATGTATTCCACGTCTCACAGCTGAGGCGATACGTGACTGACCCAAGTCACATAGTTGATCATTCTGAGATTTCGGTGGGCCCTAGCCTGAGATATGAGGAACAACCAGTGAGTATACTCGACACCAGTGAGAAGACACTGCGAGGGCAGACAATCAGACTGGTTTGGGTAGCTTGGAAATAGCACTCTCCTGGCGAATCGACCTGGGAACGAGAAGATGTTATGCGCCAGCGTTATCCACACTTATTTGCAGATGCAGGTAAAACCTAAGCATTCTTTAATTCTATAAATTCATGCCTTTGTAGTTTACCCTTCGATTGCGAGGACGTAATCCTCTTAAGGGGGGTAGATTGTAATCACCCTAAAATTTTCAGATTTTTTAAAATCAATTTTTGGGAACTGCAATTTTTCAGGAATTTACATAGGTGCTGTGGTAATTTTATAATTTTTAATTGCTAATAACTAATATTAAAATGTAATGAAAATATGATTTTATGGTGTAAAATAGAAAACCGGACTTAGGGTAATTTTTCTGGATTTTATTGGGCCTCAGACCTATTTTTAAATGCCTAAAAACTATTTAAGGTAATTAATTAATTAATTGTATTATTATTATTATTATTATTTTTGTTTTTATTCAAACCCATTCCCAGCCCGGCCCAAAACCCATTACCCAGGCCCGCAGGCCGGCCCAGCCCGCTCCCCTACCGGGTCGGGTCGGGTCTGTCCGCCGCCCGACCCGCTCACCCGCTCACCCGCTCACCCACGTCCCCGCTTCTCCCGCCGGCAGCTCCGCCACCCTCCGCCTCGGCCGTCCCACGACCCCGCCTTCTCCGCCATCCCCGCCGCCCCGCTCGGCCGACTCCCTCTCTCTCCCCGCCTATAAAAGCCCTCATCCTCCTCCGATTCCCCCCACCGCCCTAGCCACCCCGCTCCCCGCCTCCAGGCCGCTGCCACCGCCTCCGGCGCCACCGTCCCGCTCGCCGTGCCCCGTCGACGGCTTCTCCCCACCTCCCTCCTCCTCTCGCCGTCGAGCACCGGCAGCCGCAGCAATCAGCAGCAGCAGCGGCCGCCTGCGTCGCCTCCCCGAGCCGCCAACGCCGCCTCCGGCGAAGCCCCCGACCGCCCGAGCCCCTCCGGCCAGCCTTCCCCGCCGTGAGCCACCCCGGCCAGCCGCAGTTCTCCAGCAGCCCCCAAACCCTAACCCTAATTTCCCTTTGTGTCCGGACACGTGTCGGACACAATTCGAACCCCGGTTTTCGGGCCGCGTTCAGGTGCGTGTATCTTCTTGCTCGTAGCTCAGATTTCAATTCCGTAAATTTTGTTGTGAAGCCTGTATGACCCTCTCGGTGCCCGGATAAACCGTTCGGGACATCGCGTCCTGTGGTGATCGCACACCGCGATCCAAAAACAGGAAAAACCAGACCCTGTTTCACCCCGGAACTGAGTACGCCCCGCCAAACGGGACGACTTGGTCGCGTGCGGTCTTCACAGATACGTGCGCATCGTCGATACGGACATGTGGGATTTCGCGGAAGCTGATTCGGGTGTGCGTGCACACCAGAATCAATGCGTATCCGCGGACATCGCCCCGTATCCGATTTTTCTGCATTTTACCCTAACTTCGTGCACACACGTCGGATCGAGACGAAACTTACGCCATCGGACTCGTAGCAATACGCTGGTCCTGTGGGTCAAGTTTGGTTCGATTCTGAGAACGTTGACGAAATTGCGTGTCGTGGGCCCCATAGGCCCCACTCGACGGACGATTTTGTGATCGGCTCATCGGAATTCAAATCTAAAAGTTCCGTTGGGTTCGTATCAGCGTTCCTGACTTGTTGACACTAAGTTTGGTGAATTTTCAGACCGTTGACCCTGACACATTTTTCGGTGCAAAGCGGGCCCACCGGTGGACCCCGTTTTTGCCCGAAATTATCGTTTTTGCCCTTGTCTCCAAATTGGATCCAAGGATAGGCGTTCCTAGCTATTTGACACCTTCTGAGCATGATGGTACTGTTTATTTCAGCTTTCGGAGATATCTCTGGAAATTTCCGAGAACAGGACCTAAGTGGAATCCAAACATCAGGCAAGTGCACCTTGCCAAACTTGCCGTCTTTATCTTCATATTTCCTGTAATAATACTTTGCTGGATGTCTTGTGTAAATTTATATAAACTTGTGTAAACTGCTTAACCTAGAAAACGTATGACGTACCTAGTGTCCGATCCTAGTCGGGTGCCAACACCGTACGCGATGTTGGGTTCGTCATTTAGAGATGGATTTACGATACCCTTTACTTTTGTACTTGACATATCAAGTACCCTACAACCCAGGACACTTGACACTATACATGGACATAATCTTCCCGAGATATTCGTGGTGATTCTGTATAGGATGCAGGACTTGACAGAGATATTTATTTATAGACAGTATGACTTGTTGCATTAGTTATAATCCCGCTGACATGGACATGAGACGTTATGGTCATGGTTTACGTGATTACATTGGGTGTGGAGAGACACATAGGCTACAGGCTGTTCTATATATATATATCTACTATTATTGTGAGGTTGTAGACTCTCCAGCAGAGCTAGACCCTTTACGTGTTATTACTGCTACCGGCTCCCCGACACAGAGCTTGTAGCGGTCTCAGTCTGAGTACTAGTGTTGCTCTCATTTGTATATCACATAGATGGTTACATAGTTTACCCTGCTGTTTTATTTATTTAATTGCACTGTATTTATTTGGCTTATTTTATTTTGTGCCTTGCTATGTCCACTGAGGACCTGGAATGGATTATGTCCCCAGGTTTAGCTGAGGAGCAGTACCCCGAGATATACGGGACAGGAGCTGAGGCTATTGCTGGACTTGATACTGGAGCAGAACTGAATCCTGCAGACGAGGTGACTGCCGAAGACTTCTCCTGAGTACCTGATCCCGTACTCAGTATTTACTTTATGTTTATCTCTTTTGTTCCTGGCCTATTGAGCCAGTGCATTCAGACATAAGTCGGATTGTTTCCCCGACTGGCTTGTTGTTGCTACTTATTTCCATTTTATTATGCAGTTTATTTCTTTATCTTTATGGATAAGATTAGTGTGATTTGTTGTAGTAGACCTTCGATACAGCTTAAGTACGCCCTGATGGCTCCATTAAATTGGGTTATCCATCGGTGCGTGCTGCTGGCCATTGCCACGTGTCCAGTTCCTCGATATTTTAGGACTGGGGCATGACAAGTTCTAAGCCACAGAGTCGCACAGATTGTCCGAGTGCAGCGGAGTCATAAACGTATAGCGATTTGGTAACAGGTTCACTGAGTCAACAATATAGCGAAAGCATTAGAACACAAGTTGAAACAAAGCAACTCTTTTATTGATTTAAACATGTGTTATAGGCGGCGTATAGCCGAGATTACAAGTCGCTCAAGCCTCTCTCTCTGAAACAGTAAAAGCGTGCCAAGTGGCTACAATTGTGGAATAATTTTATAGGCGATGTTCAGGCGATGTTCACAACATTATATCTTGTATATGTGCTTCTGTTCCTGACGCACCGTTGCTTCAGAGTGATCTCCACACCTTAGCACGCACGAAGGAGGCATCCGCACCGAACGAGATTCTCCCGTACCCTGCATACAAACTGGTGGATTATCAGTACATTGAATGCACTGGTGGGGAAGCTACTCGCCCGCTCGACAAATCCAAACACGTAATACAGGTTCCGTGCACCAACTATTAAGTTGTCTTTCTAGTTGCCTTAGGATCAGTTTCATGCAAGATTTGAATAGCCTAACTCATGTGGCAGTGCGCCGTGCAACATGAGAGAAAACACAGCGAGACTTATCATTTAGCCTTCCCTGTCCATGGCAAACATTATAAATTCATGCACGGACAAGTATAAACATTCAGGAGACATAGCATATGCAACACGAGAGTCATTGAATGGGATAATATTTGGAGTGCTCAGTTGTTCTTGATGCGATACAATGGCTCGCACGCGGATAGCCGCTAAGCGAGGATGACTTATCTATATGAACATGAGTCGCTGGCATAGCCATAAAGGACCAGTTTAGTCTTGGGTGAGAGTGGTATGCAACGCTAGGTTCTCGAGGTGAAGTATACCAACACACCCGCTCGAGAGACTATCATGATGTTCCATCCGGATCGGATCGGTCCCAGTGCCCTAGGGACCGTCCGCGAAACGTACCATGTTTCCAAGTTGTCCGCGACATGCAGGTCAGGGTTACAGATTAACTGGATTGAAATGGATGCGCACAGTCTCTTGGGCTGAGATGAGCCAGCTCGAGAGAGACTTGCAGAGATATTCTTGATTCATTTAGCCATTGGATGTGCACAAGTTCCTAGACTGAGATGGGTCTGCTCGAGGGAGACTTGCAGAGATCCGAATACCTGAATGAGTCTTGCCATAGGAGTATGATTCTTTTACTTGACATGATGTAGTTCCCCTGGCTCGGGAACTGCCTTGGCGACCTTACGGTCCCGGATACTTGCAGGTTCATTCAGGCACGGAACGACTACTTAGTAGTCTCCCGGGGGTTTGGATGAGAACACGGCAACATTCAAGCAGACAAGCATGCGTTTCTAAGGAACATAAGTAAACACGTTTACTCGGACCCGAAGGTAAGCCGAGAGATAAAATCATTAGGGACTCAACATGCGAGGGTCTGAATATAAGCAGTATTTCAATTTTTATGTTCTAGCATAAGCAATACAAGTTGGTATTATTTTCTTAGCTTGGTACGTTGATTTCTTATTAGCATGCAGGGGGTGAATCACCTAGCGACTAGCATAAAATATTCATGTTTTATGTGTGCTGGCTAAGCAAAGACAAGTTCACCGTAGCCACCCACCTTAGCGATGATTCGCCTCGGTAGAGCGATACGTCAAGCGAGCCTCTGAAAGCCTTAGCTAAATTCCTGTAGGGACAAGTCTGGATATCCTTTGCTTCTCCTTTGAGACAAAGCGGGTCGGGACAGTTGCACTTTTGCCGTTTGAGTCGGCAGTCCGCTAGAACGGAACAGGGTGTTACACCGAGTTCGATCTCTGTAGGCCAAAATGGTTATGATTTTTTGTGGGTTTGGGTCTAGTTTTGAACTGGACTAGGTTTGGATTTGATTGAGCTTTCTAATTGCCAGTGTGACTCGATTTACATTAGTCCTATCAATAAAGATAGAAATACAAAATAAAATATAAAATCGGGCAACAGCTTGACGATGACAATATCCAGTATTCGGCATGGCTTGGGTTGTCTTCTTCCATAGCACGAAGATGGCTCTTTCTCTTGATGGCAACGAAACCCCCGAGTGCGAGGCTCTGGAGATGTCGTAGGCGGTTCAGAAAAATCTTCTGGTATAACGCCATCTTTGGCTCATCATGATTTTTTATTGCATGTGTCCATGTTTGATCTTATTTTTCTGTAAATACATGTTAGACGAACAAAGTAATATACGTAGTAGCGGGTGTGATATATTTAATGCATATTAGGATAATGTGAAGTTTAAGTATCAACATTATAATGATTGCATGATTATTAGTAATATTATAACGTTAAACATAATTGATTCGCCATATCCAAAAACTCAGCTTAATCATTGGGCTAACAATCTCTCCATTTTTGATGATGGCAAATCGTTTAAGTTTAAGATATATATATAATAGAGACTCATAACACTACTATGTAAAAAGACAATAAGATATGTAAAAGACAATAAGCATATAATGCTAACTTAGACAATAAGCACATAATCACATAATGCTAACTTAAACTTACTTTTTCTCCTTTGACATGATAAAAAAGAAGCTCCCCCGTACTAAGTGATAACATAAAATCAATCTTAAGTAGATATCTTTGAGCAGAAGGAAGGTATAAACAATCACGATCAAGATCACTATAGTAAAAAATAGGAGAAGTGTGTAAAGACAAGTATTAAAAAAATACTCAAGTAACTTAGAAAAGCTTGTCAATTCACAAAGTAGTTGGTAATACTAGTTTTAGAAGAAAAGAAAAAGAAAAATCAAATAGTTTACCAACTAGAAATCCAAAGATGAAATCCTAAAACTCAACATGGTGTAAGAATAATAGAAGGAATGATTTACCAAAAGTCAAATCAATTAAGCCAAGTAATGAAAGTTCGATAGTTACCAAGATAAAAACAAAATTAATATTGGAAAATTCTATATTTTAACCCATAAATGAGAGCGAGACGAGATAAAACAAAGACAATCACATATTATCTCACAAACCCGTCACATAAAAATAAAAGTATCATGACCTTAATCAATAAGATATTCAAATTAAAAAAAATAGGTTCATGATGAACTAGATATACAACATAAATATGGGTAAGAGAACTATATCAATTAATTTGCTCGCCCGTAAAATATGCGTATCTAGTTCCAAATCACTTATAAGCATAAAATAGATACTAATCTTATTGCACTAGTAGATAGTGGTGCATATTTGAATTATGTTAAAGGGTGTATTGTTCCAGTAAAATATTGTGAATATACTACCCAAACCTTTAGTGCTGCAAATAATAAAACATTAACAACTCCATATAAAATTGTAAATGCTAATATTTGTAAAAATGAAGTTTGTATACCAATACATTTTATTATGGTAAAAGAAATATCACAACATATAATTCTAGGAACTAATTTTATAGAAAAACTTATGCCAATACAGTAAATTAATAAAAAAGGAATTAATACTAATTATAAAGGCAAAAGAATTGCTTTTGAATTTATAACATATCCCATGATAAAAATTCTGAATAAAGTTAAAGAAATATATTTGAAAGAAAATCAGATCAATTTTCTCGAAGAAGAAATAGCTAAGATCAATGTAACACAACAATTGAAAAAGGTTGGAAATCCAACAAAAATTAAATAAGTTGAATTCGACTTTAATCTACAAACTTGTAATAATATTCCAAATGCCTTTTGGGATAAAAAATTGTCACGTCCCAGTCCCAAAATGCCGAGGGACTGGAGATGCGTGGCAATGGCCAGCAGCACGCACCGATGGATAACCCAACTTAATGGAACCATCAGGGCGTACTTAAGCTGTAAATAAGGTCTACTACAACAAGCCACACTAATCTCATCCATAAAGATAAAGAAATAAACTGCATACTCAAATGGAAATAAGTATCAACAACATCACAGCAAGTCAGTCGGAGAAACGATCCGACTTAAGTCTGAATAAACTGGCTCTATAGGCCAGGAACAAAAGAGATAAACATGAAATAAATAAAAGAGTACTGGGACAAGCACTCAGGAGAAGTCCTCGGCAGTCACCTCGTCTTCAGAGTTTGGTTCAGCTCCAGCAATAGCTTCTGCTCCGGTCCCGTATACCTCGGGATACTGCTCCTCAGCTAAACCTGGGGACATAATCCATTCCAGGTCCTCAGTGGACATAGCAAGGCACAAGATAAAAACAAGCCAACTGAATAAGCAGTGCAATAAATAAATGAACAGCAGGGTAAACTAAGTAACCATCTATGTGATATGCAAATGAGAGCAACACTAGTACTCAGGCTGGGACCGCTACAAGCTCTGTGTCGGGGAGCCGGTAGCAGTAATAACACGTAAAGGGTCTAGCTCTGCTGGAGAGTCTACAACCTAACAATAATAGTAGATATATGTATAGAACAGCCTGTAGCCTGTGTGTCTCTCCCCACCCAATGTAATCACGCAAGCCATGACCATAACGTCTCATGTCCATGTCAGCGGGATTATGACTAATGCAACAAGTCATACTGTCTATAAATAACTGTCTCTAGCAAGTCCTGTATCCTATACAGAATTACCACGAATATCTCAGGAGGATTCTGTCCATGATAGTGTCAAGTGTCCTGGGTTGTAGGGTACTTGATAGGTCAAGTACAAAGTAAGGGGATCGTAAATCCATCTCTAAATGACGAACCCAACACCGCGTATGGTGTCGGCACCCGACTATGATCGAACACTAGGTACGTCATACGTTCCCTAGGTTAAGCAGTTTAAATCAGTTTATATGAATTTGCACAAAAAATCCAGCAGAGTATTTTTACAGAAAATATAAAAATAATGACTGCAAGTTTGGCAAGGTGCACTTGCCTGATATTTGAATTCCACTTAGGTCCTGGTTTCGGGAATTTCCAGAGATGTCTTCGAAAGCTAAAATAAATAGTACCATCATGCTCAGAAGGTGTCAAACAGCTAGGATCGCCTGTCCTTGGGTCCAATTTGGAGACAAGGGCAAAACGGCCATTTCGGGCTAAAACGGGGTCCACCGGTGGGCCCGCTTTGCACCGAAAAATGTGTCAGGGTCAATGGTCTCCAAATTTACCAAACTTAGTGTCAACAGGTCAGGAACGCTGATACGAACCCAACGGAACTTTCAGATTTGAATTCCGATGAGCCGATCACAAATTCGCCCGTCGAGCGGGGCCTATAGGGCCACGACACGCGATTTCGTCAACGTTCTCAGAATCGAACCAAACTTGACCCACAGGACCAGCGTATCGCTACGAGTCCGATGGCGCAAGTTTCGTCTCGATCTGACGTGTGTGCACGAAGTTAGGGTGAATTGCAGAAAAGTCGAATACGGGGCGATGTCCGCGGATACGCGTTGATTCCGGTGTGCACGCACACCCGAATCAGCTTTCGCGAAATCCCACACGTCCGTATCGACGAGACGCACGTATCTGTGAAGACCGCACGCGACCAAGTCGTCCCTTTGGCGGGGCGTACTCAGTTCCGGGGTGAAACAGGGTCTAGTTTTTCCTGTTTTTGGATCGCGGTGTGCGATCACCACAGGACGCGATGTCCCGAGCGGTTTATCCGAACACCGAGAGGGTCATACAGGCTTCGCGTAGAAATTTACGAAATCGAAAACAGAGATCCGAGGTGCAAGTTACGAGTACCTGAAGGGGACCCAAGAAATCGGGTTTGAACTGTGTCCGACACGCGAGTTCGTGTCCTGGGTTGTGTCCGGCCTAGGGCTGTGCTGTGTCCACGTGTCCGGGGCTCTGGGCTGAACTGCGGTGGCCGGGGAGAACGCTGGTGGCTCTCGCGGAGGGGAGGAGGTCGTCGATCGGCCGGCTAGGGCGGCGCCGAGGGGTCGGCCGGCGTCGTGTCCGCTGGGAGGGTCGGCTCGGCCTGGGAAGGGTTTTACTTGTTGGAGGAGGAGGAGGAAGAGGAGGAAGGGTCGCCGGGGTTGGCGCTGGTCGGCGGTGCTCCGGAGAGGGGGTGGCCGGAGGGGTGGTTAGGGTTCGGGTTATGGGGGAAAGGAGGCGGAGGAGGGGGCTATTTAAAGGGGCCCGAGGGAGGGGCTCGGCCGGGGACGACGTGGGCCGAGGTAGTCGGTAGAGGAGGAGGACGTGGGGAGTGGCCCCTCCGGCGGAGGCGGCGGGAAGCCAGGTCCTGGCCGGGGGACGCGGTCTCCGTCGATCGTGGGGGAGATGGGTTGGGGACGGGTCCGGGTCGGTGCGGGTTCCGGGTTGGGCGGACCCGCCCGACCCGCTAGGTCCGGTTTGCGGGCTGCTATAACGGGCTCGGCCCACTGGGCCGGGCCGGGCCCCTAAGCTAAATAAAAATAATTAATAATAATAATAAATAACAGTAATTAATAATAAAAACATTTAATTAATAAATAATTAGAAAAATAGTTTTTTAGGCTTTTAAAAATAGGTCTGAGGTCCAATAAAATCCCAGAAAATTACCCTAGGTCCGGTTTTATATTTTACACCATAATATCATATTTTTATTTCATTTTAATGCTATTTTATTGACAATTAAAAATTACAAACTCACTACAGGTCCTATATAAATTAATAAAAATTGTATATTAATTCCAAAAATTGATTTTAAAATATTTGAAAATTTGAGTGCTTACAATCTACCCCCTTAAGAGGATTGCGTCCTTGCAATCGAAGAGTAAACTATAAAGACAAGATTTACAGAATTAAAGAATGCTTAAGTTCTACCTGATTCAGCAAATAGGTGTGGATAACGCTGCCGCATAACATCTTCTCGCTCCCAGGTCGATTCGTCAGGAGAGTGCTGTTTCCAGGCTACTCGAACCAGCCTGATTGTCTGCCCTCGCAGTGTCTTCTCGCTGGTGTCGAGTATACCCACTGGCTGCTCCTCGTATCTCAGGCTAGGTCCCACCAAAATCTCAGAATGATCAACTATATGACTTGGGTCCGTCACATATCTCCTCAATTGTGAGACGTGGAATACGTCATGCACTCCCTCTAAGGATGGAGGTAATGCAAGACGGTAAGCCACCTCACCAATGCGTTCCAAGATATCAAATGGCCCAATGTACCTTGGGCTTAACTTGCCTCTGCTGCCAAATCTGATAGTACCTCTAGTGGGCGAGATCATCAAAAATACATGCTCTCCTTCCTTGAATTCCAGGGGTCGTCGGTGTGCATCGGCCCAATGCTTCTGTCTATCCTGGGCTGCACGGAGATGGTTCTGAATCTGTTTTACTTTCTCTACTGTCTCTGTTACCAACTCTGGACCCAGTATTTGACGTTCACCAACGTCGCTCCAACATATTGGCGATCTGCACTTCCTTCCGTACAACGCCTCGAAAGGTGCCATCTGAATGCTTGCCTGATAGCTGTTGTTGTAGGAGAACTCCACTAAGTGCAGGTGATCTTCCCAAGATCCTCCGAAGTCCAGTATACAAGATCGCAGCATATCTTCTAGGATCTAAATTGTGCGCTCTGACTGTCCGTCTGTCTGAGGATGATAGGCAGTACTGAACTTGAGCCTGGTGCCGAGACTCTATTGCATGCTTCGCCAGAAGTGAGACGTAAATCTCGAGTCTCGATCTGATACAATACTAACCGGTACTCCATGTAATTTTATGATCTGACGCATATACATGTCGGCTAGTACTTTCGTGGATTGTCCGACTCTGAACGGCAAGAAGTGAGCCGACTTAGTGAGCCGATCCACGATGACCCATATTGCATCCTTACCACTAGGGCTTCTTGGAAATCCAGTGACAAAGTCCATGGTAATATGCTCCCACTTCCATTCAGGGATGGGAAGTGGCTGCAACATACCTGCAGTCCTTTGGTGCTCGGCCTTCACCTGCTGGCAGACTAAGCATTTTGCCACAAAGCGGGCAATATCCCTTTTCATTCCATGCCACCAGTAATATTGTCTTAAGCCCCGGTACATCTTGGTTCCTCCTGGATGAACCGAGTATATGGAGCCATGGGCTTCTGTCATCAATTCCTGCCTTAATTCTCTATTTGGAACACATAGGTGATTTCCGCACCTTAATATTCCGTCCTCGTGGATGCGAAGTCCCGTCTGCAGGCCTGCTTCTGTTCTTTCTCTCAGCCTTCGGAATCTGGCATCATTAGGCAAAGCTTCCTTCATTCTCTCCACCAGCGACGACTTCACTTCGAGGTTAGCCAGCAAACCATTTTGTCCAGGTAGAACAACCTCTATCTGAAGATCTTGCAAGTCTTGTAATAGTTGAGGCTGCTCCGTTAAGAAATAAGCCGAGGGTTTTCTGCTGAGGGCGTCGGCTACAACATTTGCTTTCCCCGGGTGGTACTGCAGATCGATGTCAAAGTCCACCATCAACTCAAGCCAACGCCTTTGCCTCATGTTGAACTCCTTCTGTGTATAAACATACTTCAGGCTCTTATGATCAGTGAATATTTTGACCTTCTCTCCATACAGATAATGTCTCCAGATCTTCAATGCAAAAATCACTGCAGCTAGCTCCAGGTCGTGTGTTGGGTAGTTCTTCTCGTGGACCTTCAGCTGCCTCGATGCATAAGCGATAACCTTGCCATGTTGCATCAAGACACAACCTAGTCCACTACCGGACGCATCACTATAAACAACAAAACCTCCTGACCCTAAGGGAAGAGTCAAGACTGGTGCTGTTGTTAGATGCCTCTTTAATTCTTCAAAGGCATTCTGGCATTCTTTCGTCCATATGAACTCCTGATCCTTCCGTGTCAGCTTAGTCATCGGCTCTGCGATCCTTGAAAAATTTTCTACGAACCGCCGGTAATACCCAGCAAGTCCAAGAAAACTTCTCACTTCCGTAACAGAGGTAGGGGTAGGCCAAATTTCTATAGCAGTGACTTTTTCTGGGTCCACAGACAGTCCTTCACCCGAGATAATATGCCCTAAGAATGGCACCTTGTCCATACAGAACTCACATTTGCTGAGTTTGGCATATAGCTTCTCCCTTCTCAAGGTTTCTAGCACAATTCTAAGGTGTTCCTCGTGCTCTTCGTGGTTCTTAGAGTAGACTAGGATATCATCAATGAACACCACCACAAACTTATCCAAGTACTGATGGAAGACCCCGTTCATCAAACTCATAAATACGGCGGGTGCGTTGGTTAAACCAAACGGCATAACTAGGAACTCATAATGTCCATACTTAGTTCTGAAGGCCGTCTTTGGGATATCTTCCTTCTTCACCCTAATCTGGTGATAACCGGATCTAAGGTCAATCTTTGAGAATACCTTAGCACCACTCAATTGGTCAAACAAATCATCAATGCGTGGTAGTGGGTACCGGTTCTTAATAGTTACAGCATTAAGGGCTCTGTAATCAATGCACAGCCGTACAGATCCATCCTTCTTGGGTACAAAAAGTATAAGTGCTCCCCATGGTGAAATACTGGGCCGGATAAATCTTTTTTCCAGAAGGTCGTCAACTTGTGTTTTCAGCTCCACTAACTCCTTAGGTGCTAGCCGATATACCGATGAAGTAATAGGTTCGGCTCCTGGAGTTAGGTCTATTGTGAATTCTATCTCCCGATCAGGTGGTAAACCTGGAAGATCGTCGGGAAACACATCCACAAATTTCGTTATGACTCTTGGGTAACTTGAATCTTCTTCTATAGTCAATACCCTAAGAGTTGGCTGGACCCCTTGTTCTACAGCTCCTCGTAGAAATTCAAACTCAGGAAGGCTAGGGGGTCTAAATATCACTTTTCCAAGCCGGCAATCCAGTGTCGCATGGTACTGACTTAACCAGTCCATACCAAGTATAACATCGTAATCAGGCATAGAAAAGATCAGGAATTTGGCTCGCATCTCTCGGCCACAGACTAATACCGAACATGATCTACAAGTATCACTAACCGGGATAATTCCACCTCCCGTTAGGATTCTCTTCATCTTCGAGAGAGGTGCGGTAGCTATTCTATGTGTGGCTACGAAGCTAGCAGCAATAAATAAATGCGAAGCTCCAGAATCAAATAATGCTACAGCAGGAATTGAAGCTACTAATATGGTACCTGCTATCACTTCGCCTGCAGTAGCTTCCTCAGTGACTGCTAGTGCATATGCCTGACCTCGTCCCTGAGCGGGACCCCTTTGCTGACGAGCTTGCTGGAACAATGCTGCCTGAGGTGGTAGAGGTGGCCTGGCTCCTCCAGGCCCTGTCTGTGTTGCTCCCCCAGCTGGAAGAGCTGCAGGTGGAGCTGGTCGATTCGGAACTCCCTCTCGACGTTCCGAGCAGTCCTTTGAGAAGTGTTGTCCAGATCCGCAAACCAGGCAGAGTCCCAGCTTGCGTCGATATTCCTTTTCAATATGTCCTACCTTGCTGCAGTAATGGCAAGTAGGCAGGTTCTTAGTTGCTGCTCTTGGAGGCGGGCTCTTCTGGGGCCGTTTAGCAGATTCTCCTGGTGATGACTTGGACGGTGCTGAGGAGAAGGGACATTTCAGGCTTGAGTCCCTCCGAGTAACGCGCTCCAGCCGACGTGCTGCAGCTAGGACGTCGGTGTAAGAGGTGGGCACGACCGATCCGATTAACTTCTGAAGCTCGAACCTGAGCCCATCAAAGAACTTTTCTGCCTTCTCCTCTTCGGTAGGAATTAGCGAAGGGGCGAAGCGGCTCAGGCGAATGAATTCGACGTTATATTCCTCCACCGTCATGTTGCCCTGGATCAGGCGGTTGAATCTGTCTCAGAGTTCTGACCGAGCCACAGCAGGGATGTACATTTCCTGGAAGAGTCTGGAGAACTCCTCCCAGGTAACCTGATCATGTCCGAGCCTTCTTTCTTCGGACAACCACCAATGATGCGCGTTGTCTGTCAGTTGCATCCTGACGGCAGTCATCCATTTGTCCCTTGGTAGTTCTGCGGCCTCCAACTGATGCTGTGTGTTTGTAAGCCATTCATGCACTTCAGTTGGTCCTTCCTTGCCCGAGAAGGTACGGGGCTTGAGTTGGCGGAAATCTGTAATAGATTCCGTCGCTGGCCGCCTATTTGGTGGATTTGCATGCTCCAATGCTGCGACTAGGCTGTTCCTTAGGTTCTCGGCCTCTCGACGTTGGGTCTCCTGTTGGATCTGTTGTTGTGCCTGCATCATGGCGTAGAACATCTGGAATATTTGCTGGCCGTCCATTGCCTGTCCTGGGGGAAAGACAGGCATCGCAGGAGGGAACTGGGGAGGAGGCGGGATGTCATCACGCCTGAACCTGGAACTTGGCTGGCCAGTTTGATTGCTCTGAGAGGATTGTCCTCTGGTATCTGGCGTCGTTCCAGCTTCGCAGGTAAACCCTGCTTCAGTCGGTGTACCCAAGGGGGTCTCGTCACCACTCCTGGGATCCATTTCTCTGCATCAAAAGGAAACAATGAGAACGCACAGAGGAATCAAAACAGGATGCAGTTCAAGCAATTAAATTGAATTCGACATAGAGTTCAAAAACGATTCAATCAATGGATGAGATCCTATAAATTATTCTATCTTATTGCAGGCCTGTTCGGTCCCTAAGTTGAAACCGAACTATTTAGTCGAGACCTGCATGGGCCACCACAAAAACCATGTCACGCCCCAGTCCCAAAATGCCGAGGGACTGGAGATGCGTGGCAATGGCCAGCAGCACGCACGGATGGATAACCCAACTTAATGGAACCATCATGGCGTACTTAAGCTGTAAATAAGGTCTACTACAACAAGCCACACTAATCTTATCCATAAAGATAAAGAAATAAACTGCATACTCAAATGGAAATAAGTATCAACAACATCACAGCAAGTCAGTCGGAGAAACGATCCGACTTAAGTCTGAATAAACTGGCTCTATAGGCCAGGAACAAAAGAGATAAACATGAAATAAATAAAAGAGTACTGGGACAGGCACTCAGGAGAAGTCCTCGGCAGTCACCTCATCTTCAGAGTTTGGTTCAGCTCCAGCAATAGCTTCTGCTCCGGTCCCGTATACCTCGGGATACTGCTCCTCAGCTAAACCTGGGGACATAATCCATTCCAGGTCCTCAGTGGACATAGCAAGGCACAAGATAAAAACAAGCCAATTGAATAAGCAGTGCAATAAATAAATGCACAGCAGGGTAAACTAAGTAACCATCTATGTGATATGCAAATGAGAGCAACACTAGTACTCAGGCTGGGACCGCTACAAGCTCTGTGTCGGGGAGCCGGTAGCAGTAATAACACGTAAAGGGTCTAGCTCTGCTGGAGAGTCTACAACCTAACAATAATAGTAGATATATGTATAGAACAGCCTGTAGCCTGTGTGTCTCTCCCCACCCAATGTAATCATGCAAGCCATGACCATAACGTCTCATGTCCATGTCAGCGGGATTATGACTAATGCAACAAGTCATACTGTCTATAAATAACTGTCTCTAGCAAGTCCTGTATCCTATACAGAATCACCACGAATATCTCAGGAGGATTCTGTCCATGATAGTGTCAAGTGTCCTGGGTTGTAGGGTACTTGATAGGTCAAGTACAAAGTAAGGGGATCGTAAATCCATCTCTAAATGATAAATCCAACACCGCGTACGGTGTCGGCACCCGACTATGATCGAACACTAGGTACGTCATACGTTCCCTAGGTTAAGCAGTTTAAATCAGTTTATATGAATTTGCACAAGAAATCCATCAGAGTATTTTTACAGAAAATATGAAAATAATGACTGCAAGTTTGGCAAGGTGCACTTGCCTGATATTTGAATTCCACTTAGGTCCTGGTTTCGGGAATTTCCAGAGATGTCTCCGAAAGCTGAAATAAACAGTACCATCACGCTCAGAAGGTGTCAAACAGCTAGGATCGCCTGTCCTTGGGTCCAATTTGGAGACAAGGGCAAAACAGCCATTTCGGGCTAAAACGGGATCCACCGGTGGGCCCGCTTTGCACCGAAAAACGTGTCAGGGTCAATGGTCTCCAAATTCACCAAACTTAGTGTCAACAGGTCAGGAACGCTGATACGAACCCAATGGAACTTTCAGATTTGAATTCCGATGAGCCGATCACAAATTCGCCCGTCGAGCGGGGCCTGTGGGGCCACGACACGCGATTTCGTCAACGTTCTCAGAATCGAACCAAACTTGACCCACAGGACCAGCGTATCGCTACGAGTCCGATGGCGCAAGTTTCGTCTCGATCTGACGTGTGTGCACGAAGTTAGGGTGAATTGCAGAAAAGTCGGATACGGGGCGATGTCCGCGGATACGCGTTGATTCCGGTGTGCACGCACACCCGAATCAGCTTCTGCGAAATCCCACACGTCCGTATCGACGAGACGCACGTATCTGTGAAGACCGCACGCGACCAAGTCGTCCCGTTTGGCGGAGCGTACTCAGTTCCGGGGTAAAACAGGGTCTGGTTTTTTCTGTTTTTGGATCGCGGTGTGCGATCACCACAGGACGCGATGCCCCGAGCGGTTTATCCGGACACCGAGAGGGTCATACAGGCTTGGCATAGAAATTTATGGAATCGAAAACAGAGATCCGAGGTGCAAGTTACGAGTACCTGAAGGGGACCCGAGAAACCGGGTTTGAACTGTGTCCGACACGCGAGTTCGTGTCCTGGGTTGTGTCCGGCCTAGGGCTGTGCTGTGTCCGCGTGTCCGGGGCTCTGGGCTGAACTGCGGTGGCCGGGGAGAACGCTGGTGGCTCTCGCGGAGGGGAGGAGGTCGTCGATCGGCCGGCTAGGGCGGCGCCGAGGGGTCGGCCGGCGTCGTGTCCGCTGGGAGGGTCGGCTCGGCCTGGGAAGGGTTTTACTTGTTGGAGGAGGAGGAGGAAGAGGAGGAAGGGTCGCCGGGGTCGGCGCTGGTCGGCGGTGCTCCGGAGAGGGGGTGGCCGGAGGGGTGGTTAGGGTTCGGGTTATGGGGGAAAGGAGGCGGAGGAGGGGGCTATTTAAAGGGGCCCGAGGGAGGGGCTCGGCCGGGGACGACGTGGGCCGAGGGAGTCGGTAGAGGAGGAGGACGTGGGGAGTGGCCCCTCCGGCGGAGGCGGCGGGAAGCCAGGTCGTGGCCGGGGGACGCGGTCTCCATCGATAGTGGGGGAGATGGGTTGGGGACGGGTCCGGGTCGGTGCGGGTTCCGGGTTGGGCGGACCCGCCCGACCCGCTAGGTCCGGTTTGCGGGCTGCTATAACGGGCTCGGCCCACTGGGCCGGGCCGGGCCCCTAAGCTAAATAAAAATAATTAATAATAATAATAAATAACAGTAATTAATAATAAAAACATTTAATTAATAAATAATTAGAAAATTAGTTTTTTAGGCTTTTAAAAATAGGTCTGGGGTCCAATAAAATCCCAGAAAATTACCCTAGGTCCGGTTTTATATTTTACACCATAATATCATATTTTTATTTCATTTTAATGCTGTTTTATTGGTAATTAAAAATTACAAACTCACTACAGGTCCTATGTAAATTAATGAAAATTGCATATTAATTCCAAAAATTGATTTTAAAATATTTGAAAATTTGGGTGCTTACAAAAATAACATATTGTTTTCCTTTCTTATGAATAATTCTTTAATGAAAATGATATTCCTACAAAGACTAGACCTTGTCAAATGAATCAAGAATATCTTGAACAAGTAAAAAAGAAATTAAAGATCTTTTAGATAAAAAAAATTAATTAGAAAATCTTACTCTCCATGGAGTTGTATTGCACTTTATGTTAATAATAACGCTGAAAGAGAACGAGGTGTCCCAAGACTCGTTATTAATTATAAACCTTTAAATAAGCTATTGAAATGGATTAGATTTTCAATCCATAATAAAAGAGATTTATTGAATATAATTGTTAAAGCCAAATATATTCAAAATTTGATTTAAAATTAGGCTGTTAACGAATCAAATAGCTGAAAAAGATAAGTATAAAATAACATTTACAGTTCCATTTGAACATTACAAATGGAATGTAATGTCTCTCGGACTTAAGAATGTCCCATCTGAATTTCAGAATATAATGAACGAAATATTCATTCAACACTATAGTTTTATTCTATCATATATAAATGATACTTTAATCTTCTCTAATAATATTGAAGAACATTTTAAACACTTAAATATATTTAAGCATTTAGTAATAAAAAATAATTGGGTTATTTCAGCTCTTAAAATAAAATTATTTCAACGAAAAATAAAATTTTTAGGACATAATATTACTAATATTATAATAAATAATATATATGGATAGAAGTAAAGAATTTGGGTCAAAATAAGTTGGGCGGGTAAGATTAGCTTAGTAGTGGGCTTGGCTTGACCGTACAATTCTTTTGGGTGGGCCGGCCGGTCGGCCCTGACGCATTATCATCCCTACTCTCTCTTCTATACATCCCCCCATGTCGTCCCACCATCGTTTCCCCGTTCCTATTCCTCCATTTACTTTATTATTTCTTCTTCTTCTTTTCCTTTATTTTGTCTTCTTCCCTTCTTCTTGTTCTGGCTGCTGTGGAGGTCCATCGCAGCAGCCAGCTTCTCTCATCATCCTTCCTTGAAGAAGTTGATTAATGCAGCGGCGTCGTCATGACTACTGACAACATAAGCATGTACAGCCAGCCGCCGCCACAGTTTTTTGTTCTCTCCTAAAATTGGAGTTGATCCTTACACATAACAGAACATAATATGCCCTTTGAAATTGGTTGCAGGTATTTAGCTGAGCTGTTCGCCGAGAGGCAGAAGCTGGGACCTTTCCTCCAAGTCCTGCCATTATGCAGCAGGCTTCTCGGTCAAGGTGTTATTGATTTTTGTTTATTTCAACCACAACCATTGTTTTTATTTTTTATTTTTTATTTTTTAACCATTATGCATGATTATAGAAACTCTTATACCAAAAATTCATAATCTATAGTTGGAGCACCTGCACCACCAACCCTAATGTGTTCAAGATCTACGTGAATGTTCGTTTTGGAAGATATGTGCAATGGTTCTTCACAACTACAAATATCGATGTTAAACTAGCTTTCGGGGCACTTATCAAGAAACAGATTTGTCTCAATAGGAGGAGGATTCTAGCTAGAAATTTTGCTTCTGTGATGCACATTTTAGGATCTCTTAATGCAGCCATTGCTTTGCTTGCGAAAAAAAATACATCTTTATTTCTCTCCAAGTGGCGCAATTGGGTTTCTTCGGAGGACGCATGGCTGGGCCCAGTGCCTAAAGATTAAAGGGGCACCAACATGGTTCTATCTAAAATAGAATTAGTATATACCATGTGCCACCCTTAATACAAGACATTTGTGTTTAGTGGTTACCCTGTTAGACTTGCATATTAGAGGTCTTTAGTTTGATCTTGGCGGCAGCCATTTTTTTTTTTAAATTTAGTTTTGAAGTTTCTTATTTTTTTATATTATGTATGGGGGCCCCATTTTGAAAGTCCGCCTCGGACCTCCATGAGCCCAGGGCCGGCCCTGCTTCAATGATCCATTAAATGTGCAGTCTATGTGAGAAAGAAGCTGAGATAATGGGACCTCACTTGCATCTATATCACACCTAGTTTGTTTTAGACTATGTGTTTACGAATTTTGGGTTTCGGTTTGCTAAATCCCATGATTTCCGCTAGATATGATTTCTGATTTCATCACCTGGATGTTGAAACTTCACTATGGAGAATTTGTTATAATGGGTTTGCCAAAGTTACGACCATCAACCGGTCTCTAGTTTTTCCACTACACCTTTTCGTTTTAACTCTTCTCGGACATAAATATTGGTTTATATTGCGCATGATAGTATGATTTACATGTTCTTAAGATCTAGAAGAAACTTTTATTGTCTTTCTCTACCATTATCTGCTGCTTGTGCCAGTTAAATGAAAGAATTTTATTTGTCAAACTTTACAACATTGCTTATAACCTTATGATGTCTATGGTTTTTTACCTATGCAGTTAATAACGGTTATATATCGGTTATATAACCGATATATAATGGTATCGATAGGTTTCAGTATTACATAAAATCTGTTCCTTCTAAAAGTTCTCTCATTAGACTTCTGTTCTGATTTCTCTGAGTTAGTTGAACTTACATATGCTGGAGTTCATTTCACAGTACAAAGTAACTCGGTCATTCTTGAAGTAAATATGATGACGTGTTAACTTTGAACCAGAAATTGTACGAGCATCTGGATTGGCACCTAACCAAAGTTTTGATACTACGAGAATTGAGCAAAGCAGTCCACTGAGACTACCTGGTCATCATCCCGGTCATCATTCAAATGGTGGACCAATGGATCTAGAGGGATGGTCTGGAATGCAGACAGAGGTAATTCATGTGTTCCCCTTATTGAACTATAGAAGTTTCTTAATTCATTTATATAGCTCTATATCAGTTACATTTACCACTTGCTGTAATTTAGACCTAGCAGCAACTTTATACTGCTTGACATTTGTTTATGCCTGGCGACCTTTTCCCATTGTATACTATTTGCTTTGGTTTAGAAAGCAATGAGTGGCTGTTCATAATGAGTTTTGGTGCTATACCATATGATAATTAAATGATGCTGCCACCTGATTTCGGTATCTCTTTCTTTGTAAGGCTGCTATGTGTACATTTTGCTTCTGATTGGGATGTCAAGGCAGGTTACCAGTAGTTTCTGTAGCACTCATTTCTTAGAAGGTAGAGATGGGAGAAGGTTTAGTATCTTTAGAGTGTGTTTGGTTTGTGAGAAAATGGGGAAAGAAAAAAAATATGTTTTTTTTTGTTTGCTTATTTGGTTGGTAACAAAGTTTAAAAAGAAAATACAGAAGAAAATTTAGAGAGAATTTCCCCAATTTAGGAGGGAAAAGAAAGAAAAAAAATTCATATTAGCTGTTTTGTCTCCTTTTTCCTTTTCTCTCTACCAAATAACTCAAATACACTCTTTCTTTTTCTTTCCCTCACTTTCCTTCAAACCAAATATAACCTGTCTTTTTCAAATTGTATAGAAAATGTTTGGCTTCTCCACTACTTTAGGTAAAAATTCAAAAAATATGAGAGAAAACTTCTATTGGAAATAGGCTCACGTTTATAAATAAACAAGAGGAACCAATTAAGTATTTCTAAAATGACATCAACACTGTGATAGACTAATTGGTTGTTCTCTTCACCATAAGGGTGTAGATAGGTTTCAGTATTACAGTTTGGGACATTCCAGTAGTTTTATATCCAAAGAAGGAGAAAATTTGATTGATGGTTCACTAAAATGCTTCCACCTGGGTGCCCTAGGTCCTTTTGGATTCTAGGCCTAGGCCATCTGTCTTGGGCGATCAGCTTGTTTTGGATACAAAGCACCTGGGTTAGTTCTAGTTATGTACATTGGTTAAGTCGACCCTTCAATTGTTTGACTTATAGTTTCTTAATGAGTAATCAAGAATGTTGCAGGTTTATCATTGTTTTAGACTTTTTTAAGTTTTTCCAACAATATAAATTGTATATTGGAAATGTTTAACACTGGCCTAGGCCCACTTCCCCTCTAGCTGCCTAGTGTCTGCTTCCGTTTTTCATAACATATGTAGTTTAGTGAAGTTTTGGCCACTAACGCACTAATATGAAACTATATGATCCTAGGACATTAAATATAGTATTTTGGTTATTGGAGGGAGTGCATTCCCCTTGCCTGTGTTGCCATTTGCTTTAATAAAGTACACTGAGATGCAATAACAGAACATATTGCACGACCATGAATGAAGGCTATCATAAACTTTTGATGCGTTTTGGCATGTTTCTGCACAATCATATATCATTAGGAGCAAAAAGGAATTGGTATTTTTAATAAATTTGAGGATGATTTATATGTCATGAGAGAGTGACATATACTGCTTTCTTTGTTTGGAGGAATATAATACAGTTCCTGAGGTTGGTATTTTTAACAAGTTTGAGGATGATTTATGTCATGAAAGAGTGAAATATACTGTTTCCTCTGTTTGGAGGAATATACAATTCCTGGGTTGGTGTATCCACATTGCTATTTAATTGGATGGTTTCTACTGAAGATGCAACAACAAATTATAAGGTGGGGCCAGGAATGGAGGCTATTATAAGTTTTTGAAGTGAGAGAACTATTGGAGGCTATCATAGATTTTTATAGTGAAAGAAGCGTTGCATCTTTGATTCTTTATCAGTCAACTTAATTTTTGTTCTGGTAAATCAAAGGAAAGAAGAAAGAGGGCATACCAAAGTCAGGAGAAGGGAAGACCAAGAAATATGCTACAGGTTCTGGTCATATCATAAAAATGTACAAGTGCTTCTGTGACCCTTGATGCCTAAGTAAAGACTAGACCATTATCCATGCAGCCTACACAATCCAACTAGCATAATGATACTTCACATTTATGTAAAATTGTAGCCTACATGGTTATCTCAAGGTTGGTAGTTCATTTTGCTAGTTGTTGCAATATTTCTGGTTAGAAGATTTCCTACTAGCTTTAGTGAAAGCATCTAGAAGAAATGAGTAGGAGTTCAGTTGATGATCAAGAGATACCCAAGTTTGATTATTTCCATATTTTGGATAATCATAATTGTAAAGGAGGCATGATTAAAGGAGGTCGTTCATAGAATTAAAAGACAATAGTTTAAGTTGATAAGGACTTTGTGATAGTAGGATACAAATTGGAAGGAAAAATACTATAAGACGGTAACAAGGCCACCTATGCTTTATTGGTCCTAATGTTGGACATTAGAAAAATGTCGGAAAAATGGGTGTTAGCTGAAATGAGAATGTAGTGGATGAGGACGATACATTAAAGATGGAATAGTAAATGAGTGTGTTGGTGGAAATTTGGATGTGTCATTGGTTGATGATTGGTCGAGGATTAGATGAGAGAAAATCAATTAACATGGTTTGGTATCTTTGGCATGTGCAATGGAGACCAGTATGTGTCGGTTGTGAGGAGTGTTAAGCTAGTAGTCAAAGGAGCTGCTAGACCTAGGCGTAGAGCCTTAAAAAGGTTATGGGTTTTGCTAACATGAGAAAGAAGATGGCCCTTAACATAACTGAATGGAAGATAAAAGATTAATGTAGCCAACCCAAAAAATTTAGGATGAAGAACTCTTTATCTTGTACCTTTGACATGTACTTTTCACTAACTTCTATTTGTCCCCATCAATGTATTCATGATGTAAGGTACCCTTAATGCCAAAGGTACCCTTAATGCCAAATGCGCATGACATGGTGAGTACCTCGTTGAGGTGAGACACAAATTTAAAATTATTTGCATTTTTTCAAAGAGAATATCTAAACAATAATTTATCGTATAAAGAGCATATAACCGACATATAATACTAAAAAAAATGATGTAAAGAGTCATGTACAGACTATAGAGCATATAAAACAAGATATTTAAAGCATGAAAGAAATCACAATCCAAAGCAAGAGTTGTGTTAAGTTTTATATTAGTAATGGGCTTTAGTTCCACATCGGGTAGAATAATATAGAGAGGGGTTGGTCTCTCCTATATATATATATATATATATAGGCTTTTCATTAATAAAGAACTATCCATTATTCTATTCCACATGGTATCAGAGCCATAAACTATCCCCACCCCCTTTCTCCACAAAAAAATCCCCTAACCCTAACCTTGTTCCAGCCTGCCGCCCCCCTCCCCCTGCTCTAGGCAGCCCCCCTCTCCACGCAGCCCCCCCTCCTCTCTAGCAGGCATCCCCCCTCCCCCTGCTCCAGGCGACCCACCCTCCTCTGCCTTCAGCCCAAAATCCTAACCTTAACATGCAGCCGCCGCCCCTCCTTCCTGTCTAAACCTTAACCCTAAAAAAAGTCGTATATCGAAGCAAGAGGGTAGACAATGATTTATTTGCACAACCTCTGTTCCTAGATTACGACTTCAGGAGTTAACAAAGATTAGACAAGTTACTTATTTATGTGGATCTTTGTTTCCTTCCTACCCCAATATCCACATCGGGATCTACACAGTGAGTGACCTGAGTTACTTTCGTGTTCTGCCTTGTGTGATCTCCATACGATCTTTACTTTCCATGCGCGTGCCGGTTCTAGCCACGTTGATAGTGCACTGGTAAAGTTGATGTGATTATTGGGGTTGAAAAGATCAGCGACAGTCGAATCAAGTGCTTATGACAAACTCTGAGGCGGCTAGCAGTGATACTACTACCGGTGTCGGGAACGCCTTAGCGGGACCAACGGGCACTTGCACGACGATTTCTTCGATTCAACTCGTCGATCGGCGGTTGGACGGACCAGACGGTTACTCAACATGGCGGAAGTAGGTTGAGAAAATACTTCAAGGCATGCGGTTGTCCAAACATCTGACTGACAACCCTCTAGAGACGACTGATCCCACGTTTGAGTAGTGGGAGACGGATGATAGTCGATTGTCTACCCAGTTGATGAACTCAATGGAACCATCGGTGGAGGACATGGTTCAGAATATGGACACGGTAAAGGAGTTATGGGATGTCCTAGCGACGACGTTTGATGGAAAATGTGACTTGTCTCGTATTTACGACTCAGTTGTCTGGCGTCTACCAGACAGAACATGGCTACAAGTCTCATAAGGACTACTTCCGGACTTTTAAGGCTATGGTCGATGAAGTTGATCGTGTATTACCTCTGACAACGAATATCAATGAAGCAATGGCTCAACGTGAGCATCTTCATGTCATGGCATATCTTGCCTCTCTCCATCCTAATGCAGACTCAACTCCCTCTCAGATCATTTTCTGGAGCCGAGGTTCCATCTCTGATGGAAGCTTATTTTCGTGTCCTACGGACAACAAAGGTCGTCGAGACCTCTCCAAGTGATGCTTCTGCTGATCGATCTGCTTTTGGTGCCCGCTCCGTACTGGATTTCGTGGTGGTCGTGGTGGCCGAACAGGTGGTCATGATGGTGGACCGAGGCATTGGCGGTCGTGATGGAGGACGACCGCGCATCTGCTTCAACTGTGGTCTACATAGTCATTTTCAGTGGAAGTGTACTAAGCTCCTGCGCGATGTTACCACAGATACTCCTGATTTTGGCGGCTGATCCGTACAACTGACTGATGAGCATATGCAGACTTTGTTGAGTTTCAAGCTCAACGTTTAGGTGAAGCCTCTACTTCTGATCCACCGCAGGGTACTCAGCGGCATGTGTGGTACAGTCGAAGCAGTGGGTCCTTGATTCTGGTGCGTCTTCTCATTTGACAGGCGACGCAGGTATGATACGAAATTATGTACCTGGTTGGTCGTATGTCTAATATTACATGTGCCAATGGTGGTTCACTGACAGTATGTGGAAATGATTTGTCGGTCTTTCTTCGGCACTGTCACTATATTCTATATTACATACACTTGGAAATCCAATTCAGCTTACTCTCAATTAGTCGGATTACTCGCGATATGCATTGCTCGGTAACATTCTTTCATGATGGTTGTGTTTTTCAGGACCTAAAGACTGAAAAGACTATCGGTAGGGGGTATGTGGCTGGAGGTTTGTAATTGTTTGACGAACTTCCTCTGTTACCTATGCTAGTGTGAAACTTGATCATTTTGAGTTACACTTGCCGGTTAGGACATCCATCTGTCAAGCACTCCAGAAAATGTACCATCTTTAGATGTTTTATATTCTTTTCATTGTGAGTCATGTAGTTTGGCTTAGCATCACCGGATTTTCTATCTGGTTAGTCAGAATAACATTGCTTCCGCGTCCTTCGAGTTGGTGCATTCTGATATATGGGGACCTTGTCCAGCTGAATCTATAATGGGATTCAAGTACTTTGTTACCTTTGTTGATGACTACTCACGTGTCACTTTTGTTTATCTAATAAAAAATTGCTCCAAATTATTTAACATTTGGTACAATTTTCTGCGAATCAAAACACAATTTGGTGTTCCAATCAAATGTGTTCGCAGTGACAATGGTCGTGAGTATGTCTAGTGAATTTGTTTCACATCTGTCTCAGAATGGCATCATTCACCAAACTTTATGTCCTTACACACCACAACAGAATGGTGTGGCGAACGCAAGAATCGTCATCTTCTAGAAACAACGCGTGCTCTTATGTTCCAAGTATGTACTCCAATTTTTTTTGGTCGGATGCCGTTCTTACGGCTTGCTATCTAATTAATCGCATGCCGTCGTCTGTTCTCAATGGCAATACTCCCTTCTCTCGGTTATATCCCAAACGAGAGCCGTTTCCTCTCCCTCTCCGAATCTTTGGTTACTTGTGTTATGTTCGGGATATCCGACCAACTCTTTCTAAATTGGATCCAAAGGCTATCTAATGTATTTTTCTTGGGTATCCTAAGGATCAGAAATGATATCGGTTTTTTTTCCAGTTTTGAAGAGGTATTTTTTTTCCGGGATGTTATCTTTGTTGAAACCGAGTTTCCTCCACTTCCACAAACTACTGATCCGGCTCCGCAAGTTTATTCAGAAGATGATTTCTTGTTGTTTTCTGTTCAAACACAACAGCCCCCCGTAAGGGTGCCCTCTCTTACCGATACAGTATTCCGGTCCGATGGTCCGAAGACACTGGTTCAGTCAGCACCGTCGTTGTCTGAACGGGTGTCGCTGATGGTGCCTCCGCCTACAATCACAGAGACATCATCCTCCTCTAGCTCCACTGAGTCGCCTCCGTCTGTTCCTCCATCTCGACTTCGTCGTGCCTGTCGTGATCATCCCTTGTATATTGACAACTACAAAGGGCTTGCGAGTCACACTCAGTCCTTGATAACTACTATTGATGTGATTCAGCCACTTCTGCCGCGGAGGGTATCAAACATCCCGGTTGGCGTGCTGCTATGGACGAGGAGATGAAAGCTCTTCGGGAGAACCATACTTGGGACTTGGTAGATTTGTCTGCGGGTAAACAGGCTATCGGTTGCAAATGGGTGTTCACGGCGAGCATACAGAAGAATAAAATGTTGAGTTTGAGGTGGAGGATGGTGATTTAGATTGTGATGACGATGAAGCTCCGTTTGACGATTATGTTGAGTAGTAATTACTATGTGTAGTATTTTAGTGAATGATATTTTTTGGTGGTTTGGCCAGCTTTGTGACGAGAATCATAAGACATTTATATAATTCTTGTCTTCATTTTATTGGTTTATGTCATTTTGTCGGTTAGATAATATAATACAACTCTTGCTTTGAAGTGTGGTTTATTTCATGCTTTAAATATCTTGTTTTATATGTTCTCTAGTCTATACATTTTCTTCATTTTGCTAGTAGTATTATTTGTCGTTTATATATGCTCTTTATACAATAGATTGTTTAGATATTCTCTTTGAAAAAGGCTGAATAGTTTTAAATTTGTGCCTCACCTCAATGAGATGCGCTCCGCGCTATGCATCTTTGGCATTAAGGGTACCTTGTGCCTGGTCATGCACCATGCGACGTGACAATACTGCTTCCTCATGATGATTTTCCTTGCGTAATCCTCCCTGCACCTCTCTTAACCACTAATTAGATTTTGTAAGTTAAATCTTGTACTTTTCTTGGGTATGCTAACTGTTGCTTCATTAGGAACCCCACACATCTTTGATAGTCCGATTGTAACACTTTATGGAACACAATTATCGCGTTCTCTGTCTCAAATACAAAGGATTATAATCAAAAGCCAATTTTATTTCTTTGTGGGATAGGTTGGGGGATTGCAGTGATGCTGCTTCTTTGTCACGCTCTTCTCAGGGAAGGCATGAGATCTGATTAAACAAGATCTCCCTATGTCCAATGTTGTGGAAGACAGAATTGCCTGCCATGCAACTAGGAGAGGGCTTTACATTCTTAGCCTTATCCTAGTTTTCCAACCATGTAGATGGGGCCTAGTGCCTACATACTTGTAAAGCTGCATGTTATTTATCTATTTATAAGTTATAATGCTACTTCATTCTCTCTCTTAGTAATTAAGAGGCTCAGTAGAACACATTCTTATGTAGAGCACATTATGTCTTTTCATACTCACATCATCAATCACTTGTGCAACTCCGTGTTCAGGAAAACAGATTTTTTCAAAGGATGGGGGTCCTTCAAGCTTCAGCTGTTGGGTGGAATGGAGCACCTGGTGTTCCTAACAGCCCAGTACTGAAGAAAGTCATAAGACTGGATGTTCCAGTTGACAAGTTTCCCAATGTATGTGAAGTTTAGTTTAACCCAAAGTTTAAGATAACATGTTTGCATACATCCTTATTGCTAGTTAATCAGCTCTCTTTTTTTTTTTTTTCAGTACAATTTCGTTGGTCGATTGTTGGGACCTCGAGGGAATTCCTTGAAAAGAGTTGAAGCTACCACACAATGCAGAGTTTACATACGAGGTCGGGGTTCAGTGAAGGATACTGTGAAGGTATACTGAAGCCTTTTTAGTTATGCTATTTGGAAGATTTAGGTGATCTTCTTGACATAATTTTTTTTTCCTATTCCTTGAGCCTTTCTAATACAATCCTGTGTTTTGCTTCTCCGAAATTTAGCACTTGTTTGCTAGTCGAAAAGAAACAAGTGCCAAGGTGTATGCACTATCATATTTCATGTTACAAATTAGTAGAATTCATTTAGGATTGTAACATGAATACAGGCTGTCAAGAATGTTTCTTGGCAGGTTGCTTTCTTCTAGTTGACATTACATTTGCAACGATGCATCATCTTTGAGTCGTAAATAGAACTTTCTAATTTAAGAGTTGTTTTCATGTTCTTTTATCCAATGTTCTGAGAACACCGGCCTGTTCAACCTTAAAAACGGAAACCGGCAGCCAGACTGGTTCTCTAGAACCTGAAAACCAGTTTTGTATTGGCCCATTATTAGACTGCTGAACTGCTCAAAGTGTTGGAACAGGATGGACCGGGCTGTTTGAGCGATTCAGTTCCTTCTTTTAGTTTAACAGTATATTAAATGCATTAAAGATCATTAACCCATATTATGTAAATAATAAATATATTATCATTCCAATGCCCCAATTGTCTCATTTTCCCTCTACATCTTTCTTCTGCCTCTATTTCTCTTCTTTGTTGGCTGTTTTCTCTCTCTTTACCGACAAGACATCGACGGACTCTTTGACGATCCGATCTGATATATATTTGTTCTCTGATGTTGTTGTCGAGCAATATTTGTTTGATTACATTTTGTATTGTGCATTTCCTCTCTAGTTTCTTTGTGTCATTATTTTTTCAAATCAATCTTCATCTCCTTTCTAATATTTTCTGATATCATGCTTGCTATTGGTTGTATTTTAATATTGTAATGCCAATGTTCTTAATGAGAATTAATCTAATCTTGAGCATGATGAATATCATATGTGGTCGGATTATTTAATTCATAATTTCGTTTATATTGGAGCACAATACAGAACATATGATCTTATTTTGCAAATAATAGATTTTGTTAAAAATAATAAGCATAAATTACAGGAAACCCCCTAACATACGTCCTTTTAACATGTTAGCCCCTTAATGTTAAATCCTTTGTAGACTTCCCCATGCTGTTCATTTTTGACTAAATCCTTTAGTTTAAGGGTATAAAAAGTCTATTCTACCATCAATTTAAATAAAAACTAATAAACATAATTATAAGACATTTAAAAATAAAAATCAAAGGGAAAAAATAATTCCTTAATTCCTCCCACCCGTTCTCCACCTTGTTCCGGCAGTCACTGAAGCCAGCAGTGTTGTCATCACCATTACTACAGGAAGGGGGACAAAGAAGGGACACATCATGGCTGCAGCCTGCAGACAAAGGTCAAAATGGGGGTCGAGGGATTGCTGGCAACTCTCAAGTGGGAGGGGATTAGAGTGGAAAGGCAACTTGCTCAGCGGTTGTTCCTTGCGCATGCTACTTGCTGTTCGCTCGTGCATCCGGTCACTGCCTACCGACTTTTCACATTTCTTCTAAACGTCTCCCGTCTGAGGTCAGTCATAGGACAACAACAATAGTCAGTAGTTGAGTTGGTTTAAGTTACCAACTACTTAATCAAAAGTCATAGGACAACAACAATAGTCAATAGTTGAGTTGGTTTAAGTTACCAACTACTTAGTCAAAACTGGAACGTTGGGGGTGGGGGGGGGGGGGGGGGGGGGTGGGTTGTAAATATGACGTACATTAGAGAGGCTTCCTATAATTTACCCAAATAATAAATTATGATTTTCTTGGTCCTAACTATCAGAAATAGTTAATTTTCATCCCTTAAAAATAATCCGTGTTTGACTACAACTTTGAATATGGACCCGTGTGGTTAAATTCTTAAGAATTGGTGATCTCCATAACATATTGCAGACATTGGTGATTTTTCGAGCAAATATTGTAGACAATGATGAGCTTAATGTTGAAGAGCCATTTATTCATCAAAAAGTGATTTTGGTTCGTCATCAAGGACCAAACATATAGACTTGGTATGATATGTTACTGTTACTTTGTTTGTTTATCTGTGTCTCATGAATTCTGATAACAACTGAAAAATTATCTTATTTTGACTTTTATATATGTTTGTTTTATATTTATACTTGACAGAATCCTTGTATTTTTATTTTTTTCTATAAATTTACACGTATATTTGAACCCTGGTTCAACCACCGGTTTGACTCTGGCTGAACCTCTATACCTTGAACTGTACTGCCTTTTCCAGTTTGATGTCCGGTTCGGTTATCAGAATATTGATTTTATCCTTGTAAGAGGATCGATCTTTTCTTCATTTGCATAATCTAGAGCTTATTTGTCAGGACGTGACACATGGCAGGACGTATAGGGCAATCTAATGGGTGTGGAGAAAAGTAAGGATGTAAGGAGGTCGATGAAGAAGAAACATCAAAAAACGATACATGTGGAAACATTATCATAAAGAACTAGAGGGAGAGAAATAGAGTTTGGGTCAATATATGTGGAAAAGTAATAATAATGAGAAAGAGGGAGACGATAGGGTTAGGATCAACACCAAAACACAAAATAATATCTCAAACTCGATTCTCTATTCAATAAATTATGCATTATTTTTATTTATTTATACATCTTGATTTATAGGCAACCAAACATGCTTATCCGAAAGAAATCTAAAAGATATACTCGATAAGAAAAAGATTACATTTGATCTATATTCGATCCTCCTCCTCCAATAAGAAAGCCTTTGTCACAAAGTTTCGGGGTTGGCTGCTTGAATCGGTTTCTACCATTCAACTCTGTTAAGGGCATGACCTCTGCAATATAACACAGACCTTGTCTTTTTTTTTACTTCAATCTGTTGGTATGCATCCACATAGACGATTTTCTTTCATCTAATCGTCAATTGGTGCTACCTCCAACTTCTGACGAATATACTCTTATCTTTTATCATATCTTTTAATTTTTTGCCACTCATCCATCTTAACATTCTCATTTCATTTACGCTAATATGTTGGATATGTTTCTTAATTGCCAACACTACGCTCACAAAACATGCCTAGTCTTATAGTTGTTTTATAGAATTTTCTTTCAACTTAGAATCCTTCGATCATAAAATACTCTTGAGTCACCTCTCAAATTCAACCATCCTATTTTAATTCTATGTACAACATCCTTCTCAATATATCTAAACACGACGACACTTCTAAGTGTCTCACGTCCACCTATAGTTTTTACAACACTGTTTTAGGCCCTACTATTTTAAAAGATAAAACGCTTAGATTCCGAAGTTTTTCTTCACACTTCTATTTTAGCATCTAACCCATTTCTGTCCTCATCGACTTACAATATCATCATCAAACATCATATACCATGGAAAGTCCTCCTGAATATGCTTAGTAATTTCATCCATAACTACTGTAAAACGTAAGAACTTAATGTTGTTCCTTGATGTAACTAATGGATATCAAACGGTTTGCTCTCTCCTCAAATGGTTTGCATAGTTGGTATGACTTCATCAAATATCCTTATTAGTTCTATTTTAGCTACTATTGACTTGCTTCTCCACTAAAGCAACTATGTAATTAACATAGGAACTCTACCATAAGATTTACTTATGTCAAAGAAACCATATGTAAATCCCTATTTTTCTTTGAAAATTTCCATTAATTTTCTTAATAAGTAAACCATTTCCACAATAGATCTTCTCCGCATAAAGCCAAATTGGTTATGAAATTCTAGTTTAAACATCACTTTTAAGTCCTTCTTGATTCCTATGGTCTTATCACTACATAAAGTGTTCTCACATTCAAAGCATGTTGACATTGTGAAGGTTGATGACCAATTGCAATATATTTCTTTCTTTCATGAGCCCACCTTGTTTTGATGAGGCTTGCTTGAGACTGCTTTTGCCTTCTAATTCCTGATTCTTCTAATTAGCCATAGTTATGAAAGTTGTATCAATGCTGAGTACAATATTTTCCTCAAATAGGTATGTAGTATCAACCTCGGAGTAAGCTGCGTCTTGGAGGCAAACCTATACAGTGTTATAGATATTGGTGATATCGGTTGATATATCGACTAATATATACTTGTTTGAGGCTTAAACCGACATATATCGTCCACACACATGCATCATTTTATTAAACAATGGCTGATATATTGATTAGAATCCGATATATCGGCCAATATTTTTTGATATTATTAAAATATTGGATATTAGAGGTGAATAAGTGTTAACCTTGTCGGGTTAGATCATATTTGTACCTGTTAACCGAACTTAAACCTAAAAACTCCTAAACATCTCTCTCGAGTCGCATGTTTTGATGAGGCTCGCTCGAGAATGCTTTTGCCTTTGGATTCATGATTCTCCTAATCATTTTTCAAGACCCATATTTATGAGAGTTATATCAATTCTGAGTACAAAAACAATATTTTCCTCAAGTAGGTTTGTAGTTCAACCTCGAAGTAAGCAAAGTCTAATTGGAGGCAAACCTATACAATGTTATAGATATCGGTGATATCGACCTATATATATATATATATATATATATATATATCTTTTTAGAAAAATCGGACGATATATTAATCCAAATCCGATATATTGGTCGATATATACTGATATATTAAAATATCGGATATTAGAGATGAATAAATGTTAACCTTGTCAGGTTGGTCGGGTTAGATCATGTTCGTACCGGTTAACCAAACTTAATCCTAAAAATTTCTAAACATCGCTCTCGAGTCACGTGGAGGCCTTTTCCTCCATCGAGCCATAACCACAAGGCTCTCCCTCTCTGTCATGAGGTAGGCATAAGCAGAAGTAGAAGATTTTGTTTGATTGTAGAGTAGCATAAGCAGAAGTAGCCACTTCTCCCCACCAAGCTTTTAGTTACTTAGTTTTAGCCTTTTAGAACATCTAGAAATTTGAATTTCATAGGACATTTAGTACATATAATATATTTTTATATTAATTAATAATCGGATATTTAGTATATGTAATATATTTTATATTAATTGACATATGATATTTCACAATATTTTTGATTTATCTTTGATATCCGACATCTCAAAACCTAAATTGATATGAATTTAAGTAACTACATCAAAATTGCACGTTTATTACCCAACAAATAATCATGAAGTTGGAGTGATCTGTTGCCAGGAGTGTGTGAGTTTTTCAGACTGATTTATCTGTTTCCAGGAGCTAGTTGAAATCCGCTAGTTACATTGCAGCTTGCCTAATGTGCACTTCACTGTCATATCTTTCGAAGGCAAAGGAGGAAGTGTATGACTGAGGATAAAGAGAAATATCGAGGAACAGGAACAGGAACAGGAACAAGAGGGAGAGGGAGAGGGAGAGGGAGAGGGGATATTTTGTTCATTATTAATTATGTCCATAAAGCATTAATAACTATGGGGGAGAATGTCACAAAATAAAGTACCTATAGAATTGTCTCAGTACACTGCTTACTGCAGCTTCTTAATAAAACCAAAACTATGATCTCCAGGAAAATGTGTGAGCTGAATCCAGGGGCGGACGCAAGAATTTAAGAGAGGGGGTCAACCTAAAATGTAAAAAGGAGAAATATCAAGGGAGAGGGAGAGGCGGATATTTTGTTCATTATTAATTATGTCCATAAAGCATTAATAACTATGGGGGATAATATCATACAAAATAAAGTACCTAGAGAATTGTCTCGATACACTGCTTACTGCAGCTTCTTAATAAACCCAAAACTATGATCTCCAGGAAAAATGTGTGAGCTGTATCCAGGGGCGGATGCAAGAATTTAAGAGAGGGGGTCAACCTAAAATGTAAAAGAGAAATCATGGCTTACTGTGTCCGCACTTGCCTCTTACTGTGTCCGGCCCTGTCTCAACTGGATCATGAATGTCAAACATGCTCTACTTGGATAGTAATTGGCTGAAATCAAGGCTTAACTAGTCCTTGTTGAAGACATCTGTAAGATAAAGGCTTGTTTTAAGGTATGGTAAAGATAATTCCTTCAAGACAAGTCTCTCCTCATGAAGTGACTATCCACCAAAAATTGCTTAATTAGTCCTATCACGTTGAACGCAATACCTGGCAATACTGATAGCTACCGTATTGTTGCAATAAAGCCTCATTGGCATCTCATAGCAAGCTGATTTGCTTGAGTAAGGTTTGCATCCATAATTCAGAAGCACTATTTTCCATACATCTTACTCAGTTCTTGACAATGGACTGAGCAACAATAATCTGTTCATTCTCCATGTTAGTATGATTTGTCCCATTTTTATTTTTTGCGAGGGATCAAGGTGATCCCGGCCAGCTTAAATTAAAAGAAGCATGACAATATATCTGAATAGAAGAGGTAGAAAGAAATGAATATCGATTGCACGGTAGGGGCATCGTTCATTCTTGACCTTCGCACTTATATTCACTGACCTACTTATCACATTTCTGTCAAGTCAAGAAATAAATGACTATCAATTGGATTCTTAAAAGTTTTAGCGCCTACCTTCATTGATGTCCTGTGCTATACGGTTAAAGATATAAGGCAGCGAAGTGCTGCTAGACCGCCTGCTAGATCAAGAACCAATTTTTTTGACAATTCTGATGATTATCTTTATCAATATTAATGTGGTTTCAACCATTTAAAAAATAGATATACTCATCGTAATTACGATTAAGATTATTTTATCTTTGATCTTGTTGCTCTATAAGTACACTTAAAAGTTTGTTTTCTGCTACTTCTTCTACTTCTTCAATGAAGATTCAGACTTATGGAGGCCAATATTTCTAACCAGTGTTCTAAATGGCGGTTGAGACGGACGCCTAGGCGGCATTTAGGCGGTAGGCGGTCTCTCTCCGCACCGCTTTTGCGGTAGGCAGTGGAGTAGGCGGCCAACGGAGGTTTTGCGGCATAGACGGAGGTGAGACGGGGTAGGCGGACACCTAGGCAGAGCAATACCTAACAAGATATTTTGGCCAAAAGATTTTGCAAGTATTATGGGCCTATGGTTCACTTTTACAAACTAAAACTTCATAAATTTTTGTTCTACAACTTAGTTATGCATGAAACACCCTTAAAATATGCATATTATGCCAAAAACAGTGGTAAATAGTAAAAAATATCCAAAATGTATTAACTGCCTAAACGGCCGAGGCAGTATGCGGACTCTCACCGCCGCACACCCGTCTACCACCGTTTAGAACCTTGCTTCTAACTTTCCATAAGGTTCTCAAATTACACTTTCAGGCATTTTTTTGTTGAATATTCAGACTCATGTAACAATGATCAAACAAAATTGTGCAAGGATTTTCGGATGTGATCTCGATAGCTGTTATGCGATAGACTTAGGCTACTGGCCTTCAAATTGCCACACAAGCCATAGTTATAGTAGAATTTCTATGTATCTTAAATTTATAGAAGACATGTTTATAACTTGTTGTATTTTTTCTCTCTAAGAACACGACTTTTACAGCCTCCCTACTGCACATCCAAACAAATGGATTGTTGAAAATATATACTTTCAACAAAAACAAAAAAATTGAGTGGGGTCAGTTGACCCCACTTGCCCCTTCTTGTGTCCGCTCCTGGCTGTATCAATGCTCTAATTCACTGTTCCTTGCTTCTTTCCAACTTCCACTCCATCAGAAGACATTACATTGTTGTATGTAAAAATCCTAACTGCACAATTTAGAACTGTGTCAAAGTAATGGATTCATACGAAAATAGCAAAATTTTTGGATTGTTGCATGTTAAAAACCTGTCTTTACTGTAGCTCATTGGTACAAGATAGAGTAAGATAGATTTGCCCAGGGAAATGTTATACATGTACACTTTGACAATACTCACTGTATATGTGCCAAAGCTATGTACTAACTCTTATTGTAGTCAGGAATAATTTCATGCAATATTATAGCCGTCATTTCTAAAAATGGGGGAAGCTTTATGGAAAGCTTGTTTTGAGGGTGTAACCTTTTTCTTCTTTTTATTATTTCTGAGTTAGTGGTGACATTTGGATGCTGTTCAGGAAGAGAAATTGAGAGAGAAAGCTGGATATGAGCACTTAAATGAACCTTTACATGTCCTTGTGGAGGCCGAGTTTCCAGCAGACATGATTGAGGCAAGACTTAACCAAGCTATAACAATCTTAGAAGATCTCCTGAAGCCAGTGGTAATAAGACTGTCTTTCAACAGAGAGAATTTCGTAATCGAAATCAATGTAAATATTATTTAATACTATTTTCAGGACGAATCAAGGGACTACTACAAGAAACATCAGCTGAGAGAATTAGCCATACTGAACGGCACTCTGAGAGAAGAAAGTCCTCACATGAGCCCCAGTCTATCCCCATTTAACAGCACAGGAATGAAACGTGCAAAGACATTAAAATGATTCTGCAGTGGACATGTTTCTACTTGAACAACCGGAGCCGAGATCTATAATCTTATTGGAGAGTGGGTGCCATTATCAAATAGTACATTGCCTGCTTAACTTCTAGGCTGGGCACATCTTCAGGAGGTCTATCTGCCATTCATACAGCTTTCCTGGTTAGTAAATCTGTATGTATGGTGTTTTGATTTAGACAATATCCGTGTCAGTCCTTAATGTTTCTTTAGGTACATAACTGTTATAGTTTGATCTTCATTAGTTATTCTTTTGTATCAGTGTCCTGATTCGTCTACCCATGATATTAGCACTCGATGCTCTCATGATAAGTTTCAAAAACATATAGCTGCTGCCTGAGTATTCGATTTGTACTCAGAACAGTTCATGGTTAGCTGAGAAAGTGGTAGTGGCCATGCATAAGTTTTGTGCTATTAATATATTATTAGTGATTGCGTTACTTTTCTCCTCTCCTCTGGTTGAAATAAATCTTTACATGCTTGGACGGGTGGATGTCAAGCTATAAATTCTTGCTGTAGAACACTTTATATTTTTATGAAATTAGTAAATGACAGGATGCATAGTGGATGTAGAATATGGTGTTCAGGCTACCACATGTTAAGTTGCTCTGCAATTAATTCGTTATCTGAAAATTGTAGTCAACGAATTACATATTGAGGTACATAATAGTTTGCTATTAGTAACCACTGTGCTGCTACTTTGAGACGATGCTGGTCCAAATGGCACGACAGTTGCCGACTCTTTCGTAGTTCTCAACGGAAAAAGAAATGGTATTTGTTTTGTTTGTCCAAGGAGTCTCCTGATTAATGAAGGGGAGATGGTGAGGTAGATATATGGACTACGCTATGACTACAACCAAATGTCGACAACCCTCTTACAACCGTCACGTGGCGGCCACGTGGCTATAACTACAACCAAATGCCTACAAACCTCTTACAACCGCCACGTGGTGGCCATGTGGCACCCACGTGGCGGCCGTCCATTGGAGGAGGGAGAGGTGGGATCCGGTGGCTGTCTGGGTGGCCGTCATATGGCAGGAACGTCACGTGGCAGCCGTTTATTGTGGGGAGATGTCGGGTTGGTGTGGCCCACATAGGGGGGGGGGGGGGGGGAGGGGGAGGGTTGTAAGAAAGTTGTAAGCATTTGGTTGTAAACTTAGAGATATAGCTTCTTCACCATATTTTTAATATTTTTGTTGTTTAATTTTTTTTTTTCAGTTATTTTAATCCTTTTTTAAGAATGTTTTTTTTTTTAAATATGTTCCAGTTTTGTAAGAATGATTTTTATTTTTTGGTAATTTTCTGTTATCAGTTTTTTCAAAATTTTCAAGATATTTTGTTCTTTTTTTTCCCATTGTTTAAAAGAATTTCTTTTGTTTTTCTGTCTTTTTCATTTTGTAAGATTTTTTATTATCTTTTTAAATTTTCTAGAATGTTTTTTTAATTTATATATTTTTTTGTTTTTTAGTTTTTATATCTTTTTGTTTTTCAGTTTTTTTAGAATGATATTTCCCCCCTTTTTTGGTATTTATTTTTTCAGTTTTTCGTTTTTTCTTTCTTCAATTTTTCTGCATTTTTTGTTTTTATCCTTATATCTTCTTCTTCTTTTTTTCATTTTTTTATTCTTCTTTTTTTTTCCTTGGAATACTTATATAATTGCCAAATATGAAAAAAAAAAAAAATTGGAAATTTAATTTCATAAAATTTAATTTTCAGAAATATTGAATATTTGGGTGTGTAGTATTTCACGTACCAAGGGAGTTTGATGCGGGGTATGCCTACAACCTTGTGCTTACAACCTTCTTACAACCGCCACATGGCGTCCACGTGGCATCCACGTTGCTGCCGTCCATTGGAGGAGGGGGGAGGTGGGATCCGGTGGCTGTCTGGGTGGTGGTCACGTGGCTGAAACGTCACGTGGCGGTTGTTCATTGGAGGAGAGATTGGGCCAGTGGTGGCCCACATAGCCGGAGGGGTGAGAGGGTTGTAAGAAGGTTGTAAGCATTTGGTAGTAAACTATAGCATTGATGAGAAGGAAGTTCAAGTTCTTCTGTTAGATGGGGGTGACATTCTTGAAAGGTTCAAAAAACTCAGAAGACTTGGTTGAGTTCATTTTTGTTCGTTCACCAAAATTAGAGTAGATGTTTGCCTTTTCATTCGAGTGTTACAACGTGTTATTTTTATCAAAACTAAAACCATTAGTTTTGACTTGTGGTTTGACATGTGACAACATTTGAGTGGAAGGTGGAAGGATAAACATCTACCTTAGTTTCGGTGGGTGAACAAAAAAGGACTCTCATTCTTCCACTTGAGTGTTGCCCAGCGTCATTTCTTCCAAACTAAAACCATTTAAAGAGTTTGGTAAATATACACACTAGTTTTGAGTTTTTAATTAGTGGTTTGATACGGACAATAATTAAGTGAATTGGTGAACTTCCATTCTAGTTTTGATTTTGTTGGGAGGAAACTTAACCTAATTTTCTTGTTCGAATACACAACCAAAGTCACCGAAGGCCTCAGCCACTAGTCTCCTCAAGAATTTTGTAACGAAAATAGAAAAGAAGAAATATAACAAGTCACTAAGATGAGTAAATTTTGTTTAATTGATTTTTTTTTATATTAATAGTCTAAATCTAAGAAATTTTTTCCTAAAATTAATTAAAATATTTGTTTATTTATAGAAATTATGAAAAAATAGGTACAAAGTTAAATCTTCAATTTCTTCGATCTTCAAATTCAATTGCTTTATATCCAATTTTCTTTGAATCTTTGATGACATTTTTCGACATCTTCACATATTCGAACTTCAGAGATATAAATCTTAGTGTTCAAGGATCCACTTCATGCTCCATTTTTAACATTATCATCTAAACTAAGAGCTTGAAAGTCCAATTATGTAACGTCGACACTTTTGTATCATAAATATTGTAATCGTTGTTAATTTCACACGAATTCAATCTTGAATTCAATCTTACATGCAAACACAAACATCAAAAAGTTCTAGTAACGTTCTGCTTCTTTTTTGTGTTAGCATTCTTGTGCCTGCACTAAAATAAAATTGAGTTATTTGTATTTACCTCCATTTTAAAATTTATTAGTGTTACACTCCCCCCCCCCCCCTTAAATGCATGAATGGGAGGAGTAAATACAATTAACTCAACAAAGATTATTACTGTGGTCATTAAGGCTATTAAAATATCACGTGTTAATGAAGAACTATATATATATATATATATATATATATATATATATATATATATCCCTAAGGCACTAGCCAAGTGGTAGTGCGGGAGGACATCCACTGGTAGGTCCTGGATTCGAATTTCTCCTGTATGGCTGGGGTGGCTTATATAGCCACAACCCGACTTGGAAGAATGACACCAATATATATATATATATATAGGCACTAGTCAAGTGGTAGTGCGGTATATAGTATATATATATATATATATATATATATATATATATATATATATATATATATATATATATATATATATATATATATATATTATATATATATATATATATATATATATATATATATATATATATGTGTGTGTGTGTGTGTGTGTGTGTGTGTGTGTGTGTGTGTTGGGGGGGGGGGAGGGGGAGTGGATTAAGATACCCGCCCCCGGAGCCCTGTCGAAACCCCCGTCCCCTGCACCATCAGATCGAAGGACACGCGTGGGGACCAGCGCGTGGGGCAGACGTGATCCGACGGTCGGGAGTGAGGGGCTCTCGTGGGGCTCTGCGGACGGAGTTCCGGATTTGCTCCACACACACACACACACACACACACACACACACACATATATATATATATATATAAGGGATCGGGATCCATGCATTTAAAATTTCTAAATAGACCGAACGGGGGGGGGGGGGGGGGGGGGGGACAGCCCGAAGGCCACCCCCCTCCCCATTGGCCGAAAAAAATGTTGACGCTAGCACTAGGAGGGGGGCTAACGTTTGCATTTTTTTTCCGGCCAATGAGCGGACGCCACGTGGCCCTCGGTCCTCCCGTCGCTCTGTCAGGAGTTTATATATATATATATATATATATATATTTAAGAAGAGGTAATTGTGTTAAAGACTCTTAGCCGAAGGACTACAAACTCGGCCCGAAGACCGACCACATTTCGCCTCGAAGGCCTGCACATGCACCTGCACCACACTTGTCCTGCACCCATCACCAATTTACCACTTAATTTCCTCAAAGAGACTTAATTCCCCCAAAGATAAATTAAATGGCGCTCAGGAGACTCGAACCCGCAACCTACTGGATAATATGCATCGGTCTTAACCACTAGACTAGACGTTATATATATATATATATATATATATATATATATATATATATATATATATATATATATATATACTAAATCCGAGTTCGATCGGATAAATCCTTTAATGAGTTGGATTAGAATTGAAGATACTCGAATTCGTAAGAATTCATTCTTATTGGTCCACATGTGAATGGTTCATATTCCATGTGCACTATTACAGTCCATTTCTATTGGTCCGAATGACTACCAAACTCGGCCCGAAGATCCACCACATCTCGGCTCGAAGGTCCGCACATGCACTTGCACCGCAATTTAACCACACTTGCGTTGCACCCATCACCAAGGTCCACATGTGAATGGTTCATATTCCATGTGCACTATTACAGTCCATTTCTATTGGTCCGAAGGACTACCAAACTCGGCCCGAAGATCCACCACATCTCGGCTCGAAGGTCCGCACATGCACTTGCACCGCAATTTAACCACACTTGCGTTGCACCCATCACCAATTTACCACTTAATTTTCTCAAAGAGACACTTAATTCCCCCAAAGAGAAATTAAATGGCGTCCAGGAGGCTCAAACCCGCAACCTACTGGATAATATGCATCGATCTTAACCACTAGACTAGACGTTATATATATATATATATATATATATATATATATATATATATATATATATATATAACTTGGGCGGACTAAATCCGAGTCCGATCGGATAAATCCTTTAATGGGTTGGATTAGAATTGAAGATACTCGAATTCGAATTTATAAACCATTCTGGCAGTTCCAATGTGAAATTTATTTGTTTTAGTATTTCCACAATATTAGCGGCGAGGGGAGGGGGGGGGGGGGGGGGTGAGGATTGGGGGTGGGGGGTTGTGGAAGAATTTCTTTATTCATTTTGGTCTCTAAAGCCGACACCTGTGCTTGGTCACTTTGCCGGCCTCTATTGGAGGGAGAGAGAGGAGAGGTAGGGTCGGGTGGGACCTATATAAGCAGGTGTAGGATAATGGGGGAGAGAGAGAGAGAGGGATTGTAAGATGGTTGTAGACATTTGGTTGTAAACTTAGCATTATTGTTGTTTTTAACCAAAGGAAATTTATATATATATATATATATATATATATATATATATATTTATTATTTTTATTTTTTTTTGAAAAAGACGTAATTGTGTTAGAGACTCCTGGTTCGAAGGACTATAAATTCGGTCTGAAGGTCCATCATATTCCCGTCCGAAGGTTCGCACCTGCACTTGGACCCCACCCGCGCTGCAGGCATCACCAACTCACCGCTTAATTATCACAGAGGAAAATTAAATGGCGCACAGGAGACTCGAACCCCCCAACCTCCTGGGTAATATACATCGGTCTTAACCACTAGGCTAGACGTCATTTGCAAGAACAATTATATATATATATATATATATATATATATATATATATATATATATAATGAGACTTCAAAACGGTCCAAAAGTGAGCCGTCTAAGCCGTTAGTAAATACTCAACCATTTATTTAAAAAAATTAATATTACGTAAAAAAAGTTATTGGAAAAAAATAAACTTTCTCTAAATAACGTCATGAGGAATAGAACTTGACCAACCAAAAAGAATGCCTCACATCTTAATCACATGAGTTAAAATATATGTTTGATTAAAGTTATATAATATTTTATAGCTAAACAATTTGTTAAATTTTATTTAATTTTTAATTACGTGAGCATATACGTACAGCTTAGACCGTTAGCCTTTTTAAGACTTTTTTTTATAAATAGTAAAAATATATCCATAATAAATTATAATTAAAATATATTTAAATATTTAAACTATTTTATAATAATATTAGAAAATTTTATTTTACGTGCAACGCACCTGCATTTACTAGTATATATAATGCGGCTTTGAAACGGCTAAAAATGACCGTCCAAGCCGTATGTATATCCTCCACTAAAAAAGAATTAAAAAGAATTTCTAACCGCGTATGTAACTCTCGCGTAGTTAAAAATAAAATTATAAATCCATCGAACTACATTAACATATAATAAGTTCTAAAATAGATTCAATATTCAAATTATATTTAAAATAAGTATATGGTATTATCTAACTAAATACATATCCAAAATTCTAAAAACATATCTATAATAAATTTTAATTAAAATATATTTAAATTATATTTAAAGTATTTTAATATAATTTAAATTTTATCCAAATTGTCTAACACTATATGGGAACGTGACTATATATATATATATATATATATATATATATATATATATATGAGGAATTTCTGTAAATAGTACATCTCCATCCATTTCTATAATAGACTTAAACAACATCCAACATATACTATCATAGGGATGAATGGTGATGCACTATTTGCGAGAATGTCGATCCTTCCTCATATATATATATATATATATATATATATATATATATATATATATATATAAAAGTGGGTGAGAATATTAAGAACCATTGTTTTAGCAAATAAGTTTAATAAATTATATATTTTATTGTGAAACATTTTTATGTTTTCCATTATATTTATGCAAAATATTTTCTCTTCACGTAATTTCTTTAAAATAGAATGTTATGTTATATATACAAATCTCTGATACATTTACCAAGACGAGACTTATATGAAAAAAACACTTGAGTGCCGGTCTAAAAATGGGCGGTCCAAGTCCAAACACACCGGCTCCACGAAGATTCTAGAACCGGAAGATCCATTTCAAGCTCCTTAACCCACCGTAATTTGCGTAAAAAATCAGGGGTGTTTCCGGTAAATCAGACCCATCCTGGCGTGATTGAACACGTCGTTCCCATGTCATTGGTCACGCCGCCAAGAACCGTGACGTGGCATCCGCCTGCTGTTGGTTCTCCCAAACCACTCCCCGCATCGCAGTCGGCTGTCCCTCCGGAGCACCAAAAATAAACTGTCCTATTAAACAGAAGCTAATAGAATTGTGACGCGTGGCAGTAATGTTACAGTATAGTATGGCTGTCTTTTAGATCCATTTCACCTCGAGATTGCTGCCAGTGTATTTATGTTCTAAATTCAGTGTATTTATGTTCTAAATTCTATATTAAGTTTAATTTGCAAATTCTTATAAATTTTATGGCAATATCCTTATATTATACAAATCGAGACCAGAAAGTTCGGACTATTTTGAAAAATATGTCATCTTGAGTTGCGCAACAAGAAAGTTTATGGGCTGAATTTGCGAAACATTTAGTTGGTGGCTTTTTCTACAAATTTCTTGACCGAAACTTTTGTTTATATAACTGGGCCATAAACCCTTGTTTTAGCACATCCTCTCTCTCTATTCCTAATCATTCCCTAATTTTCTCTCCCTAATTTTCTAGATCATGGGTGAGACTATGATTTGTTTTTTGTTTTTCAAATCAAATCGCCCTCATTTTTTTTCTCTTCTGATTTATTTTGAATGATTTTGGTGTTTTTAGCAACCTCCGGTAAGAAGATCAAGATCGGAATCAATGGTGAGTTTTTTTTTGTTTTTTGTTCTGTTTTTTATTTATGATTTGTTTGATTTCTGATGGATTGATTAATTTGGGGTTAGGGTTTGGAAGGATCGGACGCTTGGTGGCGAGAGTGGCGCTCCAGAGCGACGATGTGGAGTTGGTCGCAGTGAACGATCCGTTCATCACCACCGATTACATGGTGATATTCTCTCTCTCAGATCTGTTAGATCCGATCATTTGAACCAGAGTTGATTGAATCGAGAGTGTAGATTGAGTTTAGGTTTTTCCACAGATCTTATATTTATGGAATGATCTAATCTAGAAACCTAGAAAATATAGGTTATAGTTCTATATTTGATCTGTGTGATTTCTTTAGTTTCTTAAACTCGAACATATCAACTTAAAATTATAGCTATTTTTTATGATTAAATGAGAAATGATAAGATTTGGTCTTATATATATGTTGATGAAACAATTAATCATGTTGTTATTTTTCCTTTATATAAATTAAATACTTAAATAATATAGAAGTGTAGATTTGAGATTAGATTTTTATATAAATCAAATTTGAAAAGATGGATCATAATAGACCAGTTGTATGTTTCTAAAAGCACTAAAAATCTCCTGATGTTATATTCCTACATCGTGACTAGTCATGAAATGTAAATATAGAAAACAACATTTATTTAGTGAAATCCTGTATCCTTGTTTAGGTATATATTTACTATAAGAGTTATGTATGTATCAATTTGGTTTGTGATATTGATGCTATGTTTCTCCTTTTGGAATGGTTGCAGACCTATATGTTCAAGTATGACAGTGTCCATGGTCAATGGAAGCACCACGAGATTAAGGTGAAGGACTCCAAGACCCTTCTCTTCGGCGAGAAGTCAGTTGCCGTCTTCGGCTGCAGGTACGCTGAGTTATATATATAGCCTTCAATTATTGTATAAGATAAGTGGCTTTTTACCTTATAAGTGGATCGGACTTGTTTTTGTGATGTGAAGGAACCCGGAGGAGATCCCATGGGCCGAGGCTGGCGCCGAGTACGTTGTGGAGTCAACTGGTGTCTTCACTGACAAGGAGAAGGCTGCTGCTCACTTGAAGGTCATTAACTGTTTCATCTAGCTGCTAATTGATCACCTTGGTTTTTTTAAAATTGGGCCAAGTATTTGGTTGTGTATGAATTGGATTATTTGACCTACGGCCCTGCAAAATCTTTTAAGCAAATAATTTTGTCTAGAACAGCATGCCTGAATAACCATTTCAGAATTCTAATTGTACATTATAAAATTGTTCTCTTATCCAACGCATAGATGATATTGCTTGATCAATGCTTTTCTCCATTGATTTTGATGTGAACAGGGTGGTGCTAAGAAGGTTGTCATCTCTGCTCCTAGCAAAGATGCCCCTATGTTTGTGGTTGGTGTGAACCACGAGACATACACATCCGATATTGATATTGTTTCCAATGCTAGCTGCACTACCAACTGCCTAGCCCCCCTTGCTAAGGTATCCTTTTGCTTCCGGATCTATCTATTTCTTTTCGATATTTTCTCTTAGTTTTATGCTCAAGTTTTGTGTATTATGACAGGTCATAAATGATAGGTTTGGCATTGGAGTGTCACATAGTCTTATGCTCAATTTTTTTTATTTTATGACAGGTCATCAATGATAGGTTTGGCATTGTCGAAGGTTTGATGACCACAGTGCATTCCATCACCGGTACTTTTTCACTTAACGGTATAAATTCACCTATTTTATGAGAGACGCTATCTTTACATAACCTCTTGGCTTCAGCAACCCAAAAGACTGTTGATGGTCCATCCGCAAAGGACTGGAGAGGTGGAAGAGCTGCCAGCTTTAACATCATTCCTAGCAGCACCGGAGCTGCCAAGGTAACAAGCTGTTGAATGCTTGTTCTGGATATATTTTCAGCTATTAGCTTGAAATTTGTAAATATAACTAGTTGGATTATTTTAAATATCTAGTTGTCTCAATGTGGTCAGCATGAGTAAATGTTTCACTTGTCATATAAAGTATCTATATTAAGTCCATGATTTTAAGTGAAAGGGGGCATGCAATGTGTCATCCTCTTGCATATTTGATGTGTTCAAAGCAGTATCCTAATCTCTGTCATTTTATGTATTCTCTAAGGTTGGGTCATATAATATTCCTATTCCTAGTTCTGGTAATAGTAAAAACATGAAAAGTATGTCTCACGAACTAGTTCTTTCTTTTTGGCATTAATATTAAGGACATTCTCCCTTCCAGGATTTTGAATCCAGGACACCTTTGTCGAGAGGGTTCATATTTTATACACATAAGATGCTTTTTTTGTTCCTAAGATGTTTTGATGATAATATTTGTTTCCAAATAATTGCCATCTCACGATTAATTATTTGACAATTTATCACCATATATAAACATTGGGATGGTTTATATATTTTCATTCTTTTGTCCTGATGTGAACATTTGAGCATCATTGTGATGAGCCATTGTTTCTTGCAGGCTGTTGGGAAAGTTCTCCCAGCTTTGAATGGAAAGCTGACCGGTATGGCATTCCGTGTTCCTACTGTGGATGTTTCAGTTGTTGATCTCACTGTCAGGCTTGAGAAGGCAGCTACCTATGATGAGATCAAGGCTGCTATCAAGTAAGTAATATAACAAGTACCTCATCAGCAGTAAAATATACTCGAAGAAAGTATTTTGCCGACACTTCTTTCATTTGTGTTCTGCAGGGAGGAGTCCGAGGGCAAGCTTAAGGGAATCTTGGGCTATGTTGATGAAGACTTGGTGTCTACTGACTTTGTCGGTGACAAGAGGTGCTTAGCATATATCATAGTTTTTTTTGCATTATTAGTCATATCTGTTTTGTCTGGGTTGTTGCTAAACATTATTAGTCATATCTGTTTTGTCTGGGTTTGTACAATAATCACAGGTCAAGTATCTTTGATGCCAAGGCTGGAATTGCTTTGAGTGACAAGTTTGTGAAGCTTGTGTCGTGGTATGACAACGAATGGGGTTACAGGTACACATTAATCTATTCCATTTTTAACCGAGGATTTGGTTTTCCATATGCCCTTATGATCTTTTTGCTTATAGTTTGTTTTTCTTAATTCAAATCCAACCCTGGCTTGCTTGCAGCTCACGTGTTATTGACCTCATCCGCCACATGGCTAATGCCTAAAGCTCCTGCAGTGGAATCGCTAGGGCAACACTTATATTGCCATCCCAGCTGTATGAGTGTGTGCATTTTGAGAATAAATGACTTGTGACAGGATGTCAATTTCCTTTGCCGCAGGCCTACTTTTTTTTTACCTTTGAGATGTGTAGAACCTGTGGCTTTCTATGAAGTAGATCTTCTGTTTCCTCCTCTACCAATTCAAGTTGTGTTTAGTTGAGCTGTAGTTTTGGATGTGCTGGTGTTTTGTTTAATGAAAATAACGCAGGGAACCTTTTCTTATCACTAGGATTAACTTAATAGTAGTAGTGGTGGTTGACACAGGTGGTGGTATGCTGGACTAGCTGCACTTATCTTTCACTTTTGGGTAAATTTGAGAATCTTTGTCAATTGAGATTACTTTTGATGGATTTTGTTTCAATAATGATGATGACTCTTTGCAACCCACTATACTCTTTCAACTTAATATTGAGTTGAGAAGTAAAAGTTAAAAATACTCTAGTCTCTTATGTGATGTTAGTCTACTACATAATCTATGCACCATATGTAGTGAGTATAAATCAAACTTCAACTATTTCTATTAAAAGCACGTGTTCATGATGTGGCATTCAAGAACATGATAAAAAAAGATAACTGGGTGTCAACAACAACCGAAAATAACAGTCTACCCAAATTTTTTTTTTTTTTTTATCTTTGCCTTTTTTCTCTTGGTATCAGATAGGATGGAAAATAAATTCTTACAGGAGTTTACAGTGATTGGCTCAGTCACGAAAACAGGGAGGATCCTAGTTTAGAGGTGGTGTAAAACAGTTCTTTGCAATCACTCTTACCACCTAGTAGTTTAGAGGTGTAAACATAGTTCTTTGCATTCACTCTTACCACCTAGTTGGGCTATAGTTATGGAGCAGTGACCCATCAGTTTAGCCGGAACACCAAATTCATGCAGTTTATCGCAACCTGTATCGTATCTCTGTCTTAACTGCACATTCATCAGAAACAAAAATAAGAGGTGGGAATTCAAAGGTCCTGAATTAATGGAGGAGGTAATGGAAATTCGTGATTCTAGTTGTGTTAATAAGGAGAACGTGGTCAACCAGAGGTAGGTCAAGAAGAGTCGCATATTGCTTGCAATGATATCAAAATGTGACCTGACACGAAGACTGTAAAGTGGTTAAAAATGGTGCATCTTATGGAATAAGTGGATATAGAGGACGTGAAGAAATTGTTGGAGGATCTGTTCACTCTAAATTAACCATCAACCTGAGCTATTGATCAGCCCTGCCGGGTCCAACGAGTCTACTAAGTTAGAACACCTGAGGGCTTGGGAACTCTCGAGCTGTTTGTGTGCTTAAAGATCTCATTAGCATGGAGGTTCTGTAGTAATCTTCTTGATGGAAACAAAATTGAGAGTTAATGAGATGGATAGAAAACGGGCTTGCAAATTTGAAATGGTATTGTGGTCGGAGGTACAAGAAGAAGTGGGGGCTTGAGTCTGTTTTGGTCCATAGGCTGGGATCATACTCGAGTTGGCATGTGGATGTTGGTATTAAAAGGTGACTGATGTGCCAATTTTGGGGGATTACAAGATTTTTGTACGGGGATTTTGATGCAAGCAACCGAAGTCATTCTTGGGAACTTTTTCTGACGCCTCAATTCGATGTCTTCTCTCCCTTGGAATTGTATGGTAGACTTTAATAAAATGAAAAGAAGTGAGATGAATATGACAGACCTTCGTGAAGCTATAGACTTTCAAGGAGGTGAAGGATGGTAGTTGTCACGTTCCAATTCTAAAATACGTGAGATTGAGTTGCATGGCAATAGTCAGCTAATGCTACTCCGAAGGGTTTTTCAATTTAATGGACCCGTTGAATGGTACAACATTGTCTAATATAAACTCCTCCACAAAAACGATAGAAACTAAAATAAATGCTGAAAGTAAACCTATTGAATAACAAGTCCAGCAAGAATAATATCAAGTCCGATGGAGACAAATCTACTATCAGTATACGGAAGTAAATCAAGATAAAAGAGTCAAATGCTCACAGAAATTCCGGTAGATCGATCTTAGAATCCTTGTCTGAATCCAGCGTCTAGTCCTGGTACATAAATCTTCGGGTAACTCTACTCGGCAAAATATGAAAAGAGTCCAGGTCCTCATGGGACATAGCAAGATTTTTTTTTCCTACTATATACATGCATAATAGAGACGAAAAATAAAGGATCAACTATGTCTACGGACTATGTGCCATGCAACTGAGATCAAGCACATATATGCGGACTATAAAGGCTGAGGGTATCAATACCGTGACACCATAGGATGCTCCAGGTAATAACATGTCTCTAATATCGTAAAGCCATAGGACGCTCTCGATCCTCGAGATGGAAAATAAAAATATGATAGCCCACATCTAATAATCGTTCTTCTCAGTCCCATTATCTATATCAACCTATAAATCAAGTCTCATGTCTACGATCAATCACATCCATCTACTATATCCATACTATCAATAACAAAGAATCCATAAAGCCATAACAACTTATCACAGTCACAACTACGACATATAAATTGAGCGCTATAGCTAACAAGTACAATGTACTATACGACATTATTTCTGTCTGTGTCATGTACATGTCAACTACTAAGAAATTGTAACAACACAAAAGAAACATTAACTGATACTAAAACATAGACAATACAAATGAAAACATGCAATACTGAAATATTGACAAGGTATACTTGTCTGCTATTATGTCCAAGTCTATATATTGAGGGTCAAGGTCCAAGTCTCGATTATCCAATTATCTTTAAAATAATTTGTTCATAAAATCAATATATATTAACAATTAGTTATAACTTATATTATATATTATACATATAGTATTAATTATTGTTCTCAATCCACTCTGTATGTAGCTTAATTAGCATGAGTATATAAAAATGTCATAACTGAAATTACCATACTAACTACTACTTATTTATAATAATCTATGGATTATAATTAATGATCAGTGATTAAGGCTATATTCCTACTATTTTTTCTAATTTGGTTATATATATATATATATATATATATAAGTAGAATTATAATTATTGATTTTTTAGAGAGGCGAAATGGTAATATTGCCTATTTATTATTGTTATCAAGAGTGAGAAGGACGGCTCCATGTTCCCCAAAATAGCATAATGGAATATGTTATGCCCCAGTCCAAAAATACGTAGTACTATGATATGTGACAAAGGCCAGCTACGCATCAAGTGGATTCCAACACAACTCGAATAGATATACACCATCTAGATTCTTATCAAAGTATCCATAAAATTTGTACGAGTACATCCATAATTCTATCTATGAAAATATAAACTATATAACAAGAAATAACTGCGATAGAATATGAATAAGGCATCGATTAGCAATACCTGAATCCCAAAAAATAATCTCTAACAATCTTACAAAAGTAGCTCAGTATTAAGGAAACTAGGTTCTCATAGAGACGTAGCAAGATACATAATATACATGTAAACAGTAAATAACATGCAACGACCAAATAGATAAATCATGATACCAATTATAACCAAACTAAGAATATAATCAAGCTACGTGATATGCACTAAAGGACAATGTTCTCACACATGGACGGGATTGAATGTCACGCCCCAGTCCCAAAATGACGAGGGACTGAGCACGTGCGCAATGGCCAGCAGCACGCACCGATGGACTACCCAATTTAATGGATCCATCAGGGCATGCTTTAAGCTGTAGTCAACAGGAAATAGAGCATTTGTTACAAGTCTCAGGTTATTCTAATCTCATCCACAACAGATATCACAGATTAATAGACAGAGTAATGTAATTAGAAATAACTGTCAAATCTCAATAAATTCCTCGGGAAACAATCCGAGAGTATGTCTGGTACAACAATGCAAATAGACAGGAAATAATCAACTGAAATAGAAATAACTAACTACATACGGCCAATGCTCAGGAGAAGTCCTCTGGTACGGTCTCGTCCTCGGGTCCTGGTACAGCTCCTGGGAGTGCTCCTGTACGGTGTAGCTCTGGATGGATCTCTTCTGCTATACCTGGGGACATAGTCCATTCCAGGTCCTCAGGGGACATAACAAGGTACAGAAATTACAAGCCAAAATAAATGCAGTGCAGGAATTAAATAAGCAATAGGGCAAACTATGTAACCAGCTAAGTGAGATGCAATATGAGAGCAGCACGAGAAACTCAGGCTGAAACTACTACAAGCTCTGTGTCGGGGAGCCGATAGCAGTGATATCATGTGGTTGTCTATCTCGTAGTGAGACTAAGACGCCGGCATAATATATATAATATCAACCTGTAGCCTGTGTGTCTCTCCCCACCCAATGTAATCAAGCATATCATGACCATAACGTCTCATGTCCATGTCAGCGGGATTATAGCTAATGCAACAAGTCATAAAGTCTATAAAGTATCTCTGTCAAGTCCTGTAACCTATACAGAATCACCATGAATGTCTCAGGAAGACTCTGTCTCATGAATAGTGTCAAGTGTCCTGGGTTCTGGAGTACTTGATAAGACAAGTACGAGCATTATCGGGTCTCGATAACCATGCCTATGTGACGTTACACAACTCCGCGTACGGAGTTGGCACCCGACTATGATCGGACACTAAGCACGTCACCCGTTTCCTAGGTTAAGCAGTTAAAACAAGTTTACAATTAATTCCACAAGAACTTAAGTAAAATACTATGTCAAGAATTACTGAGATTTGACAATCTTTACATGTCCATTATTGCATAATTAAATCCAGAAAATAATTAGCAAGCTGCAGTGTTTGGCAAGGTACACTTGCCTGTGGTTCCGGTTATGTTTGCAGTTCTGACTTTGGCGGAAATTGCAGGCGGTACTCCGGTTGCTGAAACAAATATCACCATCAGATCCAGAAAATATCAATCAGCTAGAAATGCCTGTCCTTGGGTCCAATTTGGAGACAAGGGCAGAAACGGCAGTTTCGGGCCAAAACGGGGTCCACCGGTGGGCCCGCTTTGCACCGAAAAACGCGTCAGGGTCAAAGGTCTCCAAATTCACCAAACTTAGTGTCAACAGGTCAGGAACGATGATACGAACCCAACGGAACTTTCAGAATTGAATTCTGATGAGCCGATCACAAAATCGCCCGTCGAGCGGGGCCTGTGGGGCCCACGACACGCGATTTCGTCAACGTTCTCAGAATCGAACCAAACTTGACCCACAGGACCAGCGTATCGCTACGAGTCCGATGGCGCAAGTTTTGTCTCGATCCGACGTGTGTACACAAAGTTAGGTCGAATTGCAGAAAAGTCAGATACGGGGCGATGTCCGCGGATACGCGTTGATTCCGGTGTGCACGCACACCCGAATCAGCTTCCGCGAAATCCCACACGTCCGTATCGACGAGGCGCACGTATCTGTGAAGACCGCGCACGACCAAGTCGTCCCGTTTGGCGGGGCGTACCCAGTTCCGGGGTGAAACAGGGTCTGGGTTTTTTCTGTTTTTGGATCGCGGTGTGCGATCACCACAGGACGCGATGCCCCGAACAGTTTGTCCGGACACCGAGAGGGTCATACAGGCTTCGCAACGCAATTTGCGGAATCGAAAACGGAGCTACGAGCAAAAAGATACACGCACCTGAAGGGGACCCGAAAACCGGGGTCAAATTGTGTCCGACACGACACAGGACACGTGTCCTGTGTCGGACACAAGGGAATTGGGGCTTAGGGTTAGGGTTTCTGTGCTGGCCGAACTCCGGCGGAGGGCGGCGGATCTGCGGCGGGGAGGCCGGCCGGGGCTAGGGGCGGCCGAGGGCGGTGCGCTACGGCGAGGCGGCGGCGTGGCCGGGCTCGGCTGGGCGCTGCTGCTGGCTGCCACTGCTGTCGTGGCCGAGCCGGAGGCCGGCGGAGGAGGAGGAGGAGAGGAGGGGCGGCGCGGTCCGGGCGGTGGCGTCTCAGGGCGGCGGCGACGACGTACGGCGGAGGGGTTCGGTGGAGCGTGGTGGTCGGGGGAGTCGACGGCAAGGGATGGGGAGGGTTTATATAGGGTGGCCGGGCGGTCGACGTGGGCGCGGGGAAGGCGGAGCCGAGGCGGGTCGTGGGCCGGGCAGCGGGGAGGGGTGGCGACGCGGGCGGCGCACGACGCGGGCAGCTGGCCGGATCGTGGGGGGAAGATCCGGGTCGGGTTGCGGGTCCGGGCTGGGGTCAGACCCGACCCGACCCGGTGGAGAACGGGCTGGGTTCGGGGAATTGGGCCGGGCCGGCCCAACGGACCGCGGGCCGGATTCGGCTGGGATATAAAAATAAATAAATACTATTAATAATATTTAAAAAAAATCAGTTAAATTAATAATTAAATAGGTAATTAACTAAAATACTTTTTAGGCATTTAAAAATAGGTCCGGGGTCCGATAAATTCCAGAAAAATTGCCCTAAGTCCAGTTTTTCATTTTACATCCAGAAATATTATTTTCATAATATTTTAATACGGTTTAATATCAATTAAAAATCATTTAAAAATTAAAACCATGTTTTTAAATTACAAAAAAATCCCAGAAAATTCCAGAAAATTGTGAAAAATCCAGTTTTTAAAATTTTGAAAATTCAGGGGGTTTACATTGAAAGCACCCTATAGGGGGTTGAATATGGTCTAACTAAATAATCAAGCACAAATATGATTGCTAATAGGCAATTTAAAATGACCAAATAAATAAATCATGATACCAACTGTAACCAAACTAAGATTATAATCAAGCTACGTGATATGCACTAAAGGACAATGTTCTCACACATGGAAGGGATTGAAAGAACCCTATAGGGGGGTGAATATGGACTAACTAAATAATCAAGCACAAATATGATTGCTAATAGGCAGTTTAAAACTTAGTGCTATAAATAAGAGGCAAGAATACTGATACCCGATGTATCCTGGTATCCTTCGTGAGGCACTATAATCTTAGAACTCTCTCCTGCTTTAGTCCACTATTATCATAAATAGTTACAACACGAGCTTTGATTCGAAGGCTCATTGACTTATTACACACGAACTTTGATATGAAGGCTCGTCGACTTCTACACAAGCTTTGATACAAATGCTTGCGGACTTCAAGCTCTTATAAGAAAGATTTTTGATCTTCTCACAACAATTTAAAAATCACACTTTACAACTCAATAATAATATCTCAATATGATTTAGCATGTGATAGCTATTTTATGTGGAGATGTTTATCTTCTAAAAGATAGAAAATTTAGGCTCGAAGAAGTGGAAGAAGTGAGTAACAAATAAATGCAATTGAGTTTAAATAGTAAGTGAGAAAATAACCCAAAATTTGATGTATAATTAAGTAAACCGCCGGTATATTGCCTTATACGGTAACAATAATGAACGACCTATTTTATAGTCGTTGGATTGTAATTAATGTGTCGAACCATGTTGAACGGTACAACGCCAGTATGCCTGGTTCTGATATCGATCTCCCTGAAGTATTAGTTGTCGAAGAAGGCGTGAGGGAAGGAGAAGGAACACGCAGGGGTCTGACCCTTACTCTCACTCTCCCGTGGGTGGAGGTGCCTCATGTTGAGGCTAGTATAGGGAAAGCCTCTATCGCCGTGGGTCTACTTGGTACGTCGACCACTTCGTCACCTCCTCGGGATAAAGTTGCATCTCCCTCAGTTGCTGGGGTTAGCGGTCTTCCCGAGAGATCCGTTCTTGGTCTTACCAGTGTGAAGGCCAAGCTCACTAGTGACGTCATCCACGAAAGTTATAGTAACAGCCACTTTCAAGGGTACCCTTCAGGGCTTCTAAATTTTGTTAAAGCAAGGAGTCCAAAATGTACTGGGACGAGAGATACCTTTCGTTTGTCTAAGCGGGGAGCCCTGGGCCAGATACAAATTTTGAAGACCCTTCCTGGCTCGGAGTAGACGGCTGACCTACTGCTTTAGAAGTTAACTGAAGTCGAACAGTGTCACGACCCGCACCCGGATATTCGGACACGAGTACGTGGGTACGTCCAGTCTACGCCGCAGAATCGGCAATAAAACGCTATCTGTGTCATTTTTAACTATCTAACATCTCAACAATATAATATGGTACTTGTCAATCATCTCAACTCCAAACGAAGGAACAATATGGTATCTCACAAGTATAACTAATCTCAATCACAAAACAAACTAAGGAAGATAAAGCACGAATAGAAAAATAAAGGAAGAAATAAAGATACAATCCACAATCTGAAATAATATACAAGTTGTGAATCTCAACAAATAATAGCCTACAATCCAACACAATAACTAAACCTCCTCGGGCTCTGCAACTAAGTCCTCCTAGTCTACAAGAGTATCCTCTAAAGGTACGTCGTCCTGCGGCTCGTAGAATGTGTCACGCCCCAGTCCCAAAATACCGAGGGTCTGAATGCGTGGCAATAGCCAGCAGTACGCACCGATGGACAACCGAATTTAATGGATCCATCAGGGCATGCTTAAGCTGTAGTCTAACAATAAATAGATCCAACAGTACAAGTCACAGTCTATACTAATCTCATCCACAACAGATAATCACAGATTAAATGCCAGAAATAATATAATAGAATAAATAAGCAATCTCAAATAAGTGTCTCGGGAACAATCCGAGAATATGTCTGGTACATCGAATGCAATAGACAGAAAATAAATCAACTGGAAAAAGAAATACTGAGTATATGGAGCCGGTACTCAGGAGAAGTCTTCTGCCACGGTCTCGTCCTCAGGTTCATGTTCTGTTCCGAGAAGTGCTCATGTTCCGTACACCTCGGGGTAGATCTCGTCAGCTAATTCTGGGGACATAGTCCATTCCAGGTCCTCAGGGGACATAACAAGGTACAGATAATACAAGCCAAAATAAATGCAGTACAGAAATAAGGAACAATAGGATAAATAAATAAACCAGCTAAGTGATATACAAGTGAGAGTTTTAGTCATACTCAGGCTGAGACTACTACAGGATCAGTGTCGAAGAAACCATAGCAGTATTTTCTCGAAGGGCCAGTAAGGTACCAAAGCTCTGTATCAGAGACTAAGACACCTCCAGATAACATTATTTATATTATAATCAGCCTTGATATGGCAATACTCTCCCCACCCAATGTAATCATGCATATCATGACCATAACGTCTCATGTCCATGTCAGCGGGATCATAGCTAATGCAACAGTCATATAATATCTAAGAATATAATGTCTATGTCAATCATGTATCCTATACAGAATCACCATGAATATCTCAGGAAGACTCTGCCTCATGAATAGTGTCAAGTATCCTGGGTTATGATGTACTTGATAAGACAAGTACGAGAATACATAGGATCTCGATATCCATGTCTATGTGACGTTACACAACTCCGCGTACGGGGTTGGCACCCGACTATAATCGGACGCTAAGCACGTCACATGGCCCTAGGGTTAAGCATGTATAATAGTTATAATATATATATTCAAGGGAATAATTAACAAAAATTGCATGTTTGGCAAGGTACACTTGTCTGTGGTTCCGACTCCAATTATGGTTCTGACTTCAGCTGGATTTGCAGGCGGTACTCCGGTTGCTAAAACAAATATCACCATTAGATTCAAAAAATATCAATCAGCTAGAAACGTCAATCCTTGAGTCCAATTTGGAGACAAGGGCAAAAATGGCAATTTCGGATCAAAACGGGGTCCACATGTGGCCCGCTTCGCACCGAAAAATGTGTCAGGGTCAAAGGTCTCCAAATTCATCAAACTTAGTGTCAACAGGTCAGGAACGATGATACAAACCCAACGGAACTTCCAGAATTGGATTCGGGTGAGCCGGTCACAAAATCGCCCGTCAAGTGGAGCTTGTGGGGCCCACGACACGCAATTTCGTCAACGTTCTCAGAATCGAACCAAACTTGGGTCACAGGACCAGCGTATCGCTATGAGTCCGATGGCGCAAGTTTCGTTTTAATCCGACGAGTGTACACAAAGTTAGGACGCATTCCAAGAAGGGCGAATACGGGACGGTGTCCGCGGATATGCGTTGATTTCGGTGTGCACGCACATCCAAATCAACTTCTGCAAAATCTCACACGTCCGTATCAACGACGCGCACGTATCGGTGAAGATCGCAAGCGACCAAGTCGTCCCGTTTGGCGGGGCGTACCCAATTTCGGGGTAAAACGGGGCGTTATTTTTTCCTGTTTTTGGATCGCGGTTCGCGATCGCCACAGGACGCGATACACCGAGCGGGTTGCACGGACACCGAGAGGGTCACGCAGGGTTCGCGATGCAACTGACGGAATCGAAAACGGATAAACGAGCAGGGAGATACGCATACCTGAACAGGGTTCAAAAACCGGGTTTTCGTCGTGTCCGACACGTGTCCGACACGTGTCCGCGTCTCGAGTCGCCTAGGGTTAGGGTTTGGGTCTGGCGGAGCCGCGGCGGCCGGAGGCTGGCCGGAGGGAGGCTGGAGGCAGCGGGGGAAGGCTCGGCCGGGGGCGGCGGCGCGCTGGGAGGCGGCGCTGAGCGGCACGGCGGCCGGAGGCGGGCGCGCGGCGGCGCTGTGGAGAAGAAGGAGGAGGAAGAGGGAGAGGCCGGAGCCGCGCTGAGAGGGCGGGGAAGAAGGAGGAGGAGGAGGAAGAGGCCGGCGGCAGAGCGGGGTCGTCGGCGGAGCAGGGTCGTCGGCGGAGCAGGTTCGTCGGCGGGGGGGGTTCGTGGTGGTGGCGGAGAGGTCTGCGGAGGAGTTTAAATAGGGCGGAGCGGCGGGGGTTGGGCGCTGGATCGTGGCGGAGAAGGCGGAGCCGCGGGGGGTCGTGGGGTCGTGGAGTGAGGCGCGGGCGGGTCTCCGGCGACGTGCCGGAGGGTGCGATGGTGAAAGCGGGCACAGGGCGTGGGGGAGGAGAGGGGTCCCCGGGTCGGGTCGGGCGGCGGGTTCGAGTCTGGCAGACCCGCCCGACCCGCTAGGCGAAAAATAGGTTGGGCTCTTGCGGGTTCGGGTCGCGGGTTGGACCCGGATCCGACCCGCAGCTAATGGGTTTGGGTTGGTTTGGTTTGGCTTGGTTTAACTTAGGGTTTAAAAAAATACTTTTAGGTGTTTAAAAATAGGCTCGGGCCCAATAAATTTCCAGAAAATTATCCTAAGCCCAGTTTTTCATTTTGCACCCAAAAATATTATTTTTATAATATTTTAATATTATTTATTATTATTTAAAAATCATTTAATAATTAAAACTCTAAATTTAATTAGGGAAAAATCCCAGAAAATTATGAAAATCCAAATTTAAAATTTCTTGAAAAATCAGGGGGTTTACAATCTACCCCCCTTAAGAGGATTGCGTCCTCGCAATCAAAGAATAACCGGTCAGCAGAGATGACACGGTTGCAAGTATCGTTCGAAACATATCACAAGATACTTAGGGAAATACCGTTTCCCTAAGAATGAAAGTTATGCACTTTCCAGAGCTAAAGCAAAAGAACTACAAATTTTTAGAAAACTAGGTTATTATTAACAAGTTTCAAATTACTAGGTTGGGGCTGAGGTCACGAACCAACAGGCGCGAGCTAAAACAAGACTAGAAACGGATAACTACGAATCACTTACGCGCACTAGCTACTCCACGAGTCTGCATCGCGTAATCTTGTCCGCGTCCTTGAGGTAGATTCCTCTGCTGCTGCTGGACTGGCTGGTAGGGTGCTGCTTGAGGCGCTGGTGGAGCTTGCTGGTTTGCCCTTGGTGCTCTTTCTCTACGCTCATGGCAGTCTCTCACTGCATGTTGTCTGGATCCGCAGCCTAAGCATAGTCCGAATTTACGTCTACACTCCTTCTCGACATGGCCTATCTTGCCGCAGTAGTAACAAGTAGGAAGGAATGAGGCTCTTGGTGCTGCTCTTGGTGGTGGGTTCATTTGTTGACGCTTTGCAGACTCCTCTTGTGCTGCTCTGGTTGGTGCGGATGTGGAAGGCCGCTTTAGGCGAGACTCTCTCCTGGTGACGCGTTCCATGCGTCGGGCTGCAGCAAGGACGTCTGAGTAAGAGGTAGGTGCGACGGATCCGATCAGTCTCTGTAGCTCGAAGTTCAGTCCATCGAAGAATTTCTCGGCCTTCTCTTCCTCTGTCGGGATCAGGGTTGGTGCGAAGCGGCTCAGACGAATGAATTCCGTGTTGTATTCTTCCACCGTCATAGCATCCTGAGTGAGGCGATTGAACTTGTCCCGAAGTTCTGATCGTGCGATAGCCGAAATGTACATCTCCTGGAAGAGTCTGGAGAACTCCTCCCAAGTGACTCGGTCTGGTCCGAGTCGTCTCTCTTCGGATAGCCACCAGTGATGAGCATTGCCCGTCAATTGCATTCTGACGATAATCATCCAACGTTCTCGTGGTAGCTCTGCTGCTTCCAGTTGATGTTGTATGTTGGTGAGCCACTCATGAACTTCTGTGGGCTCCTCCTTGCCAGAAAAAGTGCGGGGCTTCAGTTGGCGGAAGTCAGTGATAGAGCCCGTCGAAGGCCGTCGAGCTGGTAGGTTGGCCTGCTCCAGTGCAGTTACGATGCTGCTCCTTAAGTAATCAGCCTCGCGACGCTGAGCCTCGTGTTAGATTTGTTATTGGGCTTGCATCATCGTGTAGATCATTTGGAATATCTGTTGTCCGTCAATCGGCTGTCCTTGTGGAAATACGGGCGCTGGTGGAACGAACTGCGGCGGAGGTGGGATGTCATCACGCCGAAATCTGGAGGTAGGTTGACCTGCCAGCTGGCTCTGTTGAGTTGATGGAACTCCTCCGACTGGTATCACTTCGTCGTCATAGGTGACACCTGTAGCTTATGGTGTTCCGGCGGGAGTCTCGTTGCACTCTTGTGGGTCTATTTTCCTGCATCCAAAATAAACAATAAGAGGCGCACAGGAATCAAGGCAGGATGCAAGTAAATTATTTGAAGTCGATATAGAGATCAAGAATGATTCAAGCAAGTGGATGAGATCCTAAAATTTATCCTATTCTTATTGCAGGCATGTTCGGTCCCTAAGTTAAAACCGAACAATTTAGTCGTTGACCTGCATGGACCACCAAAAAAATCATGTCATGCCCCAGTCCCAAAATATCGAGGGTCTGAATGCGTGGCAATGGCCAACAGCACGCACCGATGGACAACCCAATTTAATGGATCCATCAGGGCATGTTTAAGCTATAGTCTAACAATAAATAGATCCAACAGTATAAGTCACAGTCTATACTAATCTCATCCACAACAGATAATCACAGATTAAATGCCAGAAATAATGCAATAGAATAAATAAGCAATCTCAAATAAGTGTCTCGGGAATAATCCGGAAATATGTCTGGTACATCGAATGCAATAGACAGGAAATAAATCAACTAGAAAAAGAAATACTGAGTATATGGAGCCGGTACTCAGGAGAAGTCTTCTGCCACGGTCTCGTCCTCAGGTTCCTGTTCTGTTCCGAGAAGTGCTCATGTTCCGTACACCTCGGGGTAGATCTCGTCAGCTAATCCTGGGGACATAATCCATTCCAGGTCCTCAGGGGACATAATAAGGTACAGATAATACAAGCCAAAATAAATGCAGTACAGAAATAAGGAACAATAGGGTAAATAAATAAACCAGCTAAGTGATATGCAAGTGAGAGTTTTAGTCATACTCAGGCTGAGACTACTACAGGATCAGTGTCGAAGAAACCATAGCAGTATTTTCTCGAAGGGCCAGTAAGGTACAAAAGCTCTGTATCAGAGACTAAGACACCTCCAGATAACATTATTTATATTATAATCAGCCTTGTTATGGCAATACTCTCCCCATCCAATGTAATCACGCATATCATGACCATAACGTCTCATGTCCATGTCAGCGGGATCATAGCTAATGCAACAGTCATATAATATCTAAGAATATAATGTCTATGTCAATCCTGTATCCTATACAGAATTACCATAAATATCTCAGGAAGACTCTGCCTCATGAATAGTGTCAAGTGTCCTGGGTTATGATGTACTTGATAAGACAAGTACTAGAATACATAGGGTCTCGATATCCATGTCTATGTGACGTTACACAACTCCGCGTACGGGATTGGCACCCGATTATAATCGGACGCTAAGCACGTCACACGGCCCTAGGGTTGAGCATATACAATAGTTATAATGTATATATTCAAGGGAATAATTAACAAAAACTGCAAGTTTGGCAAGGTACACTTGCATGTGGTTCCGACTCCAATTATGGTTCTGACTTCAGCTGGATTTGTAGGCGGTACTCCGGTTGCTGAAACAAACATCACCATTAGATTCAGAAAATATCAATCAGCTAGAAATGCCTGTCCTTGAGTCCAATTTGGAGACAAGGGCAAAAATGATAATTTCGGGTCAAAACGGGGTCCACATGTGGCCCGCTTCGCACCGAAAAATGTGTCAGGGTCAAAGGTCTCCAAATTCGTCAAACTTAGTGTCAACAGGTCAGGGACGATGATACGAACCCAACGGAACTTCCAGAATTAGATTTCGGTGAGCCGGTCACAAAATTGCCCGTCGAGTGGAGCCTGTGGGGCCCACGACACGCGATTTCGTCAACGTTCTCAGAATTGAACCAAACTTGGGTCACAGGACCAGCGTATCGCTACGAGTCCGATGGCGCAAGTTTTGTTTCAATCCGACGAGTGTACACAAAGTTAGGGCGCGTTCCAGGAAGGACGGATACGGAACGGTGTCCGCGGATACGCGTTGATTCTGGTGTCCACGCACATGCAAATCAACTTCTGCAAAATCTCACACGTTCGTATCAACGACGCGCACGTATCGGTGAAGACCGCACGCGACCAAGTCGTCCCGTTTGGCGGGGCGTACCCAATTCAGGGGTAAAATGGGGCGTTATTTTTTTCCTGTTTTTGGATCGCGATTCGCAATCGCCACAGGATGCGATGCACCAAGCGGGTTGCACGGGCACCGAGAGGGTCACGCAGGGTTCGCGATGCAACTGACGGAATCAAAAATGGGTAAACGAGCAGGGAGATACGCGTACCTGAATAGGGTTCAAAAACTGAGTTTTCGTCGTGTCCGACACGTGTCCGCGTCTTGTGTCGCCTAGGGTTAGGATTTGGGTATGGCGGAGCCGCGGCGGCCGGAGGCTGGCCGGAGGGAGGCTGGGGGCAGCGGGGGAAGGCTCGGCGGGGGGCAGCGGCGCGCTGGGAGGCGGCGCTGAGCGGCACGGCGGCCGGAGGCGGGCTCGGGGCGGCGCTGTGGAGAAGAGGGAGGAGGAAGAGGGAGAGGCCGGAGCCGCGCTGAGAGGGCGGGGAAGAAGGAGGAGGAGGAGGAAGAGGCCGGCGGCAGAGCGGGGTCGTCGGCGGAGCAGGGTCGTCGGCGGAGCAGGTTCGTCGGCGGGGGGGGAGGGGTTCGTGGTGGTGGCGGAGAGGTCTGCGGAGGAGTTTAAATAGGGCGGAGCGGCGGGGATCGGGCGCTGGGTCATGGCGGAGAAGGCGGAGCCGCGGGGGGTCGTGGGGTGAGGCGCGGGCGGGTCTCCGGCGACGTGCCTGAGGGTGCGGCGGGGAAAGCGGGCACATGGCTTGGGGGAGGAGAGGGGTCCCCGGGTCGGGTCGGGCGGCGGGTTCGGGTCTGGCAGACCCGCCCGACCCGCTAGGCGAAAAACGGGTTGGGGTCTTGTGGGTTCGGGTCGCGGGTTGGACCCGGATCCGACCCGCAGCTAATGGGTTTGGGTTGGGTTGGTTTGGCTTGGTTTAACTTAGGGTTTAAAAAAATACTTTTTAGGTGTTTAAAAATAGGCTCGGGCCCAATAAATTCCCAGAAAATTAACCTAAGTCCAGTTTTTCATTTTGTACCAAAAAATATTATTTTCATAATATTTTAATATTATTTTCATAATATTTTAATATTATTTATTATCATTTAAAAATTATTTAATAATTAAAACCCTGAATTTAATTAGGGAAAAATCCCAAAAAATTACAGAAAATTGTGAAAATCCAAATTTAAAAATTCTTGAAAAATCAGGGGGTTTACAGAATGTGGGACACTGCCCTATAAGCCAATCATCTGGAAAAATATATTCAGTCAGGATTGGAGTGAAGTACACCTCTGCTAGCAATTTTAATTAATTGACAAAGACTATAAATAGTTATAGTAAGTAATACATGATGAGCAAGGAAAATAAATGAATCAAAGAATAACATACATTCATAGTTAATTTAAGAAACAAGAAAGTTAAACATGGTGAATCAAGAAATATTGTGAATAGATGAGAACTGAACTAGATAAATAAGATGTGTGTCCAGCAAGTATCATGTGAGTCCAGCAAGAAAGCATTAACTAGTATTTTTGAAATACTGCTTTCGACATGTAAACGACTAGGGGTAAGTACGGCTCACCGCACACTTGGTGTGCGGCTGCTATCATTCCTGATTAGATCAGAGGGGGTGATTCCAGATTTTTGGGAATATTTACATGTCTACTCGAGCATTTCCCCGCCCGACCAGTATAAATAAATTCAATCCCGACACGCAAATCAAATATGAGTCCAGCCAGATAAAATAGGTTTTTCCAGTATGTGAGTCCTGATGTGATGCCAGTAATGAGTCCTGAAGTAGAGGCCAGACAAGTATAATGTACGTGTCGTAAGAAAGTGAATCCATGTCATATTAATCCGTGTATCCAAGTGTCGAGCAATCAGATAAAACAATACTATAGACCAGAATCATAGAAATTATGAAATAATAAAAACTATCAGATAATGTACTCGCCTAAAGTCCTGAGCAAGGTGTGTCTCTCGATGCCCAAGCTGGTGTCACACAACCTATATATGGTATGTTGTATCAATACAAGGTTCAAGAATGAAAAATATATTAAGTTGATGCAATTCTAGGTCAATAAGCCATTTCTAGGTTAAACCAATAAAATCTAGGTTGCAAGAGTCTAACACTAAGTTACTAAGTCGATACACTATGAAACTAATATATACAAGCTAAACTAAGATACAACAAGGTACTCAAAGAGCCGTATCCTAAGATACACAAGTTTAATCATATGAAAATAGTGTTTTAGATATATAAACAAGTCAAATATTATAATAATATATCAATACAAATAAAATATGATACATTGGTCTTGCACCAATGCGTATTGCACCTATCTCGGCCCAATACCTTGGGTATCGGTCCAATACCTTGGTATCCCGAGGTAACCCAAAACTCTAACATATAACTAATACATATATAATACCTCAAGCTAATATGCTAATACACATATACATAAACCTCTAACACTAGCTATATAAGTGTCTAACTACTAAACAATAATATCACACTACATATATACATGACTAACTACTACTATACAATAACAAATAATACAAATATATTTATATATGTAGCTAACTATTTACTACCATACTAACATGTATATATGTCTACACTAATATATATATATATATATATATATATATATATATATATATATATATATATATATATATATATATATATATATACTAACTACTACTAGCTAACTCAATATCTCAATAACCCACAACTACATATATACATAATACATATAGCTAGATATAACTAACTCAACATAATATATATATATATATATATATATATATATATATATATATATATATATATATATATATATATATATATATAAACTACTAATCATAACATACCAATTACCTCAACTAACCCAACTCAATGCCCAAATACGTTGACTGAAACCAATATCTTGATAACCCAAACCACTAGTAAACAACTTAACAGAAACCAATACCTCAACTAACTATATAAACTAACCTTATAATATATATATAACTAATCATATACTAACATGCTAACCAAATACTAAGCAACTAATATGAAACAAGACTAAAACTAAAACCTACTGATACTGTGCTCGGCACAGTGACTGATACACTGTGATACTGAAACACCGGATCCAAATTTGAAATGAACATCACTATGAACTAAACTGGATGCTCCCTGATATTGTAACTAGACTGATATCAGTGATCGCTCACTAATACTGCACAGTGGTACTGATACTGTTCACTCTCCTGCTGAATGTAGCGGCTCCCCGCGCCCCCTCCATGCTGTGCTGCAAAAGCTGCTGCTGCCACAGCCCGCTGTGCTCGCTGCAAGCGCTGCTCACGCCGCCAACCACAGAAGTTATAGTAACAGCCACTTTCAAGGTTACCCTTGAGGGCTTCTAAATTTTATTAAAGCAAGGAGTCCAAAATATACTGGGATGAGGGATGCCTTTCGTTTGTCTAAGCAGGGAGCCCTAGGCCAGATACAAATTTTGAAGACCCTTTCTGGCTCTGAGCAGACGGCTGACCTACTAATTTAGAAGTTAACTGAAGTCGAACAGCCTTGAACGAGTTACAACAGGTGCAACAGGTTGACATTACGGCGACAGTGGCCACAGAGTATGAATGTCTACTGGACTCCGTAGAACAAGTGAAGGCTGCTCATGGGAAGACCAAGGCGGGACTTGAGCGAGAATTCAAGAAGCTAGAGATCCAACGTATCGAGTTGGACACAGATGAGGCGGCTTGCTTTGCTCGAGAAGATGGATTTTCTCATACTATTGTTGAGATCCGGGAGAAGATTGCCCAACTCCAGACCAACCTCAAGACCTTGGAGGGTCATGTTCGTGAGGCCCACCAAGAACGGGAGATTATCCGTGCATAATCTCTTACCATGGCCCAGTCTTCGGCTGCCCTTGAAGAGAATCTTAAAAGGCCGAAGAAGACCTACCAGGCTCACGCTTGCCTTGATAATCATGCTGTTGTAGCTCAGGAGGCCGATTGTCGGATCAAAGCCAAGATTGATGCCAGGGTTGCCCATCTCCGAGGACGATTAGAAGAGTTATGAAATGATCAGTAGCATCATTAGTCGTTTCTTCTTTCCCCTTTTTTCTTGATTGAGGCGTTAATAAGTCATCAAATGTAGTTTTGCTTTTGGTTCCCCGTTTGGAAGAAATAAAAGCTTTCTTTTTTCTTTTTGGATTATTCGTGTAAACTTTGGAGATTGTACCAGAGGTAATATGGACGTAGCACAACATCGTAGTATTTTATGGATGTTCCACTGGGGGATCTTTAGTGGACCTATTACTTATTTCGCACTTGAGTGCAAGTAATAGCTTTTAAACAGGCCTTGCCAGAGGTGATATGGACGTGGCAAGTTTGGTGGACTTCACACCGCTGGCACACTTATAGTTAAGTAAGGGTGCTAACTTTAGACGACGATCGATATCGGAGATAATATTGTAAACCCCCTAATTTTTTTCAAGAATTTTAAATTTGGATTTTATACAATTTTCTGGAATTTTCTGGGATTTTTCTGAAATTAAAAACAGAGTTTAAAATTATTAAATGATTTTTAAATGTTAATAAACGATATTAAAATATTATAAAAATAATATTTTTGGGTGTAAAATAAAAAAGTGGACTTAAGATAATTTTTCTGGAATTTATTGGACCCCGGACCTATTTTTTTAAACACCTAAAAGTAATTATTTAATTAATTATCTAATTATTAATTAGTTATTTATTTTTTTAATAAATAAAACACCCGGCCCAAAACCCAAACCCATAACCCGGCCCGGCCCGGCCCATTGGGCTCAGCCCAGCCCAGCCCGCAACTGCTAGCGGGTCGGGTCGGGTCGGCCAGACCCGGACCGCCCGAGACCCGACCCGGCAGACCCGTCTCCCCCACGAAGCCCTCGCCCCCGCATCTTTCGGCGCTCCGCCCGCCTCGCTCCGGCCACCTCGCCCACGCCCCCGCCTTCCTCGCCCAGCCTCCGTCCCGCTCGGGCCTCCCATCCCCTATATAATCCCCCTTTCTTCTCCCCTCCGGACCGCCACCGTCCCACAGAGCCGCCGCCACCGCTGCCCAGCCCGCCGTCGACGCCCCGACCACCGTCTCCCCGAGTCCCCACCCGCTCCGCCGTCCCCCGGCCACCTCGACGACAGCAGCAACAAGCAGCAGCGCCGGCCGCTTCCGGCCGCCCCCCTCGCCGCCAGCGCCGCCCTCGACCGCCCCTAGCCCCGGCCGGCCTCCCCGCCGCAGTGCCGCCGCTGCCCCGGCCCCCTCCGCCTCAGTCCGGCCGCCGCAGGAAACCCTAACCCTAATTTTCCCCTGTGTCGGACATAGGACACAGTGTCCTGTGTCGTGTCGGACACGACGAAAACCCCGGTTTTCGACCCTGTTCAGGTACTCCTAACTCTCTGCTTGTAACCCCGTTTTCGATTCTGTCTTTTGCATCGCGAAGCCTGCGTGACCCTCTCGGTGCCCGGGCAACCCGCTCGGGGCATCGCGTCCTGTGACGATCGCACACCGCGATCCAAAAATAGGAAAAAATCATGCCCCGATTCACCCCGGAACTGGGTACGCCCCGCCAAACGGGATGACTTGGTCGCTCGCGGTCTTCACAGATACGTGCGCGTCGTTGATACGGACGTGTGGGATTTTGCAGAAGTCGATTCGGGTGTGCGTGCACATCGGGATCAACGCATATCCGCGGACATCGCCCGTATTCGACTTTTCTGAATCGCGCCCTAACTTTGTGTACACACGTCGGATTGAAACGAAACTTGCACCATCGGACTCGTAGCGATACGCTGGTTCTGTGACCCAAGTTTGGTTCAATTCTGAGAACGTTGACGAAATCGCGTGTCGTGGGCCCCACAGGTCCCGCTCGACAGGCGATTTTGTGATCGACTCATCGAAATCCAATTATGGAAGTTCTGTTGGATTCGTATCATCGTTCCTGACCTGTTGACACTAAGTTTGGTAAATTTGCAGACCTTTGACCCTGACACATTTTTCGGTGCAAAGCAGGCTCACATGTGGACCCCGTTTTGATCCGAAATTTTTGTTTTTGCCCTTGTCTCCAAACTGGACTCAAGGACAGGCGTTTCTAGCTGATTGATATTTTCTGGATCTGATGGTGATGTTTATTTCAGCAACCGGAGTACCGCCTGCAATTCCAGCTGAAGTCAGAGCCGCAATTGGAACCAGAACCACAGGCAAGTGTACCTTGCCAAACCCTGCAGCTTGCTACTTATTTTTCTGGACTTATTTATGCATCAGTGGGCAAGTAGAGCTTGTCAACTCGCAGTGATTCTTGTCATAGTATTTTACTTAATTTTCTGTAGATTCATATGTAAACTTGTTTAACTGTTCAACCCAGGACCGAGTGGCTTTACTTAGCGTCCGATTACCAGTCGGGTGCCAACCCCGTACGCGGAGTTGGGTAACGTCACATAGAGATGGTTATCGATACCCTTACCCTTGGTACTTGTCTTATCAAGTACATCAGAACCCAGGACACTATTTATGAGACAGAGTCTTCCTGAGACATTCATGGTGATTCTGTATAGGATACAGGACTTGACAGAGATATTTTATATGACTTGTTGCATTAGCTATGATCCCGCTAACATGGACATGAGACGTTATAGTCATGGTATGCGTGATTACATTGGGTGGGGAGAGTCACACAGGCTACAGGTTGATTATATTATGCCGGTGTCGTAGTCTCCCATCGTGAGCTCGACAACCACATGATATCACTACTACCGGCTCCCCGACACAGAGCTTGTAGTAGTATCAGCCTGAGTTCTGGTGCTGCTCTCATATTGCATATCACTTAGCTGGTTACATAGTTTACCCTATTGTTCATTTATTGTTGCACTGCATTTATTTTGGCTTGTGTTATCTGTACCTTGTTATGTCCCCTGAGGACCTGGAATGGACTATGTCCCCAGGTATAGCCGAAGAGATCCATCCAGAGCTACACCGTACAGGAGCACTTCCAGAAGCTGTACCAGGACCTGAGGACGAGTTCGTACCAGAGGATTTCGCCTGAGCATTGGCTTTATATAGTCAGTTATTTCTGTTTCTGTTTCTATTTTCAGTTCCTTTATTTCACGTCTATTTGTATTCGATGTACCAGACATATTCTCGGATTGTTCCCCGAGACACTTATTTGAGATTTGATTATTTATTCTATTGCATTATTTCTGGCATTTAATCTGTGATTATCTGTTGTGGATGAGATTAGTATAGACTGTGACCTGTAACAATTGTTCTATTTACTGTTAGACTACAGCTTAAGCATGCCCTGATGGATCCATTAAATTGGGTTGTCCATCGGTGCGTGCTGCTGGCCATTGCCACGTGTCCAGTCCCTCGGCATTTTGGGACTGGGGCGTGACAAATATAGACATAATGATCGATAGTCAAGTAGGAAGATTTGCTCAGAGGTAAGAAGGACATGGCAAACCCTCCGGGAGAGGATTGTGAGGACGATAGCTCAGGGGTACCGTGGATGTGAGCTAATCGATAGCCATACCTAGAGGTTCTGTACGATCCCGGTATTTTTTTGGAAGGAAAAGGAAACGAGATAGAGGTAATATGGACGTGGCTGTTTTTTTTTGGATGGAGAACATGGGCAGCTCATAGTTCAGAGGTAATATGGATGTGAATTATTTGCTTTCATCGATGATATCCCACTGGGAGATCTTTGGTGGACTTATTACTTCTTTCACAGGACAGTGAAAGTAATAAGTTCGAGAAGAAACCCTATCAGAGATAATATAGGAGTGATAGGTTTTGTGGACCTATTATTTCTTGCGCACATGATCTGCATGCAAATCTCGCATCCTGCTAACCACACAATGATCCATGCAGATTCTGCGTGCAAAAACGAGCACATAATTAGCATGCAGAAATGAGTGCACGAGCACAACAAATGCACATAAGTGTGAACTCGCGTCGGATGCGTACGTGCGAAGTGCACAATCAAAGTGCCACTTTATGCCATTCGTCCAAGTCCGAGTCCGATATGAAAATTTATCAAAGAGAGTGACAAAACATAATTATTTCTTTGAAGAATTTAAATTTAGCCTCTCTAGAAAAATATCCCACATAGCATCCACATGGACCACCGTACCCCATGTGCACACCTCAATGCTAAGCATTGCTATATATTGAGATACTCATTTGAAATTTTTTTTATTGTGAGACTATCTTACTGCTGCATCTAAGTAAAAACTCTTAACACTATGAAGAGAAAAAAAAGAGTGGTTTGGATAAACAACGAGGATGTACAAATGCTCTGTAGTATGTATAATTCAACACTATTTATTTGGTTTGAATGTTCTCTCTGTCTCTGAGGCAAGAATGGATATTTTTGGTTATGTTTGAGATTGGATTTGTTTGCTTATCATGTTTTTTTTATTTTTTTATTCACGACTGTCAAGTGTTGTAATAAATATTCTTGAATTTAGAGCTCATTTTTTAAAAAAAATTGCCATTTATTCTCAAATTGTTCTACTATATTATGTGATCAATTTTTGGTGGTTTTTTTTTTTTTTACTTTCCTGCATAACGCATGGAACCGGACGTACCGTTCGACACTTTTGTGCACGTTCCCGTGGTTCGATCCACTGGCTTCTGCCACCAAACCAAGATCTTATATCTTTTCTCGGTAACCACAAGAGTCACTCAAATTCGATGTTATTTTAAGTGTATTTGGAAGTGATTTATTACTTCTTATGCGGGGTAAACATTTCACTTTTAAAATAACGTGATCATAACACTTTCTAACTGAATTTTATTTTTCACCCAAACAAATGAACTATCCATATCACCACGTTCAAGTTTACACATACTTTACAACCAAACAAAAAAATTAATAAAAAAAAACCACTTATACGGGACACAAATAAATTCAACCAAACACCATTTCACAACACCAAAAATTTGTGCATATAATACGGATGCATTTTATTTATGGTTTTGCACTTTGTCCACTTCAATGCACCACACCAAACCGAACATAACCTAAAGTTTAATGAAATTACTAATTTGAGAGAGCGTGCCACTACTGCATGCTTTTTTTTGTTTACTATGAAGTGGTCTCAATGGAATCATATACACAGCATCAAAATTCAAACCAAATGACAAGGAAAAGTGAGTCAGTGAGATATAATATAGAACCAAACCACGTTGTGCTTGTGCACACAATCATACCATCCAACCGACACTCGAAGCACTTAAATACTCTCTCTTTCTGCGCCTAATAATGTTGTTAGCATTAGCACTCAGTAGACAACCCGACAAATTTACTATTTATAAAGCTATAATAATACATAGTAATTGTCCAAACATTAGTTTTCATTTTATAATGCTACTGCAGCAGCAAGTAGATTGTCACCGTCCAAATTTATAATTCCTTTTCAATATGTCTCGAAACACTCTACATACAGTTTCCATACTTCATAAAGAACTTATATGAAGTATTTGCAAAATATTCAATGCTACTGCACTTGTATGATTGGACGGAGATTCAAAAATGTCCGGGACAGGATGTTCATGATTAACGTGAAATACGACCTACCGATTAGATTAGCAGTCGGTTTGATTTAGTTCAATAAAATTAATCAATTCAATTATGCTTTCTAAATAATTTTATACTTCAATTATATATGATTTGTCATTATATATATATATATATATATATATATATATTTGGTCCATTGGTCATGGTCAAATCATATTTCGATAATCGTCTAAATTTGGACTTGATATAACCTACGAGAACCGACGATTCAAGACGTACTACTGCTGCAACTACAGTTCCAGAGAATGGGATCCGACTTGCTTTCAGTATTGAGTCAATGTAATTTTTCTATTTATTGAGTATAGAAAAATATGTAAATCGAGTCGCACTTGGCATTTAGAGGCTAGCCAAAATATTTTCTGAAACCCAGATTATTCTTAGCCAAAACATTTTTGAGTTTTGAAAATAACCCAACCCATATTTCCAGAACCAAGTTAACCCAAACCAAGCCAAACCCATTCTGATTCTGATTGGATTCAGGACAAACAAATTTGGTACGAACTCAGTGCGAGTTTGGCCCGAACTCGGTTTTCAAACCCACTAAACCCTTGCAACCAGTTCTTCCTGCAGACCCGGCTCAAACGTTTAAAAATTCGAATGTTTGGCATCAGAATTCGTCCCGAACTCGATTTACAAATATACTATAAATAGAGAAGGAATTCACCATTCTTATTCACTCAATTCACTTTCTTCTTTCTTCTCTATTACCCCAGTACAAGAGCCTTTATACTTTTCAATCCCAAGCTTTCTGCAACTCATAAGCCTTAAGTGCAGTGCATTCTCGGTTAGAAGTTTTCAAGAGTTGTAAAAAGAGCTTGTGAAGAAGTTCAACACTTCGAGAAGTATTTGAGCCCTTCGGATCAAAAATTGTGTCTGTACAAAGTTGCAAGTCTTTGAATCAAAACTTGTATTTCACTTAATAGTGGATTTCAACTCTGAGCTAGAGTTCTCGGGACTGGACTAGTCCTCTCAAAGAAAAACCAGTATACATCGTTGTGTTTGCGACTGTTGATCTCTCTCTCTCTCTCTCTCTCTCTCTCTCTCTCTCTCTATTTACTTACTGTCATTTTATATTTAAATTATTAGCTAACTATGTTAATTTTTATTGGGTGATTTTATTTCGTTGTATATATATGCACTATATTCACCTCCCCTCTAGAGTTGCTTATTCGATCCTACCATTGGTATCAGAGCATGTTATATTAGCTATGCTTAGACTATACACTCTAGAACACACATGGCTAACGTGAAATATATCTTCACATGAGAGAGGGCCAGTCGACAAATAGACCCCCACTATTTGATGGAACCAATTACACTTATTGGAAGACACAGATGAGTTTTTATTTAAAATTACTTAATTTTGATCTATGGGCAATTGTTACTAAGAGCTACAAAAAGCCACCAAGAATTGTTGTAGATGGTGCACTTGTAGATAAGCCACATGACAAGTACACTGATCACGAGAATAAGCAAGCTAGTTTAGATGATCGTGCTATTTGCCACGCCCAGTCCCAAAATACGTAGGACTAGAAATACGTAACACGCCCAGTCGTATGTATACGAACTCCAATATATGGAAATCATATACACACGTACGCTGTATATGCATATTCAATCCACCAGTGGTAATATACTGTCACAACAAGTCACACATAATCTATATCTCATCCACAGCACAAATAATAAGTAGGAATAAATGGCTGAATAATATTTGAATATCAAAGATGAGTATCAAGTCTGATAGTCAGATGGAAACAAATCCACTATAAAATGACTAAACTGAAGTAGCAACAAGGATCTCTAAACAGTGATAATAAAAATCACAGATACTCCGAAGGTAAGACCTCCTCAGTCTGGTAGGTAGTGTTAGGTCCAGGTCTGTACTCCTGCGGGTACTCATGCTCGTCCATATCTGGAAAGGGATCAGGTCCTCAGAGGGACGTAACAAGATACATATAAGCATGCCAATAAAGTACTGAAAAGTAAACATCCAATGGGTTGCCTAACCGTCTAAGTGAACCAACACGTGGGCTATCTGGCCATATAGTGGGATTGGCATGATTCTCTCGGAGAATCAGGATCCTACCAAGCATGTCGTCTTTTGAACGACGGAGGCCGCCAAGTAGTATAGGGGTCATCATGATCACGTGTCTCCGGTGGAGCGTACGGGTTACATAAAAGGAAAGTACAAAGGAGCCCAAATGTCTTACTTGTTGTTCTCTCCATCCCATGCTCTAAGCATGCCACATCCATGACACGATAAAACCTCTAAATAACTGTCAGGTCTACTAGCATATAAAGTTTATATCAGCAGTCATCCCTAACGCACGACCCATACGTATAGGAGGCCAGACCTGTCACACAGTCCGTGATCTATATGAGACTCACAACTCGTGTAACAACTGTGTCACGGTCAATGAACCTAATGATGCTCCATAATAATGGGGTGGTCTCATAAAGTAGGTCCAAAATATACATAGATAAAACATGATACGACAACATCGTCGTTGCACCCAAGTTTCCTTGGACGTACAATTTATATAGCAGTTAAAATAAATAAACTAAATACGCAGAACTAAATTATGCATGTATCATATGGAATGTAATTAATAGTACGATGGCAATATATACTTGCCGAGCAAGAGTTCTGTATAGTGCACGTCCAAAATAGTGTTAAATTTGGTGGAAGAAGTGGGGTTAGGGTTTGGGAGAGTCGTAATATATATAGGAATAAATAGGCGGTGGGGTGATTTGGTGGTTCCACAAAACTACTGCTGCTGTTGTTTCTTTCTTTGTTTGTTTTGGGTCTCGGTTGAGGAGAGTTTAGTAATAATAGAGATAAGAGGCGGTGGAATGAGGCGGTGGTGTTGCTGCTGATATTTTTTCTTCACACGCACGGAGAAGGGAAACCAAAGTTAATTTTTGCTACTGTTGTTGTTGATATTTTTCTTCTCCTAATGGGTCCGGGTAGGGCTAAACGGGTAGTGGGTTTAGGATAGATGGTTTGGGTTTCGTTTGAGATCCAATAAGAATTATATTGTGCATACTAACTGTCCAAAGGGTCTCCTACATGGAATAAATTAAAAAAATTTATAATGGCTCCATAAATCCTCTAAATGCTCAAACACCTCAAAATAAAATCTAATAAAATCTATTATCTCTATTTAGCTTATAACTATTATAAATAAATAATTTAATACAGTTTTTAGAATTAAGAATTTTATATTCTACCCAACTTATAAAAATATTGACCTCGAAATTAAAACTAAGCCATGACTTCAAGGTTGTTTGCGTAAATCAGGTTACTAAGCTGTCCGCGTAAAGTAGGGATTCAAAACAGTTTGGTGTAAAGTAGAGCTTATGAGTTGTCCGCATAAAGTAGAGATTCAAGGCTATCCGCGTAAAATAGAGCTTCAGAGTTGTCTGCGTAAAACACAGTTTCAAGTTGTCTGGCATAAAGTAGAGGCTCAACTATCTGGCGTAAAGTAGAGGTTCAAGTTGTCTGGCATAAAGTAGGGATTCGAGGCTGTCTGGCATAAAGTAGGGCTCCAGAGCTAACCGCGTAAAATAGAGAAGCGTAAAGTAGAGCTTCAGAGTTGTCCGCGTAAAACAGAGTTTCAAGCTGTCTGGGTAAAAGTCTGCGTAAAAGTTCTATGCGTAAAGTTTGAGTAAAAGTCTGCACGTAAAAGTTCTATTCGTAAAAGATCGGTGCATAAAAAGTCTGCGCGTAAAAAGTCTGCGCGTAAAAGTCTGCGTAAAAGTTTGCGTAAAAGGTTTGTGCGTAAAAGTTCTGCGTGCGTAAAGTTTGCGTAAAAGGTCTGTGCGTAAAAGTTCTGCGTGCGTAAAGTCTGTCTGCGTAAAATTTGTCTGCGTAAAGTCTGTCATACGTTATTTTTAATGCAGCATAAAGTTTGTACAAGGAACTCCTTCGTATTCCTTGGATGAATTTGTCAGACAATTCAGTGAACCTGACATCTAACAAAAGTACTGCACGATGATCGAGAGGACGGCTGTGATGATAATTTTGCACAGAGACCTAGGTTGTTATTTAGTAACATATTTTATACCAGTCGTTTTTACGCATTCAAAAGGAAGAGGAATGGAGTCTTCTGAATACGCTGCCTATTTTATATTGACAGAAATAAGTTTTTACGTTCAAGATAAGACAAAATTGACAGAAATGAGTTTTTACGCTCAAGATAAGACAAAATCGACGCCACGTCAAAAGCTATTTCTTGTACAGAGCTCGAGACATATCTCTGCATTTAATGCACGAGATTTCGTTCTTGACTGAAAAAGCTAAAACTGTGACAAATACGCTCGCATCACCATCCTTGCAGTTTACGCCTAATCAGGCTACTTTACGTTGATAGTCTATGAATCATCAAGTTTACGCAGGGACGGTTATCTACGTGGCTTTATTATTTGGCTTTTACGCCAACAAGATAGTCAATTGGCCTTTACGCCAACCAGGCAGTCATTTGGCTTTTATGCCAACAGCAGTCATTTGGCTTTTACGCCAACAACAGTCATTTAGTTTTTTATGCCAACAGGGGTAAAGGGTCTGGTCACAGGGTAAAGGGTTTTTGACGTAAAACTTTGTTTATCCAAATATATGATGGTTGAAAGGAAGAATGAGGTTTTAGTCAAGTGTGGATGAGATCCTTATACTCTATTCCTATACGCAGGCTTGTTCAGTACAGTTACATAACCGAGATAATATATTCTTGACCAGCATGGGCCACCACCAAAAATATGTCACGCTCCAGTCCCAAAATACGTAGGACTAGGAATACGTAACACGCCCAGTCGTATGTATACGAACTCCAATATATGGAAATTATATACACACGTACGCTGTATATGAATATTCAATCCACCAGTGGTAATATACTGTCACACACAATCTATATCTCATCCACAACAAAAATAATAAGTAGGAATAAAGGGCTGAATAATATCTGAATATCAAAGATGAGTATAAAGTCTGATAGTCGGATGGAAACAAATCCACTACAAAACGACTATACTGAAGTAGCAACAAGGATCTCTAAACAGTGGTAATAAAAATCACAGATACTCTGAAGGTAAGACCTCCTCAGTCTGGTAGGTAATGTCAAGTCCAGGTCAGTACTCCTGCGGGTACTCCTGCTCATCCATATCTGGAAAGGGACCAGGTCCTCAGAGGAACGTAACAAGATACATATAAATATTCCAATAAAGTACTGAAAAGTAAACATCTAATGGGTTGCCTAACCGTCTAAGTGAATGCAGTTTGAGAACAACTTTCCAACACGTAGGCTATCTGGCCATATAGTGGGATTGGCATGATTCTCTCGTAGAATCAGGGGCCTACCAAGCATGTCGTCTTTTGAACGGCAGAGGCCGCCAAGTAGTATAGGGGTCGTCATGACCATGTATCTCCGGTAGAGCGTACGGGTTACATAAAAAGAAAGTGCAAAGGAGCCCAAATGTCTTACTTGTTGTTCTCTCCATCCCATGCTCTAAGCATGCCACATCCATGACACGATAAAATCTCTAAATAACTGCCAGGTCTACTAGCATACAAAGTTTCTATCAGCAGTCATCCCTAACGCACGGTCCATACGTACAGGAGGCCAGACCTGTCACGCAGTCCGTGATCTATATGAGACTCACAACTCGTGTAACAACTGTGTCACGGCCAATGAACCTAATAGTGCTCCATAATAATAGGATGATCTCATAAAGTAGGTCGAAAATATACATAGATAAAACATAATACGACAACATCGTCGTTGCACCCAAGTTTCCTTGGACGCACAATTTATATAGCAGTTAAAATAAATAAACTAAATACACAGAAATAAATTATGCATGTATCATATGGAATATAATTAATAGTACGATGGCAAGGTATACTTGCCGAGCAAGAGTTCTGTATAGTGCACGTCCAAAATAGTGTTAAGTTTGGTGGAAGAAGTGGGGTTAGGGTTTGGGAGAGTCGTAATATATATAGGGATAAAGAGGCGGTGGGGTGATTTAGTGGTTCCACAAAACTACTGATGCTGTTGTTTCTTTCTTTGTTTGTTTTGGGTTTCGGTTGAGGAGAGTTTAGTAATAATAGAGATAAGAGGCGGTGGAATGAGGCGGTGGTGTTGCTGCTGATATTTTTTCTTCACACGCGCGGAGAAGGAAAAGCAAAGTTGGTTTTTGCTACTGCTGTTGTTGATATTTTTCTTCTCTTAACGGGTCCGAGTAGGGCTAAACGGATAATGGATTTAGGATAGAGGGTTTGGGTTTCGGTTGAGATCCAATAGGAATTATATTGTGCATACTAACTGTCCAAAGGGTCTCCTACATGGAATAAATTAGAAAAAATTTATAATGGCTCCATAAATCCTCTAAATGCTCAAACACCTCAAAATAAAATCTAATAAAATATATTCTCTCTATTTAGCTTATAACTATTATAAATAAATAATTTAATACGATTTTCAGAATTAGGGGTTTTACACTATTAATGCTCTATTTTGTGCTATAGGCATGGCATAATTCAACATGGTATCAACTTGCACGACGTCACATGAAGTACGAAAGCTACTTGAAGTTACACATGAAGGGACGTCATAAGTCAAAGAATCAAAGATCAGTCGGCTTACACAAGAGTATGAAGCCTTTAAGATGAAGCCCAACGAGACTATTATGCAAATGTTCACTCGTTTCCTTGATATTGTAAATCCTTTGTCATTTCTTGGCAAAGAATACAACCACCACGAGAAGATTCGCAAAGTTCATCGGAGACTCACCAAGAACTGGAACCCCAAGGCTACAACAATCATCGAAGGGAACAATCTCACCATAATGTCACTAGAGACACTCATGGGAAAACTGATAACGCATGATCTGGACCTCCAAGGCCTCGAAGAGTCAGCACCCAAGGAGAAGATGATTCCACTTAAAGTGCAACACAAGAAGATCGTCAATGAAAACTCCGAAGATAACGACTCTTACAGTGAAGAACAAGCTCTCATGGTCAGAAAATTCAATTTTTTTTAAAGTTCAACAAAAGAAGCAAAGACTACAACAATGATGACGAAGAGCAAATATGCTACGGATGCAAGAAGAAATGGCACATCAAGAAAGATTGTCCGTCAGCAGAGAAGGAGAACAAATATAAAAAAATCCACAAGGAGACCATCCTTCCGAAAGTATGTTAACACAAGCATTTGACACGAAAGTAAAGCCAACGACCCAGACTATGATCAATCATAAGATGCTACCAATGTTTGTCTAATGGCATTCGATAAGGTATCTGACAACCCCTTTTATGACGATTTTACTTTTGATGAATTCGGTGATGCTTTTAGTGACCATCTTAGTGATCACAAGATACTTTTAGATAAGTACAAGGACACCAAGAAGGAACTCAAAGCACACAAGGTAGAGATCAATAGATTGTCTATACTTTTAGATGATATTAAAGAGACACAATAATCTAGCGACACAAATAAATTTTCTGCTATTAGATTAAATTTACATGATGCTTTATTGAGTATTGAACAAAAAGACAGGGATTATGCCAAGCTCATGGAAGAGTTTGTGATAGAGAAGAAGAAAAATAGTTGTGCACTTATTAGATTAGATGCCTTGAATACTAAATACATTGAACTGTATGACACGTCCAAAAGGTTGAAAATTAGATTAGGAAAACAGCCTGTACAAACTGCTTCCCAATCTAACACAAGTTACTCAAAACCCAAGGACACTCATAAGACACAGCCTAAGAAGGCCAAACCTTCTAATCATGCATTCTATTACAAGTATCCACACACTTCTCATAAGACCACACAATATTCTCATTATACCAACAATAGATCCAATCATAATATCAATGCTAAATGTCATTATTGTGGTACCAATGGACACATATATTCATTCTATAGACTTAGAAAACCGGTTGATATGAATGTATATAAGTGGGTACCAATGACTAACACTCCATGACCCTTCATGAAATGGGTACCAAAGGTTACATCTGCAAATTGTTTTGTAGGTGGAATATCCTACTCATTCTAAAAGCAAATAAATACTCGACAGCGGTTGCTCACGGCACATGACCGGTGACGCATCTTTATTTGCAACACTGTCTATGAAGAAAGAAGGATGTCTCCTTCAACAACAATTTGAAAGGGTACATTATAGGTAACGATGATGTTGGTATGTCTCCCTATCCAGTAATTAAATATATTTGTCTTGTTACTGAATTGAAACATAATTTTCTTAGCATTAGTCACTTAGCTGATCATGGTTATGGTATCAATTTCGCAAAAGACATGCTCTATAATTGATGAATCAACTGATAAAACAGTATTCGAAGGAATAAGGGAAGACAATATTTATGTATTTTATCTTTTGGAAGATATTTTCCACGTAAGTGGATTTCTATACCCCAACAAGGATAAAATTTGGCTATGGCATATGCGTCTAGGACATGCTAACATGGACGCAATTGCAAGACTATCTACTAAAAAGCTGGTGAGAGACTTAAAATAACAGTAAATAAATAAAGAGAGAGAGAGAGAGAGAGAGAGAGAGAGAGAGAGGGGGGGGGGAGATATCAGATCATGTAGCAATTCCAACGTGTAATGACATACGCTTTTTGTCGCAATTGTGTCCCTCAATTCCAATAATCTAAATATAAAATAACAATAAGCAATTCCAACATGGCATGTCCCTCAACTGTAACCAAAGTCTCCAAGTTCTGCTCCATCTCAACATGAAAATTTTAAATTTATATATAAAACCAAAGTGATTATTTTTCACAATATTCACAAAACAAAGATTACTAAATGTCGAAGAGTAGTTCTTACAAACTTTATCTTAGCATATTCAGATATCCATGATATTTCTGTATCATTTCAAGTATGATTTTCTCTGAAAAAAGATATCGGATTATGTAGCTCTCTATGCTTCTTAGCCTTGCCATGAAAACATAAGCATAAAAGCCACATAAGTCACAAGTTCATTTTAAAACTCTAAAAAGACAGTCATATTCCTATGCAAATAAATCTAGAAAATTGAAGAAATAAAAAAAATAAAGAATATAAAAACAACGTAAATATATACAAAATTACTTACATATTCTATTTTACTACGAGCATAACACTTTGTGCCCCCAATTTGATGATAGACATGTTGTGGCCGATTCTCTTTATTTTTTTGAGCATTTTCCAGTAACGAACAAAGGCAACAATGTAATGAAAAACAACATAACAATTGTATTATTATTCTTATATAATTTTAACACATACTTGAACATGGCTTTTGTCCCAATTTTCAACTAAAACACCCCAAATTTCTTTACTAACTTCATTAGTTCGAGACTCCCAACGTTCTTTCATTCCTATATAAGGCGTATAATACTTTTTCTTAACTTCTGGTCCAAAATTCTTCCACAAAGTATCAAAATGTGATAATTGTACTTCTTTGATGATATGCAGATAAGTCAACTGATCAGGTTTCCAATCAATGGTTCCAAGCATAAATATGTTACTTTTAGCTCAAAAACAAATTCACAACAATAAAAAAAACCTCTTGGTATAACCAAGGGGGGTAAAACCAGCTCTAACTATGCAAAACCTGTGGCTTTTCAGCTTACGGTCCAAAGCCCAGGTGACTAAAGTTTTATTGTAGGGAGGTACTATTACCAAACTCAACTCAACTACTCGACTATAAATAAACACCCAGAGTAAGTATCCGGGTATAAATAATTTCTTTGATACTGAATATTTCTCTACATAAGCCTTGGAATAGTTGTTGGATAGTACACAACCAACTAATTGTAATAGCATGGTCAAATGGAAGTTGTCTGACTATATCAGATTACTCGAACAATTGATTTTGTAGTGATCCAAAAATTAAAATAATGGGTACAACAACAACTATTACTGTTGCCTTCATATGGACAACTCTTGCTTTAACATTACAACAAAAAGTATAAAATAGTTGTCAGATGGTACTATTATTCATAATAATTGTTTAAGTTGATAATGAGCATCATATTGCATCTATTCTGTGACTTGATCACAGGACTTTACAACTAAATTGCCGTATGGTATTTGTTTTGCTGGTTTTATTGCCAAGTGTTCAATATGCTCTTCAAGATTAGCTTATTACTAAGTATATCCATCATATTTACTAAAATAAATAATTAAATTTGTACAGGTAATCAAAGTCAAGGATAATGTATATGCTCAGTTATGTTCAGTAGAAGAAACTATAAATTGCTTGTGTTCAAGAAAAATATAACATAAAGTAAAAAATGTTCAGTACCAGCATAATGCTCAGTAACAGTTCAGTTATGGCTGGGCTTGCAACACATAGCCTACGCTGCAGTATCGGTGGTAGAACGCTGTCTAGGTCAACTGTACTATCTAATAAAGGACTATATCGTGTCCTTATTCTGGGTGCAGATCGTGACACTTCATGACTGGAACAACATTAGCTACCCCGTCGAAATATTGCTCTTCTCGAACAAAGCCACATGCTATGAGTTTCTTGACTTCTGCTTCAAATACATCAATCATATTCGGACGGAATCACCATTGTTGTTGTTTTACCAGTTTAGCATTTGGAAGAATATTGAGCTTGTGTGTGACAATTTGAGGATCTATGCCAGGCATATTTTCGTAACTCCAGGCGAAGACATCAATATAGTCATTTATTAGCTGGACTAAAGCGTTTTGATTTTCTTCAGTAAGACTCTTGCTAATAAATATAGGTCTTGGAGAAGATTCTCCTACATCAATTTGGACTATTTAATCCTCTATAGGTGGTTCACGTTGTTCAAACAGATGCTCCCATTGAGTATCCATTTTTTATGCTCATGGATCATTCTCAAATGGTTCTAACAATTCAGCATCTTTATCATCTGGGGCAATTGACACTATATTCACAGAGAAAGCCTGTTGAATACGTCACCCATGCTTTCATCAGAATCCCACAGTGATGAGTCAGAGGAATGAGAATACATCCCTTTTTCCGATTTTGAACTTTCATGACTTGTTGGTGGTGTAACATATCCCAAACCACGACCAGTCCGTTGGTAGTATATTTTCGGCTTGCCTTTTGGAGAGAGAACATATGGGAGTTCGTATGCCCTTTCCATAATTTAGTCCCAAGCCGGATTTTAAATTGTAGCACATCCCTTGCATAATGTTTTTGGCTAGTTGGTTGTAGCGATATGGTTATATTTTTCCATATCCACGTCAGAACCATTAGTCTGCGCGACACTTTTATTTCTAGCCAAATTATCTGACGTTATTTGTCCTGCCTCACTGGGACTATGAAGTATGCCTCCTCATATGGTTCATATGACGAATTATATTGGAATGGGAATGCCAAGGGTATGGACAGAGGTTCTTAGAGATGAGAGCCTCTAGAAATTTTTTAGCAAAGGGTTCAACATCAACGTAGTACGAAGTAATGTCTCCTTTATTCAAGAAACATAAGATTTTTTCATCTTCCATATAGTCGGCATAATCTTCAGCCTTGACAGGAGCTTGGCAAGATTGATGACTAAGGGTTGATTCACTGATGTTGATTTCTTGTTACGAAAAAGGTTGATAACAAAGGGCTCTTTCTCCAGTGTTGGCTGTTCATTGCATCGAAGTTTGATGACCAATGTAGATGACTTGTGCATGTCGATGCCGAGGGGCTTTGAAGGAGTTGGACGAGTAGTACGTTCTTTGACTCGGATTATAAGTGTAAACACCCATATTTTTAGAATTTAATTTTAGAATTTTAATTATATTTTTGTGATTTTTTTGGAGATTTTTCTGTAATTATTAATTAATTATAATAAATGTTCGTTCATGGAATTATATTTTTGTGTATTAAATTAATTATTAAAATAGTACAAAAATTATATTTTTGAGTGTATAATTAATAATAGAGTATTTTGTAAATTTTCTGGAATTTAATGGACTCAAAAACTCTTTTTTTATGACCTATATATAATAAACCAACTTAAACCAACCTAAACCAAACCAAACTGAACCAAACCGAACCATCCTAGACCAAACCAACCCTACTGGGCCAAAACCCGACCCGTACCTGCACCCGTACCCGACCCGCTAACCCGAAACCTATTTTCCTTACAGTAACTTCCCCAAACCCCCTTCACTTCTCCTTTCCCCAACCACCGACAGACCCTCTTCCCCTCCCCATAACCGGCCATCCTCCAGCCTCTAAGACCCATAGCCAAGTTGACCCTCACCACCAACCAACTGTCTTCCATTTTCGATGAGCCACCACCATCGCCGATGTCGGACCGTCTCACACCACCGTCGCAAAGTCTCCACCGCACAGTCGCCCAATTCTGAGCTAACAGTAGTAACGAGGTATGCTACTTTACACCCTCGTATCTATCTGCATAGTAATCCAAATATCGATCTATCGAATCCTATGCGAAGACCACATGACCCTCTCGAACCCTGTATAATTAGTTCGGGGTATCGTTGTCACGACCCGATTCCGTGGAATCATTGGGGCGTCCCCCGAATCGTGACCGCCGTGCAGGCCTGGAGTTGCCCCGCACTAGGTTAGAGTATTTTACATAACGAGCACATATTCAGAGTACGCAAATAAATTGAAATACATATTTGAAACATGAAAAAGTTTTCTTTATTGATAATGAACATCTATTACAAACTCTTGAACGAGTCAACTAATTTGCCGCACGGGCTTACAAAAGTGTTGACACAAAATGAGATAGAAGTCTTCTACATTACAACCCTTTACTAAACTTCAAAATGATAAAGACCTCTGGGCTGGAGGACGGCTTTGCCACAGAGCTGCATTGTGTGTTGAGTTGCAAGCTCCTTCTTCAAGTACTTCAAAATGCTGCACGATCAGGATGCGCCTACAGCTAGACTGGATCGGGAAAGACGACTTTGGCTCCTCGCTCGGTTCGCCTTAGTGCGGGGAATCTGTTTCAACGAGGGTCAGTATGTCAAAATATACTGGTGAAGGCGAGCTAACCGAACTATACCAATCAACACGTTGTTTATATGAAGCATGCATATTATTAGTGGTTTTCTATCTTGCCTTAGTTCATTTACAAGTAAGCAGCATATAAAATTTACTAAAATAAACTTGTCACCGTTCGGTGACTTTTACCTGCCCGTTTGAACCACCTGCACAATACTTACCATGCCTTCCCTGCCATGAAGACACAAGTTAGTTTGCAACAGGTTTAAATATACATGAGGATCACTGGCTTGATGCCGTAATGGACATAGTAAAGGACAAGGATAGCATGCAACTAGAGTACACGATGCGCTGCAAGCCATCATTTCCTGTACATGATGACTACACACGAAGTTTCGCCTGGATCGGATCGGTTCCAGTGCCCCAGCGACCGTCCGTAGAACTTAGACTTTGTGCACAAGTTGTCCATGATCGAACACGTTTATCAAGTTACAATTCATGCAGTTGAGGCAACACGAGTACACGACAAGCAGTATTGCATGATTTATTTTGCATAGCCTCCCTGAACAATTATTTGCATAGCATGTCATGTTCTATACATAGCACAATTTATAGAAGAAGATACATTCTAACTAAATTGAAGCATATGATGAATATTCCAAACGAACAAGCATGTAAATGAGTAACCGTTGCATATTTGATTGACAAGCAATAATCCAAGTCTATTCCCTTTTTATCTTATAGTCTTTTAGTTATTACTTGGTATCGTCTGATCGGGACAACAAGAATGCAAGAGTTTTAGGTATGAAGACTTGGAAGCAGGGCTAGCTAATCGGGATGGTAGCCACTCACTTAGTTGGTTGGAAGGGAGAAGGAAAGATGCACTTCATGACTCCGCTCGTAAGTCACCTACTGCTCGTTCACTTGCATCACCTTTCACTCTTTTCAATCTCGAAATTGAAGTGCAGTTCAATGAACGAAAATAATAAAATCCATCAAAACCGTTCAAGAAAAACAAGCAAATCCGAAAACCAACTCAAAGCACAAAAGCAACAAGCGACATCAAAATCCGAGGCAACAAAAGATAACATCGGAGAGGTCCCTCCTGACTCTGCCGCTAAGTCGATCCCGGGGGCACGGTCCACTGAATATGGGAATCGATTCCGAAGAAACAAATCCATAACGATGACGAGTTCTTGTTTCAATCTATCCCGATCGAACGATACCATCTTGTATTTCTTAGTCGCGCTCCCCGAATAGGAGGAACGGGATGCCACAATCGTGTCCTGTGTCGGTCGTAAATCACGACGCAAAACAAAAAAAAATGACCCAATTTATAGTTCTGAAAACTGTCCCAAACACCCATGTTCATGGCCGTTTTTCCTCCAACATAGTTAATATTTTAAATTCCACTTGAACAGTAATTTAAACAACATAACCGAGATTTAATCCCTTTAAATAGTTTATTTTAATTGGTTGTATGCTGTATTTTATTCGTGGTTGAAGTTGACAAAAAATTTGAGTTTTTAAACCCAAATTTTTTCGAAATGGGGTGCGTCCCACTAAACGAGGTAACTTCGGCGTGTGCGAATTACATCGAAAGGCGCGTATTGTCAACAAGGACGTGTGAGATTTCCCGAAAGTTGATTTGAATGTACGTGCACATCGGAATCAACGCATATCCGTCGAAAACCTCCGTATCGGCCTGTTTTGACACTCGTCATAATTTCGTGTGTGCTTGTCGTTTCGCAACCAAACTTGCGCCATCGGATTCGTAGCGTTACGCTGGTCCCGTGACCCAACTTTGGTTCGATTTTGAGAACTTTGATGAAACCCCATTTTCGTGGGCCTCACGGTTCCACTTGACGGACGATTTTGTGATCGGCTCATCGGAATTCAGTTCTGGACATTCCATTGGGTTTGTATCATCGTTCTAGACTTGTAGATACTAAGTTTGACGAATTTGAAGAAATTTATCTCTGGCATATTTTTTTGTTACGAAGTGGGTCACATGTGGATCCCGCTTTGACCAGAAACTGTCAATTTTGTTCCTGCGTCCAAATTGGACTTATGGGTAGTCAATTCTACCTATTTTATGTATTCTGAGAGCGATGATAATGTTTGTTTCAGCATCCGTAGATGTACATGGAGATTCCACTATTATCGAAACAACTGAAGGAGTTCAGAACACAGATAAGTATACCTTGCCAACTTGCAGTAGATCCTATAACTTAATTGTTTAAATTATATATATATATATATATATATATATATATATATATATATATATATATATATATCTGTTGAATCTAGGACTAGCGCGGTAAATGGTAGTATGGACGTTCAAAAACTTGTAGAACCATAGTTTAAAAAGTTTCTGGTCCAGACTAGCGCGGTAACAGCCCTAGATATAAAGGACAAAAATAATCTTTGATCTGAGAAAGGAAAATGGGAGGGGTAAGCACACCAGGAAATAGGGTAGGATAGTGGATCTATAGAATAAAACCCTTTCCTTCCCTTCTCCCCAAAAGCCGGGGATTACGTTACAGCCCCACCACTTATAGATGACTCCGTCCCGCCCTCTTTTTCTTCCCTCTACTAAATAATCCTTTCCTCCATTTCTCTATTCCCAAGACCAAAGAAGGAAGAAGGAAGAAGGAAGAAGGAAGAAGGAAGAAGAAAGCTCTTCTGTTAGCAATGGAGGAGTTCCTGAAGGAGTGCGCCAGGTCCGGGGACTCGGCGTACGCGGCCCTGAAGTCGGTGCTGGAGCGGCTCGAGAGCCCCTCCACCAGATCCGAGGCCCGCGTGTTCCTAAACGACGTGCAGAGGAGGTTCGAGTCCCACGAGGCCTCCATGGACTGCTTCGCCACCTACCACTTCCGGATCCACGACGTCCTCCTCACCGATCTCCACGGTGCGTCTTCTTCTTCCTCCATGTTCTTGATCTTCGTCGATTGATCGATTCTTTTTGATGTGTTATGGACTCTGCTACAGTGAAGTGACCGAAAAAAAAGTTTTTATTTTTACTATGATCTCGATATGTGATTCCTGGAAGAAATTAGGTTAAATTATAATTTTCTTGTTAACGGACAGTAGCAAGACACTGATACAGAGACGGCATTTATTTTGGTGTATCCTTCTGTAATTTCGACTTTGGAATTATGACTGTATCATGTCTGAAACGCTTATGACACAGCACAACACAGACACGGCAGCGATTTTTGGAATGCTGTCTTTTCCTAGTTGTTAACTGATTTTGAACCTGCAGAAATTGACAGTTTGGATAGCAGGATGACTATGTTTTGTAGAGCTTTTAGAAAGATCGGACATATCCCGGATCTTCGTTTGTCATGTGTATGTAGACTCTTCGCAGTAAAATGGACAAAAGAAGTCAAATTTTTGGAGGTTCCAGTTCTTTCTATCTGGATCTGTCATTTCTTGAATAAATTAAGTTAATTAGGAATAATAATAAAAAAATCCCATAGTTTATTGTCAACCTATGCTGCACTGGATACCGTGGTATTTGATTCTGGTCACTCCTAGTGTACATTGGAGTGCTTATGTTGTGCCAGGTACGTGTCCACGCAACATGGACGTGACACCAATGATTTTTGGAGTCTGCACTTCTTAGTTGTTTACTGATTTTTAGCCTGTGAAACAAATGGTTTTGATTGCAGGATGCTTGTGCTATATACGTCATTTTAAATTCATTTTTAACTGTCTATAGTAAAGTTAGGTTGCTTGAATTGGAAATTATGATTGATCATCTTGATCTGCCATGCCTGCAATGTATGGTAAGTAAATTAAATTCTTTGATGTTTCTTGATTTTTCTCAGTAACAGTTTAAATTACAAGCATAGTTTAAAGTATCGGCCGATACTGATCCGATACGGCCGATACCGATACAGTTTGGCATGTCCCGATCCGATACCGACCGATACCCGATACTGACCGATACCGACATTAGAGGTCTCTTTTCCAGTCAATTCGGCAAAAAAATTTGAATTAAAAAGACCAATTAGAAAGGATGTAAAAGCATAATAAGGTTGTAAAAACATATAAAAGAGGAAAACTTATCTATCGCATATAAATCAATCGACAAGGATGAGTACTATTTCATTTAATATCAAAAATACTAAGAAACAATACTGAAAATACTTTAAATTATACATAATTGTATAAAATATATTCTCTAAAATGTTAATAATTTACTAATATTTGTTTGCTTTCCGATACCAAAAAATCCGATACTCCGATCCGAAACCGCCGATACTACCGATACCGCCGATCCCGATACTCATAGGAATGGTCCGATACCGATTCCGATACCGATACTTTGAACCTTGATTACAAGGTCACCGTTTGAGAGACATTTGATTCTTTTTGCACTGAATTATTCATGTTGTAGAATTCAAGTAAGAGTCTAATTTATACTACTATATAATAGGAAAAGTTAGGCTAGCCATGGAATTTGTTTTTCCAAAAATATCCTCATCTATGTTTCCTGAATAAGATTGTTCATTAAGTTTAACATGGGCAATTAGATAATTACATATAGAAAAAAAAAATTAAGAGGGGTTGTTGTTTGCTCTTCCCAAGTAGTATGGAATCGCGCAAAGCACGTGCATAAATACTAGTGTTAGGTAGATTGATTTGTACCGACTTGGCAATATTTTTTTGTTCTCCTAAAAGTCTTATGTTTGAATTATTTCTTTGCTATTAACTTCCTTGATGCAACGGAACAAAATTATAGTTTTTTATTTCTTCAATAAAAAGTCAACTAAGTGGAGCTTCTGTACTATGTAGTCTGACAACGATTTTGGTTGACATGTATTGGGGGGGGGGGTGTAATAATGAGATTGTCATTGTACATACAGTTAATACAAGCGCTGAGTTAATTTTCTATGCTTACTAAAGCAGCAGGATGGTCCTATCGTTACAGGTCGAAAATTGATTTCCAAATCAGTTACGAGCCAAGTAGTTGGTTGTAGTATAGAGTGTTGGGGTCTGGCTTTGATTTGAGGTGTGGAAGAATAGTGTGGATGTCGTGAAGTGTCGATGGGAGTTGCGGTGAAGGCGATGGAGGAGTGGCTGAACCGGGGTTCGAAATTGAGCCAAAACAGCAGTCATAGTATACCAGTGAGATACCGACGGTATATCAAATTTTGGGTGATTCGTTCCATAATCTATTTTGAAGGTCTGGCGGTACACTGCGGTATACCGCTTGTCAGAATTAGGCTCAAGCGTAGGCCCAAGTCAGTATATATTTATGACAGTATGATCTATTCTGAACGACTATGATTGTTGCTGAACTAATTTAGGGATTTCCTAATCCTAAATTAGGATTTCTTAACCTATATAACAAGGCTAAGGAGGAGTTGCTAAGGAAAATCTCACAAGAGAGATTCAAGGGAGGAAGTCCATAGGAATCTAAGGTCTTTTGAGATAATCTGAAGGGAAGATCTGTTTGAGGACTCGTCTATTTCGTTCATGGAGATCATCACAGGGTTGATGAGTGATTTCAATTGTAATTTTTCTTCTTCTTTCTTGAGGTTGGTAAGGGATTGAACTTGGGGGCAAAATGTTCAACGTATTGTAATCAATCTTGTATTATTCAATATAAATATTAGAATATGTCCAGGTGACGAGGTCACCAAATATATATTGTGTTTGATTTGTCTTGGGACTCGCGTGAGAATGAGGTTCGTTATCTTTGGGTGGGTTAGTGTCGTTTCTGCAGCGTTCTCAGCTCAACAAATTGGTATCAGAGCTTTCATGTTTTTAAGAGGAAATGTGCAATCATGTCTACGGAGCAGATAAACACGTATGATTACCCTCATAGGGGAAAATTGGGTTTGTGAAAACTGGGGCATCTGGAAACAAGAATGAAGGATCTACGTTGGTGAAAAGATTTGCATGATCCGTTGGAAGGTGACAACGTTAAACCATCTGACAAATCTGCTGATGACTAGAAAATGGTGGATCAAAAGGCTGTTTGATTCATTTGCCATTGCTGGATAATTCAATGTTTCATCACGTGTCCATGGAGAGGTCGATATAAGCATTATGGGAGAAGTTGCATTCACTATACGAACGAAAGATGTCTGACAACAAGACAATCACTGTAGTTGCCTTTATGGGTTTCTTTTTCGTCCCCGTCTCTATTGCTTTATAATCTTTGGGTGCCTTAACTGCTATTTGGTAGTGGACCAATCTACCGTCTTTGGTTGACATCTCTATTTTTCATCCGATTGCCATTTCTTTTGTACAATGTTCTAAATTTTGCTAGGTGGACTTGGTGCGCCAGAGTGCCGCCTAAACGGTCGAATAGTTTTTTTTTGAAATTTGAAATCCATAATAGAAATTTGAAATCCATAATACAAATTTGAAATCCAAACATGTTCTAACTTCTAAATCCATAATACAATTCATAAATTTTTTGAAATTTAAAATTTCAATGTTTTAAAATCAAATTCTAATCGTAAAACCCCAACATATCTACAATACAACTAGGCATAAAAAAACAAAAAAATTTCAAAAAAAGTTCAAAAAATCAAACAGTCACACATGGCCGAACATGCCTACCTAGGCACCGAACAGGTCCGTATAGGACCGAACATGGTTGAAGAGGCACCTAGGAGAGCCGAATAGGGTTTTTCGGTGTGGCGGCCGGCCGTCTAGGCCGATTTTTAGAATACTGTTTTTGCAACAACCACTCAACCTATAAAGCTTGGTTCTTGGCCGTCGTCAGGTTAAGGACAAACTTTGCTCCAATATGATCTCGAATTGCCGGCTTGAGCCCATCTATGAAGCAAGATTCCTGTTGTCCTTTGGTCTTGTTGAGATGATTTTGCTCGGCATGATGCAAAAACTCTGGAGTGTACTCGTTGATGCTCCATTGGCCATGTGCTTACCTCTGGTATTTATGGAAAATGTGTTTCTCGTAGTTGTGGAATAGGAAGTGCGCCTTCATCTTCTTTTGCATTTTCTACTATAAGGTGATCCGTCTCTTTCCGTCCTGTAGCCTATCCTACCAAGCTGATGCTTTTGACTTCAATTGGTAAGCCACCAACTTCACCTTCATTGTCACGCCCCGATCTCTCGCAGGCAATCGGCCGTTCCCGCTAGGCGGGAATCATCCTCGCCAGCGCTCCCGCGGAACGATCGCTTGACCCATCCGGGCGTGATGCCGCACGAGCGTGAGCCACGCCCGTGCAAGGCCATGGTTCATTGGCTGGCGGCAAGAGTTCTAAGCCACAGAGTCGCACAGATTGTCCGAGTGCAGCGGAGTCATGAACGCATAGCGATCGGTAACAGGTTCACTGAGTCGACAATATAGCGGAAGCATCGAAACAAGTAATCTCTTTATTGATATAAACTTGTGTTACAGGCGGCGTATAGCCGAGATTACAAGTCGCTCAAGCCTCTCTCTCTGAAACAGTAAAAGCGTGCCAATGGCTACAACTGTGGAATGATTTGTACAGGCGATGGTCAGGCGACGCTCCAACATTATGTCTTGTATATGTGCTTCAGTCCCGGACGCACCGTTGCAAGGCTTCAGAGGGAACTCCTGGCCTTAGCACGCACGTTGGAGGCGTCCGCACCGAACGAGGTTCTCCCGCACCCTGCATACAAACTGGTGGATTATCAGTACATTGAATGCACTGGTGGGGAAGCTACTCGCCCGCTCGACAAATCCAAACACGTAATACAGGTTCCGTGCACAACTATTAAGTTGTCTTTCTAGTTGCCTTAGGATCAGCTTCATGCAGATATCGAATAGCCTAACGTGTCGGGCCGTGCGATGTTAGAGGAAACACGGCGAGACTTACCAACTTACCATTTATCCTTCCCTGTCCAAGGCAAACATTGTTAATTTAAGCAGGGGCATGTATAAACATTCAGGAGGCATAGCATATGCAACATGCAAACATGAGAGTCATTGAACGGGACAGTATTTGGTGTGGTCAGTTGTTCTTGATGCAATGACTCGCACGCGGATAGCCGCTAAGCGAGGATGACTTATCTATATGAACATGAGTCGCTGGCAAAGCCATAAAGGACTAATCCCAGACGAGAGTGGAACGCAACGAGAGCACACGATGCGCTACGAACCATCTCGCCCGTACACGATGGATTGTACATGAAGTAGTCCAAGGCCAAGATGGAATGCAACAAAGTACACGATGCGCTACAAACCATCTTGTCCGCACACGATGGACTACACACGTGATGTGGTCCCGGGAAAGTGGAATGCAACGTAAGTACACGAGGTGCTACAAACCACTCGCCCGAACACGAGGGACCACACAAGAGTTCCATCCGGATCGGATCGGCCCCAGTGCCCCGGTGACCGTCCGTGGAACTATACCTCGTTTCCGAGTTGTCCGCGACATGCACTTTCTTTTTGGGTCATTCAATTATCACGAGATACACGAGAACACGCGTGCACTTTGAACAAGAGAACACGAGAACACGAGTGCACGGGAACACGAGTACACGGGATACTTGGATCTTGTTCTTTGTACAATAACTTGTCTTGATGCATTCCCCTGGTTCGGGGCTGCCTGGTGACCTAACGGTCCTGGATACTTGCAGGGTCAATCATACACGGAACGACTACTGAGTAGTCTCCCGGAGTTTGGATGAAAACACGGTAACTATCAAGCAGACAAGCATGCGTTTCTAGGAACATAAGCAGGCACGTTGCTCGGGCCCGAAGGTAGTCCGAGAGATGAAACCGTTAAGGGACTTAGCATGCGAGGGTCTGAATATAAGCAGTATTTCCTTTTCCATGTTCTAGCAAGCAATATGAGTTGGGATTATTCCCTTAGCTAGGTGCGTTGGATTTATTAGCATGCAGGGGGTGATTCACCTAGCGACTAGCATAAACATTCCAGATTTTATGTGTGCTGGCTAAGCAAAGACAAGTTCACCGTAGCCACCCACCTTAGCGATGATTCGCCTCGGTAGAGCGATACGCCGAGCGAGCCTCTGAAAGCTTGAGCCGGATTCTTGTAGGGACAAGTCTGGCTATCCTTTGTTTCTCCTTTGAGGCAAAGCGGGACGGGACAGCTGCACGATTGCCGATTGAGTCGGCAGTCCGCTTGAGCGGAACGGGGTATTACATTCATGACTACGGAGATCCCCATGTAATTAAAGAATGTATTCATCTCCGACAACCAATCCATGAACACCTCGATGTCGAGATCTCCATGAAAGGTCGAAATATTTACCTTCAACTTTCTCGTTTGGACCTTCTCCATGATCATCTTGTTGATAAGTGTAGCCGTCGTCGAACCGATCCTCGCTGTTGCAGAAATAGTTCTTTCTATAGTCTCCATGTCGACCATGCCCATCAAAATTATGCCGACCATCGTAATTCCGTCGATCAGGCAGCATGTTACCGTCAGGATCGTCATGACGACCCCTCCTAAGAGAAATTATCGAACTCCTCGCTCAAGCTAGACGAATCTGCTCGAGCCTTGCTTGGACGATGCTCTCGTGCCGATACCTGTCCTTCCCTCGGGAGGGATGTGATACTGTTTCTGGATCACGTACCGATTGTCTCAACTGCTCCTGATTGTCTACCACCTGTTCGTCTCGCTAGACGCGTAGGATTAGATTCCGCATAGAGATTCTATGCGAGGACTATCGCAAAGAGGCTTCAACCCCTCTTTGGTAAGGAGTTGCTGATTGTTGTTAGTTCCTATCATGCTTCTTGACATGTCGAGGTTTTGTTACCATCAGACACACCAGGGAAATACCGATCGTTGAAAATCAATAATCCAAGATAACGAGGACTAAGACCCTAATTCTCTAACACTAGAATCACAAGAGAACTATTAATAAAAATGATAAGAATGAACTTGTGCCTACAATTTTACAATGTCATATTTGTAAGTAAACATAGCTTAAACCCTAAGAAAGACTCTTGAACAAAGTAGGAAAAACAATACAAAAATATACCAAAATTCCGTCCATATATGGACCAAAATAGGTAATCCGTCTCGAACGGACATACCGACCGTACGATGGCGGTATATCGGTGGTATGCCGAAAAGTGCTAAAACTTTCATGCAGCTTTTGAGGCCAAAAGTTACCGCATCAAGAATAACGACATATGTCGCCGGCATACCGGCGATATGCCATCGGCATAACGGCGGTATACCGTTCATAGTTCATAGACCCAAAACTGGGTCGGCTCCCTTTTTATGACATCCATGTCACACATACTATCCTAAACAGAGCTAGATTTAGGATGATAAAGAAATAATGTTTGGAAACTAAAACTGATATCTGCTTTGTTACGTCCTTTAGGTATGCTATAAAACTCTCTTCTTGCCTTTGCTTTTTCTTGGTAGATAACTCAAAAGATATTACATTCTCTATAATATCTTGCTTGGTTATCTTGACCAGAGGGGTGGGACTGTTACCAAAAGTGTAGGCAATGGTGACTTGATGCACAACATTAGAAAGGCCACAAGATTCTGTCTGATACATGGATCTAGGTTGAAACTTGAAAGGAGCAACTACAAGAAAAACTTTGAGTTCCAGAGGAGAGACTGGTACTCATCTGCAACTGCCAGAGGTCTTTTTTAGCGCGAAAATAATATAAACAAAAGTCACCTTCAATGGCAAACTGCTGGAGATGGAGTTTGTTCATGGTGCAATTAAGGCCCTTCCTAGGCCCCACAATTTGGGGTAGTGACATTACTAGCTTGCAGGCTGATTGCACCACCAGCTGCTACCACTATAAACAACTTTACTACGGATGACATAAATTCCTGTCTCCTATTGGAAGTGAGAGGTTCATGAGAACCATCAAAGTCACTTTTGCAGTACTGCTGCAGCGGTAATTACATCAAATTCAGATGTATTCTGTGACTTTGCGAGGATCGACATCGTATCCGCCAGAGGTTCATGTCACTCACAAGAATGGGGAGGGGTTTCTAGGTTGAAGTACTCCACGGTTGGTTGGAATGCTGTTGAGCTTAAAGTCACTGTAACTCCATTCTCAACCTTTCTCTTGGTATGGATCTATGTTGTACTGGGCGCTAGGTGAGGCGAGGCGACAACCTACCCGCCTCGCCTAGGCGCCCACCCTGACCCTAGGCTATTTTTTCCAAGGAAAAAAAAATTGCATTTTGCAGTATAAAAGAACAACAGCAGGAGCAGTATAAAGAAGCATCCAGGAGAAAGAAGAAGAAAAGCACCAGCAACAGCTTAACAAAAAAAAGAAAATGAAGAAGTAGACATGAAAAAGTAATGGCAGCAACAACATAAAAAAAAGGCAACAACAACAGAACATAAAAAAAATGATGATGAAGAAGAAAAAGAAAACAACAACATCATCTTAACAAAAAAAGAAAACGAAGAAGTAGACAAAAATAAATGGCAGCAGCAACAAAAACATAAAAAAAAAATGATGAAGAAGAAAAAGAAGAGGAAGAAGAATACCTGGGCCTCGGGGAGGCTCGACTCGAGCAGCAAGAGGTGACACCTTACCTTTTTTTTTTTTCCTTTTCTTTCTTTTCCTTTCTTTTGCTGACGCCTGCACCGCCTTTCACTTCCCCTGGGCGACCCTAGGCGTCCGCCTAGGCGCCCATCTTCAGACAAGCAGAAAATTTTCCCGGGTCGAGGCGCTTAGGCCGCCTAGGCGTCGCCCGTAACAATATAGGTATGGATATTAATACCTAATTTAATAGATACACCATCTATTTGCATGTGCTGGCCTTGTAGGCATGGTGCCAGCCCTGTGAACTGAAAAGGATGTTGCATGCAGTATAAATGTATTACTTAGAAGTCTAGCTGGGGCTTGGAACTGTTATGGATGGTGCTTGTGTGAATGGTGGGGAACCTTAAACCAAGATCAAATCTGATTAGGGGGAATATTTCTCATTTATATAGGTGGTAACAAAGAAAGAAAACTTTGGCCACTCACAAGAGTGGAGATCGGATGACAAGGCTTGAAGAAAGGTGAACAGCCGAGTGATTTTCTTGGCAAAGAAGATGACACTGACTTTCTAAATGGAAAAACCTCTTGCATTCCTATCAAGTACAGGATTGACATACAAGTATCCATTTTCAACCATGCATCACTCAAAGATACTTGCAAAAAAAATTATTTCTAGGCTTCTTGTTATATTGTGTCAATTTATCTTACCTACAGTTACGTGGAGTATTTATCAGATTAATTTATTAATTTTTTCTTTGGTGATCTGGCATAGCCTCGTGCCTGTGCCTCTGCCTCCCCTCATGTTACCTTTTGTGAACACAGTTACATGCATACATCAATTGACTTATAGCCTCGGCACTCTGCTATAATTAGATTCCCCGACCTCTCCCATCTATTTAAGCTTCCTTCACAAACATTATGAGGATTTCAATACCTAGGATGAGGAGGTGTGTTTCTAGATGGTTACCCTGCTGGAGACTGTTCAATGAGCGCAAATTCTAAAATGGCAGACCACTCCAGTGGTGACCATTTACTATCTGATGAGCCACTTGACAGTCTGTAACCACTTCATATCCCTCCGACTATTTAAAGGGAGACAATAATGTTGCAAACTCTATGCTCGAATTGGAAACTGCTATCATTTGATAGGTTCAAGACAAGCAATAGTGTTTCCCAAAGATGGCAATTTAGCATACTTTTGAACCATTTAGTCATGACTAACCGGAAAAATAATTCGCTTGGCACTCTGTTCCATGAGTGATTCTGGAACAAGCAATTCATGGTTTCCCAACGAAATGAATCTGTGTGTGAGGAAGGCATTGGGCTTTCCGATACACATATGCACATTTCTTGCCTTGTGTGTGCTGATAGTAAATTTTGTTTCTTGGAGTTAACTAGTTTCTAGCTTTTTCTTCTGACTATGATTGTTCAACACATGTAGGTTACCATAAGAGAAAGAAGCTGACAATGATAGAGATTCCAAGCATTTTCGTACCAGAAGATTGGTCTTTTACATTTTATGAAGGTATAAATCGCCATCCAGCTTCAATGTTTAAGGACAAGACAGTTGCAGAGCTTGGTTGTGGGAATGGATGGATATCCATTGCTCTTGCGGAGAAGTGGTGCCCTTCAAAGGTTTGTTTTCTGTATCATGATAATGATTAGAAAAGGCCATCTTGAGACATTCTTCTTCATTGTGTTTTGGAATCAGGTTCATATCCTTTTTTATCCATGATTGATTCACATGCATGCTATTTGGTGCAATGTGTGTCTAGTTCTTTTGTTTCGCTTGCTCATGCTTGGAAGAAATACAATTAATTTAGGAATTCCAATTTTCTTAAACTCTGTTTGATGTCTGTTTTTATTTCCGACAGGTCTATGGGCTTGATATAAACCCAAGAGCTGTCAAAGTTGCGTGGATAAATTTGTTCCTAAATGCTTTGGATGAGAAGGGTTGCCCCATTTTTGATGAGGAGAAGAAAACCTTGTTAGACAGGGTGGAATTTTATGAATCTGATCTCCTAGCTTATTGTAGAGATAATAAGATAGAGCTCGATCGCATTGTTGGATGCATACCTCAGGTATAACGAACTTTTTTATTTACTTGGCACCCTGCTGTTTCTTCTCTTACATTCACTTGTAGAAAATCTGATATATTTTATATTGGGTAAAATTAACATAATACCCATGGATTCAAGTCCTAAATAAATATAACCCCTGCAATCTCAAAAGCCGTCAATGGGTCCTCCTGGAATTTCCTTCACATACATACCCTGTCATCAATTATCTTTTTGACCCTGATGTGACTGCTTATATTCAAGTTTTGGCTAATTCATTTTTTTTATCCTTGAAAGTATGAAATCATAATTAAAGGGCGTCAGGAGTGTGCCACGAGGCTTCCATTTACTCAAGGTCTGGGGAGGGTAAACTGTTAATCATAGTTAAGTGTAATTAATATTCTTTAATCTAATATAATTTTCTTCTTTTCTCCTCCCTTCTGCCCCTCTTCCCCGCAACCAAATATCCTCCACTCTTTCTCCATCTCACCACCTAATCCACCGCCTGACCAGGTGCAGTGAAAGTCACTGCTAGCGTGGGAGGCTCAAATAAGAGCAGCTCCTAACTCTGAAAATTTTCTTTTTGACCCTGATGTGACTGCTTATATTCAACTTTTGGCTAAATCATTTTTTATCCTTGGAAGTATGAAACAATTATTCATAATTTAAGGGCGTCCGAGTGTGCCACTAGGCTCCATTGGCGGAGGGAGAGGAGGGCCAACGGGTTCAAATGACCCCGCTGAAAAAAAAAATTTGCTAGAATTTTTTTTCTTGTGGAGCCGCGAGCCAGCAACAAGTTAAGTAGTAGTGAAGCATTGCCCTTTGAGTGAAGCAGTGAAGCATTTTAAGTAGTATAAGTAGTAGTCAAAAGTCATGTGACCATGTGACCACACTCATCACATAGCCAAAACCAAGCACATCAGCATGTGAGCCAAAAAGAAACAAAAGCAAAGCAAAAACATCCAGCTTTCTGCCTCTTCCTTCTCTTTGCTCTCTCTTGCGGATGGTTTAAAAAAAATCAGCACCCCGCCCTTGGCTTTCTTCCCTCTCTCTCCTATGTTGGCTCTCTCTCCTTTCTCCCGTAGTCCCGTGGGCCGTGGCTCTCTTCCATGGCTCTCTTCCCTCTCAGTCTCAGGTAACACTTCTAATTAATCTAGGACCTAATTTTTTTAAAATAATTTATAATTGATTCATGCCCTAAATTAGATGGCACTTATTTGATTTATGTCCTAAATTAGATGGCCCATAATTGATTCATGCCTTAAATTAGATGGCCTCCAACTGATTCATGCTCTATTTGATTTTATTAAATTATTGTAGCAAGTACAACATTTTCAAAATATGAAGTCTCGTAGGAAATTATTGTCGGTTTTGACTTATGATGTAATGAAACTATTTTAATGTCTTTGTGATCGGAATATTTTGCGATTAATTTCTACTATTAGTTTTCTTTGCATTTTTATAATTTTTTTGGATTGAAAATTTACTAGTCGATTTTGACCCCGCTGTATCTAAATCCTGGCTACGCGAGTGTTAGGCTCCCATTTACTCAAAGTCTGGGGAGGGTAAACTATTAATCATAGTTAAATGTTATTAATATTATTTGATCTAATATCATTTTCTTCTTTTCTCCTCCCTTCTGTCCCTCTTCCTCGCAACCAAATATTTTCTTCTCTTTTCTCCATCTCACCACCTAATCCACCGCGTGACCAGGTGCAGTGGAAGTCACTGCTAGCTTGGGAGGCTCAAATAAGAGCAGCTCCTAACCCTGAAAATCAGTGAACGACAATCATCCCTCTACCCTCTCTGTGGGGTGGATGAGAAAGTAGAGAGACAGGGAGCAAGAAGAAAACCAAGAGGGAGGGAGTGAAGTTCAAAGGGAGAGAAGAAGGGCGAGGGGTCATACAAAAAGTTTCTTTTTCCCTTAAGAATGTGATGCTGGGTCTTTTTTTGGGTATTATGAACATACAAAATAAAGGGCCAAAAGAAATTGGATAGAGCGTAATTTACTAAACATTGGTAAAATTGCATTTTATAGCGTTGTTAGCAGTCAGGAATCCACCAGGAAAGTGGAAATAGAGGAGTTTTCGTAATGGTTTTTGAATATTTAGGGATCAAGTAATTTAGGCCTTAAATCCTGCAGAGTTATGTGAAATTATCCTTTGATCATGTAATTTAGTCCCTAAATCCCGCAGAGTTACGTGAAATTATCCTTTTATATTTCAGATATGCAGTTTTAAAGAGAAATCTAAAAGCTGCAGGATAAAAAAAGTTTTGCTAATATGTCTAATGACAACATGACCGATCTTTTTTTTTCTCTCCTAATAATAGACTGATTTTTGTAATTGTTGCAGATTCTCAACCCAAATCCAGAAGCCATGTCAAAGTTGATTACTGAAAATGCAAGCGAGGAGTTCTTACACTCATTGAGTAACTATTGTGCTCTTCAGGTTGGAACATAGAACCCTCATGTATTATCTACTTTCCTCTTATCATTTATCAGCAACTGTTTGCATTAACTTTTCTTTCCTGAAAAAAAGGTACAACTTATTAATGATGACCAAGATGCTTTCAGCTTGTCTTGGGCAGTGACGTGATATTTACAAGATAGTTTTACAGAGGGCACTTTGTATCAGCTAATGTATGACTTGCCAAGGTGTATGATGTTTATTGGCAATCTTGTGCTAGTCGACAAGAGTAGGAAAATGGTTAAATGGTAAAATAGAAGCGTGGAGAGAAACTTTTGAGTATAAAGGGTTAGAAAATTAGTAGACGAAAACGAAGTATATGACATGTAACTTTCAACTAGAGGCCAAAGAGAAATGAGGTAGGTGGTGCACATAGATGGACAAAAGATATCTAGATATGACGTGTAACTTCAACTAGAGGCCAAAGAGAAATGAGGTAGGTGGTACACATAGATGTACAAAAGTTACCTAGTACTGGACTTTTCGGCTCTTGTACAGACATGGGAAAATGGTGTCCGTATCCATTTTATGTTTGTACCCATATCCTTTATGTATTTATCCAACATAGGTGCGTATACTGTACCTATTTGTAGATGTCAATTGTTGTATCCAGATTGTCTTTCTCCGCATCCTTTTTCGTGTAACACGCTTTTGGTATTTAGGAATCATTCACCATGATGGAGAGGTTGAAAAGGATGTCATGCATAGAATTAGAATAGTAACAGTTGAAATGTAGGAGTGTTCTTGAGTATTTTATGGTCGCAAGATGCCTTCGAAGTTGACATCAGACAATGCCGAGTGGAAGGGCCGTCGCTCAACGGGTAAAAGTTACTCTAGGGATAACATGCTGATCTCCCCCAAGAGTTCACATCGATGGGAATGTTTGACACCTCGATGTCGGCGAAGGAAAATTCTATAAAATTATTATAGTCTATAACACCTCCCGTGTTTTATATCGGGGTATTATGCAATTAAGAAATAACTTGTCCAAAAAATTAGAGTAGCCGAAACGATAATACTAGAATGGATGAGTGACAATACATTGAAGATATGATAAGAAATGAGTGTATTATAGTTTAAAGTATCGGCCGATACCGATACGATACGGCCGATACCGATACAGTTTGGCATGTCCCGATCCGATACCGACCGATATCCGATACTGACCGATACCGACCGATACCGACATTAGAGGTCTCTTTTCCGGTCAATTCGGCAAAAAATATTGAATTAAAAAACCAATTAGCAAGGGTGTAAAAGCATAGTAAGGTTGTAAAAACATATAAAAGAGAAAAATTTATCTATCGCATATAAATCAATCGACAAGGATGACTACTATTTCATTCAATATCAAAAATACTAAGAAACAATACTGGAAATACTTTAAATTATGCATAAATGTATAAAATATATTCTCTAAAATGTTAATAATTTACTAATAATTGTTTGCTTTCCAATACCAAAAAATCCGATACTCCGATCCGAAACCGCCGATACTACCGATACCGCCGATCCCGATACTCATAGGAATGGTCAGATACCGATTCCGATACCGATACTTTGAACCTTATTCATAAGAAGTTCAAGCCTTCGAGTGGCACCGATTGAGGTAAGAGAAAATTATCCTAGATGGTTTTGACATACACAACAAAGACAAATAGATACTAAGATAGTAGTTTACGAAGTCATTAGGACTAAAGGTTGGTCTCAACGAACATGTATTGGAGTTTTTAAAAAGGATATAGTTTTTGCTAGGGTTACGAATGGCATGGTCCTTAAGAGAGCTAAATGGAAGAAAATGATTCAAGCACCCGACCCAAAAGATATGGGATAAAAGCCATAATTTGCAGTATCGGCCGAGACCGATTCGATACGGCCGATATCGATACAGTTTGGCATGTCCCGATATGATACTGACCGATATACCGAATACTGAACGATACCAATATTGGGGGTCTCTTTTCCGGTCAATTTGGCAAAGAAAATTGAACGAAAAAGACCAATCAAAAAGGATGTAAAAGCATAGTAAGGTTGTAAAAGCATGTAAAAGAAGAAAACTTATCTATTGCATGTAAACAAATCGGCAATATTGACTACTATTTCATTCAATTTCAAAACTACTAAGAAACAATACTGAAAATTACTTAAAATTATGCCTAAATATATTTTCTAAAATGTTAATAATTTTTTAATAATAATTTTTTCCGATACCAAAAAAAATTTGATACTCCAATCCGAAACCGCCGATACTGTTGATATTGCCGATCCCGATACTCATAGGAATTGTCCGATACTGATACTGCAAACCTTGATAAAAGCTTTTTCTTTTTATGACTTAGACAAGTGTAGGAATAAAAAACTTGATTAGGATAAAATTTAGAAAAGTAGAAACCATATGAAATATTATATGCAAAAGTTATCAAAGGCGTGTCTAAGGAGCGAGGCTCCAGCCTCTGGCCTCTTATGTGCCTCATGTTTGTGCGTGTCTCATACATGTGTCCGACACGACATGGACACAACATGAATTTGGAGTGTTTATGCTTGTTAGCTGCTTGGTAGATGAAAAGGAAAAAATGTCCACATGATTTATAGTCATGTCCTATAATCACTTGGCACGCCCATTTCCAATATATATTACATATCATCATATATGATTTATAAATATTATTTTAAAAAATTGAATAAATGTGCGCCTTCGCCTTCGGCCTTATGCCTCGGTCTTTTACACCCATTGCATCACGGTGCACCTTGTGCCTTTAATAACTTTGGTATCAGCTCATTATGGAGATAAGAATCGAGACGATGCAACATCAATACAGTTTGTCGAGTTCAAATTCTGTAATTTAAATGGTAGAATTATACCCTAAGAAAAGTCCAGTACATGGTTTATGTTGTTATCTTGACTGCAATCAACTTTACAACCAAAGAAATGGATCTTCTGTTGTAACTTGTAAGTAGAATATAGTACTAATGGCAACCTAGTAGTAGTCATGAGACAGTTCCGGGTAAGTGGATTTTTTGTTTCTTTCTTATCATTCAGTGATCATATTGTAATTTCATTGACATTGGGGGTTTATTATACAAGATTGCAAAGTCATGTTCTACAGTTTTCATTAACATGTTGCCGTCTATTATACAAGATACAATCACTTCTTATGGACAACGAGAGATTATATAAGATTTCATAGAATATAAAGCACTTTCGTTGCTGTGCCATGCCATCATTATTGCAAAATTACTAGAAGATTACCATTTGATTCACTGATCCTTATTCATTCTTCATTTTGTCACTTTTGCTTTTGCTTTGTCATTATCACTAATATAGTGTGAGATAGTGTACTGGTGTTTGGGTTTCTCCACTACCATAAATGGATATCTTCTGCATAATTAGTTCATTGGTAAATTAATGGATATTGATGGAAATTTTAATTGGTCTACCATTATCATAAATTTATTCTCTGATCTGATACCTGCATGTTTTTTTCCTCATTCAGGGGTTTGTTGAGGACCAATTTGGTTTGGGTCTAATTGCCAGAGCAGTTGAGGAAGGAATTTCAGTTATAAACCCCTTGGGCGTAATGGTCTTTAACATGGGAGGTCGTCCAGGGCAAGGTGTTTGTACTCGGTTGTTTGAACGTCGTGGTTTCCGTATAACGAAGCTTTGGCAAACGAAGATTCTTCAGGTTTGTTGAGTTTCTTATCTTATTTGCTTTTATATTCTGTTTGATTTCTTAGTGACTTAGCATGTTCCCTCTATCTTCTTTATTTCTTTACTCTAATGTGTTTGTTCATGGTAAACTCTTTAAAGTATTATGCTAAAACTTTGAGATTCCACTGTGACATGATGCAGGCTGCGGATACAGATATTACAGCCTTGGTTGAAATTGAGAAGAATAGCAGACATCGATTCGAATTCTTTATGGGACTTGTTGGTGATCAGCCTATTTGTGCACGTACTGCCTGGGCATATGGGCAATCTGGCGGTCATATTTCACATTCTTTGTCCGTGTACAGTTGTCAACTGCGACAACCGAATCAGGTTAGCCTTCATATGCTACTTCTTTCCTTGAGAACTGTGTCAAGATGATGTGCGGGCTGACAACTGGCTTTTTATTTATAGGTGAAGATTATATTTGATTTTCTTAAAAATGGCTTCAAAGAGGTCAGCAGCTCCTTGGATTTGTCATTTGATGATGATTCTGTTGCTGATGAAAAGATCCCATTTCTAGCTTATCTCGCCAGTGTCTTGAAAGAGAACTCATCTTTTCCTTATGAGCCTCCAGCTGGAAGTATGCACTTCCGTGAACTCATTGCAGGTTTTATGAAGAGTTATCACCTCATTCCACTTGATATCGATGTAAGCGACTATTATGCTTCTAAATCTTCTAATTTAAAGTGTTGTGCCATTATATATATAAATCTCCTGAAGTATCAATCCGCTCCTTTAGGCAGCCTAATAGTTTTTTGTCCCCAACAAACATTTGTCCTTCAGGATCCCAAGATCATTGTAAACCTTTCTAAATACCTGTATTTTATGCTTTCTCCCTTCTGGAAACACGCATTACTCACCTGCAAAATATACCAAGCTATTTCAAATATTCCAAACTAGCAACTTGAGTTACCCAAACTCTCTCTTGAATTTCCTTTGCGTAATGTTTGATTCATTTGTATTTATTATCATGTACCATTAGTTGAATTATTTCAGCTGATTTGCAAAGAAATAAGAAAGAGTAAGTATATTTCTATAAATCAGGTATAAATTGAAAATTGAACCACTAGAAGTGTGTGTGTGTATTGAAATAGGTAATTTCAAAAAATTGTGAACTGATACATCTCTCCTCTTATCAACTTAATTCTCACTCCTTACATAGGAGATACAATAGTCAAGTCGCTTTCAATGTTATGCAAAATCCTTGTTGATGCAGTGTACAACCCATCAAAGATACACATGTTTCGTTCCCTCCACACATGCCAAACAGTAGAAAAATAGACTGAGTCAGGCCTTCCTGAATCAAGTAGACCCCCAACTCCGAAGTATAGATAACTCATCTAAGATACTTAGCAGACCTCTACCTGGTTAAGAGGTTAAACCCAGACGGTCACACTGACTCTGCCTTATAACCCAGGAAAATTGGCAATGGAAGAAGATATAACAGGGGTTGGACCGTCGCACCATGATAGTCAATGTCCCTAAACTATTTAACAGAAGATACAACCACAAACAAGTTCAATTACAGTATCAGCCAATCACTTATACGACTTGCTAGATTGGAGTCTGGGTTATCCCAGAGGCATTTGCATATAACAAGAATCCTCAGATCGAACCAGGTACTAGCAGGGTAGCCGAGCCATGAATCACCGCATAGCACATAGTATTTATGCATCGGTCTCTTCTAAGGCCACCGTGCTAAGATCGCATAGAACACAATACAATATTATAGTCGGATATTGTCATCCACTAATGAGGATTTAAACAATATCCATGGGGGCCAGCCTGCATACCCCAGACAATTGTTTGAGGGTGTCTAGTTAAGCACGATCTTGGGATTCCGTCCCTCCTAATGCTCTACAAGTTTTAGTTGCCTAGTTAACACTACTGTTATCTGGAAACTCATAGCGTGGTAACATGGTATTTTCCTTATATGTTGTACCGTAGTACGGCCATGCCAGATACGAATCCACTTTGTCACTTGATAGTTCAATTTGGATTCCTTCCAGCGTGATGCAACAATCAACAGATCTTAGCCACGTTTAGTTATTGACTATCCCTCAAGTCTATGCTGGAGGTCGGGTTATATCACATATCGCGTAGCACATAGGTACACCACAGTGTAAAATATGTAATATAATCACGTAGGAATACTTAGCACGTAGGAACACATAACACGTAGTAAGTGTATCAGCACGGATACAAGTGGTCGAGTCAAGTCACCAATCACAGTAAATCACATGAGTTCTATCACATTGCAACACATAAGTCAAGTCATGCACATAGGTTGTGTAGTCACTTGGCGCATGGTCTATTTCTACATATAGTCGGGTTAGGCGCATAGTCAGATCCAATACATAGTCATTTAGTTTTCATACACTTACAATCATTAAGATCACACATGAAATCACAAAATCCAATAAAACATCCAAACCAAGCAAATTAATAATACGTGTACATAGGGCCGCATAAAGGTTTGGGGCGCATATGGATCAGGAACACATAGGGTCAGGGACGCATAGAGTCAGGGGCGCATAAGATCATGAAAAGTTCATTCTTCGGGATAAGTACTGAGTAACGGGTAATAAATGCAAGTCAGAGAAGTGACTGAAGTGACAAGCCAAAAAGTGTGTCAGTAAAAAAAGATAAAATCATGAAAAGATGTGCAAGACAAGGCGTGCACGAAAGAGAAGCATTCTTAAGCCGCATGCTTAAGTGCTGCATAGACCCTTGGATGCGTAGACCTTTGGACGCATGAAATTTGGGACTTAGAAAAATTTTATGCATTCAATGCTCTTTGCATGCGTCTTAGGAATGCATGCGCCAGACAGCCATGCGCTCAAATCAAGATAGGCGCATGCTGGAGGATGCTGCATAGAACCTTGCCACATGAGACACCTTCGTTCCAAGACAGCACGAACTCTATGAAAAAAGCTCCAAAAATTCGAAAAATTTGTTTTTTTTCATAAAATTTTATTTTAACTCCAAATCAAGTGAACAAAAAGCCAAAACGCCTGAAATAGAATGCTCTATCTATCACCTAGAAAAACTGGTTTTCTAAAATACTATGTTTTAATAGATCAAAATCAAGAAAAATTCATGGAACCTATGAAAATCCTTAACTAAAAATGTAGATCTATTAAATTTCATCCATCAAAACTTTAAACTTCAGTATTAAAAGTGCTTAGTATCATAATGTACACATATTAGACTAATAAAATGCAAGGATTAAAATCTAAGGGTTTCTTCGTACTTGCCTAAATGGAAGAGGGTGGAGAAATGAAAGAATGAGGGAAGAGAGAAAGAAGTTGGCTTATATAGCTAGGGTTTGAGGTTTAGACCATGGGGTTCTCTCATGACTTGAACCAACCCATAAAATAAACCATGAATTATGTTAAACCAAAGAAATGAGATCTAGTCTCCATGCACGCAACCTAATAAATATGCAAGCAAGAAATAATATAAGCAGGAAATAAATACAAGCAAGAGATAATACGTTCCAAATACGTATATTGGGAACGGGGAGTGACATAAAGAAAGTGGGTCTCCTGGATGAAGACTCCGATTACTTGTGAAGAACTCATGCAGCTGCCCTTTAACAAGTACATAGAAGGGCGGAGTAGTAATACACTCCCGTATCCTATCCACTCACTGCTGATCAAAACCTATGCCATGTACAAAAAAAATGACAAAGTAGTAATACACTTTCGTATTCTATCCACCCACTGCAGGTGAAAACCCATGTCTCGCAGGAGGTGACAGGAAATATTTGTTGAATTTATCATATGCTATGTTACCCGGACTCTCCACTTTAGGAGAAGTACCCGTGTCCACCGGGTAGGACATGGGTATGGATATGAAATCCGTATCCAATCCTCCATAGTAACAATCAGATCCTTCATGGTCCTTTATGGTGACAATTGGAAGTGTATTGAGCCAAAGAATACTATCATTGAAGAATTGGAGTGGGTGGATAGAATACGTAAGGTCTGCTACCTCCTCCGTTGCATTCAAGAGCACATCACCTTCAGACAGGTCAACACCATGCTCCATTTGTTAGTCACCACCCTCATTGCTATCTCCTTGATCATCATCCCCTTCCTAGGGGACGCCCTAGGCTCCTCACGCCGATCACAACATTGGGCTTGAACATGGCCAAAACAATGATAGATTGAACAAGAGGGCGGAATCCACTCATATTCAACTTGTTGTGACATACTTTGTTTATTTTGGAGTTCAAACCCCAATGATTGCTGCAGAACGTTTGAAGTCTTTGTGGTAGTAGGTACATCCGTTTTAATAGGCTTTCCTATTATGCTAGACCATTTCATTATAACGGGAGCAATCCATAACTGCGGTGATAGCCAAGGAAATCGAATCCAAATGGAACTGAAGAGAGACAGTCCCTCTCAAATTTAGATTCGGACAACCATTGCTTCAAAATTACTAGATGTCCATCAAAAGTCCATGAACCTCCTTGTAGTATGTGCTCCATATCCTCATGAAGAGGAAAGGCACAGATCTGCTCATAGAACAATCTATCCCCCATCACGTATAAAACTAACATGTTCTTCCAATATTCTACTATTTCCTAGAAGTCGTTTGTGATTTCAGCGATCTTCTCCTCCCCTATATTCTTTGGCTCAATATATTGGAACTCCAGTTCTTCCAGAGTCACCACTGGCTTACACAAGTTTGCCCATGACTTAGGATTTGATTTGTTTGGGAAGTCTTTGCATGCTCCTTCTCAAGAAGAGAATTGGGAACATTGACCATTGTTTGAAAGATGTCCAACCTTCATTGTAGTACCCTGTTTATTTGTTTGAAGTGGCGAAGTACTTTCCGTCATCCGCCTCTAGCCAGAAATCTGTTCAGAACTCATCATGGGTCGATGACGAGAAGATTGACCACTTTTTGGTGTCCCATCCACCCGATCTCCCCCGCTACGAACCCTGCGCCTCTTGACAGTAGTTCATCACAACCCCCCCACCCCCACCCCCCTCCAACACACCCACCCACCAGAATCAGCATGATATGTCGATGGCCTTGCCGAACTCTCTCCTCTCTCCAATGTACCTCTTTGCCATCCTTGTTCGCGATTTTCTCCCGGATCTCCCTGTAACCTTAGTTCCCCTATAGTAGATGCCGCCATATATATATATATATATATATATATATATATATATATTCCAATTGTTTTATTTAACTTTCTATATGTGAATTACAGTCAGTCACCAGGGGGTGTTCCAGCAGTTGGGGCTGGTGTGGGTTACTGGGTTGGTCCTGGATTCGAGCCCTAGCCTCATTGCAAAGAAGTGCTGTACAAATATGTACTCTCTTTGTTACTTATTTGCAAGTAGGCTAAAATTTAGCTGATGGTACAGTATACAATATGATACATGATATAGAATTATATTAATGATGCATAATACATTTCTAGAAACTCCCATATTGCATAGGATATATTTTAGCACTTTTATAGTGGACTACAAGAGTAAGAGGTCTTGGGCCTCTTGGTTTGTTAAGTAGGCCCCTACAAATGTATCCTCTTCTTTCTTAGTGTGATTTAATTGCTCATCCAGTAGATTTGGTGTCATTTGAAGATGAACCACCCCTGTTCTCTTGATATTTCACGGTTATCCTTATTTATGTCCCACAAGATCCTATATGTTGTTGCCTTTATCTTATTTAGGGAGAGCGACTTGGTCAGGTAATGGCTAACATCCGCTCAGGGAGAAATAATTAGTCTATTTTATTTCTCTTGTCATCTTTTGGGTGGTTCATTATGTATCTTAATATTAGGGTCTCTATTACCTATATCTCACAGGCACTTGGACTATTCCCTAAGGTGCTTCATTGTTATTCCTGAACATGTACTGAGTTTATTAAGGGCTTATCATTATCAATCGTCTAGATGAATTTGCATACTTCAATACTTTCTACTTTCTTTTACTAACCAGACAGAGTGATAGCCCTTAAAAGAGCTGAATTTTCATAAGGATTCATGTAGCCGAACCAAAATTTTGTATAGAAGGTTGTTTCGACGTTTCATTACTTCAAATATTTTCCCACTTGTACTTATGCATTCTTCATAGGCCTACACAGGTTTTACCTTTTGTTGCAAATCATTTTACTTACAAATGCAATCAGCTTAGGTGTCTCTAACCATGATATTAAACTTGTGAAGTCTGTTGTGAGCTACTGTTATCTTTCTGTAAATTATCTTTCTGTAAACTTTAAAATCTAATTGTGCAGTACCTTTTTTTTCCACTGTCCAACACTTCAAATATGTGTCCCTGCTTGGTCGTATGAAAATAAACCTTAGATATTGACATTTTGATTTCTGGTTCACAAGAATGTTATAGTGTTCCCGTCAAGGGCTGTGGCAGTGGAAAATGCTCTCCGGTTGTTCTCGCCAAGACTTGCCATTGTTGATGAACATTTGACTAAACACTTGCCCAAGCAGTGGCTGACATCTTTAGCAATGGAGGTAATAATTTAAACATCCTTTTCTTTTATTTGTATATATGAATATGCACTAGACAGTGCTGAAAGCCTGATATAGTGGTATAGTCTAGCCCAGATGAATTTTAGGGTGTTTGTTTCAACTAGTACAGTACTGCTATATGTCTAACTTGTAGATTTCATGTGAAGTTATTTGTTATACATCAAAGTAAATAAAAACCTTCCAACTTGTTGAAGTTATGTTGTTCGTATTCGTAGAGAGAAGTCCACAATGAAGTTCTACAGGTGTTAACCGTGTCATAGGGGTACCACATGTAAGACTTACTATTATCTTTTTTCATTAATAGTCTCCCTCTTCATGTTTTTGCTACAGAATGTTGCACATGATGGAACTTCAGAGGACACTCTTACTGTAATTGAAGCTCCATGTCAGTCAGATTTGATGATTGAGTTGATAAAGAAGCTTAAACCACAAGTAGTCATAACAGGCATGGCTCATTTTGAGGCTATTACCAGTTCTGCCTTTGAAAATCTTCTCCGTACAACTGGAGAGATTGGCTCTCGTCTATTTCTTGACATATCAGATCACCTTGAGCTGTCTAGTCTTCCTAAGGCCACCGGGGTCCTGAAATACCTTTCTGGAAATACTCTACCATCACATGCAGCTATCTTGTGTGGTCTAATAAAAAATAAGGTGAGTATATACTTCTCGTCAATTTGGATTTATGGTGTTTTTTGCCGGAGACTTGGATTGAGCCTAAGAAAAGGATATATCATTTGCAAATGTTAGAGGAGATGACCTTACCAGATCAGAATGGAGGAAAATATTCATGCAGCTGACCCAAAAATTGGGATAATGAATTCCTTGTTCTTGTCATTACCAATACTGTTACATTTCATTCTGTTGAAGTAGATGTGAAGTACCCAAATTCTTCAGAGTTGGTCTAACAGAACTTTCATACTCAAATGTTCATAAAGCAAATATAAAATTCCAGCTTGAACCTGAATATCACTTGCTGGATCTTCAGTTCAATCATGAACAAGCTTTGGAAATCCCAACTTGTCTAATAATTAGGAATACGTTTCTAATTTCTGTTGCCCAATATCTATGAGTAAAGGAATTTATGTCACTGTCTAAGTCAACCTTGTAAACAGAACATCTTGTTGATGATTAAAGTCAATACTAAACATCATCATCATCATCAAAGTGTTCTCTGTTCAGAATGGGTCAACTATGGAGCACAAGAAAGCTCCATAAAAGAAGTAATAAAGTTTTTCTATAAGCTGTTGTTGACCTAATGTCAACCCTCAATGTTGGTGCCAACTCCTCGCCAAGGTGGTTATTAGCATGAGAGGGCCATGCCATAAAAGCTAAATGCCTAGTTAGCTATGCAGTTTAAGCTCATGCGACCAAGTAGCATCCTCCAAAGTTACCCTAGATTATAAAGAATAGATGAAGAGCTAAGTTGCTATAAAGAATTGCATTCATCTACATGACACGTTAAGCCCAAAACAAAAGTAATGACATTTCTATTAAGTCAAAAGTGAACTTAAATTCTATTTTTTACATAGATCTTTAATGGTCAGAGGGAACTGTTCTTTTTAGGTTTATTCTGATTTGGAAGTAGCTTTTGTCATTTCTGAAAATGAGGCCATCTCTAAGGCATTGGCAAAGGTGGTGGAGTTGCTCGAAGGACATACAGCTCTGTTCAGCCAGTTTTACTATGGTTGTCTCTTTCATGAACTATTGGCATTCCAAATTGCTGGCCGTCATCCACTTATACAGGTTCCTCCTTTATCTTTTAAGATTGATATTGTTCAGTCAATTAGAGTCAGGAGAGACATTTCTTGCTAAGAATGATTTTTAAACATTCTACATATTTACCATTGACATTGAAACTATGTATACTTGTAAATATTTGCATTAGTCTGAATTTTTATCTTTATGCAAACTCCATTTATGTACTAGCATGGGTGTAATACTTTGTTATGAAAGATCTGAAATGTTCCTTACCATGTATTTTTTACCACTTGAAAATTGGTATTTGCTTCTTATAGAAATGTGGCATCATGTAAATAGTGGCACATATGTTGTAGGGATAGTTTAGCCCACTTGATCCGCATATCAAATTAGGGAGGCCCTTTTGCTTTCGTTAAGCCTCAAAGCTGACTGGAGCTGAGCTACAAATTGAAAAATCATCTCATGAACTTGGGGAAAAGTATACTTTTGGTCACTAAATGTTTGCAAAACTTAAGTTTTAGTTACTCAACGACCAAAAATATATATATGAAGTGACTAAAACTTAAGTTTGGCAAACATTCAGTGACCAAAAGTATAGTTTTTCCCGTGAACTTGTCTGGGCTCGAGTGAACTTTGTAAATGAGCGTGTTTTGACATAGTGAACCTCGACGATATATATATATATATATATATATATATATATATATATATATATATATATATATATAAGGCCCAACCCAAGGACCCTTGTGGTCAGCGGGGAGAGACATAAAGTTCTGCCTGGGTGGCAGAAGATCGGTGGATCGAGCCATGACGGCGTGTGTATATATATATATATATATATATATATATATATATATATATATATATATAAGAACCCTAATGCACGACTGTGAGGAGTGACGACGACCAAGATTCCCCACCTTCAGCGCTTGGTGGAGGGCGTTTTCCGGTGTCTTGGCTGTTGAGGGGGAGGCTTCTGAGTTGGAGGGGGATGCTTCGGAAGATTGGACGACTATTCAGGACAAGAAGACAAAAACAGTCTGTTGTTCTCAGAGAGATCAATGCTAATGCGGCAGCAATGAAGGGCTCAGGCCCCTGGATAAGAGGCCATGGCATGCAGGGCGATGGGATGAGAACCATGAATCGGAGGGGACCTTACTGCATCATAGCAGTAAAGGCAGCATGGAGAAGGCAGATATTCACCATGCTAACAAAGAAATTCTTGTTGATGAACAACGACGTTCAGCAGGTTGGACAGAGATGTCTCCTTGGCAGCATACGCTGGTGCGTATGCATAAAGTCCCCCTTGTGTTTGTTCAAGAGAGACCTCAACGTTGGGTAGATCTTTGCAAACCCAATGCCTCTTTTAATTGACTGCAGGTGGGATTCACACCTTCGACTGATCGTGCGGGTGCGATAGTGGTTGAAGTGCCTCCGGTAGAAATGGCCGAAGCGACACCAACTTGGCGACAGTCCCTGGCCATCTATGTAGTGTTTTTCTAACAGAGTTGCATATTTTTGGATGTCTGTGGTCTTTGCTTAAACAACAAGTATCGTTTTTCTCGAATTGAGTAGTTACTTCTTGGCCATTTCATTGGGATGCCAGGAACATCCTGTCACTGCCAACTTCACGGAACTGTGATCTCTCCAGTAAGTGCTCAAAAACCTACTTGCAAGAGAATTTAAATTTTCTTTGTGACAGTCACAGAAAAAAAACATTGCCTGGGAAGACGAGAAAGAAAGCTCATTGGTGCTTTTGCATGTTCCTGTCTCTGCAGGTCCCTTCCTTGGTAGCTTAGGATAGGGAAGCCAAACCGATTTGTTGAGCCATAAGATTTTAGTAAAAGTACTTACTAGAAATAGGGGTAGGCCTAAAAGAACTTGGATTGAAGTTTTTACAAAGGCTTTGGTTTTTCTTAATGTTAGAGAGGACATGGCCCTTGACACCTAAGTCCTTATAATGAGTTAATTACACTTGTAAAGTCCCTACCACTGCGCCAAAAGTCCAGACTGTTAGTGAGGGATGTGGGTTTTATATTTTTCAACATGACCCTGCAGGTTGAAGGTTCATTTAATCGGTTAAGAGTTCGGTTCACGCAACAGTATTTTTTTATCCGCTTAAAATATCTCTCGTGTACAATGAAAATGGGTGTTCCGATACCATCTTGTGGGTGCTCCGATACCATGTTGAAGTATCTACTGCTACACCAAAATTCTAGAACTTTGGTGAGGATTGTGTATTTATATTATTCAACATAGGCTACTATTGGTACTAGCTTAAAGCGGTCGGAGTTGTTAGTCGTATTAGTTTTTAGCAAAATGATTGCTTTTATGTTGGCCTAGAATTCTCTTTAGCTACGACAAGTGGGAGAGCCAACCAACCTGATAATAGCTACTATGAGTTGAATATGCAACCTAAATAGTAGAGAGGAACAGATCTTGATCATCTGATCACCTCTTGCTCAATCCTGCCAGCTCCACTTTGATTGGGTCACTTTCAGCCAAATAAACCCAGAATTGCCACCTCATGCCCAGATTTTAATATTAAAACAATCTTTGATAAATTGTCAAAATGACACTGTTGTTGAGAAGTTAATTGCCTGTGAGTGGGTAATTATTGTTCAATAAGAAAATATGTCTGTGACCTCTACAACAAGCTGACATCTCATTGAATACCCAAGTCTCTATTACACCACTCCTGGTCCTGGTACTAGCTTGAAGTGGTTAGTCATGGTAGTTGTTACGAAAGATGATTGCTTTTCTGTAGAATTACATATAAATACTACTAATGAGGAGCCAACCAACCAGATAATAGCACCTACCCTGACTTGAATATACAACCTAAAATAAAGTAGAAAGAACAGATCCTGATCATCTGGTCACCTCTTGTCTGATTATGCCAGATCCACTTCAATCTGGACCAAATCCAATCAAATTAGCCCCAGATACGCCCAATGTTTTAGAAATTCTTTATGGGACTCATTTCATGGAGTGTTTCGAGGCAGGGCATCCCAAGAAGTCCTGAGACTTGTTCAGTTAAACCACAGGCCAATGGCGTACATATTTTTGATTGAAGCCTTCTTTTTTTACATAGAGGGGTATGTTTTTAATGTCTTATGTGAAAAACTTACGTCTAATATGAGTTATTCTTGTTGTAGTGGTTTATAATAATAAAGGGCCTAGTTACCAACTTACCTACTCGAGACAATCCTAAATCCTCGTAGTAAAGCCCTCTTATTACCATCTGAGTCTGCAACATAAATACCTGTTCTTCCTCTCTTTTGTTCAAGGCACCGACAATCTCTTCGTCCATGCTAGATCTAGGTGTTGTTGCCCGCCTCTACCTGAGCCCCATTCCCTCGAAATATGCAATTACATCATCATCCTCAACTCATGTATCTTCTACCCCTCTTTATCTCCTTTTCCTTTTAGTATTTTGTGTCTATATATTTGAACCTCGTAGATGAGTGAGACTTGGATTCCTTAAATCTTTATTCTTTGGCACTTTGGAGTTGACAATAAATACCTTTTTTTTTGTTTCTTGAAAACAACTAGTTGCTACTTTTTTTTTATTAACGAAATATTTAAGTCTTGGACTCTTATGACTCTTAGAGAATGTTTTATAATTTGTTTGATAATTGTCCTATGCAATTTGTACATATTCTTAGCTTATGCTTTATTATTGATCAATTTTCACTTATTTTTCAGTTTTTTTAAAACTATATTAGAATTATTTAGATAAAAAAAACTTTAGTACATGAAAAACATATGCCCTGTGCCTTGGGACTTGTGGCTCGTCCCGATGGAGGGCCTAAACGTTTGCCTTTCAATACACTGGACACATCACCACCTGCCTGGACAGATAGTTTACAAAAACTCCTTAATATACTTGATTTGTCCACCTCTACTTGGATTCTGCTACCTCTGACGAAAGTACACCTTGTGATCTCAGTGCTGGTGCAAGGTCACCACAAACTTGTTAAGGGGGGTTGAGGTGCACCAATATGGGGTCCTCAAAGTGGAATGGCGGCTTACCTACACATCCTTCCCCCAATATAAGCGTCTGCCTCAGTACCTATCTGCGGAAGTAAATGTTCCCTAGGCGTGAGGTGTTCTAAGGCGCAAAGGCAGCTGCCTTTATTTAGCACACAAGTTGTTTTTGTTTTGAATCGATTGGGAGAGATTTGACCACAATATTTGGTCATTCTACTCTACATAGATTGGAGAGAGTGCTCAATGTTTTGGAAAAAAAAAAAACTCATATCAGAGTTAACCAATGAATCATTTGTTCATTGGTGCTCCAATGTTCTGAAAATATAATTGTATCGATGAAGTTAACAATGACTCATTTCTTCGTCATCTTTTGTCTTTCTTTTATTTATTTTTTAGAATAAGGAAAAGTTTTACTGTCATCCTAGCCTTGAACCTAGTACCTCCCCTTTACCTACCAAAGGCCTAACCTTTTGATAATTTGGTATTTTTATTGTAAGACTCAGAGAAATAAGAAATGATAATACGGACGAGTGGCAATATATTGAAAATATGATAAGACATGGATGTATTAATGGGAAGTTGGAGGTGGCACCAATTAAGGATAAGATGAGAGAAAATGGTCTCAGGTGGTTTCAACAATGCAATGTAGTCCAATAGATCTTGTTAAGAGCGAGAAAATATTAGTTAAAGGAGCTGTGAGATAGAGAGTTAGGCGTAAATGAATTTGGATTTAGGAGGCGAGGAAGGAAAGTTTTGGGGGGATAAAGGCTTTGTTATCATTGTTTGAAAGACTAAAATCTCATTGTTAGCTTTTGATCTGCCCATAAGTTATTGACAGAGAAACATTCATGAGAAAATTGTCGAGAAGAATGATTCTTAGATTTCCAAAAGTATATAATTTTAATTATTCATTTAACTTTTTGGCTTGTTTTTCCAGCTCAAATTCAATGCCAATCGATGGTTCTACAAATAAATATTTATCATGCTTTAATATTGGTAGGAATAACTTCTTCTCTGTAGACGGATATTCTTTCATCTAAAATCTTCTATATTTTGCAGAGAGAATGTGCAGCAGCAAATCCTGCAGAAATAGGTTTCACAAGTTCTGCCATTTCTACCTTAAATGATTCTGAGCTTTCCATCAATGAGCCGAAGGACTCTGCTATGGTCCACATGGATGTGGATCAAAACTTTCTACCTATACCTTCAGCTGTCAAAGCTTCAATATTTGAAAGCTTTGCAAGGCAAAACATGGCGGAGTCTGAAGCTGATGTCCAACCTGGACTCCAACAACTAGTCAGGAGTAGCTATGGTTTCTCAAGTGATAACTCTTCAGAATATATATATGGGAACTCACCACTTGCTCTGTTCAACAAGCTTATCCTATGTTGTGTTCAAGAAAAAGGCACTATGCTTTTTCCTTCAGGCACAAATGGAAGTTATGTATCTGCTGCCAAGTTCTTAAAAGCAAACACTGTTATTATTTCATCTCAGCTGGACACAGGGTTCAAGATTATCCCAAAGACTCTTGAGAGCTTGCTTGGTAAAGTAAGCAGACCATGGGTGTATATTTCTGGTCCCACAGTTAACCCAACAGGATCGCTTTACAGCAATGAGGAAATCCAGGAGTTACTTTCTTTGTGTGCTAAATTTGGTGCAAGGGTGGTGATTGATACTTCCTTCTCAGGCTTGGAATTCAGGACAGAAGGTTGGAGTGGATGGGATCTGCAAGGCAGTCTTTCCAAGTTGAAGGCAGTGGATTCATCTTTCTGTGTATCTCTGCTTGGAGGGCTCTCCTTTGAGATGCTGACAGGAGGTCTAGGGTTTGGGTTTTTGATTTTGAATGAAAAGCTCTTGGTTGATTCTTTCTATACCTTCCCTAGCTTGAGTAGGCCACACAGCACCGTTAGGTATGCTATTAAAAAGTTGTTGGGTCTGAGAGAGCAGAAGGCTCATCACATTTTGGAGGAAATCACCAAACAGAAAGAAACTTTGAGAAGTCAATCTGAACGCTTGTCAGAGGTTTGTTTACTCGCATCTACCATTCCCTTTTCCCTTCGAACTTGCATTTCACGATGTCATGTCAAATTATTTAATTTTTCTTCCTGACATTTAATATTACTTTCCTGGTTAGTATTTCCCCTAGCTCTTGATAGACATGGTTCTAATAGAGAGAGACTGAAAACATTCATATGGCAACTAAAGTTAAATGTGGGCCATCAAAATCAAGGTCTGCAATCTCCGTTATTAACAAAGATCTTACGGGACAAACTGAAGCTTGATTAATAACCCCCAGCCTTGCATCAAGTAATCTCATAATTAATAGATTGTGAAACAACACGTGGTCATTTTATCACTTGCTGATGATGCATTAGAAATCTAGAAATCAACTGCCCATGATTATCCATTTGTTCTCTTGAGGTGCTTAAAATGACATTTAGACGAAAACTACTCTTGGAACCCCCCACAATTGCATCAAGTGAGTGCATAGTAAATGCTTTCTTTTAAAACAAAGGTTTTGTCTCCATCGCTTTATGAAAGCATTGGAATTCAAACAGCCCATTTGGATTGTATCCTCTCAAAAATGTTCAAAAATTCTAATGAAGCTGTGTCATTAACTTTGAGGATTTATTTGCACTTACTGTTGCTATGCAGAAACTTAAACTTATTGGGATCCTAATGGGGGAAAAAAATCCTGATCAGACTATACTATGTTATAGGATGTTTAAATGATTGAGATATTTAATTACGAGCAGGAACTTTAACTGATCAGAAAACTAGGTTTTACGGATGCAAATATGGCACGACAATTATGGACATGAAAACGCAGACGCAACACCTATTTTTGGAGTGTTTGTGTCGTCTCTGATACGTGTCCGACAAGATACAACAGCGACATGGCACCACTTTTTGGAGTGTCTGCTCTTCCTAGTCAGACAATAATGGCTTAATAATATGTGTTGGACATGAAAGTGTGGTCAATTGTTGATTTGATTACATCACAAAAGTCAAATGAGTAAAGAAATTAATTGACAAGGATACTATACAGTTCTGCAATTATTTCTAGATAAAAAAGCATTGCTTGCAAACTTAAGTTGTCAGTCATTTTGTATAATATACTTGTACAGTTATATCATAATGATGATTTAGATATCCTCTTGGCCATACATTTAACTAAGAGTGGATGATAAAGATCCCATGCAAAGTTATAGGGTACACTGCAGCCCCTTCATTTAGAAGGGAACCCAACTTTGGAGGCTTTACCGGAACGGTCAAGACTACTTGTGTTTCAGTGCCTTCATATCAATCAATTATAACCTATGTGAAACAGACATGGGAAGATGGATCCCGTACCACATCCGTGGCCATATGTGTGCAATAACGGTGACTATTTAATACTGTACCTATTGATAATTTCTGTATCCTGTATCCTTAATTGTTTCCTTACCCGTGTCCGTACTTGTGCACATAGGTTATAACTTTACCCGGTGGTTGGTAAAGGTTTGAACCAGAGAATGTCTTGATCAGTTGAGTAAACAAATCAAATAAGATGAAATCTCTAAACTGAAACAATAACTTATCCTCTTTCTTTTAGGCCACATGGTCCTACAATTGATTCTCTTTTTACTTGTATGTTTTGCTCGATTATTGCGTCTTTTCAATTGTTTATACTCGTCTGATTTTGTACTTGTTTGGAAAAAGGTCAAGGCCATCATATAGGTATCAACTTCAAAATAGGCAACTTATATTCCCTTCATACCAGTTGTTTTCTGAAGTCGTTCTGGCTTTTACTCTCTATGCTCACATTTCTTGCTTAATTCATTATTTGTTGCAGACACTTAAAAGCTGCAGCTGGGATGTCGTTGATTGCTACTGTGGAGGCTCCATGGTGGCAAAACCAACAGCTTATCTTGGAAAAACATTAAAGATAGAAGGCTTTGAAGCCAAGCTAAGTGGATCTAACATACGAGAAGCTATTCGGCGGTCCACAGGTTTGTGCATGAACAGCGAGCTGTGGACTGGAATACCAGACTACTGCCGGTTCACCACTGCTCTTGACCCTACTGACTTTGAACGTGCATTGGCATGCATCGTACAATTCAAGAAGTTGGTTCTCGGGGTATAAACATCCGGATACACTTGTCTGCGGATATATTTTGGCAACTTAGATGTTGCGGGAATAACTGAAACACTTCATAGTAGGAATCTATGCCCTCCCATGATTTTATGCAGGAAGTGGCACCATTCATAATATTTCATCCTTGTGTGTTGGATGTTCTTTTTATATTGTAGATCGTCACGGGAACAGATGGAGGCTGTTGTCTTTGTTTTCACTGCAAAGTTTTGAATGAGGAATTTGTCATGGCTCTCGGATATAGTCGGGAGGATATTGTTTTTCCTAAGTTTGGTTTTGTTTGTTTGTGTGCTCCTGGACCATATAGGCTTCTTCGTTTTGGAAGTAACTAAGAAGATATTTTGGAATGATTCTAACTTAAAAGTGTAGTTAGTCCATATGGTGGGAACAAAATAGTTAGTAGCAGGAGAGAATCCAAAGCACTAACAAAACAAAGAGTGAGAATACCAAAAGATTTCTTACAATACGTCTCTCTCTCTCTCTCTCTCTCTCTCTCTCTCTCTCTCTCTCTCTCTCTCCATTTCTTGTAACGAAAATTTCATTTATAAATCAACTCGTTGTGTTTTGCTGCACCAATTTCTGAGTTATGGATTTTGAAAGTTAATTAAGAAAATGCATCTAAATAGAGTTCGAAATTATCAAAAAAATATAATTCTGAAAATATTAGGGTAGTTAAGAATTCATACTAGTAAACCGATTAAAATGGTCCAAAATTTAGTCGCTATTACTCTCGGGAATTCCACGTAGTCCATGAAATTTTTGTGTACCAACTTTTAAAATCCAAATCTATGCTTCAAAACAAAACTCTTAACACAAATGAGAGATTATTTTGTGGTCGGAGTAGAAAGTTATAGCATTGAAAAATTGCACGATCTGTGAAATTCGACTCAAAGAAATTTGGAGAAGAAACCTCGACTGGAAAGAAATTTTGGAAAAAGAAACTTGAGATTTTTCTTTTCTTATATATATATATATATATATATATATATATATATATATATATATATATATATACTAAACTGACAATGGAGTCAGACAACTAAGATTCAACCCGCTGCGATCCTGCGGTTTAAAGCACACTACGTTGCGTCCAGACTTGGGGGAAGGTTGGATTGAGAAGCCAAGCCAGTTTATTTTATTTCACTAGGCGCCCAACTCCTGATCAAGAGGCTAGTGCTCTAACTTGTTTAATAAGTATTTAGTGTATTAATTACAATTTTTGAGTGGCGTATGCTACAATATATCCCCTTAAAAATTGTTCTCAAAATTCAAACAAAGCAAGCAACCAAGCAAAGATTCAAACAATTTAAAATTAATCAATAAGAAAAAAGCAATCTAACTACTACACTTACCCTCATTCTTTGAAAAGATAAGGAAACTACTCTCGCATCTCATCCTCGCTCCCATGTGGACTTTCCTAATGAGTGATGCATCTATGCCACAAGTACTAAGGATATTGTCTAGTTCCTCACTATCTTCTCTCGACGGTCCAATACCTCCAATAAGATCAAGAAAAAGAATACCGGTGAGCAGGGAAAAACTAGGTGATCTATGCCTTCTGAGGTACTCCATAAAGTTCTACGACGATCATGTCTGTCTAGAATCTAGCTTGCTAGTGACGTCATCCTAGGGTCAGATAAATCTTGTGTCTCAATCCACTCAACACAACAAACAACTAGAATATATCATAATATGAACAATATTAGGGCGTCCCAAACACTAAATACATACATGATCATGAAGTTAGTCTACAAAATGTATAACTAGCAAGGTAAGAACAAATGTATATGATAATACACCCACTATAGTCTAGAATATATAATCATGTTGTCTGAAGACAGTGGACACATGCTCCCATAATCTAGGACTAACACTTTTCTCTGGCTAAACCACAAAAGCTAATAAACATAAGAGAGTGGTGGAGAAGGAACCCACTCGCACTGTTGAGGCAAGTGCAACAACACCATGCGTTCTCAAAGAGATGCATAAAAGAACAAACAAGGAACAATAATACAAACTAACTATATGCTATCACTCGAGAGTGGAACAAGCAAGAGAGCACGACTAGGCATTACCTTGTCCGGACTTGGTATTTTTGCCTACACTTGACTCTGTGCGATGCATGATTTTTTTCTCTCGAATAACATCCACAATATATCCACAACCAAGTGTCCATATATCCACAATAACATCCACAACACTATCTATAATACTATGAACTATGAATAAAAATAACTATGGTAAAACAGTAAAGAAGTTACCATATGGCGATACCTGGAATCCCAAAAAAGAAAATCTCCAATAATCCTATGTCAGATTTCAGTAATAACCTGGAAGAAAACTAGGTCCTCAGAGGAATGTAGCAAAATACATAATATACATGTCGAATTAAAGTACAGTAAATAACATGTAAAGAAGTAAACATGAGTTCCAAGTACAACTAACATCAACCAGTCAAACCAATTTATCTAATATGAAAATGAGGACAACGTTCACACGCATGATATATATATATATATATATATATATATATATATAGAGAGAGAGAGAGAGAGAGAGAGAGAGAGAGAGAGAGAGAGGAGGGATCCACATCCCCCAATTTTTGTATCCCCCAAGTATCCCCTTTCACAGCCATTGGATCTTGTTTAAGTCATTTAATCTTAACCGTTCATTTTTGAATGGTTAAGATTAGCTGACTTAAACAATATCCAATGGTTGTTATCATGAAATACTTGGGGGATGCAAAAATGAAGGAATATAGATTCCTCATATATATATATATATATATATATATATATATATATATATATATATATATATATACACACCCCTCCTTTTCCTTCGTCGATCCCCTTCACTTGGCATCAGCGGCATGTCATCGATCTTCGAATGCGCTCTCGCAGTGACTTTCTCTGGAGAGGCGATCGAGGCTCTTGTCTCCTCTTTCAAATTGGCTTTGATCAAAAAATTCTCTCGGGCTCGTCCTCTAGTAGATGTGTAGAAGCATGAAATATGCTGGAGAATTGTTCGCGTATTTTACAGTCAAAACCTCCAACATACATGAAGTCCCTCCCTGCGTAAAACAGAGCTTCAAGGTTGTTTGGCGTAAAATAAAGCTTCAGAGCTGTCTGCGTAAAACAGAGCTTCAAGGTTGTTTGGCGTAAAATAGGGCTTCAGAGCAGTCTGCGTAAAACAGAGCTTCAAGGTTGTTTGGCGTAAAATAGGGCTTCAGAGCTGTCCGCGTAAAGCAGAGCTTCAAAGCTATTATGCGTAAAAGGTTGCTATACCTTCCTGCGTAAAGTTTAAAATACGTTATTTTTAACGCAGCGTAAAGTTGTACGAGGAACTCTTCGTATTCCTCGGATGAATTTGTTAGTCAAATTAGTGAACCTGACATTTGAAAAAGTACTGCACGATGATCGAGAGAACGGCTGTGATGATAATTTTGCACAGAGACCACATAATGTTGGATTTTTATATATAGACATATGGTATGCTATATAAATGGGCCACTTATTTCTCCTTGAGAGATCTAAAATTGTGCTTAATGATTGTTGAATAAGTTCGACATAAGAGAGCAAAAATTGTTGAATAAGTTCAACACAAAAATTTTGAGAGTTTTTTGTAGAGAGTTCTTGAGAGCAAGGAGAGAAGTGTTGAGAGTAATTGTAATTCTTTTTCTTCTTCATAGTGGAATTGAATCACCTTCGTCCGTGGAAGTAGGCATCTTGGTCGAACTATGTAAATCCTTGACTTTGTAGTTGTGAACTTTCTCTGAGGTGTTTTTCTGATTTTTCTGGGTCTATTTTCGTTGTGCGTCCAACAATTGGTATCAGAGCTTTGGAGTTCTCAGAGAAAGTTAATTGGATAGATTCTTGATATGGCTCCGTCAAGCAAGAGTGGGAAGTACGAAATTGAGAAGTTCAATGGGAAGAATGATTTTCGTTTTTGGAAAAGCCAGATGAATGACGTTCTCATATCTCAAAAGCTTCACAAGGCTTTACGTGGATAGTCGAAGAAGCCCGCTGACATGACCAATGATGATTGGGATGGCATGAATCTCGAAGCATGTACCGCTATTTGCCTATGTTTGGAAAGAGATGTTGTCTACTCTGTGAAGGACGAAACCACCGCCGAATGGTCAAATCCAACATTATATAGGAATAATAATCCAATTTTATTCTTCAAAGATATGGTCAAAGGTCAAAGTCAATCCTCTTCAAAGATATGGTTAAATGATCAAAGCTAATCTTCTTCGAAAATATGGTCAAATATATTAGTCAATCTCCTTCAAAGACATGACAAATATATTTTTCTTCGTAATGTAATATGTAAAATGCTCGTTCCTTCACAATTGATGTAATATTTGTCTTTGGTGGGCTTTGCTTTTAGCAAGCAATGCCTCAAAGCTATAGCCAATGACATATCATTTATCTAAGAGCCTACTGATGGCGCTTACAGCCAAAAAAATCATTTCATTTGCTCCCAGAACTGAAATAATACTGCTCATCTAGTTTTTATCTCCTCTTTTTGGCTTTTAGACTATCGAACATTATAAGAGGTGAATTATGTCAGCAAGCTCACTTCCTATTTTTGCACTTCTTGTATTTTTGAAGCCTTGTCAGATCATCAACGTTGCAAAGGAATTGCGCTCTTGCATCGCCCAATCTTTCCAAAATTTTGCATTTCTACTTTCTTATAAATCAATTTTGAGCTGTAACAAACTCAACAAGTTTTTTTTTTTCTCGAGAAGATGTTGTCTTTTTTTGTTTGAAAACAATCGCAGTCTATAATATTTTTTTCCAACCTATTGTTCTTGTTTGATTGGAAGAATTGGTTAGAGACTGTAAAATCCCAAGGTAATTATTTTTTCTCCTCATGTGAAGTCCTGGCATTAGTACCGTACTCTCCTGACTCTGATTTGACTAGTTGCGGTCATTTGGTAACTATACATGTACATGATACCAATTATCAGCTCCAATAACCGTACGAGTACAAGTATTTACTACTTATTATATTATTTATTGTTACCTTCTTAAAGTCAGGTTAGCTAGGTGGACTGTCGAGGAGTGTCTTTCTAACCCTTGTTCTTGTTTGATGTAGTGTTAGCTTGTCGCTCCACATATATGCCTCGTACCTATACTCAGCTATTTTGACCTTTCTTTTATTTGTTTTGTTATTGGTTTTCCCCTTTCCGTGTAGATTTCCTTCTGGTACTTGTTATTTTGGGTTTTGACCTCCAATGGTTTTTCATTGACCAGATCTCGTCTTCGACTCTATCGTATCTCACTCCAAATTGTGATCACTTGAAGGATTGTGCACCCGAAGCATTTGTGGGTTTCTTTCTTCCATTTTGTGCATTTTGTTATTCTTTTTGGTGTTTATCCAAGGCATATGTTAGCTTGAGTTCTCGAATGTTGTTCCGACCTACGGGCAACAATGTTCATATATATAGACCGCAGTTGTGTATATGAACTTGTACATGTATATATTGCTAGTTTATTATCTTTTGTACTACTGGCTTTTTTATCTTGTATGTTTAAGCATTTGGGGCTCCTTAAGTTACACATGCATTATATATATCTTTCTGCTTCTTGCTTGTGTTGGATTGGGAATAGGATCTTGTGGGCCATAAGGATCGTTGGATTGTAGCTAACCTCCTTTTATTTACAGTCGTGATTGTATCATAGGGGTACATGTATACTCTGCAATACCTAGTTGTTGGGTTATGTCTTAGCTCTCCGTATTTTGGATCTAAAGCGTGATAATGTATATACACTTGTAAATTCTTCAGTTAGTTTGAAGTTGACATTTCAAGATATCATGACACTTTCTACTATGAGTCATAATACATAGCATCGATTGAGATATCCAAGGAGACTTTGTGGTTGCGGGACTTGGTTAGTGATTTTGGGTTTAAAAATGTGCATGTTACAATAAAAGAAGAGCTATTTGTATTTACACCTCCCCTCCCAATTGATATACATAACTCTCTTATCCCCCCCCCCCCTTTCAATTTTAAATTTAATTAGTACGAATACACTATTTAAATTAAAAATGGGGGTGTGTGTGTGTTGGGGAGGGGGGGGGGGGGGGTGGTGTAAGAGAGATGAAGAGATGGATATCAAATGGGGGTGGGTTGGGGGTGATAAATACAAATAACTCATTAAAGAACGATTCATCTCACCAATAATTCAGTATATCATTGTCTAACGAAACATAGACGTGTGATACCGCAGGATACATAAATGGTGCAATAAGAAGATTGATCTCATGATGATTAAGGTGAACCCGACCGACATGCTAACCAACACAATTTCAGAGAAGAAGTTCAAGTCCGTTTTGTCTTCCATTCAAGTGCTTATGGTATAGGTTCGCGGCCTTGGTATAAGGTTGTCGCAGTTTCTCGGTTCTACTAGTACAAGACTGTGTCAGTGGCCATATCTCAGTCTTGGACATGACTACTAGTTTAAAAAAATCATCCTAGTGGGGATAAATATCTAAGTCTCAGAGCTAAAGTTTAAAGGAGTACGAAGTATCATAACTGTCTCATAGGGTGGCAAGAAGAACATCTCGCCAAGGAGATTGTTGGAGATGGCTAGTATTCATACGGAGAGATGCAAGCGCCATCCAACGAATCAGAAAAGCTCGATAGGAATCAAAACTGGCCGAGAGAGAGAGAGAGAGAGAGAGAGAGAGAGAGTCGGCCTAACTTCATATCGACGGCATATCTTCTAGCAAGTTTCTAAGACAAATTTGTCCAAAATTCATGATCATTAAGCATGCCGACAGTATTATCGATGGCATACCACCATCATACCGTCGGGTCATGAATTAATTTGTGCACGATTCAGATTTAAAGGTTACCATTTCGATGGTCCTAAGACTTAGGTCAAGGGGTTTAATCCCAATTGAGCCTCTCTTTGGGTGGTTGGTGTCATGAAGCTATCATTGCAAAAACTAGGATTTCTTGAGTCAAGTGAAGGAGTCATTAAGAGAAGGAAATTGTTGCCCTTTATTTGTGTGTAACTCTTTTGTATAGTTGATTCAATAATGTTTTCTCCGCTTGCTCGTGGAGTAGGTCATTCAAATCTTGTGTTATTGTTTGGTTTATGGTTTGTTATTCTCGTCATTGATAAGGGTATTGCCTAGTTGTCGTTTTCATGTTTTGCAGGACATATGTGGATGGTAATTTGTTGACATTATGTCGACTTTGTCGATTTTCTAATGAAGTTCTTGTGCTCCATAACTAGAATTTGAAATCCCCTCAAGCCAAATCTCGTACAGCTTGGTATATCATAGCTAGTCAATTATGTTCAACAACCTCATTTGGAACACTGGCATTTGGCATGATTAAAACAAGAAACAAGAGGCCAACTTAATACCACATCAGAATTTCTTTATTGAAACCTAAAAATTAAATAAAAGAGGTTCTTCCGATTCAACAACAAACTTGCAAAAACTGCGGAAAAGATAGTTTTTCCTGGCACAGGAAGAACAGCATCATTTACTTCTTCCCCTTGGTAACGAGTTCTTGAGCCATGGAAGCGGTGGGAAGCGCTGGAATCGCTCCTTTCTGCGTCGTGCAGATAGCTCCGCATGCGTTCGCAAATGCAAGAGCCTCCCTGAGCTTTTGTTCATTCTGCAATGAAAGAAAATCTCAGGTATACAGTATGTCTAAACAATTACTGATGCAATGAAGTAATAGAAGAGGAAAGAAAACCTGGAAAAGAGTATCATCTTTGGCAATGTACACCAAGAGGGCTCCCACAAAAGCATCGCCTGCTCCTGTTGTATCAACTGTATTCACTGCATAGCCTGGAAGACTTCCCTTGAATGCCTATATTCAATAATTTGCATAAATAAACAAACAAATAAATAAATAATCAGGGTATAATTGGCAACAGGTGCAGCACTAATTTCTCATATAATATCAGGTGAGTTATTGTTAAGTATTCTAACAGTTCTTGCATATATATATATTTATATACAAGAAACCTAATTATTTGATAGTTGCAGTTTGATCATCGAGAAGGATTATTTTACAGATTGAATAACTAGAATTTTCACCATAACCAAGTTTCATCATAGTAAAGTTCATGTACTTGAAATGCCAACAAGTGTACCTTGGTGAAGTATCGGCATCCCTTCTCACCATCAGTAACAATGAGAAGCTTCAAGCCCTCGTACCACAAAGACAATACCACATCCTCCTTTGTTGGGTCTCCTTTTGTCAAGAAAGCTACCTCATCGTCACTTACCTGTGAGTGACATCAGTTAAACAAATAAAAGGTATTATTAACTTCCCTTTTTACAACTACAAATTCAAATGAGTAGATATCAGTAAAAAAAACATTCTTAAAGGTTTGTCAAATATATCTCGTCGTGTGTTAACAAAGCAAATCTGTTCTATCAGTTACTCCACCTTCCAAGTGGTGAATCATGTTATTATTAATCTACTATATTTGTTTTTTTTTTGCCTGGGCTTGAACCTAGGATCTCCCTGTTATCCCCCACCAGCCCCCACAGGATGGGCCACCCCCTGGTGACATTATTGATCCTTCAAAAGCATATATTTCCCCTCTCCATGTTTATAATCTCACGACTTGCTCCCTCTTGAAATCTGCCCGTCTTACACAGCTTGCTTGTCTAGACTCAATATTCTCTATATCTCCCGTTCATTTTTGTGCATTACCAAATCAAGAAATCAAGTTTGTTTATTTTTGATCCAGATCAAAACTACTATCTTGTATATGACTAATTTGACTGGTATATTAGCAGAAATTTACCTTGATGAAGTCAGCCTCCTTCCAAATGCTCTTGATGCCATCTCGGGCAGCATCCTCAGATGGCCACAGGGGCAGCCTGACGTTTGGATCGTAAGACAAGAGGATGCCAGCCTCCTTTGCAGCGCGCATGGAAGCCATGTGAGCAGAGCGGCAGGGTTCAGAGATGAGGCTGATTGATCCATAGTGGAAGATCTTGGCACGACGAATGAGGGAAAGGTTGAGCTCTTTCTCAGTGAGCAGCATGTCAGCACTGGGGTTGCGATAGAACATGAACTCGCGCTCCCCATTCTTCTTGAGGGTAACAAATGCCAGAGCAGTCCGGGCATGGGTGTCAAAAAGTACACCCTCAACCTCAACACCATTCTTCTTCAAAATGTCAACCAGCATATGCCCAAACTCATCATCACCAACCTGCAATATCAGAAATAAAGAAAAAGCACGGAACCATATGATGTTAAAACATCTAGATCTACAATATGAAGACATCGTGTTGTAGTAAGAGTTATATCTGGGAAAAGGTTGGCGAGGAAAATATAAGAATATTTCTTGTAAGTATTAGTAGCCTGTAGTGACCAAGTTAAAGATTGCACTACAAACTTGTTTGCTTGTTGAAGTTATTGTTGTTCTTTTCATTGCACTAGTCAGCTTGCAGTATTGAAACATGGATGTTTTTAATTAAACTTTCATATATAGGAGTTCTTTGATGATCTACAACACTAGTAGTAGGATCAATCTGCACTATTTCCACTCTGTTTTATGCAGTTCAGGTAGATTAGGCGACCTCTCAATTCATGACTGTAAAGGTAAACAATAAAAGATGCTTTCTAACCTAGCTTCCATTGAGTGGCAATTTAAATTCACACATACTTCTTTCTTTAGATCCTTTGCATATATTTTTAGAATCTCCATACCGATCTATTCTAGAGCCTTCCTTCTACACACTCTGTAGAATTTTTAGAGTCCAACCCACAAACCGTTGCCTACCATCCATCAATGTGTCTTCCACACTCTTCTTAGGAGGTTATAAAAGGGGATTCTTTGCGTGCATTTGGGCTTCAAGCAAGGAAACAAACCTTACCTTCCACTATAAGAGTATGTGTGCATGAGTGGAAGATACCGTAAGTGTTGTACTCTCCCAGTTTCAATACAAAATGTGTGTTTTTCATTGGCCTGCTACCTCTTCTAGTCAACCATTTGGTATTAAAGCTTGGGGTTGGGTGGTCAAGGACCACTTTTGCAAGCTCATAAGAGGTTATGCTCATGCACAGTCTGAGAATGTAAAATTGGTTGGTCTATGAACAAATTGATTCCAAGACAAGCTATTGGGGATTGCAGAATGACAATTTTGTTGTTCATGATAGCAACCAAATAACATAAAAAAAACAATTAAATCTTCCACTATTTGGTAGAAAAACTGAATCTCTTTCAATCATCCAATCTCAGATTTATCTGCCACGATCTGCTGGAACAACTGTGTCTAAATAGTTTTAATCTACCAAGATCTTATTGTTTAACTAGATATGTTGCCATGAAATCCAAGAGAATCTCAACATAAAGATCCTCCTGGATCATGACTCACAATTTTCGGAAGGAGCCAACTCCTGCTACACCTGGAACTGAAGGCAGACAAAATCGACTTGCTGATTTCCCAATTGAACCAACTTGAATGCTGACCTTCTACCTTGACCTCGATACGGGCTACCCTTAATCCGCACACACATTAATACTCCAGATCCAACGACCTGGATATTAGACTTTGACACTTAACATCATATATATATACAAAATGAGCTACTACATTTTGAATGTAGAAATTCTCAGGCCCTGTCTATAGCTTATCATGGGGCTCCAGTTGAAGCTTACTATTCTACAAAATGAGCTCCTACGAGTGTTTTGGTGTACCTGTTTTGATGAAAATTGGACTCCAAATCATTTCATCCTTCGAGTGTTTTGGTGTACCTGTTTTGATCTGTCTCCTCCCTAATGACATGTTATCTCTACATTCTACTATATATCTTCTTCTTCAGGTGAAGAAGTACTAGTTAGTCACACAGGGTAAGTTCTATGATTCAGTCCCCTACTCTTCATTCCTTTCTTGCAGACGTCCCAGCTACATGAACCTTAGTCTTATATATATGGAAGTTGCTATCATTTCAATAAGCCATATGTGACAAGCTTTCTGGCTCTTGAACCGACTCATACCAACTATATATAAATAGTTGTACAAGATTAAAAAGTTGTGGTGAATGATACTACCATTGACTGTTTTTAACTGTTAACTATTGTTATATATATGTAAAGGGTTCTAGACAAAAAATTCTAACTTTTTTAGGGACTTGTATCATAATTGATTACTGAAACCAAATTATGAAACACTACAGGTACCTAAACCTCTTTTTCTTAACAGAATCTCTCTTACATAAAATTTCCTAACTGTCCTATGAAGTATGAAAAAGTGATTCTTCCATGGTATTTCATTCTAAAAGATCCATTTGGGATTTTAGCTTTGGAAACCAATTTGAAAACGGAGTTTTGCTAACCAAAAGAAATTAAAAAAAAAATACAAGTTTTGACATTTTTATTTGGAAAATTACTAAACAGTCGTATCTTTATCTTTTCTAATAGGTTATTCTATCTCCAAATCTTATATCTAAAATTTCATTCTACTCTAATATTCCAAACCTTAGATAACATCTAATCTAAACAAATTTGGACTAAAATTCTAATATAGTCAAATCTATAATTTTAAATCTAATGAACTTTATATTTTAGTAACTAATTAAATCTCATAATTTCTTCCATAAAAAAGATTATTTATAAAGGCACAACCCCCATTGTTAGATAGAGGGAGGCACTGGATAGGCTATCATAGGTTTTGTGATTTTTTTTAGAGGCTAGCCACAAAATTGATTGGGGCAACATATTCTTCTTTCTCTTCCCTATCATCTCTCACTCTTCTTTCTTTTCCCCAATTTACTTCATCTTCCTCTTCTAACTATAGAAGTTGGCACACATCAAGGCTACTCCCAATCAAGGTAATATTTCAATTTCTCTTCTTCCTCTCTATTTTTAAACAAATTTTTTTTCCTTTTAAAATTATATTTTCTTGTGATTTTCATGTGTTTTTAAACATTTTCTAATGGGTGTTTTTTTTTAAGTTTAGAACCCAAAATTAGGGTTGTCAACCTTAAAATTCGATTTGGGGACTTAACTGTACCGTCCTAACAATCATGAGTCCTGAAAAAGAGAATTCTCTGTAAAAGATGATATACTTAACTATGTGATGACCCAAAAAAATTTAAAATGATATTTTGGGGAGTAAATTAAAAAAAAATTATGACGATCATAACAATGGGGATTATGTCTTTATAAATACAGTTCGACTACAGAAACTCAATTAAGAACTCAAAATAAGAATTTGAGTTCGACTACAAAAACTCAATTAAAAACTCAAAATACGAATTTGCAATAGGAATATGACACATAATTTTTTTCTTTCTATTTAGACACTTTTTTTTCTTTCTGTTTAGACCCTTAGAAAAAAAAAAATCAAGGGATAAGATTTATGTAATCTAACAAGAGTTACAAAGGCTAAGAAATCATGAGTTCAAAAAAAAAATCCTAGAGAAATTGAGTTCTTAAATTTTAAAAGTCGATGGTGTTGAAAAATCGTTGGATTGCATGCATTCGATGTTTGATTTTTTTTTAAGAAACTAAATAGTTAAATAAAGATACTTTCAATGTTGTTATTGAAATCCAAATATCACATCCATATTGTAAAGTTATTATTTTGAGTTGTAGTCTAATTTAAAAAAAAAATTATGTCCTTTTCACCGGGTTATCGTAATCAATAGGCCACGACCCCACGGACTAAAAAAAAAAAATTTCTTCATAATTTCACTTTGTAGTCTAGTATATAATTTAAAACATGATATGTGGGCCCCAAAGGCGTCTGTTTCTAACCTGAAACTCCTCATATTCAGGAAATCAAAACACCTAAGTTTAAGAGCATCTCCAACCCAGTTGTGAGTTTGGAAAAAATAGTTGCCACATGAAAATAACTACTTCTTATTTAAAAAATCCTTCTTCAAATGCATGAAGTTGGTTGTGAAGTTGACATGACAATGACATGATAAGAACAATATGAAATTTGTTGTCTAGATCTAGACAATGGACTTCACAATAACTTTACTCCACATCATCAATTATAAATAAATATATTTATAGAAAAGGAAAGAGTAGAAAAGTTGTCTTGAAGTTGTAAAAAAATAGTTTTTATTTCTCGCATTGGAGAATACTTTTCTATCTCATTGTCTTATGTGAATATAATCTTCCACATAGAAAAGACATTACATGCCACGTAGGAATCACAACACAAAACAAGACAACAGGGTTGGAGATGCTCTAACATATCCAATCGAATCCAACTGAAAACTCACGTGTCTGTTGCGTTGCCGGACACGGATCCATTTATGCAGTGTCAGTACAATGAAGCTGACCATCATCTTACTATTATTACTAGTATATATATGCAAACGCACGTATTTTATACTATTTGAAAAGAACAAACAATAATTTTTTTAATTTTTTACTAACCTAAATTTTTTACATCTTGGGATCTGCAAGCAACAGCCCCTTTAAAAATATTTTTACTTGATTACCTAACTATTCATGTTAGGTTTAATTAACAATTTTAATTAGTAAACATAGATAATAGAATAGATTATTATTATTATTATTATTATTAGTTAATGTACCTTTCCGACGAAGGCTGACTTTCCGCCGAGCTTGGTGATGGCGACGGCGACATTGGCCGGAGCACCGCCTGGAGCCTTGACGAAGCCTCCAGACTCAGCCAGCGAGACCCCGGCCACGTCGGGGACGAAGTCGATCAACATCTCCCCGAAAGCTACAATCAATGGAGCCGTCATTCTTCCTCCTTTAGATCAATGTGTAATGACTGATTGATTTCTTTGGTATTTATAGCATTCTTGGTTTTGGTATTTATGGCATTCTTGGTTTATGGAAATTGGACGTATTTTACTTATCTGGATTGACAGGTGGCAATTGCTTGTTACCCTTTTGTCGCCATCCGACCTCTGATTGGGGAGCCATACTCGCTAAGTCATAACCCATTTATTTTATTTTTTTATTTATCTTTATTAATAGATTTTTTTTTCTAAAATCTTGTATATCTTTCCTGTAATTTTTTTTAAAATATTTATAATTATCTTATATCCAAAATCCTATAAGTATATATATAACAAATTCAAATTAAAATATATTCAATATTCAAATTATATTTAAACATATATATAAAGTTCTACAAATATATCTATAACAAATTTTAATTAAAATATATTCAAATTATATGTAAAATATTTTAATATAATTTAAATTTTTATCTAATTTTTTAATAATGTTATAGATTTATTTTTGATACGCGTAATAAGTAGTATTAAAGAAATTCTCGACACTAGGGATGGGCACCAGTCGGGTCGGACCCAAAATTTTTAGAACTGAATCAAATCCGTTTGTTGGCAGGGCGGACCGATTTTTTTTTTGAAATCGAATTGGACTCGGCCTGTTTGAAACGGATCCAATCTAAAGCGTCCGCGGGTGCAAATGGGTCCAAAATTGATAAGTACGGTAACAACACAATTCCTCCGTAGCATAACACAATTCTTCCATAGCATAAACACAAATCCTCCGTAGCATGGTAAATCTTTGATTATCCGGTATCCTGCCCTAATCCAGCTTCCAGTCCTTCAAGCCCTCGTAGCCTGGTCAATGAACCAATATATATATATATATATATATATATATATATATATATATATATATATATATATATATATATATATATTCTACTATATAACGCCAAAACTAGGCTTCACCGTGAAAGTTTTCGTTCCAAAAATACCCTTCATTACATTTCAATATGTATTAACGTTGATAAGGATATCTAAGTAATTAAAAAAGTAATTAAATACATATTAAATATATGTATGCATGCATGAGGCAACTTGGGGAATGATAGTTAATAAAACAAAGATATGCATGCATGCAAAGTAGGTAGTTTGGAGAATAAAACAAAAGTTAATAAAGCATACATGCAAAGTAGGCACATGAGCCCAAGAGATAAGAGAAACCTTTCTTATTCCCGTCATTTAATTTCTTCCAACTTTCATGCTCTTGCCTATTATATTTTCACCTATAATAAAATTAAGAAATTGTCGTTTGCTCTTTTAATAAACTATTTTTTTTCCAAGTAATATGAAATACGTGCAACGCACGTGCGTATATACTAGTATATATATATATATATATATATATATATAGAGAGAGAGAGAGAGAGAGAGAGAGAGAGAGAGAGAAAGAGGAGTGATCTAGAATCAACACGATGGTTTCATATTATGGAATCATCTTATGTTACATCATTTGGATTTAAATTGGATGAATGAGATTAAAAGGTGGTGGGACATACACATTTTAATCTCACATATCCAATTCAAATTCAAATGATGTAACATATGGTTGTTCTATAATATGAAACAATCCGAATAATTTTGAAACATATATATATATATATATATATATATATATATATATATATATATATATATATATATATATATATATATATATATACAGAGAGAGAGAGAGAATAAGGGAGATGATATGACACCACACTCTCAAATGAGGGTGGCGGTGTTGTGGCACCATCCCAGTCCTCTATTTCAAAAAATTAAATTTTTTGGCAAATTACACTTAACCTCCTTCCCTCCCCTCCCCTTTCCACTATCCCCAAACCTGGTACCCCTTTCCCCCACCCCCCGTGCGCCGCCGACGCCCCCCTCCCTTTCGCGCTGCCAATACCTCGTGCGTCGTCCCGCCTCCCGTCTTCCTTGCGCTGCAAACCCAACCCCCCTTCATCCCTCCCCCCCACCTCGCATGCAGCCCCGCGCCTCCACCCTCTTGCACCTCGCCGGCAACGGCCCTCGCCTTGTCTGCAGCCATGCGTCCCCTCCCCTCCCTCTGGTGTCGTCGGCGCACGCGTGACGCGGCGCGGGGTGGTGGCCGACGCACGCGTGAGACGACGAGGGGTGGTGGTGGTGGGGGGTGCCGGCGGTGGGTGCTGGAAGGGTGGTATTGGATTTGGGGAAGGTGAAAAAGAGAGGAGAGGGGGTTAAGTGTAATTTGTCAATTTTTTAAAGGACTGTGATGGTACCACATCACCGTCAACCTTATTTGAGAGTGATGTACCATCTCACCTCCCTTATTCTCTCTTTATATATATATATATATATATATATATATATATATATATATATATATATATATATATATATATATATATATATATACACACACATACACGTTAACCTTTGTGCATCCCTCTCCGGTGAGCCAGTGACCGCTACGTTAACCTTTGTGCATCCCTCTCCAGTGAGCCAGTGACCGCTACGTTAACCTTTGTGCATCCCTCTCCGGTGAGCCAATGACCGCAAACACTACATCTATGTAGACATCATTAGGAAAATCAAAGCAATGGAAGCAACTTCAAAAATAACAATCAAACATCACTAAAATGGAGCTCAAAGGTAATTTTTAACACATTTTATCATATTATATATATGCCTACAACCAAATGTTTATAATCTTCTTACAACCGTCACGTGGCGGCCACGTGACGACCATCCATTGAAGGAGAGAGAAGAGGTGGGACCCGATGGCTGTCCGGTTGACCACCACGTGGCAGAAACGACACGTGACAGCCGTCGTTGGAGGAGAGGTGGGGCCAGGTGTGGCCCCACATAGCAGAGGGTAGAGATGGTTGTAAGAAAATTATAAGTATTTGATAGTAAACTTAGCATTATTGTATTTACAAACAATAGATTTTTTTTTTTTACTTGACAATATAACCAAACACACATCCAAACCCTCCGTACAAGACAACAGTTACAAGTGAAGCAATTGACAATATAAGCAAGTGAATAGAAGAGGTAGAGCTGAAAACCTGGTAAGTTACTGTGATGTTGCAAACTTGAAATTTTTAAAAAAAATTCAATATAAATGGGCCGGACGGGTCCCCATTTATTTTGGAAATAAAATTCGTTCGTCCCATTTATTTTACGGTTTTTTTGTATAAAGTAATAAATTTATATAAAATTATAAGAAAAGGGAAAAGTTAGATGAAATTGTATGGAGGAGGAGGACCCGCCAACTCAGTTGGCGGGGTGCAGTGGTCGAGAGTAACTCGCCAACTGAGTTGGCGGGGCGCACTCCTCGAGAGGCCGCTCGCCAACTCAGTTGGCGAGTGATGCTGAGTTGGATTCTCAGCCCACCAACTGAGTTGGCGAGTGATGGTTTAGGGTGCGAGCAGTGACCGTTGCACTTTGCTCACCAACTCAGCTGGCGAGTAAGGATCCGTTCACACAATTAGCCGTTGCACAACGGCTATTACATTCAACACTCTCCCTCTATATATTTTCTATCTCAACCAAATCATCTCACACTCACTCTATTTCCTCTCTTCCCTCTAAATCATCTCACACTCACTCTATTTCCTCTCTTCCCTCTAGCAAAGTCTTCAACACTCTCTCTGTCTCTCTGCCGCTAGCAAAGCTTCAGTCAAAGTTTTGCCTGCAGCTAAAGTTCATTTGAGTTTTCTGTAGCAAAAGTTCTCAACCGTCATGGATCGTAGCGTAAGAATTGTATGCTCGCACGGCGGTAAAGTAAATGGGTTAAATTACGAAGGAGGAGAAAGTATAATTTTTTCAACTTATCCGAATATTAGTTTTGAAAATATACGTAATCATATTATTGAACATTGTTCTATTCATTATGATTTTATTCTGAAGTCTATTTTTTGTTCTAATTATTTTTTGATAGATAGTGAAGATGTATGGAATTATATTCTTGAGATTAATTCACAATTACGGTATATAAAAATATATGTTATTAAAGTAGCAGCAACCTTAGATAGTAGAAATAATAAATATTTTTCTGAATATCAGTATGTTAGTTCGGGTGCTAGTTCTTCTCAACAAATAGTTTCATTTATCCAAGAAGGTCATTCATCAGATGAATCTAACCATGTTGATGATAGTGACAACGACGATGGAAATAGTGATGATTTAGTTGAAAATATAGATTATATGGTAGATGATGATGTTGTAAAAGCTATCACTGATGAAGTATTTAAGGGACAATCATTTCCTAGTCGTTCTCACTTTAGAAGCTTTATAAGTAATTTAGCAATTAAATATAATTTTAGTTGTTCAGCTAGTGTTATGAATAATGCTCGTGGAATTATATATAGTTGTGATCAACCGAATTGTAATTGGAGAGTATATGTCAAATCTATTGGAAATGGCGATATAGTTAAAGTTAGTACATTAGAAAATCATCATTCTTGTTTAGGAAGACTTAGTACAGGACGTCATCGACTAGCTACCGCTTCATGGATTAAGACCATGATAATTGACATTATTAGAGATAACCAATCATACAGTCCATCACAAATTGTTAAAGATATATATAGGGAGCACCGTATACAAGTTAGTTATTCCAAAGCCTGGAGAGCCCGAGAGACAGCATTAGCTGAAATTAATGGTAGTTATGATGAGGCATACGCTAGTCTTGAGGACTACTGTTATAGAATTATGGAGACAAATTCAGGTAGTACATGTTTTATTAAAACTGCCGAAAATAATAGCTTCCAACGAATATTTATTTGTTATAAGTCATGTATTGATAGATTTTTAAGGGGATGTTTACCAATTATTAGTACTGATGCTACATTTCTTTTGTCTAAATATCAAGGTATCTTATTTATTGCTTGTGCTCACGATCCTAACTATCAATTATATCCTATAGCTTATGCTGTTGTTGAAGGTGAGAATAGTGATTATTGGTCTTGGTTTTTAAATTCTCTTAAAATATCTTTTGAAAGTTGTTTTAATGATTGGAGTACAATTTCATTTATATCTGACAAGCAAAAGGGATTAATAAATGCTGTTCGTGCTATTTTTCCTGCATCTCCTCTTTTATTTTGTATTCAACATTTTAAACAAAACATGAAAAAAGTTACCAAAGAACAAGTATTTCAACACTTGTTAGACTCGCTTGCTAGATCATATAATAAAACGGATGCAGAGAGTGTGTTTGATATAATTAAAGCCGAGAACATAATTTTGTACGATTGGCTTATTGGTGTAAATGATGAAAGTCGTTGATTTGAACATTGGATAACAGCGTATGCTACTTGTCCTAAATTAGATATTAACACTTCTAATCTTGCTGAATGTTTTAATAGCTGGATTAAGAAATTATGAGATAAGCCAATAACAATACTTCTCGATGGTATTAGAGCCAAGATTATTACACTTCATGACAATCGTAGAAAGAATGCTGAAAATATAGACACAGATTATTGTCCGAAGATGTTAAAGAACATGGCTTCTATTATCAAAGAGAAGAATCACCTAGAAATATTAGCTATTGATAGTTATAAGTTTGAAATAATAGACTGGGCAACAAGTAGAACCTATATTGTTAATATAACTGACAGATCTTGTACATATTTTAGATGGTACCATACTTATATACCATGTATACATGCATATTTTGTTTGTAGATATTGCAATATTAGTATTGATAATTTTTATCCTGCAGTATTTTCGACAAAAACCTTGAAAAGTGTATACGCACCAAAAATGGAGCCAATTCCAGTTCCCTACAAGATCCAAGCTCCTTCGATAAGAGGACAAATTAGGGTGCCAGATGTAAGACGCAAAGCCGGAAGACCAAAGAAGAACCGCATCAAACCCCGGGATTCATCAACGAGAGATCTACGTTGTAGTAATTGTGGTGTGCTATGGGACACAACCGAAGAAGATGTACTAGTCAACCGAGAGAGTAAAATAGAATTGTTCAATACCCAAATATTGTAATAAAAAACCATTACAAATCATACAAATATTGCAATCATACAACGTTACAAATTATCTACTCATCCTCGTCCTCGTCTTGTTGAGTTTCGGTAGGCAGCGGTGTTGATGGAGTCGAAAAAAATTGTGTGAATATCTGGTAGCATTCATCTCCAGCAGTCTGGTAGCTCGGACCCGCTCCAGCATACTGGTCACTCGGGCCTACTCCAGCATACTGGTAACTCGGGCCCACTCCAGCATACTGGTCACTCGGGCCCGCTCCAGCATACGGGTAACTCGGGCCCGCTCCAGCATACTGGTAACTCGGGCTCCCTCCAGCATACTGGTCACTCGGGCCCGCTCCAGCATACTGGTCACTCGGGCCCGCTCCAGCATAATGGTCCTCTGCAGTATCCCTTCTCCGACGACGACGAGAGTGTCTCTGTCGTACTAAGCCGGTCGGATAGTCCGGTGGAAGACGTGATTGTACTGGAGGCATTTCCGATTCCCGTCCAATACCCAGATGCTCAACACGAGTCACAAGTTCCTCCATAAGACGCCGACTGTCTGGGGAAAGGTTTCTATGAGGTCGTTGTAAGTGTTTTTGGTATACACCACTCTGAAATTTCAAACTTGTAAATTAATATATTTATCATATCTATGTATATGTATTTTTGAAAGTATAATGAAGTCATACCAAATCATGCATTCCATCGGCAAAAGCACGCAGAGTAGAATCATCTACGGATCTATTCTTGGACCTTTGCTCCTCATAGTGGTATACTCGGTTGCTCATAAGAGGGCATCCCCACCATTGCCTATAGTCCAGGCTACCCATGTCTGCAAAATATAAATAAAATTTTAGCAAACTATTTACACTAAATCAATACGAATAATGAGTAACTTATAACTTACATTCCTCAGCAGAATTTAGTCTGGAAGACATGTCCCTCACACTATAATTCCCGAACCGATTATTCCAGTCAGCAACGAGACCAAGGATTCGTTGTAATGCATTTGATGCCTCATAACCAACTGTCGGTGGATCATCGGGAATTATTGGGCTCATTTTGAATTGCCGAAGAACACGGTCTGCCGGATGGTACATGGTGAACCGATCATATATAATATGAGATCTGTGTAAAGTAAATGCATATGATGTCCTCTTGATTTCTGGAGCATCAGGTTCACATGAGTAAGGTAGCCAGGTAAGCTATTTAAAGATATTGTATCAATTAGATGTGATGTTTATCTACGATCAAAACTTAAATGATTTAAAAATATTTATTGCATATTTAAAAATTACCTCATGATACTGAAGTGTATCAAATTGGCTACGATAAAGTGATACACTCCTGTATTGGTAGTGTTGATAATCCACTACATCTGTAGGCCAGCGCATAGCAACTGAAAATACTCCAACATCACTGAGAATGCTAGTAACAGGCCTACCAATATAGAAGTGCTCGTAGGACCAGAACTATAAAACAAAAATATGACATTAGTACAAACAAATTTTGCGTATAAAATTACTCTAACTTTTTAAGGTCTTTCATTCATACCTGAATCAGTGAAATACATCCACAAATACTCTTGCGATTGGATCTCACAAATTCTGTCAGATTGGCGTATAAAAAGGCAAGAGTAGCAGCTCCCCACGCATGCTCAGTAGGTTTTGTCAAATCATCCAAGAATGGTAGAAGCTGTACATTTATCATATTTTTTGATGCATCGGGAAATAGAATTGTACCACATAAACAGAGCAGATACGCTCTAGTGCAACGAATGACCTGGATATATTAAGTGTTATATAGACACTAAATTAAGTCATAAACAAATTTACTAATAAAAATACATACCCGTATTTCATCTACATCAACTACCCCGTCAATAGTGTGATGTAGGTCCATGAAGTTGCCACGGAGCCATGTAAACTTCACAAAATTGTCGTCTTTTATACCTGATGGAGGGCTAACACCGAGATACCTCTTGATCAGATCAGATTCCTTTAAGTGCGGATCAAAATATATAGCGTTACCTTTAATAGGTAACCCTAGTATATTTGCCACATCAAAAAGGGTGATCGTCATCTCGCCGAATGGGAGTTGGAAAGTGTTGCGTTCGGGGCACCAACGCTCCGCAAGACTTACAACTAAATAAAAATTGTGGATTAAATATCTAACACGATCTATATAGTGGAATCCAAAGGATTCCACCAAAGACTTTTGGACCGAATTTAGCTCCCACGTACGATAATTTCTTTCGGTCCGCCAATGTACATGGATCCGGGTTCGTAAACCAAGATCATGGTCGTATAACTATAAAAAAATATATACATTATATTTTGTGTGTAAATTACTAAAGTTGAAAACTTGTAATTTCAAAAATTATCTCGCTAGTAAATATCTGACTAGAAATGTGGTCTTCATATTGCTTAATAATAAGCTGGGTAGTCGGTCCACCAGGAATACGACCGTCATTGTGGGTAGCCATCTCCAAAAATGTTGATTATAAGATGTGAGTAGGAGGAAGAGGATTGCTGTGAGTAAGGAGGAGGAGGAGGAGAAAAATGTGTGAGGAGGAGGCTTCGGTAGTGGGGGGTGTTTATAGGGAGGGAAGGGGAGGGGATGGGGGAAGTTAAGGGGATGGGGGGGGGGGGGGTCTCCGAGAGAAGGGGAGCGGTCGTGGGTGGGTGGTCTCCGAGGAAGGAGAGGCGTCAGGAATCCGAGGGAAGGTAAGAGAGCGGCCCGCCAACTGAGTTGGCGAGCGGTCTCTCGTAGACTGCGCCCCGCCAACTGAGTTGGCGAGCAGTCTCTCGTGGACTGCGCCCCGCCAACTCAGTTGGCGAGTAGTCCTCCTCTCTGCAATTACTTCCAACTTTTCTCTTTTTTTATAATTTTATATAATTTTATTACTTTATACGAAAAAAATGTTTATTTTACATGTTCCGATCTGTCTCGATCCATTTGAATATAAAGTTTTAAAAATCAGACTTGTTTGAGCAATATACGGTTCGGTCCGAAACGAAATTGCAGAAACTGGACCCTGATGTCCAGCCGTACTCGACAGTACTATTTGATAATTAGTTGTAGAAAATTATTCAAATTAGTTATAATTTATAATTTTTTTCACCGACACGTTTGTGACCATTATGTTTTGTTGTCAAAAATCATCTTCTTGTCATGTAGATGGCATATAAACGTACATGGTCCTAGTTGTTTCATTTACCTCATCTCTCTTAATTCTGGCCATCCCTTATCTTATTATCTTTTGTTACTATATCCTACCCTATTTTGTATTTGTATGAATGCCATTTCTAACTCTGGCCCATAAAAACATGGCCCATGCATTAATGGCTCTCTCTAGCTCCGTAGGAAGCAGTACTACACTGAATCGGTTCAGTCGACTAAACTTCGCGTCATATCCGTCTACCGTTATATTTTCCTACTTGAGATGAAGAAACAGACCATAAAGAACATTTCAAACATTGGCGAGGAAGTACCTCTCGTTGAAGAGTTTGCAGAACTCTCTCCAAGTCTGGTTTCCACCTAGACGTTTCTTCTCTGCTTTCCACCAATGGTGAGTATTGTCCTTAAATAGGAGATCTACTGTCGTCATCTACAGATTTTCTGGAAACTGTGATGCCTTCAACAACTTCTCTTTGCTAATAAGCCATTCAGAGACTTCTAGTGGAGTCTCGGTATCCTTGAAAGGCTCCGGGTTCATCAGAGTGAAACCCCCTAATGTTGCCCTTGTAGGGTCGTGGCACTAGTACTGATGTCGGAGCTGGTGGTGGAGGTGGAGGCATGTTCACTATAGCTAACAGAGCTTGTCTCATCAGTTTATTTTGTTGCCACTGAGCTTATAATGTAGCTGCAGGAACTGGTTCATGTATTCCCGCCAGTATGAGAGAATGGCTGCGGAGGTGGTACATAGGGTATCTGCAATGCGAAATGAGTTATAAACAAAAGAGGTAGTGTTAGCATATACCCTCCTTGGGTACTACAGTATGTTTCTCCTGATGTCCCACTTGAGGTGCTGAATATGAGAGTTCTATTGAACCGATGGTGGTGTCATGCCTGTCTGCAGTGGCTGTCCTTGCTGGAGTGGTGTGCTTGAGGAAACCATCGAAGAAGGTTGAACTCCTGATTCCTTCCGAGTTACTGAATCGCATGAGGTGATGGCTAGAGTAGAAACACGTCCACTATGAAGGTTCATCTATCTGGACATGAAGGTAAGGACAACGTTAGAACATATTCAAACTAAATACGAGTCAAGCAGTCAAACGAGAGTTCGATATGAAAATCAAGGGAGGTGATTAAATACGTGGATAATATACTATATTATATTCCTATATGTAGGCTTGCTTGATACAGTAACATAATCGAAACAATATTTTCTATACATGCATGCGCCACCACAAAAATATGTCACGTCCTAGTCCCAAATACATAGGACTAGGATATACAATGATACCAGTTGGTATGTATACATAGGCTACTCCAATATATGGAACCCACAAATACACACGTGCATTGTAATATGATTATATCTCATAAACAAATAGATCACAGTCATGGATACAACTATATCTCGTCCACAGAAGTAAAGGAAATAACTAATCAACCAGATCAAATTAATCAAGTACGAAGTAGTCCAAAAGAACTAATAGCCGAGTGAAGAAAAATCCACTACCAAATGACTATTTAAAACTAGAATGAAGATATAGTTTGACCTCCAAAATAAATAATATAAAGAGTGTCAACTAAAAAGGTCCATCAACTAGATAATCAAAGAGATTCAGAGGAAAATACCTCATCGACTTAGAATAAAGAATCCGCTTCTGGTCTATACTCCTGAGGATAATTCTGATTGTCTATACCTGAAAGAAAGGCATGTCCTCAGAGGTACGTAATAAAATGCATAATATACATGCCATAATAATACTGTAATAAACAATCACAAGGTCTTATAACCATTCTAGGTGAAACATACACTTTTGCGGACAGCTTTCCTAAGCATGGGCTCTCTGGCTAAAATGGGATCGACATAATTTCCCTTAGGAACTAAGGGCCATAACATGCATAAAGTTTCCACGAAAGTCAGAGACCATTCGTAAAAATATATATAACATGGTCATCATACCCGAGTCTCCGGCGAAGCTTACTAACTGTTCTTCCCATCCCATGCTCCTATCAATGTCATATCCACAACACAATCCATTTAATAACTACTAAGGCTTTCTAATAAGACTCTCTAATAGGATTTATGTCCCATCTGTCGCACTTCCCATACGTACCGATGACCAGTTGAATATGTAAGTCTGTATCCAACATGAGACTCACAACTCATGGAACACATGCGTCATGACCAAAGGAGATATAGAGATACCTCATAATCATGGGGTGTTCTTATAATATTAAGTCAACATGGATAGTAAAACAAAAAGACAAATAGACGACGCATTACGCCGTTGCACCCAAGTCTTTCTTGGATGCACAACTTAATAGCATAAATAAATAAAGATGTAACATGTTAAAATAATTATAAATAAACAGTAATCATGGTAATGTATACTTGCCTGAAGGTGGTTTGATGATGTGATGACGTCTAAATAGTCAACATGTCAAGTCAACGAAAGCAGAAAATATAGAAGTGGAACAAACATCTTCAAAAGCTGAAATAAATATCGTCAATTTTTTTAGAATGGGCGAGAAAGTCAAAATAGCCTACCTATAAATCCAGTTGCATACATGACAAAAAATAATAGTTAGGGTCAAAGCAGGGTCCGCATGTTGTCAACTTTGCACCAAAAAATGTGTCAGAACTAAAAATATCTAAATTTAGAATATTATAGGTCAAAAGAATTCTAAACGACGATACAAACTCAATGGTATATCTAAATTTGGATTCCGATTAGCCAATCACAATTTTCTGTCAAATCGGATCGTGGTGTCTGTGAAACGGCGATCCGGTTGACTGATTCCGAATCGGATGAAAATTGGGTCACAAGACAAGTCAGATGCTGTGAGTCCAATGGCATAAGTTTTATCGTGATACGATGATCGAGCACAAAGTAATTGAGAAATTTTCAAAAGTACCGATATAGAGACTTTTGACGGATCGCACACAAGCGACCAATTCAAATTTCGTCAAAGCCCACGTCGACAGATATTGTACGTTCCTTTCAAAGAAATTAGTAGCCTGGATCAAGCTAGTAAAAAAACCCACATCAAATATTGTATTTTCTCGTATCATCTTCCCTCAAATGGGTGAAGATACCCCAATTTTGGATCTTCTCGTGGTCGGTCTAGCAATCTTGGACACTGTTTTGATAAATGACGAGGTTGTCCATTTTGTTGGGACCAATTATGTATCGTAAGTTTTTAATATTTTAAAAAAATAATTTTTCTTGATCTTTATCATAGTTTTTGACAAGAAAATAATGTACAAAAATTTATAAAGTTTATATCGTTGTGATGTTGTTTATATTGGCTACAATGCTGTTCAATTAGATTTTTAAATACCTAGAATCCTGACAGATAATTGCCTTCCTATATAGGGTTCATAAGTAAAATTTTGTCAACATATTAATACAGTTTTAGTCAGTTTTTGAGGTTTTTACATGGGTTTTTAACATGATTTAAATCAATACAAGCCGCAACAAAGATCTGAATGGGTCTGTTATCCGTAAGTCTTCTTTTCCTTCCTCACCAGCTAGCCTATCAACAATACCTGATGATGCGAGGCCTCAGTTTCATTATTACAGCCCGTAATCTATCTGTCTTATGCAAAAGATGGGATATGATGTCTAGAAGGTCAAAGGTCTGAACTTTGGTAAATGATAATGCATCCCGTTATAACCCCAAAGTTGTCCTGGTAAGTCCCATTGCGGGCTGGAATACGATGATAGCAGCACGCAGAATCGTTCCAGCAAGGTTAAAAGAAGCCATACAAGGAGAAAGATAAAATCCTGTCACATGGTTCTTCTTTCTCCAATACATGAAGAAGTTATGACCGACACTAGATCTAGAAAGGAGTATCTCAAGAATTATGAACCTACTCAAGAAAATGCTCCTCATGTTCCACCAACAACTGCTGAAGCTGGTCCGTCAAAACCCACAGCAACAGAAAAGTGGAAGCAGAAAGAGGTTTGGTTTGACAAGTCTCTGAAGAAAAATCCACCCCAGGGACTTGAGAGGCTATACAACTTAGATATATTGGAGCAGCTTGCCAATACTCCAGCCCGACTTTCCATCTTCGAGTTATTTCGTTTGTCGAAGGAGACTCGTGATACCTTGAGCAAAGCACTGATCCATGCAGATTCATGTCTATCTTAACTCAAAACTTGTAAACTCCCTCGACCAGATTTCAGTAATTTAGAATTATTTTTAGCTAATTAGAAATTTTGTAACTTTTTAAATTTTATTTTGTTTACATATCCTATTGATTGTGCACCTATACTTCACACAATTATTTAGGACATTACACTAGCTGTAATTCCCAAACAAAATTCATATACCTGCCCTAGACTTATTAAAATATTTTCCTAAATTTTGTGCAACTCTCAGATGCTTTATTTTGAGCTTCGTCTGAGACGCACAAATATCGTTACAAAAGTCTGTATTTATTTCCTATTTTATTTCTTGCTCTTTACCCATCTCTGTACCCTTAGAGATTAAGGACCAACAGGCACCTGTTTTACCCAAACAAAAATACGATAATATTCTACTCTAAATATACTACAATTAGAATATTGACACCGTAGTAAAATTATGACCCTACCTGCCTCTAAATAATTATAGAACACCGTGCGCAGTATTTATTAAATAATAAATACGATGACCCGTATCACCAAGAAACCAGGCCCTGCCCCTGCCCAGACTCACCCCCCCACCCCCTCAGGACCCACCCACAGCTTTTCTCTCTCAATTCTGAGCATTTTAGTATTTTCTGGGAACAGGGTAATTTATCAGACAAATTGCGTAATTACGCAAAATACCAATTTTGGGACCTATTTGTAATTTAGGAAATTTTAGGGGTTTTTATGCAAATTTCCATTGTGAGGTGGCATCACCTCATTGGTTGGTGAATGTGGACCGCACACGTGTCATGTGGGACCCACAAATGGCTGCATAAATATCCCAAAAACCCAAAATGACCTAACTACCCTTGAACTTTCCCCTAATTACAAGAATGCCACTCCCCCTAAACCTATATAACCCGACCCCCCCTCTCATTCCCAACTCACTCCACACCCTCTCCGGCCACCCTCCGACCACCGGACCCCTGCCCAACCACTCGCCACCTCCCTGCCCTCCTCCCCGACCACCGGAGCCCCGCCTCAGCCGGCCGCTCCGCCGCCGGCAGCCCCCGCAAGCCAACTCCCCCAACACCAACACCCACAGCCACCACCACTCGAACCACTTCCACCACCGCCTCCGACCACCGAGCACCCCCACCACCACCACCACCCGACTCGCCACCACCTCCTCCACCATCCCGACCGACTCCCACCGCCCCACGACCACCCCCACCGCCGCTAGCTCCGCCACAGCAACCCCCCCGACCCCCGACCACAGAACCCCCTCACCTTCGACCGCCTCTAGCCGCCTCCACAGCCACCGTAGACCCTCGCCACCACCACCAACCTCACCGCCACACCTCCCTCCGTCGATCCCTCACCCTGCACCACCGTCTCCGCCACCGCTCCGCCGCCGGCAGCCCTCGCAAGCAGCTGCTGTTGCTGCTCCTCCGGCCACCTCCGGCCGCCTCCGCCGCCGTCCTCCCGCCGTCGACGACTTGGGGGTCCCACCTGTCAGTAGGTATACTCCTACCCCCTATAAAAATACGTATATATGTATATTCCTATATACATATGCATATGTATATGTATATGTATATATATATGTATATATTTATATATATTAATATATATATATCTATAATATATATTATTATATATATAATTAAATATTATATTAATATATATATTATAAATACTATAAATACAGAATATATATGTATTTACATTCTAATTTTTTATTATTATTATTTATTTATTTATATATATATATTATTATTATTTTATATATATATGTCTTTTTTTTTCTTTCTTATATATATATATCTATATATATATATATTTATTTATATATAGTATAATTATATATATACATATATAATATATATGTATATATATGTATGCTTTTTATTTATTATTATGTATTTAAATTCCTGCATTTTACTTTTCTTTTATATATATATTAAATATTATATACTATATAAATTAGTACTGGATAATACAGTACATATGTATGTATATATATATTTATATTTCCTGCAATGTCTTTTCAATTTATTATATATATATATGTATATATATATATATATATATATATATATATATATATATATATATATATATATATATATATATATATATATATATATATATATATCTATATATATACATATATTATTATCTACCTATCTAATGTATACTATAGTGCTGAATAATACAGCACACACACACACACACACACACACACATATATATATATATATATATATATATATATATATATATATATATATATATATATATATATATATATATATATATATATATATATATATATATTTGCACTGTCATTTCAATTATTGCCTATATATATTATCTATATATATATAATATATACTACATAGTGCTGGATAATACAGCCTATATATATATATATGTATATTTACATTTCTCGCACTGTCTTTCAATTTATTATATATGTATATATATATTATATATATAATATATACTATATAATATAGTACTGTATAATACAGTACTGTATAATACAGTACATATATATATGAATTTACTTTTGCCCTATCTTTTCATTTATTTATATATATATCAGAGGTTACACCCTGCTAATATTATATTACTATATATATATACTACTATATATACTATATATATATATATATATATATATATATATATATATATATATATATATATATATATATATATACATATTATAATACATATATACTATATGTATTTATGAATATAAGTATATATAAATATATCTCTATATTATACTCAGAATATTCACAAACCCTGTATGTTTAACAGGAGATAGCTCCAACACAGCCAGTGACCTCCTGTCACCAGCTCCTACAAACCTGACTGTGAGATCAGGATTTCAACACTATCAAGGAGTAGGCAAGTATACCTTGCCAAGTTACTGTTTAAACTCAAATATTGCTATATGCTATGTTTTCTGAATTCCAGATAACTATGAATACCTGAGATTGCCTCGGGTACAGTCAACAGATACGTTGACTTGTAACATAATTAACTTAGTCTTTTCAGACCTACCAACATCTGTGAGGGTATCCTAATATCCTCCTAGACCCTACCACGGGAACACACAATATGGTTGTAATACATATTGGGATGCGAGCTGCGTATGTGATTAGCTACCAGTACGTGTGACACGCATCACGGTTTAGCACAATCAGGAAAACTCAGGAAAAGTACGACTTGGCATTTAGCTACATTGGGCGGGAAAGATAACTAGTAGACGTATGGGACGCCCCCTCCTTGAGTCTTTATCCTTCGTACCATGCTCCTCATGGTCGATTGCAGAGCTACCCGTGTGTCCGGGGGTATATGACACATATACTAGCCAGTCAACACGATTGGTGAATTAAGTCAGCATATGTCAAAACTACACATTCCATTGCGTACTACAAGGTCTTTACTTGCATTTCACTTAGATGGTTAGCACCCTGTATTTATTTATTTATTCAGTATTTTCATACCTGACATGTTATTTCCTGTATCTTGTTATGTCCCACTGAGGACCTGGTTCCCTTCCAGATTTAGACGAGGCCTTCTATCCCACGGTGTATGGACCAGGACAGGAGACTAGGCATGCCACCGAGGAAGAACTAGAGGAGACACTATCAGAATCTACCTGATTCTGGGAGATGTTCTCTTGGCGATGGAGATGTTTTGCTAGATAGACGTTGCTCAGTCTATCTTGTTTTCTGTACTATTATTATATTTTGGCAGCGGGTTGTTCCCACAAGATGTGTAATATGACATTATCAGACTCAGCATTATATATATATTCAGCACTACTTTCTGACATTTTCTGTGGATGAGATAGATTTGCCTGTACGAGACTTGTAGTATTCTAGGACAGCGTAGCACGTTCCTTTGGGTCCATCAAAATGGATTAAAACCCTAGTGACGTGTCAGCTGGCCAATGCCAGGTGGTCTAGTTTCTTACATTTTGGGACTGGGGCGTGACATGATTTTAGTGGTGGCCCATGCAGGTCGTGTTCATTGCTAGTGGTATGATGACATGCCCAGCAAGCCTGCAATAGGATAGAAATGCTAGGTCTCATCCACACTGACTTCATTAAAATTTTTGCATCTTGCTTGATTATAAATTATTAATTCCTTGTGTTTTTCTAATTATTCTATTTTTTTCAGAAAAATGGACATACCCGGAGGACATACGATTGATGGGGCTGACCCAGCAACAGACCCCTCGCCCGATGTCCAGGGAACCCCATCCACCCCGAGGGACCCATCCCCGAGACGGATGTTGGTCTACCCAACGACTCCATACCTTCCCCAGAACCCTGCCCAGACAGGAACACCAGCCCAGCATGAAGGGCAAATATCGCAGACAGAGACACCACTGCCTCCACATCCCTCATTCCCTGCCCAGATGCCTCAGCTTGAGGGACAAACTCAGATGTTCCAGTTCCTCCAAGATATGATGCAAACTCAGTGGCAGCAGACTGAAGCCCTGAGACAATCTCAATGGCAACAGACTGAGGCCTTGAGACAGACTTTGATGGCGGCCTTGGAAAGAACGACTGCCCCAGCACCAGCACCTGTCCAACCAATGGGCACAGTCAAAGGCTTCCGCCAGATGAACCCAAAAACCTTTAAGGGCAGCGAATCCCCAGAAGAGATCTCAGATTGGATCTCCAATACAGAAATGCTGCTAGAAGGCTCGCAACTTACCCCCGATCTATGGATGACCGCCATAAGAGCTCAACTCTTAGGCATGCCCATCACTGGTGGGAATCCATAGAGCGTAGCGTCGGCAAGGATCAAACCTGGGAATAATTTTTGGAGCACTTCAATGCCAAGTACTTCCCTGCAACAGTCCAGAATGCCTTATACTCCCAGTTCCTTCATTTGGAACAGGAAAACATGACTGTTGATGCCTACGACGCGGAGTTCAGCAGATTAAGTCGATTCGGTACCATCTTGATACCGAATGAACTGGAGAAGGCCAAAAGATTCCACCACGGCCTCACCTGCGAGCTCCAGAGGTATACGACATCACAGTCAAGGATCTCCTACGAGGAGGTTCTTGCAGAAGCGAGGGTGCAAGAAGCTATTGGCCGAGGAGCGAGACGCTCAAATCCAACCTTCCCGGCCAAAAACCAGCAAGGGGCAGGAGGCCCTATCCGTCGTCCACAAAATCAGACGCAGCAGACGACGGGGCCCTACCAGAAGAAGGAACTCCCGACTTGTCACTTCTGTGGCAAGAAGGGGCATTATATCAATGACTGCAGAAAGAAGAAAGGACTCTGCCTAGTATGTGGAGCTAGCCAACATATGGCTAGGGACTGTCCACAACGCAAAAATGGAGCCCCAGGCCAGAAGACGCAGACCTCAACAGGAGGTACACATCCTTCGATATCTGGAGGATATCAGAAAGGACCACCTCTGGCCACTCTGGAGAGCCAGTTCAAGGCTAGACAACAATCCGGAGGACAAAGGCATGGACAAGCCTTTGCTTTAGCTGCAGTTGTCGAAGAACCTGAAAGAGAAACCATCGTAGGTACCATTTTAGTACCATCATTACCTGCAACCGTATTATTTGATTCTGGCGCAACCCTGTCATTCATATCTAGTAGTTTCGTAGCCATGCATAAACTAATCACTTCCCTGCTACCCAAGTGCTGGAAAATTCTTATTGGAGGAGGTATTGTTCCAGTTACCAACATTATTAAAATATGTTCAATAGTTGTTTGTAGTAGAGAGCTAAGAGCACAATTTTTGGTACTCCCAATGCCAAATTTCGACGTCGTCTTAGGCATGGACTGGTTAATCCAGAACAATACTATCCTAGACTGCCGAAAAGGTAGTATCACCTTTAGACCACCAGGACACCCGGAGTTCGAATACGTACGAGGTACCATCGAGCAAGGAGTGGGCCAGACTCCTAGAGCTTACATGGCGATGGAGATAGAACCCCTAGCACTCGTTGCAGAATTCGAAGACGTATTCCCGGAGGAATTGCCAGGCCTACCACCTGACAGAGAAGTAGAGTTCACTATTGAGCTGATACCCGGAGCTGCACCGGTATCCTCAAATGTGTACCGATTGGCGAAGAAGGAGCTTGACGAGCTGAAGCTGTAACTTGAAGAATTGTAAATCAAGGGATTTGTTCGTCCTAGTGCATCACCCTGGGGAGCACCAGTGTTGTTTGTACCAAAGAAGGACGAAACATATCGGATGTGTATTGATTACAGAGCCCTCAACGCTTTGACAATAAAAAACAAGTACCCCTTGCCGCGAATTGACGACCTGTTCGATCAACTGACGGGAGCTGTGGTATTCTCAAAGATAGACTTAAGATCAGGCTATCATCAAGTCAAGGTACGGCGAGAAGACATTCCAAAGACAGCATTCAGGACTCGCTATGGTCATTACGAGTTTCTGGTGATGCCTTTTGGACTGACTAATGCACCAGCCGTATTCATGAACCTGATGAACAGAGTCTTCCACCAATATCTGGACCAGTTCGTGGTAGTCTTCATCGACGACATCTTGGTGTATTCAAAGAGCCACGAGGAGCACGAAGAACACTTGAGACTAGTACTAGAGACGCTAAGACGTGAGAGCCTTTATGCTAAACTAAGCAAGTGCGAGTTCTTCCTTGATCGTATCACTTTTCTGGGACACGTGATCACAGGAGAAGGCATCTCGGTGGACCCAGCAAAGATCTCATCTGTCGAGACGTGGCCAACTCCGACCAACGTTTCAGAGGTGAGAAGCTTTCTAGGACTTGCCGGATATTACCGGAGGTTCGTAGAAAACTTTGCAAGAATCGCGGAGCCAATTACCCGACTTACCCGCAAGGATCAGGAGTTTATCTGGTCTGAGGAATGCCAGACAGCTTTCGACGAGTTGAAGAAGCGTCTGACTACTGCCCCCATCTTGACCATACCATCTGGATCCGGAGGTTTCGTCATCTATAGCGATGCATCCGGAAAAGGATTGGGTTGTGTCTTAATGCAACATGGGAAAGTGGTAGCTTATGCCTCAAGACAACTGAGGACTCATGAGAAGAATTACCCCACTCACGACTTGGAGCTTGCCGCAGTCATCTTCGCCCTGAAGCTATGGAGACATTATCTATACGGCGAACGAGTGGAGATATTCACCGATCATAAGAGCCTGAAATACGTCTACACTCAGAAAGACCTGAACCTAAGACAAAGACGATGGCTCGAAGTGTCACGACCCGTACCCGATGTAAGGATTCTAGTCGGAAACAACGTCCAGCCTACGTCGCAGAATCGGCGGTAGAACGCTGTCTAGATAGTCTATCTAAAGTAATGAACCACCAATAATGATAGAATACTCAATCACAGAACTAAGATAGAATGAGCACGAATCAGATAAGAATAGAATAGTCATCATACAACTCATGAGTTTAAAATAATACATCAATGAGTCTGAAGAGTAACAAATAAGCTGGAGACAAATCCAGTACAAAAGAATACTATCATACTACAAAGCTACACTCCAGGGTCAACTGTCTCAGTTGGGATAAGTCCCTCTTGAGCCAGGGTCTCCGAATCTAAACCCACAACATCCTGGGGTCCATAATAGGTAGGGTACTCCTCAATGTCATCTGAAAAAATATATCCAGTCAGGAAAGGAGCAGAGTACATCTCTAACAGCAGTTCTAATCCATAATAAAAACTATGTAACAGTAAATAGCTATGGATAAACAAGATGCACAAAATAGATACAAGAGATATATAGACAATAAGAAAATACTGGAAAGAAATACAATAATGAACAATATGCCAATGAAACAATAATACTAATGTCTAAGTGTGTGAGTACTAGCTTAACATGTGATCGGCTTGGGCAAGATACAATGCGGCCTGGCTAATCATACGTGCGGTGCATGATCAACACTATTCGCTTACCAATACTTTATTCAATAGGGATTTGATCACATATCTATACTAATACTCCCCACCCCCAACTGGTATAATAGATCCAACCACGGTATGCTATGGCACTAGATTCCCCAAGAAGAGAGCGACTCCTCCCAAAAATCGGTGTCTGTACATGTACAAGATAACCAATGAAACAATACTTGCACCATATACACCATATACCAAGGAATAACATCTCATGACGAGATCCGGATATACCAATCCGTGTAACCATAGTGTCAAGAGAAACATGTATATCTACACTAGATACAACGAACATAGAGGATATCATAAATGAGAAACTATCAGAGAATGTACTCGCCTGAAGTCCAAAGAACAGTCTCACATATGTCTGACTCGATACCTCGAAGACCTAGATATAGAATACCACATTAATACAAGGTCCCGGAAAGAGAACAAGTCAAACTAGTCAACTTCTAGGTCAATAAATAAATTCTAAGTCAAAAGTCAACTATGGTCAACTCTAAAGTCAACTAAAGTCAAACATGGTCAAACCAAGGTCAACCTCACAATAAATCTATATAAATAATATAGAAATAAAATACAATAATTTAGGAATCAAAATTAGATCCCAATTGGTAACCACACAAAGTATACTAATAATACAATTAATGCACACTCTAAATAATGTATATACAAACCAATATTTATACAAATAAAATAATATATTATTATTAGTATTATACCTCACAAAACACCTATATATATACATATATATATATATACAAATATAATATATAATATATAAATTAAATCTGCCAATCGTCACTGAAAACAGTGAGCTGAAAATATAATTTAAATAAAACAGCTTATAGTGACAGTCTCAACTGTCACAGAAATTCTGTCACAGAAACTATATATACATAAACCACTGCTGATACCGTTTGATGACAGTTTCAAACTGTCACAGAAACCGTCGCTGAAGGGTTTGCCGCTCAAAACTGCCCGCAGCATTAATGACAGATCTGTCATTAATGCTGAACCACTGTTATAGCGGCTGCTGTGACAGACCGAATAATGACAGTTTTCAACTGTCATTAAACCACTGTCACCAAACAGAAAATATAAATATATATATATATATATATATATATATATATATATATATATATATATAAATATATATATACAATATATAAATCAAAATGCATATATATATATATATATAAACAATTTAATAACTATATACTTATATATATATACATACATATAAACTTACAAAATTAAAATACCAAACACATGCACATATGTACGTATTTTACATGGCTAGAAGCACACATAAAAATACATTCATTAAATTAACAATTAAATATATAATAATTATAAATAATATAATTACATATTTAAACACATAAATATATTTTATAAAATATTTATGTATAATTTATGTTATTAACATAAGTACATATATATTTGCACGCAAGAAAGCTACATACATATATTTATACACCACATTAGAACACATAGAAATATCTATAGATCTATGCTACAATAAATACCATAATAAATACACTAAAATAATATATAATATCTATATATATTTACTAATTATAAATGAAGAATTTAAAGCATAAATAATTAAATCTACATATAAACACACCAAATTGGAAAGTTTTACACCGTATCCCACTAGATCTAGGATATGCATGTGACACGAGTCCAACACACAACCAATTGCACCCCGAAGGACACAAACAAGTCACAATTAATATTTATGAATAAATCAAAGTGTCAAAAGTAGATCTATGTGTCCGTGTCAAAATACGACATGTACAAAGCCCCGTGTCGGAGGGAAACCCCCAAAATGGCACGTATCACCAAATAGTTGGGATACGAACCACAAGTACCCAAATATGGACACGACACAAGCCCCAAACACATAAGCACATGCCCAATTGATCTATAGGATCAATTGACACACACAACAAAATGTAAATTCGAAATTCCAACAAAATTGACACAAAAAGTACCATAACTTTCTCCATGGGTCTCCTATGAACACAAAATAAATCCCTATGGGTAGTACATACATATGGGTTGATTTTACATAATTAAATCTCAGATTTAGAAGCTATTTTAATGGAAAAACTAAATTATACCTATTGGGAGATGGATTCCCAATGAAACCTCCAATTGAGATGAACTTGCTTCCAAATTGTAGATCCTTGCTCCTCTTTGTAGATCCTTGCTTCCTCCTTCTAGATCCTTGCTTCTCAACTTTCTAATGATGAATTGGGAAGAATTTGGGATAAATTTGGTGGGGAATTGGAATAAAAATAGAGAGAATTTGGGAGTGAGAAATTCTAGATCTAGATTTGGAATGAGAATGAGAGGAGAGAGAAATTTCTCCCCCTCTAATATAGGCCGGCCATGCCCCCTTCCCCAAGCAATTATAAAATGTCCAATGTACCCCTTGGGGCCTCTCATGAAGAAATAATTAAGGAAGGAAGCTTCTAGTCTAATCACTTAATTAATTTAATCCATCTCCTTAACTATGGGCTTTCTAAATGGGCCAAGTCTAACTATTTAATTCATGTTGGTCCATGGGTCCAAACTACACTAGTTGGGTCCACTAAAATAAGTCCAAAATAATTAAATAACATCCAACAATAATTAAATAATACAACAAAAATTATTTACCATGCACAATATTTATTTAAATAGGAAATTACTAAAATACCCTTTTTCTTAAAATGTGGTAGTGACAAGTCTACCCTCCTTAAAATAATTTCGTCCTCGAAATTTAAAGATGAAAACTACCCCCAGAAAATCACAGAACAGAACTAAAGAATCACAATTAACTAATGAACAGAACATAACTAGAAAATAACATACCTCAAGGTACAAATAAATATGGATAACGCTCTCGCATGTCATCCTCTCTCTCCCAGGTAGACTCCCCCGGAGAGTGATGCCTCCATGCAATGCGCACCAAAGGAATAGTCTGGTTCCTCAGCACCTTCTCTTTCCGATCCAGAATCTCAACTGGCTGCTCTGGATAGCTAAGAGTAGGACCTACCTCTATCTCTGAGTGATCCAATACATGACTAGGATCTGCCACGTATCGTCTCAACTGTGACACATGAAACACGTTGTGCACTCCCTTCAATGCAGGTGGAAAGTCTAGTCTATAAGCAACTGCACCGACCCTCTCTAGAATAGTGAAAGGTCCGATGAATCGCGGACTAAGCTTTCCGCCTCCACCGAAGCGAATTGTGCCTCGTGTCGGAAAAATCCTCAGAAACACCAAACCACCCACCTAGAACAAAATACCATCTTAAGAACTTAATCTATAACAAACAAGAACAAGCACAAACAAAATTTAAACTATACCTCAAACTCCAAAGGTCTCCGATGGCTATCGGCCCAATGCCGCTGTCTGTCCTGCGCCACTCGAAGTCTGTCTCTGATCAACTGAACCTTCTCTGCTGCATCCACAACCATCTCTGGCCCAAGCAAAACTCTCTCTCCAACATCGTCCCAAGACAAAGGAGTACGACACCTCCGACCATATAGAGCTTCAAAAGGTGACATCTCTATACTGGCCTGGTAACTGTTGTTGTAAGCAAACTCTACCAAATGGAGATGGTCCTCCCAAGAACTCCCGAAATCTAGTACACAAGTGCGCAACATATCCTCAAGAGTCTGGATAGTCCGCTCAGACTGCCCATCTGTCTGGGGATGATATGCAGTACTGAACTTGAGCTGAGTGCCCAAACTCTCCTGCAAACTCCTCCAGAAATGAGAAGTGAAACGACTATCCCGATCTGAGACTATGCTGACTGGAACTCCATGTATCCTAACGATCTGCCTCACATACATCTCTGCCAGCTTCTTCGTAGACAAACCCTCCTTGAAAGGCAAAAAGTGGGCCGATTTGGTCAACCTATCAACAATGACCCAAATCGCGTCTTTCCCTCCTGGAGATCGTGGAAGTTCGGACACAAAATCCATAGTAATGTGTTCCCACTTCCACTCTGGAATGGGTAATGGCTGAAGTAACCCTCCTGGCCTCTGCCTCTCGGCTTTCACCTGCTGGCACACTAAGCATCTGGATACAAACTGTGCCACTTCCCTCTTCATGCTATACCACCACACACTCTCTCGCATATTCCGATACATCTTGTTAGCACCTGGATGTATGGAATACTGAGAGCGATGCGCTTCCTGCAACACCTCCTCACGCAACTCCCCACTAGGCACACACAATCTAACTCCATGCCTCAAAGATCCATCCTCTGCAATAGTGAAATCATCCTCCAATCCTGCTCTCACCTGAGCTCTGATACTCCTCAAAGATACGTCATCATACTGTGCTGCCTTGATCCTGTCTATCAAATCTGAGTGTATCTGCAGTCCCCACATCTGCATAGCACCACCAGGAACAATCACCTCAATGCCCAAGCTCTCCAAGTCCTCCAACAAATATCGATCATGCGTCAAGAACATAGCTACCGGATACCTGCTTAAAGCATTAGCAACTACATTGGCTTTCCCAGGATGATATTGCAAAGAGATATCAAAATCCTTCATCAGTTCCAACCACCGACGCTGCCTCATGTTCAACTCCTTTTGCGTGAAAACGTACTTCAAGCTTTTGTGGTCTGTGAAGATCTCCACACGCTCTCCGTACAAATAATGTTTCCACAACTTCAGGGCGAATATGACAGCTGCCAACTCCAATTCATGGGTAGGATAGTTCTTTTCATGAGGACGCAATTGCCTGGATGCATAGGCAATCACTTTCCCATGCTGCTGAAGAACACAACCTAAACCCTTCTCCGATGCATCACTATAAATAGTGAAACCTCCGGACCCTGATGGCAACGTCAAAATAGGAGCAGACGTCAACCTCTTCTTCAACTCTTCAAAAGCAACCTGTCAATCCTTCGTCCAAACAAACTCCATATCCTTCCTTGTGAGTCTGGTCATCGGCTCGACAATCCTCGAAAAATCTTGCACAAACTTCCTGTAGTAGCCTGCCAATCCCAAGAAACTCCTGATCTCTGCTACCGAACTCGGAGTCTTCCAAGATTCCACTGCTGAAATCTTCTTCGGATCCACTGAAATACCATCACCAGTCACAACATGCCCCAAAAATTCTACCTTGTCCAAGAAAAACTCATATTTGGACAACTCCCCATATAATTTCTCCTTCCTCAGCACATCCAACACAATCCTCAAATGCTCCTCATGCTCCTCTGGTGTCCTCGAGTATATGAGTATATCGTCGATGAACACCACCACGAACTTGTCAAGGTACTGGTGGAACACCTTGTTCATCAAGTTCATAAATACTGCCGGTGCATTAGTCAAACCAAACGGCATCACCATAAACTCGTACTGACCATACCGAGTTCTAAAAGCAGTCTTCGGTATGTCCTCCGGCTTTACCTTCACCTGATGGTAGCCTGATCTCAAATCTATCTTAGAAAATACCTTCGCACCACTCAACTGATCAAACAGATCATCAATCCGTGGCAAAGGATACTTATTCTTGATAGTGAGATTATTCAAAGCCCTGTAATCGATGCACATGCGCACCGATCCATCCTTCTTTGGTACAAACAATACCGGGGCTCCCCATGGTGAAGAACTCGATCTGATAAACCCCTTATCCTATAATTCGTCCACCTGCTTCTTCAACTCGACCAGTTCGCTGTTGTTTACTCTATAGACATGCTGCAAAATTGGTTCTGCACCTGGCACCAAGTCTATAGAAAATTCAACATCTCGATCTGGTGGCAATTCTGGCAATTCCTCAGGAAACACATCCAAGAATTCTGCTATCAACGGATGCGGCAACTCCTTGTCTTCCACCATAGCTCCACAAATAATGCCTTCTCCTTGCTCCGCAGCTCCTCTAGCAAACTCGAACTCTGGCTCTCCTGGCGAACCAAACAAAACTCTACCTCCTCTACAGTCTATGCTAGCACCGTGCCTACTCAACCAATCCATCCCAAGTACAATATCGTAGCTCGGAAGTGGCATTACAAGTAGACACGCACTCAACTCCCGGCCTCCCAGAGTAACTCTCCGATCCTTGCAAATATCATTAACCAAGATAATGCCTCCCCCGGTCATGATCTTGCAAGTCCTAAGCAAAGACTCAGCTACCAAACCATGCTTTAGAGCAAAAAAAATAGATACAAAACTATGGGAAGCACCACTATCAAACAAAGCTAAAGCTGGAATGGAATCAAGAAGAATAGAACCTGCGATAACATCTCCAGTGGGTTCCTCCTCTTCGATGGTCATAGCAAACGCTCGTCCCTGTCGAGCACCTCCCTGCTGTTGATGCTGGACAAAACGCTGCTGCTGTGTCGGAAGTGGTCCCCTCGGCTGTGCTGCAGGTGGTCTCGTCTGTGTCCTCGGAGCTGGAGCTGCTCCTTGAACTGCACGACGAGGACACTCCCTTGATTGATGCCCTTCAGCACCATAATACAAACAAACTCCTAGCCTCCTTCTGCAAACTTCCCAGATGTGGCCGGGCTTCTTGCAGAAGTTGCATGGAGCTTGTCGTAACTGTCTCTACTGCTGAGGTGCCTGGTGAAAAGGCGCTCTAGCTGTAGTCTGGTTCTGCTGTGGCTGCTGGAAAGGTCTGGACTGGAAATGAGGACGTTTGGCAGATACTGTACTGCCGTTGGCCCCCAGAAAAGAATCACGGTCTCTCTTGGTCTTCAAACACAGATCCCGCTCAACCTTGCGTGCCTCCGCAAGTATCTCCGAGTATGTCTCATAAAAAGACGGAATGAGAATCTTTACTTCCCAGTTTAGACCCTCTCGGAAACGAATAGCTCGAACCTCCGGCTCCCTCACCAAGTACTTTATAAATCGGCTCAACCTACCGAACTCCGCAGCGTATTCCTCCACAGACATGCTCCCCTGAATGAGACTCTCAAATTGTCTCCCCAAGTCAAGCCTGTCTATCAAGGCGAAAAACTTCTTCTTGAAAAGGTCCTTGAATACCTCCCAAGATTGTCCTACGTCAACCAGAACTGGCTTATTCCTGAACCAAGTGCGAGCGACGTCGAACAGTTGAAGTCCTACTGCCTCAACCTTCAGATCTTCAGAAAGACGGGACACCCTCATAAGACGCTCAATGTCCTCGAGCCAATCATCAGCATAGACGATGCCCTCCGTCCCTTTGAAAATCCTAGGCTCCAGTTTTTTGAAGTCCTGAATGTTGCCTGGCCGAAGCTGAGCAACTTGAGGAACAACCTGCTGCTGGATCGGAACTCCTCTCTCAACTACAGCACGAGCAAGATGATGAGCACTCTCGATGCCCTGCCGTAGAACGTCGGTCTGCCTCTGATGTGCCTCTGACTGAGCCCTATGTGCCTCGAGCATCTCACGAAACAGTGTAAACATCTGTGACGCCTCTGCTGGCACAGGAGGTGGAGGTGGAAGCCCCTCAGATACAACTGGCACAGTCCTTTGAGTAGGTGGTGGACCTCCGAAAGCAGCTGACACTCCAATCACCGGAGAAGTGACTGGTGCAGACCCTCGGGATGTCGCAGACCTCTCAGAAACTGCTCTCCCCTGCTGTGATCTAGTCTTAGGCGGCATCCTGAGACAAAGCGAAAGAAAGAATCAATATGGTACAAGATGTAAGACATCAAGGAAATGACAGTTTAAGGGATCAAGTATCAATGTCAAAGGAGAATAGTTGAATCAAAAGAATTTTCCTAGATGTGATTGAGTATCTCAGCCTATATCCTATATCCTATCGCAGGCTCGCAGTAGTACAACTGAGTTGTCGCACTACCACGACATCACATACTTGTGAAGCTAGAACTGCATGGGCCACCACCAAAAATGTATCATGACCCGTACCCGATGTAAGGATACTAGTCGGAAACAACGTCCAGCCTACGCCGCAGAATCGGCGGTAGAACGCTGTCTAGATAGTCTATCTAAAGTAATGAACCACCAATAATGATAGAATACTCAATCACAGAACTAAGATAGAATGAGCACGAATCAGATAAGAATAGAATAGTCATCATACAACTCATGAGTTTAAAATAATACATCAATGAGTCTGAAGAGTAACAAATAAGCTGGAGACAAATCCAGTACAAAAGAATACTATCATACTACAAAGCTACACCCCAGGGTCAACTGTCTCAGTTGGGATAAGTCCCTCTTGAGCCAGGGTCTCCGAATCTAAACCCACAACATCCTGGGGTCCATAATAGGTAGGGTACTCCTCAGTGTCATCTGGAAAAATATATCCAGTCAGGAAAGGAGCAGAGTACATCTCTAACAGCAGTTCTAATCCATGATAAAAACTATATAACAGTAAATAGCTGTGGATAAACAAGATGCACAAAATAGATACAAGAGATATATAGACAATAAGGAAATACTGGAAAGAAATACAATAATGAACAATATGCCAATGAAACAATAATACTAATGTCTAAGTGTGTGAGTACTAGCTTAACATGTGATCGGCTTGGGCAAGATACAATACGGCCTGGCTAATCATACGTGCGGTGCATGATCAACACTATTCGCTTACCAATACTTTATTCAATAGGGATTTGATCACATATCTATACTAATACTCCCCACCCCCAACTGGTATAATATATCCAACCACGGTATGCTATGGCACTAGATTCCCCAAGAAGAGAGCGACTCCTCCCGAAAATCGGTGTCTGTACATGTACAAGATAACCAATGAAACAATACTTGCACCATATACACCATATACCAAGGAATAACATCTCATGACGAGATCCGGATATACCAATCCGTGTAACCATAGTGTCAAGAGAAACATGTATATCTACACTAGATACAACGAACATAGAGGATATCATAAATGAGAAACTATCAGAGAATGTACTCGCCTGAAGTCCAAAGAACAGTCTCACAGATGTCTGACTCGGTACCTCGAAGACCTAGATATAGAATACCACATTAATACAAGGTCCCGGAAAGAGAACAAGTCAAACTAGTCAACTTCTAGGTCAATAAATAAATTCTAAGTCAAAAGTCAACTATGGTCAACTCTAAAGTCAACTAAAGTCAAACATGGTCAAACCAAGGTCAACCTCACAATAAATCTATATAAATAATATAAAAATAAAATACAACAATTTAGGAATCAAAATTAGATCCCAATTGGTAACCACACAAAGTATACTAAAAATACAATTAATGCACACTCTAAATAGTGTATATACAAACCAATATTTATACAAATAAAATAATATATTATTATTAGTATTATACCTCACAAAACACCTATATATATACATATATATATATATATATATATATATATATATACAAATATGATATATAATATATAAATTAAATCTGCCAATCGTCACTGAAAACAGTGAGCTGAAAATACAATTTAAATAAAACAGCTTATAGTGACAGTCTCAACTGTCACAGAAATTCTGTCACAGAAACTATATATATATAAACCACTGCTGATACCGTTTGGTGACAGTTTCAAACTGTCACAGAAACCGTCGCTAAAGGGTTTACCGCTCAAAACTGCTCGCAGCATTAATGACAGATCTGTCATTAATGCTGAACCACTGTTACAGCGGCTGCTGTGACAGACCGAATAATGACAGTTTTCAACTGTCATTAAACCACTGTCACCAAACAGAATATATATATATATATATATATATATATATATATATATATATATATATATATATATATATATATATATATATATATATATATATAAATATATATATACAATATATAAATCAAAATGCATATATATATATATAAACAATTTAATAACTATATACTTATATATACATACATATAAACTTACAAAATTAAAATACCAAACACATGCACATATGTACGTATTTTACATGGCTAGAAGCACACATAAAAATATATTCATTAAATTAACAATTAAATATATAATAATTATAAATAATATAATTACATATTTAAACACATAAATATATTTTATAAAATATTTATGTATAATTTATGTTATTAACATAAGTACATATATATTTGCATGCAAGAAAGCTACATACATATATTTATACACCACATTAGAACACATAGAAATATCTATAGATCTATGCTACAATAAATACCATAATAAATACACTAAAATAATATATAATATCTATATATATTTACTAATTATAAATAAAGAATTTAAAGCATAAATAATTAAATCTACATATAAACACACCAAATTGGAAAGTTTCACACCGTATCCCACTAGATCTAGGATTTGCATGTGACACGAGTCCAACACACAACCAATTGCACCCCGAAGGACACAAACAAGTCACAATTAATATTTATGAATAAATCAAAGTGTCAAAAGTTGATCTATGTGTCCGTGTCAAAATGTGACATGTACAAAGTCCCGTGTCGGAGGGAAACCCCCAAAATGACACGTATCACCAAATAGTTGGGATACGAACCACAAGTACCCAAATATGGACACGACACAAGTCCCAAACACATAAGCACATGCCCAATTGATCTATAGGATCAATTGACACACACAACAAAATATAAATTCGGAATTCCAACAAAATTGACACAAAAAGCACCATAACTTTCTCCATGGGTCTCCTATGAACACAAAACAAATTCCTATGGGTAGTACATACATATGGGTTGATTTTACATGATTAAATCTCAGATTTAGAAGCTATTTTAATGGAAAAAACTGAATTATACCTATTGGGAGATGGATTCCCAATGAAACCTCCAATTGAGATGAACTTGCTTCCAAATTGTAGATCCTTGCTCCTCTTTGTAGATCCTTACTTTCTCCTTCTAGATCCTTGCTTCTCAACTTTCTAATGGTGAATTGGGAAGAATTTGGGATAAATTTGGTAGGGAATTGGAATAGAAATAGAGGGAATTTGGGAGTGGGAAATTCTAGATCTAGATTTGGAATGAGAATGAGAGGAGAGAGAAATTTCCCCCCCTCTAATATAGGCCGGCCATGCCCCCTTCCCCAAGCAATTGTAAAATGTCCAATGTAACCCTTGGGGCCTCTCATGAAGAAATAATTAAGGAAGGAAGCTTCTAGTCTAATCACTTAATTAATTTAATCCATCTCCTTAACTATGGGCTTTCTAAATGGGCCAAGTCTAACTATTTAATTCATGTTGGTCCATGGGTTCAAACTACACTAGTTGGGTCCACTAAAATAAGTCCAAAATAATTAAATAACATCCAACAACAATTAAATAATACAACAAAAATTATTTACCATGCACAATATTTATTTAAATAGAAAATTACTAAAATACCCTTTTTCCTAAAATGTGGTAGTGACACGAAGTGATGACGGATTTCTAGATCGATCTGCAGTACCATCCAGAAAAGGCTAATGTAGTGGCTGATGCATTAAGCAGAAGACCCTCGGCCTTCTTTATGATCACCCAACCAGGTCTAGAGAGATCTAGAAAAGTTGGGAATAACGGTCATTATACCAGGAATTGACGGCCAATTGTCGAACTACCAACTACAATCAACATTGGTCGAAAGAATCAAGGCTGCACTGCCAACAGATACAAGATTTTAGAGACTTCGCCAAAGAACAGAGGCTGGAATCCAGACAGGATGCCGCATACACGAAGATGGGACTCTAAGATGTGGAGAACGTCTTTATGTTCCAAATGGAGAACTTCGTGAGGAGCTGATGTCAGAAGCTCACAGCTCAACATACTCCATACATCCTGGAGGCACAAAGATGTACAGAGATCTACGACAATACTACTAGTGGCATGGAATGAAGCGAGAGATAGCACGCTTTGTGGCAAAGTGCCTGGTATGTCAGCAAGTCAAGGCTGAACATCAGAGATCAGCAAGTCTACTTTAACCCCTCCCAATACCTGAGTGGAAATGGGAACACATTACGATGGACTTTGTTACAGGCTTCCCAAGAAGTCCCAGTGGTCGTAATGCTGTATGGGTGATCGTAGATAGACTCACAAAGGCTGCTCATTTCCTACCTTTCAGAGTCGGACAATCTATCGAAGTCTTGGCGGACATATACATGAAGGAGATAGTGCGTCTGCACGGAGTACCAGTCAGCATAGTGTCTGACAGAGATACGATGTTTACATCTTACTTTTGGCGAAGTATGCAAGAAAGCCTTGGTACCCGCCTTAAGTTCAGCACCTCATACCATCCGCAGACAGATGGCCAATCAGAACGCACCATCCAGACACTTGAAGATATGCTGAGAGCCTGCATGCTTGATTTCAGCGGATCATGGGAAGATCATTTGCACTTGGTAGAGTTTTCCTACAATAATAGCTATCAAGCGAGCATTAAAATGGCTTCCTTTGAAGCATTGTATGGCAGAAAATGTCGTTCCCCAGTATGCTGGAGCGATGTTGGCGAAAGACAGATCTTGGGACCATAACTGGTTGTTCGTACGGTGGAGAAGGTAAAAAAGATACAAGGACACCTACGAGCTGCACAAGACAGACAGAAGCACTGGGCCAACGTTCATCGACGACCTCTAGAGTTTCGAGTGGGAGAGCATGTGTTCTTAAAAATCTCACCCACCTGAGGTACTATCAGATTTGGAGGAAGAGGAAAGCTGAGTCCAAGGTACATTGGACCCTTCGATGTACTAGAACGCATCGGAGAAGTTGCCTACAAGCTAGCCCTACCCCAGACCTTGGAAGGAGTGCATGACGTCTTCCACGTATCCCAGCTGAGGAGGTACATTCCAGACCCAAGTCATGTACTGGACCATTAAGAAATCACCGTTGGCCCAAGCCTATCGTACCAGGAGGAACCTGTAGAGATCTTAGACCGTAGCGAGAAGGTGTTGCGAGGCCAGACTATCCCTCTAGTTCGTGTTGCATGGAGACATCATGCACCAGGTGAATCAACCTGGGAACGAGAGGAGGATATTCGACAGCGTTTTCCCCATCTATTTCCAAACCAGGGTATGTCCTAATATTTCAAATCAATCTTTCATTCTCATTATATGTCTGTTTTTATTCCGAGGACGAAATATTCTAAGGAGGGTAGATTGTAAACTCCCTCGACCAGATTTCAGTAATTTAAAATTATTTTTAGCTAATTAGAAATTCTGTAACTTTTTAAATTTTATTTTGTTTACATATCCTATTGATTGTGCACCTATACTTCACACAATTATTTAGGACATTACACTAGCTGTAATTCCCAAACAAAATTCACATACCTGCCCTAGACTTGTTAAACTATTTTCCTGAATTTTGTGCAACTCTCAGATGCTTTATTTTGAGCTTCGTCTGAGACGCACAAATATCGTTACAAAAGTCTGTATTTATTTTCTATTTTATTTCTTGCTCTTTACCCATCTCTGTACCCTTAGAGATTAAGGACCAACAGGCACCTGTTTTACCCAAACAAAAATACGATAATATTCTACTCTAAATATACTACAATTAGTATATTGACACCGTAGTAAAATTATGACCCTACCTGCCTCTAAATAATTATAGAACACCGTGCGCAGTATTTATTAAATAATAAATACGATGACCCGTATCACCAAGAAACCAGGCCCTGCCCCTGCCCAGACTCACCCCCCACCCCCTCAGGACCCTCCCACAACTTTTTTCTCTCAATTCTGAGCATTTTAGTATTTTCTGGGAACATGGTAATTTATCAGACAAATTGCGTAATTACGCAAAATACCAATTTTGGGACCTATTTACAATTTAGGAAATTTTAGGGGTTTTTATGCAAATTTCCAGTGTGAGGTGGCATTACCTCATTGGCTGATGAATGTGGACCGCACACGTGTCATGTGGGACCCACAAATGGCTGCATAAATATCCCAAAAACCCAAAATGACCTAACTACCCTTGAACTTCCCCCTAATTACAAGAATGCTACTCCCCCTAAACCTATATAACCCGACCCCCCCTCTCATTCCCAACTCACTCCACACCCTCTCCGGCCACCCTCCGACCACCGGACCCCTGCCTAACCCCTCGCCACCTCCCTGCCCTCCTCCCCGACCACCTGAGCCCCGCCTCAGCTGGCCGCTCCGCCGCCGGCAGCCCCCGCAAGCCAACTCCCCCAACACCAACACCCACAGCCACCACCACTCGAACCACTTCCACCACCGCCTCCGACCACCGAGCACCCCCACCACCACCACCACCCGACTCGCCACCACCTCCTCCACCATCCCGACCGACTCCCACCGCCCCACGACCACTCCCACCGCCGCTAGCTCCGCCACAGCAACCCCCCGACCCCCGACCACAGAACTCCCTCACCTCCGACCGCCTCTAGCCGCCTCCATAGCCACCCTAGACCCTCGCCACCACCACCAACCTCACCGCCACACCTCCCTCCGTCGATCCCTCACCCTGCACCACCGTCTCCGCCACCGCTCCGCCGCCGGCAGCCCTTGCAAGCAGCTGTTGTTGTTGCTGCTGCTAGCAGCCACTGCTGCTGTTGCTGCTCCTCCGGCCACCTCCGGCCGCCTCCGCCGCCGTCCTCCCGCCGTCGACGACGTGGGGGTCCCACCTGTCAGTAGGTATACTCCTACCCCCCTATAAAAATACGTATATATGTATATTCCTATATACATATGCATATGTATATGTATATGTATATATTTATATATATTAATATATATATCTATAATATATATTATTATATATATAATTAAATATTATATTAATATATATATTATAAATACTATAAATACAGAATATATATGTATTTACATTCTGTTTTTATTATTATTATTATTATTTATTTATTTATATATATATATATATATATTATTATTATTTTATATATATGTCTTTTTTTCTTTCTTATATATATATATATATATATATATATTTATTTATATATAGTATAATTATATATATACATATATAATATATATGTATATATATGTATGCTTTTCATTTATTATTATGTATTTAAATTCCTGCATTTTACTTTTCTTTTATATATATATTAAATATTATATACTATATAAATTAGTACTAGATAATACAGTACATATGTATGTATATATATATATATATATATATATATTTATTTATATTTCCTGCAATGTCTTTTCAATTTATTATATATATATGTATATATATATATATATCTATATATATACATATATTATTATCTACCTATCTAATATATACTATAGTGCTGAATAATACAGCACACACACACACACACACACACACACACACACACACACACACACACACACACACACACACACACACACACATATATATATATATATATATATATATATATATATATATATATATATAAGTATATATATATTTGCATTGTCATTTTAATTATTGCCTATATTTATTATCTATATATATATAATATATACTACATAGTGCTGGATAATACAGCCTATATATATATGTATATTTACATTTCTCGCACTGTCTTTCAATTTATTATATATGTATATATATTATATATATAATATATACTATATAATATAGTACTGTATAATACAGTACATATATATATATGAATTTACTTTTGCCTTGTCTTTTCATTTATTTATATATATATATATATCAGAGGTTACACCCTGCTAATATTATATTACTATATATATATACTACTCTATATAATATATATAATATATATATATATATATATATATATATATATATATATATATATATATATATATATATATACATATTATAATACATATATACTATATGTATTTATGAATATAAGTATATATAAATATATCTCTATATTATACTCAGAATATTCACAAACCCTGTATGTTTAACAGGAGATAGCTCCAACACAGCCAGTGACCTCCTGTCACCAGCTCCTACAAACCTGACTGTGAGATCAGGATTTCAACACTATCAAGGAGTAGGCAAGTATACCTTGCCAAGTTACTGTTTAAAATCAAATATTGCTATATGCTATGTTTCCTGAATTCCAGATAACTATGAATACCTGAGATTGCCTCGGGTACAGTCAACAGATACGTTGACTTGTAACATAATTAACTTAGACCTACCAACATCTGTGAGGGTATCCTAATATTCTCCTAGACCCTACCACGGGAACACGCAATATGGTTGCAATACATATTGGGATGCGAGCTGCGTATGTGATTAGCTACCAGTACGTGTGACACGCATCACGGTTTAGCACAATCAGAAAAACTCAGGAAAAGTACGACTTGGCATTTAGCTACATTGGACGGGAAAGATAACTAGTAGACGTATGAGACACCCCCTCCTTGAGTCTTTATCCTTCGTACCATGCTCCTCATGGTCGATTGCAGAGCTACCCGTGTGTCCGGGGGCATATGATACATATACTAGCCAGTCAACACGATTGGTGAATTAAGTCAGCATATGTCAAAACTACACATTTCCATGCGTACTACAAGGTCTTTACTTGCATTTTACTTAGATGGTTAGCACCCTGTATTTATTTATTTATTCAGTATTTTTATACCTGGCATGTTATTTTCTGTATCTTGTTATGTCCCACTGAGGACCTGGTTCCCTTCCAGATTTAGACGAGGCCTTCTATCCCACGGTGTATGGACCAGGACAGGAGACTAGGTATGCCATCGAGGAAGAACTAGAGGAGACACCATCAGAATCTACCTGATTCTGGGAGATGCTCTCTTGGCGATGGAGATGTTTTGCTAGATAGACGTTGCTCAGTCTATCTTGTTTTCTGTACTATTATTATATTTTGGCAGCGGGTTGTTCCCACAAGATGTGTAATATGACATTATCAGACTCAGTATTATATATATATTCAGCACTACTTCCTGACATTTTCTGTGGATGAGATAGATTTGCCTGTACGAGACTTGTAGTATTCTAGGACAGCGTAGCACGTTCCTTTGGGTCCATCAAAATGGATTAAAACCCTAGTGACGTGTCAGCTGGCCAATGCCACGTGGCCTAGTTCCTTACATTTTGGGACTGGGACATGACAAAACTCCAGCAGAAGAACTGGTGGAATGCCCTTATTGCCACAATGTAATAGAAAAGACTGGTGAAGGAAAGTACCAGTTTTATGAGTATTATGAAGTAGGGGTGTCACTTCCCGTTCCCAATATACGTATTTGGAACATATTTTTATTTTAGCATGGTTGCATGTGCATGGCGACTAGACCCATTCTTTGGTTTAACCTGGTTCATGGTTTATTTTGTGGGTTGGTTCAACTCATGAGAACCTTTGGTTCAACCCTCAACCCTACCATATATAACCCAATATTTTTTTTCTCTCTCTCTCTCTCTCTCCTCCCTTCTTCATTACTTCCTCCTTCTTTAGTTTTCTCTCCCCATTTCCATAGGCAAGTACACCTTGCATGAGAAATGAAGAAATTCTCCATATTATTGTTCTATTATGTTTATTATATTTTTTCAAGCACTTTTAGTTCTTAGAGTTTTCTGTTTTGATGGATGAATTATTGTAGATCTATATTTCTAAACTTAGGGTTTTCATGAGTTTTATGATTTTTTTATGGTTTTTATCTATTAAACTTGTGCCTTTGAAAACCAATTTTTGCTATATAATAGAGATTTTAATTTAGAGCATTTTGGCATTTGGTTCACCCGATTTGGACTTAAAATAAGGATTTTATGGACAAAAAAGATTTTAGTTTTTGGAGCTTTTTCGCCATGGCCGAACCTGCTGTTGGAGAAGAAGAAGTTCTTGTGCGGCCAGTGAGAATATGCGACTGAGAGTGTCATGCGGTCTAAACTCTTGCCGTATACTGATATCATACGTCCATCTTGTTGGACGCATGACTGCTGATTTACACAAGTGTCCTTGAACACCTTGTGCTTCAACTTGCTGAACGAATGAGAAATTTACTAAGTCCAAGAGAACTCCATGCGGCAGAGAACCCCATGCAGCACTGACACTCATGAGGCCTGGAGATCATGCGGAGAATGTTTTCTTGGACGCTTGGCTCTGAACCGTTGGCACTTATTTATATGGTTTTGTCTTTTTTTCCTGACACACTTTATGGCTTGTCACATCAGTCACTTTATGTCACATTGCTGACACTCTATTTTATTGTCCGTCACTTTATTACTTGTCCCAAGGAGTAGATCTTAACCCTGAGCATGCGGCCAAGTGACTTCCAATACGGCCAAGTGACTTTATACGGCCTGACTTTTTATGTGGCCTGACTTCATATGCGGTCAAGATTGTCATGCGACCTAACTTCCCATGCGGCCTAGAGACCCATGCGACCTTGCTTTTTGATTGAATGTTTCTTGATTCACTTGTTCCAATGTATAATTGGTAATTGGACTCGAATACTGTATCCGTGCTGATACCACTATTGCCTGATAATTATTCATGATTTAATGTGGGTCGAGGTGTGACGCATCGTGTCACGTGTTAAGTGGTTATATTTGGGTTATGTATTGAGAATGCCTCCAAATTCCTGAATGCGTGATATTATATATTTATACATTGTTTCCCCAGCACGGGCATAATAAGCTAGTCAACTACCAAAGCGTAGCTAGGATATTAATTGTCTGAATATTGCATACACGCTCGAGTGAATCTATATTTGACTTCCATGGATTCTTATATAGCGTGCATGTACTTTATACGTCATCTTAAGAATAACTATCATGTGACCACGCCTTTAGATTTCGAACACAACATAGGGCTAATTAGCTAACTAAAAGTGGTAGTAACAATGGAGGCAACGGTATCCCGAGATTATGCCAATAAATATTCCCACAGAGATTCATTCTAAGTGCACTGTAGGTTGGACACCACAGATACTGTATATCATCCGCCTTAGTGGAGTGCAGTATCTGACCTATTATTATACCGAGCTACTGTTTCAACATAGGAATACTGTAACCTCTAATACCGTATTTTTAGCACAGTGGCCCTACAGGGGACTGGTGCATTCTGCAAGTGTCTGTTTTATTTATTTGGTTCGGTTAGCTCATGTTTGGCACTGGCGTGATCTGACGATACTTATTATGCATTATTCGGAGATAACCTCAGACTCAACAAAATAACAAGCCGTACAAATGATTGGCCGATATAAGAAATAGACTTGGTTGTGATTGTATTATACAACTAGTAGCCTAGGAAAATGTACTATCTTAGTGTGATAGTTCAACCATTGTCCTTGTTTGGTTGTAGGATTGAGCCTTAGCTCTAGGATATGCCATGGACCTAAGTTACGACACTAAACCTATATAATATTATATATTTTTCTTGGGTATTTGTTTCTTTATTTTGTGCTTCCTTTGTGGTACTTGCTATTTGGGATCTAACCACACTAGTTTTGCATGGCCAGGTTTCGAGCCAGCACCTGAGGATCCAGCGTATTTTTTCCCAACTCATGGCACGTACCAAAAATATGCTCGCAAGGGATAGCGAGTGGATTTTCTTCTTCCCTGCTCGTCTTGCACATTTACTTCTTTTGGCTTTTAGCCATTGGCCCCTGTTAGTCGGCTCGTCTGGACATTAGTTTTTCTTACATAATTTTATTAAATCAGACTGCATCTGATCACTGTCATGTACTTTTGTTACTCTTTGAACTTCTTATTTTGTATAGCTGGACTCCAGAATATTTTAAGAAAGCGTTAGGGATGCCTTATTGCTTATCATATATGCTCTATACGTACTGTTTCTTGTTTGAATGATTGAGGCATAGAAGTTCTTGACCATAGGAGACTTGATTGTAGCATGCACCCCCTTGTCTTATACAGCCGTGATCGCCGTACGACATATAGTACCTTGTACGGGGTAGCTGGCCATGTCCGTCTTCGTATTCCGGTACTGGGGCGTGACAAGGTTTTAGTGGTGGCGATGCAGGTCTGTTCTTCAGACTTGTGGGGTGTCATGGTCATAGGAGTATCAATAAAACATGATCCTTCTTGAAATTCTGATTTCGTCCTCTTCAATACTCAGCTTGAATTTTTCCAGATTGATTGCTTCCTTGATCCTTCACGTCCTGTTCTTGATTGTTTCTTGTGATCTTCTTTAAGGCTTGTCTTTCCCCCGATGTTATAGCAACATGAGAGGCAGAGTTGCCAGTGGAACAAAATCCTGTGGAACCCCAACCAAGGATCCGAGTTGAGCCCGCGATGAATGGGACAGAGCAGCATGCTCCAGGTATTCCCTTACGTCCCACAGTGTCGGCAATACTGTATACCCCGCCCTTGCTAGAGATTATCCGTAGATTATTGGCTGCCGAACAACACCAGATGGTGGTGCAACAACAACAGCAACATCAACAACTCCAACAGTAGAAACAAAATATCTTGTTGAACCAAGGATTGCAGACAGCCCTAGAAAGAGGTGGGAGAACAGATTCTGGGGTATCTGTTAGATTTTGTAGAATGAACCCTAGATATTTCGATGGAATGGAGGACGCAATCAAGGCAGATGATTGGATCCAGGTTATTGAGACCATTCTGACAGCGGCTAAAGTTTTGGCCGAGGAACAAGTTGACCTGGTTCGCCTACAACCCCATGATCTGGCAAAAGATTGGTGGACTAAGATGAAAGTAGGACTAAGGCTTCCTATTTCATGGAAGGATTTCAAGACCCGGTTCAGGGCGAAGTACTTTGGGATTGTAGATCAGTATGAGTTGCAACAAATGTTCATTAACCTCAAGCAAGCTAGAAGGACAATAGAATTCTATGCGGCAGAATTTTATCGGCTTAGCATATTTACTCAAACCATGGTAGCAACAGAGTTGGAGAGAGCAATGAGGTTCCAGCAGGGACTTCACTTGGATATCTTGCACATGGTAGAGGTGTACGACTACCAGACCTTCGAGGCGGTATTGATAGCAGCCAAGAGGGTTGAGCTTACTTCTCAAAGGATGGTATCAAGAAGAGTGGATCAGAAGAGGCCTCATGGAAAGAGCAATGAGGGAGGACCAGTACCCCGAATGTCAACACCATCACCTGGCATTCGTATACACGATTCAGCACCGCCGAGGACGACAGTTTCAACAGTGACAGTACCAACTGGCAACAGCAGCCGAGGCAACAACAACAACAACGACGGGGAGCGCCGACAGGTAGCACCTACTGTGGCAAAGGAGGTCATACCCGGATGTTTGCTGGGCAGCTAACAGACTATGTTTGAGATGTGGGAGCCCTGATCACAAGGTTGCCACGTGCCCATTGATGTAGAGGCTAGGAGGGCTAGTACAATAGTTTCCTGCATTGCCACCTCCAAGGACAGTGCATCAAGGAGGGTGTTTAGATTAATTAGATCATTTATTCAACATGTTTCTAATTGTTTACTACTTGTGTGTGACATGATCTAGATTATTGTATCAATATCCTATTGGTCTATGCGATAATTTATACCGTAAGGATAGATGTCGAATCGAAGATATCGCGACTCATCAGATGAGTGTGGTAATCAAATTTTGTGGATGGATAAGATATATCATGAACCTAAATCAACCCTTTGATTGTTTCAAGGAATGTCAGGTCACGTGAGCAAAATGTCTGAGGAAGCGCATCAAATGCATGATACAAAAGTGTAAGAGTTCGTGTCGAGTGATGTAGCATAACATGCCCCAAAAAAATATTGCTTTCTCCCCGATACGAATCGTTTCCTTACAATCTAATCATCATACTCATTATATTCTTCGAAAATTTTCTTTTTTATATTGCATTTTTGTAAGGTGTAGTAATTATTCAATTTAAAGTGGATAGATATAAATTAAATATATAATTTTACAAATAACTTAGTAGAGTTTTTGAACCAAGCGATGGTCTATCGTTCTTTTCTTTCTAAAAAGAAGATATATTATAAAATGAAGTGGATGAAAGAAAGGGATTGTAAGAAAAAGACTCGCCAACAGGGCCAACCATCATTCCAAAAAGTTGGAGGGCGTGTACAAAATTTCCCCAATTTGTAATGTAATCTTTTTGTTTTAAATTTTGTTAAATTGTTTTGCCAACTATTAAGTGGTCACTGGTCAACACGCAGCCACACTGTTCCCTTTTCCATTTCTTCCGTCTATACTTCCAAACACATCCTATCATGCAAGTAAAACCTACAATTCAATCCGTGCCCACGTGAGGGGGCTTTCATTGGCTGCACCCAAACATCGGCTCTACTCAGAACTGGATGCAAGTGGAGGATGTGAGTGGAGCAGGATGTTTGGGTGCAACAGGCCATCCGCGGTCACCCCCACGGGCCAATAATACCTGAACAAGCATAGTTTATTTCTTAATTACAAATAAAAGTATTACATAGTTTCCAAATGAAGCATTTCTCAGTTAATCTGACGACAATCGAGTCTAACCTCTCCACTGTCAGCCTCCTTAACATCAATCCTTCCCATCTTCACCATGGCCTGCTGGAAGTCTAAGAAGAACCTTGCCTGATTCATCGCGTACGCGTTCACCATGTTCCTCGTTTGGGGGCTCGAAAACAAAGTTTGGTCCGAACTGAGCAGGCCTTGCTTCGACTGCAGCCCGCCGAAGTAGTTGTTATCGAAGCTGTTCCTCGTAGAATCGAAGGCCACCTCCGTGTTGTCACCCGCGCTGCATGAGTTAGACAGTGCCTTCGCAAAGCTGGAATCCAGGGCGGGATCAACATCGTGCGTCGAGTCGAAGCTGCTCAGGCGGTTCTTGAAGGACGAGCACCTCGCAACTCCCAAAGTGTGGCCTCCTACGTACATGATAAATAATAACGTACATATAGGCCATGTCTCATTACATTAAATTATCAAAATTTGTATGGACAACATCAAACTTCGCTTTAATTATAAACTCAGTCCAAATAGGAGTCCTCCTAAAAGGGCCTAAGTTTCGTCGCTGAAAGATAAAATTTCATCAGTGGTGAAGGGCTTTTTATTGGGCTGAATTTAGAATTTGCTCAGACTTTGGTACAATTCAAGAGAAATTAATTGGTGCTTTATATAGAAATTTGAATGGAGAATTGAAGAATGAAGAATGGGAGATTAATGGTTTTTACCAGAGAGAGCTACAAGGTCCTGAGCAGTAAAACCATGCTGAGAAAACATTTTGATGAGGCTGGAGCTATTAAGCACTGGGGCAGGCAGCTTGATTGTGTCTTCTATTCTCGACCTCCTCCCGTCCTTTCTTCCTTTGGGTATGTCATAGACAGGACCCCCAGCCTGCAGGTAATCAATAACAAACTTTCATATATTACTAAACGTAGTAAATTTTTGATCGATCGATCGCGCGCGCGTACAAAGAAAACCGCATCTCTAGCTGCCATGGCAAGGATGTCAGCGCACGAAACAACTCCCGGGCACCGGCTCTCGACCGCTTCCTTAGCTTTGTCTATGACCTCGTATCCTCTCAAGCTTAGGTTCGCTGGAGAATCCTTCTCTGCTGTGTTGTTCTTTGTAGAGTCAATAAGAATTGATCCGTCGCATCCCTACCCAATAACCATTAATTAATTAAATTATTCGACTCTACCACTGCTACAAAAATACTCTAAAATAACGGCGGGTAATATTTGATTCTGGAAAAAAAAAAAATCAAGCTCAGCGACGAACGAACGACGGATTAACGACGGACTGACGATAAACTAGCGACGGAATGCTGATTTTTTTTTTTTTTTTTTATATAGCGACGGACGAGCGACGAAGTCACGACCACCTACGCTGTTGTCTGATACACAAATAGTAATAGAAACATTCGCCTATCCGTCAACCGACTGGTCCAGTCACAATTGCGTCGCTGTAGTTCTGTCACCATTTTTAGCGACGGAGAACATCTATTTAGCGACGAAAATTTTCGTCGCTATTTTGCTGCATATTTTGTAGTGCACAGTATATGTAAGTGATTATTGAAACAAACCTCCACAAAGCAATCATGGAAGTGCATTCTCAGAAGCCCTGCAGCGAGAGTCGGGTCGTTCCTGAGTTCTTGGTAAACTGTGTTCTTCACAAGGCCTTCGAGAAGGGGGCAGCTCATCATATAGTAGTCCATCGTCAGCGCATGGACATGGACATGGACTCCACTCAACATCACCTCAAGAACAAGTATAAGCTCTACAATGTAATTAGTTGCGGTCATCTTGGTCATTCTGAATGTGTCTTAGACTCTTAGATATATAAGATTTCTAGCGAACAATAGAGAGTGGTATTTATAGTAGTGTACTAGTTCAACATTTGCAGTGTAGGAAGTCCAAGAAGCTCTTCGGAGTGGAATATCCAACCATGCAACTAAGTGCATATTTTTAATGTAATGTGCACTACAAAGCCTAAACTATGCTAATGCTGGCTCCATTCGTGCCAAGTGGCTGCTAACAACTTGAGAACCAACTCCAGAAGAAAAGGTCTTAAATGAAATTGCAATATTAATTTTCTTAATTATTCTTCCTATGGCAGTAGCAGTTTACATGACACTACAAGCCTATGTGACTGTTCATTGTACCAACGTATCAAATCTACTTTTCCTAATCATTGTATAATGGGCATTTGCAATTAAGTGAGAGGCGGTAAGAAATATGTGCTTGATCTTTACTTGCACTGAAGCACAGGTCTTAGGCAGTCAAGGAGACAATGTGGACACGTGCTTGATTCAATCTAACTACAAAAGCAACATAAATGCAAAGTTTACAACCATTGGACATATAACCCTTACATCCATTTAGGTGGCAGTTGATAATTGGATCTTCTCTTCCCACAACCTCACATGGGGAAAGGGGACCCAATTGAAAACTGTCTGGTTGGGAAGAGGGAACCCAATTTAAAAATGCCATCTAGACAGTTGTAAGTAAGTTGTAAGCTAAATAATTGTAATCCTAGCACTACTCTAAAGGCAAATGTCTTGAGCCATCCTTCAAATATATATATATATATATATATATATATATAAATAAAAGCCTCTTTAAATCACTATTGAGTTGGTTCTATAGGAACATCACCAAGACAAACTCCAATAAACCTTTGTTTGTTTTGTATACTTATCATTAGTCAGGAAATATTTCAAAATTGAGTCGAGAAACATCATATTTATTTTAAGAATCCTTGTTCTCTCAAGTTTTATTTAGATTGAAGAATGATTTTTCGTGATGTGTTGGAGACCTGGCATTGCAACGGCTGGACTCCAACTCGGGATTTGGTACAACTCTCTCATACTTGGTACCTACTCAGACAATTCGGCCCATTCAACTCGGTCCAAAGGCCATAGTTTTACTCCCACCATTTATTTATTAAATAGAAGAAATAATCCTCGTGTGTATATATATATATATATATATATATATATATATATATATATATATATATATATATATATATATAAAGAAGAATAAGCATCTCCACACTTTTGCATCCCCAAGCATCCCCTGAATCACATCCGTTGTATGTACTTTAAGTCATCTAATCTTAACAGTTGATAAATCAACCACTACCAGAAAAAGTCAAATTAGCGACGTCTAAAAAAGTCGCTAAATAACCAAAAATCGTCGCTAATTTGGTTTAGCGACGTAATTAGCGACGTTTTAAAGCAGTCGGAAAAAACCAAGTCGCTAAAACAAAAAACGTCACTAAACGTCGCTATGCTGACGTTTTTTAGCGACTTTAATGTGTCGCTAAATTTAGCGACGTTTTGCGACGCCAAGTCACTAAATAGCGACGTTTATTAAAGTCGCTAAACGTCGCTGATTAGCGACGTCTATCGCGACGTTACACCGACGTCTTTAATGACCTGGCTATACTGCCATGTCAGCAATTGGCGACGTATAGCGACGTCATTAGCGACGCATTTAGCGACTTTTTACAGCATCGCTAATTAGCGACGTATTTAGCGACGTAACTTAACGTCGCTAAACGTCGCTAATAACGTCGCTAATTTAAAAAAAATAAAAAAAAAATAGTGTCCAGAAGCAAACATTGGTGATTCCCTGCAGTTTTACACCATCTTCATCACACACACCAACATGATTCAATCTAGTTAACTATATAATCCAATTAAATTAAAGACCACAAGAAGTATCAATCCAATTAAATATGGATATGCAAGATAACTATATAATCCAATTAAATTAACTAAAAAATTAAAGACCACAAGAAGCATCATACATCATGTCTATTGTTGAAGTATCAATAATTCATAATATACAATCGCATCCTAAATAATAATAAAAATAACTATACTACTACGGATCTGCAGGAGGCTGACCACCGGCGCGCTTGAAGGATAAGAACTCCTCATACTCGTCCCGTGGAATCGACACCGATGTCGATGGAGAAGGCAGTGACGTCGGTGGAGGCCGTGCCCGCTCCAAGTCTGCGAGTCGCTGGTTGTAAGAATCCAGGGTAGATAACAGCCTCGTACTGCTATCACCCATTGAATCCTGCATCCTCGTCAGCTTCTCGCCCATCGATAGCTGTGACGCCTGCAGCTCCATGATGTTGCGATCATTGGAGGCTCTAATATCATTTGTCAATTCTCGTAGCTCCGTCATGCTGCGGTCGAGCATATCCAATCGTGCGATGAGCATCGGATCGTCCGCCTGCGGCTGGGACCGGGACTGGTCCTCCATACTTCGCAGCAAGTCGTCACGGAGAGACGCAATCTGACGGTCAACGGCCTCCTGGACGGCCTTCTAGACTCTGGCCGACGACTGCGAGGGCTGCGACTGCGAGGGGTGTGTGGAATGCGCAGCTGTTGGGGAGGCCCTAGATGACTGTATCGCAACCAGGGCGCCATAGGAGCCCGTACCGTAGTACGTACCCCTCTGGAGACCACCAGCTGCGGTCACCCACAGGTCGTCCGTCGACGGAGATGGACCGGGCTACGACGAAGCACCAGCCTCTCCAGGTGTAGGTGCACTAGCAGCCTTCTCCACAACTCCCGCACGAAAAGTATTTCGATTCCTCCGGTACGGATGATCCTTCGGCAAAAATTGTCGATGACAATCGAAGAAGCACGATTTGCCTCCGTGTTTCAAACGGAAAGCCTGAGAACGGTCCATGCAATACGGACATGAGAGACGACCATGGGTGCTCCATCCCGATAATATTCCATAGGCCAGAAAGTCGTTGATGGTCCACATAAGTGCTGCCCTTATCTGAAAATTCTGCTTTCTAGAAACATCGTACGTGTTGGCACCGACTTTCCACAGCTGATTCAACTCATCTATCAAAGGCTGTAAATACACATCGATGTTCCTCTTCGGATTGTTCGGACCCGGGATAATAACGGTTAGGAACATATACGGAGTCTTCATGCACATCCAAGGCGGTAGATTGTACGGAGTGACGATCACAGGCCAACACGAATACTGGGAGCCCGAAAGTCCGAATGGGGTAAAACCGTCAGAGCAGAGCCCCAATCTGACATTACGCGCTTCCTCGGCAAAATATGGATACTCTCGATCAAAGTGCTTCCATGCTTCTCCATCGGATGGATGATCCAATACTCCTTCGATCTGTTTTCGCCTGTGCCAACTCATGTTTTCTGCAGTCTCCTTAACCATAAACAACCGCTGCAACCACGGCGTCAAAGGCAAGTAGTGCATCGAATCGGTAGGCTTCCTTGCACCGACAGACTTTCCTCTAACAGTGGCCTTGTAGCGATCAGCACCACAGAATCTGCACGCATCTTCATCGTTGTCGTCTTTGTAGTACAACATGCACCCGTTGCGACATGCATCGATTTTCTCGTATTCCATCCAAAGCGATCTCACCATCCTCTTAGAATCGATATAAGTCTTTAGGCAACTTTGCACCCTCGGGCAAGATCTCTATAATCAAATCGAGCAGTCGATTATAGCATTCTTGCGACATGTTAAAATCGGACTTGATGCTCAATAATCTTGTAACCACCTCCAACGGTGAATGATCCTCACAACCAGGATATAGTGGAGTCCTTGCATTCTCAAGCAACTCCATAAACTTTGCAGCATCGGCATTCGGTGCCTCCTCAGCTGCATCATAATTGTCCGGATTGAAACTAGGTCCCGCCGCATCATAATTGTCAGGATTGAAACTAGGCCCCGTCGCATCATAAACCATGTTCACCAACCCGTCATCGTAAGCATCGTGGTCTTGGACATCCATATACGGCTCCACATAGGGCTCCGACTCCGATGCTAGAGATACAAGTTCTCCGTGCGTGGTCCACTGATAGTAATTCGGCGTAAAGCCCTTCGAGTATAAATGATATGTAACTTTCACTTCTGGATGATATTTCCTGTTGCGACATCTCACACACGGACACTTAATTTTGGTACCGTCTATGTACTGAGGGAACGCCTTGGCGAACTGCAGGAACTGCTGTACACCCTCAATGAATTCATCCCGCACATGTTATCAGGATGACGGTTGTACATCCACGAATGATGACGCAGATAGTAATTCTTATCCATTTCTAGATACTTCTGCAAAATTGACAGTATGTATCATATAAATCATTACATGCAAAATTAACTTCTGTGTCTGTGTCAGTGTCCGTTATGGGAAAAGCAGTATATATATATATATATATATATATATATATATATATATATATATATATATATATATATATATATATATATATATATATATATATATATATATATAACATTACCCAAATAATATCTTAATACCACTTTACTACTATACCTTAACCCACTGCCCTAAGATACTAATCCACAACCTTGGTACTAGCTTAACACACACCCAAGTACTGGAGATACCTACTTGGTTACACCCTTAGTATCCTAAGCTCATAAACTAATTTTCTTGAGATACTTGATTAACAAATACCCAGACCGCAGGTATCCTTTACTACTATACCTTAACCCACTGCCCCAATATCATTTGTCAATGGTCGCCTAGGCTGTCGCTTGGGCACCCCTAGGCGACCATTGCCACAACTGAAAAATTTAATACAAAATGAGTCGACATATATTTGTCCGCCTAGGTTGCCTAGGCATGTCTAGGCATTGCCTCAAATAGCATAGCAGGCACTTTTACTTTACAAATAATGTCATACAAATTTATGTTACAGCAAGGATTCCCCCACTGAAAAAGCTCCAAAAATCCTTTCTCCGTCTCCCTTGAAGGTTGCAGCAGAGTCGAAGCCCTTGAAGGTTGCAGCAGGAGCTCAATGAAAATGGAGCAACACAAACCAATGTAGGTCTCAGTGAGCCTATCAATGGCGAAGATCATAGGTGAGCTGTAGTTTCTCCTCATGTCAAAAAACCTAACCCTAACCCTAACCCCATGTCAAAAAACCTAACCCTAACCCTAACCCTAGGTCCTGATCAGTGTCTGTGTCAGTGTGTGTGTGTGCCGTATCAGTGTCTGTGTCTGTGTCAGTGTCTGTGTGTCGTGTTTGTGTCAATGTCACATGTGTCCTGTGAGAGAGAGAGAGAGAGAGAGAGAGGGAGAGAGAGTTTACAGGAGTAGTCGCGGTGGAGAGCCGGTCGACGGAGCGGGGGGGGGAATTTTTTTTCTGTTCGAAATTTCAACAGATGGGAAAAAATGAAACCGAGCCCTAATTAACCAAATTTTAGCGACGTTTAGCGACGTCCAATAAAAACGTCGCTAAATTAAATTTTAGCGACGTCCTTGACGTCGCTAAATTAAATTTTAGCGACGTCAAGGACGTCGCTAAACACGTTGCTAAATATTTTTAATATAAAGGTCGCTATATACGTCGCTAAACATCGGTAAATTAGACATATTAGCGACGTTTAGCGACCTTAATTGAACTTATAGCGACTTATCTTTTAAAATCTTAATAAAAGTCGCTAAACGTCGCTAAATGTCGCCATTTAGCGACGTCTAGCGACGTTTTTATAAGGAGTCGCTAATTTATATATTATTAGCGACGTTTATTTTGACGTCGCTAAAATACTTCGCTAATCCCGCTTTTTCTAGTAGTGAACGGTTAAGATTAGATGACTTAAAGCACCATCCGACAGTGTGAGTAGGGAGGATGCTTGGGAGATGGAAAATGGGGGGGGGGGGATCTTGATCCCTTCTCATATATATATATATATATATATATATATATATATATATATATAAGGAGGGATCCACATCCCCTCCTATTATGCATCCCCAAGCATATCCATGTTTATGACCGTTGGATCTTGTTTAAGTCATATAATCTTAACCCTTGATTTAAACCATTCAAATCAATGGTTAAGATTAGATGACTTAAACAAAATCCAACGGTTGATAACATGGGATGCAAAAATTCAGGGATGTGGACCCCCCCTCCCTCTCTCTCTCTCTCTCTCTATATATATATATATATATATATATATATATATATATATATATATATATATATATATATATATATATATATATATATATATATATTGGTAGCGGTAAAGACGACTACTCTAGGATTTCCTGGAGCTCTGGAAGAAATCCATGATTCGGGGGCGCTTCATCATCCCAACAACAACAATCAATAGAGGAGGAGGCACAAACTAATCTTCTTCGGACAGCTGACAAAGAAGGTTGAACTACGGTGATCAATAAAAGAAATTGACAGGGTGGGGTATTCCGTTCTTAAGGAACACATGATAATAACTACAAGAAAGTCTATTAGAGTTAATCATGTTGAGGAGGTTGAAGAGGTTGTTATTTGGGTTTCAATAAATCCTAGTCTTTTGGATTTTTGTTATTTGATCTATGCTTTTGATTTGTTTTAATTTGTTATTATTTAGTTAGAATATAGTTAGAGGGTGCTACTTTTATGCATTCTGTTAGAATTGTAAATGGCTACTTAAAGGCCAAGTTGAGGTTGAACAACATATACAAAATTACTCTGATCAAGAATCAAATACTCCTATTTTCTTTCATTTCGTATCAGAGCTATGGCAACCAACGACGAGAAAAGCCCCACGACGTCGACATCTATGAAGGAGACCTCATTCACCTTCAAGTACCCATGCTGACATGGACCAACTACATGGATTGGGCTCTTTTAATGAGAGTCAACATGCAGACGCAAAGCCTGTGGGAGGCGATCGAACCCGGGAAAGCCTACTATCGCGATGATAGGATGGCCCTGTCCGTCATACTCCGTGCCGTGCCGCCAGAGATGCTGCAGACACTGGCAGTGAAAGACACTGCCAAGGAAGCATGGGACGCTGTGAAGATGATGCGGATGGGGGTCGAGCGCGTGCGCGAGGCCAAGGCGCAGAAATTGTGCGCCAACTTTGAATCAATGAAGTTCAAGGACGGCGAGTTCGTCGAGGACTTCGCGATGCGGCTCACGGGACTCGTCAGCGACCTGCAACTACTCAACGACGAAATAGACGACGAGAAGGTAGTTAAAAAATTCCTTCGATTCATTCCATCCAAGTACACGCAAGTCGCCATCGCCATTGAGACTTTAGTGGATCTCAAGACGCTATCAATTTAAGAGCTTATCGGTCGTCTTCTAGCCGTCGAGGAGCGGTACAATCTTGGCAACAACTCCGGCGACACAAGTAGCCGCCTTCTCCTCTCAGAAGAGGAGTGGCTCGCTCGCACGAAGCAGAGGAAGGAAGGCGAGGCTTACTCTGACGGTGGCAAAAGTTGTGGTCGCGGGCGCGGCAAGCCAAGAGGTCGTGGCCGCGGTGACACGAACAAAGGCAACAACAACGCATCCGACGTCATGCGGGATAAGAAGGGTAAGTGCCACAATTATGGCATCTACGGCCACTGGGTGAAGGATTGCCGCAAGCCGAAGCACGATGAGTGCGCCAATCTGACGCAAGTTGACGACGATGAGCCCGCACTAATGATGGCGCAAGAGTATACGCTCGCCGAGACCACTATGGGCACGACCAACAACGTCGTACTCGACGAGGTGCACGCTCAGGTGCATCTGGGCTGTGAGGACGACCACCATGGCGAAGCATGGTACCTCGACACCGACGTCAGCAACCACATGATGGGCTGCAAAGAGGTCTTCGTCGAGCTAGACACTAGAGTCACGGGCTCCATCAAGTTTGGGGGCGAATCCGTCGTCGACATCCGAAGGCGTGGCACGGCGATGTTTACGTGCTAGAACGACGAGCATCGCGCCCTCACCGGTGTCTACTTCATCCCGAAGCTACGAAGCAATATCATCAGCCTTGGGCAGCTCGATGAGAACGGCTGCCAAATCTTGATCAAAGGCAGCGTGCTCTCGATTCGAGATCGTCAGCAATGCCTCCTCGCCAAGGTAAAACGTGCTCGAAACCAACTGTACATTCTATCTCTTGATATTGTACCACTAGTGTGTTTAGCAGCACGACTCAATGACGATGCATGGCGGTGGTATGCACGGTTCGGCTACCTCAACTTCAAAGCACTCAGGAAGTTAGCTCGCCGCAACATGGTGCACGGGCTACCACAGATTGAACATGTCAATCAAATCTGCGACAGTTGCCTTGCCGGGAAGCAGCATCGTACGCCATTTCCGTAGGAGGCCAAGTACCGTGCTGACAACCTGCTAGATCTCGTTCACGGTGATATCTGCGGGCCGATCACACCGGTGACACCCGGTGGTAAGCTCTACTTCTTGCTCCTCGTCGACGATTTCAGCCGCTACTTCTTGCTTCTCGTCGACGATTTCAGCCGCTACATGTGGTTGACGCTACTGGGTTCGAAGGATGAAGCGCTGACAGCCATCAAACACTTTCAAGCCCACGTCGAGGTGGAGACATGGTGCAAACTACGCACGCTCCGTATTGATCGTGGGGGCGAGTTCATATCCATAGCATTTGGCAAGTATTGCGCGGGCCTCAGCATCAAACGACAACTCACAGTGCCGTACTCACCATAGCAGAACGACGTCATCGAGCGCCGGAACCAAATGGTCATCGCGATGGCGCGCAGCCTTCTGAAGGCAAAGGATATGCCCGGGAAGTTCTGGGGTGAGGCAGTCACGACGGCTGTCCACATCCTCAATCGCTTGCCGACACGGAGCATCGACGGCAAGATGCCGTACGAGGCATGACACAGACACAAGCCAAGCGTGCACTTCCTCCGCACCTTCGGCTGTGTCGCATACGTCAAGGTGGTCAAGATGAACCTACAGAAGCTAGAAGATCGCAGCAAACACATGGTCTTCATCGGCTACGATCCCGGCACCAAGGCGTACCTGGTATACGATCCCGCCGGCAAGCGCGTGCATGTCACACGTGACATTATCTTCGACGAGGAAGCCAAGTGGGACTGGGGCGTGCAAGACAACATAGGTGAGATATTTACTGTTGAGTATACTATGATCCCCATACCACATGTTGAACACGCAGGCACGCCGGTGCACGGGGGTGGTGATCCATCAATACCAGTGTCACCCAGTCCAGGGCCGTTGACGCAAGCATCCGGGGCAGAAACATCCGACTCGATGGTACAATATGGAGTTAAATTTGTCTCGCCACCCACCAACGCCTCGGCCATGCTCGACACCGATGACGACGGGCTGCGCAGGTACAGGACCTTGGTGAGCTTGCTTGACACGACCACCATCCTCGAGCTCGATGTCGACGAGCTGCTCCTCATGGTTGACGAGGAACTTGCCACTTTCTTCGAAGCTGAGAAACACCGTTGTTGGTGCCAAGCGATGCTTGAGGAGATGAGCTCCATTGAGGAAAATTGTACATGGCACCTCGTAGACCTTCCACCCGGCCACCGTTCGATCGGTTTGAGGTGGGTCTACAAGTCAAGAAGGACGAGCACGGCGTCGTCCTTAAGCACAAGGCACAACTCGTGGAAAAAGGCTATATGCAAAGTCAAGGAGTGGACTTCGAGGAAGTGTTCACGCCGGTTGCTCGTCTCGAGTCCGTCCGTTTGTTGATCGCACTCGCCGCGCATGAGGGGTGGGCGTTGGACCACATGTACGTGAAGACGGCGTTCCTTAATGACGACCTCAAGGATGAGGTGTACGTCGTCCAACCTCCCATCTTTGTTATCGAAGGATAGGAGCACAAAGTGCTGAAACTTGACAAGGCACTGTACAGGCTGCGGCAAGCACCGAGGGCTTGGAACACCAAGCTTGATAGTTGCCTACTGTCACTTGGTTTCCACCAGAGTGCACAGGAGCACGCTGTGTATACACGCGACAAAGGTCCAGCTCGACTACTTGTGGGTGTGAACGTCGACGATCTCATTATCACCGGGACGGGCCCACAAGAGATTGCCAAGTTCAAGGAGGCGATGAAGGCCTTGTTCAAAATGAGGGACTTGGGATTGCTCACCTTCAACCTCGTCATCAAGGTGCAGCAGTCCAATGGCTTCATCACCCCCAGTCATGAGGCATATACGCTCAAAATCTTGGAGAAGAGTGGCATAATAGATTGCAACTCGTGCCACATCCCCATGGAAACGAGGTTCAAGGTTCAAGCTAAGCAAGGTGAGCTCAGCCCCTCCGACTGACGCCACATCCTATAGGAGCATCGTCGGGAGCCTTCGGTACTTGGTGCACACGTGCCCAGACATCTCGTACGCGATGGGCTACGTAAGTCGATTTATGAAGAATCCGACCACCGAACACCTTGCTGTCGTCAAGCGCATCATTCGCTACATCGCCGGCATATGTCACTTTGGTTGTCGCTACACAAAGAAGGTGGAGGAACCACGACTGATTAGCTACAACAACAGTGACATGGCTGGTGACATCGAAACCCGCAAGAGCACCACTGGCGTGTTATTCTTCCTCGGTCGTAGCCTCATTAGCTGGCAATCTCAGAAGCAGAAGGTTGTGGCATTGTCATCCTGCGAGGCCGAGTACATTGCCGCGACAACGGTGGCATGCCAAGGCATTTAGTTTGCAAAACTCCTTGGTGACTTGAAGAACAAGGAGGCCGACAGGGTCATGCTCAAGGTAGACAACAAGTCCGCCATCTACCTCAGCAAGTGTTACGCCCCGATCTCCCGCAGGCAAATCGGCCGTTCCCGCTAGGCGGGAATCACCCTCGCCAGCTCTCCTGCAGAACGATCGCTTGACCCATCCGGGCGTGATGCCTCACGAGCGTGAGCCACGCCCGTGCAAGGCCGTGATTCATTGGCTGGCGGTAAGAGTTCTAAGCCACAGAGTCGCACAGATTATCTGAGTGCAGCGGAGTCATTAACGCATAGGTGATCGGTAACAGGTTTACTGAGTCGACAATATAGCGGAAGCATTGAAACACAAGTTAAAGTAAAGCAAGCTCTTTTATTGATATGAACAAGTGTTACAGGCGGCGTATAGCCGAGATTACAAGTCGCTCAAGCCTCTCTCTCTGAAACAGTAAAAGCGTGCCAAGTGGCTACAACTGTGGAATGATTATACAGGCGATGTTCAGGCGAGTTCAGGCTATGTTCCAATATTATGTCTTGTATATGTGCTTCTGTTCCGGACGCACCCTTCTTTCTTTCGTAGGTCCGTTGGAAGATTGCTGGAAAGTCGACGGTCTTGGAGTCTTTTCCGGCTCTGGCGGCCTCGTCCCACTGTAAAAATTAAGCAATTCATAAATAAGAAAAAAAATTAGAACTACAAAAAAAATTGATCAAGTATAAAATTTTAATACTAACCATCCGTCGAAAATGCTCGACGGACGGAATGGATCCACCAGTATAGAGACCACCCTTAGCACGGATAGCCTTTGCCTTCTTGCACTTGGCCTTGTAGGCCAGGATGTCCATCTTCTTCTTCATCTTCTCCCAGTACTCCATCTTCATCCACTCCTTGAGGTGATCCAGTCCAAGTGACGCTAGCGCCTTCTAGTCATTGATCATATCTCTCAACCTCTTGCTGGCGACGATCTTGTAGGACTTCTGGATATCACTATCTCTATGACCCGGCCACCAGTACAACCTCTGCAAATTAGAAAAATATTTTTTTATCATTGTAATAAAAAATATATATATATTATTATAAATAAAATTCATATACATATCCCGAGCTTTTCCAGCTAAGTGAATCGTCGATCGAGCAAGATTTCACTGAAGTTGATATAAGGGCCATCAAAGTAGCCCCGCATGATCTCCCCCAGATCATTTCCAGCCTTGATCAAAAAGAATCTGAAATAAGTAGACAATATACAATCAGAATAATAAATAAAAAATAAATGTGTGAATTGACAAATAAATGCTTACGTCGCTCCATCGGCCCATAGCTCGGGACGACATATTTTGATTCTTGACCAGAATAATTTGTATATGTTGTTCAACCTCAACTTGGCCTTTAAATAGCCATTTATAACTCTAACAGAATGCATAAAAGTATCACCCTCTAACCATATTCTAACTAAGTGATAACAAATCAAAACAAATCAAAAGCATAGATCAAATAACAAAAATCCTAAAGACTAGGATTTATTGAAACCCAAATAACAACCTCTTCAACCCCCTCAACAGGATTAACTCTAACAAATCACCCCCTAAGCCAGTTGCATGAGATTCACCTCTATGACGCCGAGCTTCTGTCTCATCTTAATGAACTTGACTCATCCGAATGCCTTGGTAAGAATGTCTGCGAGCTGCTTTTCAGTGTTGATGTACTCGAACTCAACCTTCCCTCTCTCGACACACTCCCGAATAAAATGATACCTTGTATCAATATGTTTGCTTCGGTCATGGAAGATGAGATTCTTGCTGTAACACCCCGTTCCGCTCAAGCGGACTGCCGTTGTAAACGAATTGCGTAGCGACAACCAAAGTGACATGTGTCGGCGATGTAGCGAATGATGCGCTTGACGACAACAAGGTGTTCGGTGGTCGGATTCTTCATGAATCGACTTACGTAGCCCATCGCGTACGAGATGTTTGGGCACGTGTGCACCAAGTACCGAAGGCTCCCGACGATGCTCCTATAGGATGTGGCGTCAGTCGGAGGGGCTGAGCTCACCTTGCTTAGCTTGAACCTTGAACCTCGGTTCCATGGGGATGTGGCACGAGTTGCAATCCATCATGCCACTCTTCTCCAAGATTTTGAGCGTATATGCCTCATGACTGGGGGTGATGAAGCCATTGGACTGCTGTACCTTGATGACGAGGTTGAAGGTGAGCAATCCCAAGTCCCTCATTTTGAACAAGGCCTTCATCGCCTCCTTGAACTTGGCAATCTCTTGTGGGTCCGTCCCGGTGATGATGAGATCATAGCATTACGAGTTGGGATTATTCCCTTAGCTAGGTGCGTTAGATTTATTAGCATCCAGGGGGTGAATCACCTAGCGACTAGCATGAACATTCTAGATTTTATGTGTGCTGGCTAAGCAAAGACAAGTTCACCGTAGCCACCCACCTTAGCGATGATTCGCCTCTGTAGAGCGTTACGTCGAGCGAGCCTCTGAAAGCCTAAGCTGAATTCCTGTAGGGACAAGTCTGGATATCCTTTGCTTCTCGTTGAGGCAAAGCGGGTCGGGACAGTTGCACTATTGCCGTTTGCAATGGCAGTCCGCTTGAGCAGAACGGGGTATTACAGCAAGAATCCCATCTTCCATGACCGAAGCAAACATATTGATACAAGGTATCATTTTATTCGGAAGTGTGTCGAGAGAGGGAAGGTTGAGGTCGAGTACATCAACACTGAAGAGCAGCTCGCAGACATTCTTATCAAGGCATTCGGATGAGTCAAGTTCATTGAGATGAGACAGAAGCTCGGCGTCATAGAGGTGAATCTCATGCAACTGGCTTAGGGGGTGATTTGTTAGAGTTAATCCTGTTGAGGGGGTTGAAGAGGTTGTTATTTGGGTTTCAATAAATCCTAGTCTTTAGGATTTTTGTTATTTGATCTATGCTTTTGATTTGTTTTGATTTATTTTGATTTGTTATCACTTAGTTAGAATATGGTTAGAGGATGATACTTTTATGCATTCTGTTAGAGTAATAAATGGCTATTTAAAGGCCAAGTTGAGGTTGAACAACATATACAAATTATTCTGGTCAAGAATCAAAATATGTCGTCCCGAGCTATGGGCCTATGGAGCGACGTAAGCATTTATTTGTCAATTCACACATTTATTTTGTATTTTTTATTCTAATTGTATATTGTCTACTTATTTCAGATTCTTTTCGATCAAGGCTGGAAATGATCTGGAGGAGATCATGCGGGGCTACTTTGATGGCCCTTATATCAACTTCAGTGAAATCTCGTTCGATCGACAATTCACTTAGCTGGAGAAGCTCGGGATATGTATATGAATTTTATTCATAATAATATATTTTTTTTTTGATTACAATGATAAAAAAATATTTTTCTAATTTGCAGAGGTTGTACTGGTGGCCGGGTCATAGAGATAGTGATATCCAGAAGTCCTACAAGATCGTCGCCAGCAAGAGGTTGAGAGATATGATCAATGACTAGAAGGCGCTAGCGTCACTTGGACCGGATCACCTCAAGGAGTGGCTGAAGGTGGAGTAGTGGGAGAAGATGAAGAAGAAGATGGACATCCTGGCCTACAAGGCCAAGTGCAAGAAGGCGAAGGCTATCCGTGCTAAGGGTGGTCTCTATACTGGTGGATCCATTTCGACCGTCGAGCATTTTCGACGGATGGTTAGTATTAAAATTTTATACTTGATCAATTTTTTTTGTAGTTCTAATTTTTTTTTTCTTATTTATGAATTACTTAATTTTTACAGTGGGACGAGGCCGCCAGAGCCGGAAAAGACCCCAAGATCGTCGACTTCCCAGCAATCTTCCAGCGGACCTATGAAAGAAAGAAGGATGGAAAGCTTGTAGATGAGCGGGCTGCAAAAGCATATGTAAGTTGTCTTTATAATTTTTTTAATTTAATTAGAATAATTTTATAATTTAATTAGATTCTAAGTTTCTAGGACAAAACAGTCAAACTAGGTCATTCAATTTCAAAAATACTAGAAAACAACAATGTAAATACTTAAAATTATGTACCTTTATTAATATCCTATTTTAAGAAATAACACTATAAATACTATAAATACTTTAAAATTATAATTTCATTCAATTTATTTTGAACTTCATAGGAATGGTCTGTACCAATTCCGATTCTGATACTTTGAACCTTGGTTAATATCCTATTTTAAGATATCATGGAAATCAAATATAGCAAATATAACTCAAATTATATACATATACTATGATATCTAGGATCTAATATGATACTCTAACCAAAATCAAATATAACACATATAACTCTAAAATCCTTAACTCTAAATCTATTTATATAAATAAATATAGGAGACACATGAGACGTTAGAGGGGGGCGCTCAGAGAAGTACGCCGACTGAGAGAAACGATCAGTGGGTACAAGCTGTCGGGAGAGGAAAATGCGACAATGTGTACGGTACCAGATCTTTGGCATTGATGTCGTCGGTTCTTTCCAGAGCTCCTTCGACGGCTACTCCAGCTCCATCAGTGCCCGGCTCTGGCGTTCCTTCTTCTGCGATGTCTCTGGAGCAGCTCACGATGACTGTGCATGAGTTACATGGGCTGGTCTTACAGTTGATAGAAAGTCGTGATGCTGCAACACCTACTCCTCCGACAGCTACTACGACGGCTCCTCTGACGGCTACTACATTGGGTCTTCCAGCTACTCCGATGGCTCCAACTCCTCCGACGGCATCGATAGGTCCTCCAGCTCCTTCGATGGCTCCTGCCACTGCTCTGTCTGTTGTTGTCCTGGATGATCTATATGCTATCATCGCTATGGTTGTGGCGCAGTACATGGCTAGCCGACAGCCGACAGCTGCCACTGCCTCTGCCTCTGCCTCTAACGTCGACTTGATGGATTTTTTGAGTTTGTGGATTTTTTTTAGTTGGTTTTATTTTTTTGACTTGATTGTATTTATTTGAATTTGTGGGATTGTATAACAGTTATTTGTACATGTTTGGATTACTCTACTTTATTATTTCGAAGTAGATATAACATTTGTACATGTTTGTGTGGATTTTATTAGTTTGTGTGAAATTTGCTTGTGTAAAATTTATTTGTGTGAAAATTGGTGAATGTATAATAGATATATGCTCAGCAGAAATTGATAAATGGGAAAAAAAATACCTTTAGCGACGGACATACGTCGTAATAGCAACAAAATATCTGGAAAATCTCAGGTCATCTGAGGTCAGCGACGGATTTCCGACGAAAAATCTTAGGCCAGCGACTACTCAGCGACGAAAAAATTCGTCGCTAAAATGTCTGATACACACAAATGTGCCAAACTTGTATCAGAATCCGTCGCTAATCCGTCACTGAGAGTGACGGATTTGCGACGAACTATGTGTCCTGAATTTGCAAAACCTTCTGAAAATTTTGGCAAATTTTGGCTCAAATAATCCGTTGGATAATCCATCGCTGATCGGTCGATATAGCGGCAGAATTTTGGTATCGACGTCAGTTATTCTAACGGAACCTTTCCGTCGTAAATCCGTCGCTAAAATCAAATAGCGAAGGAAAAATGTATTTTAGCGACGGATAGTTCCGTCGCTAAAACAATATATTTTTGTAGTGGGACCCCCATCCCCGGTCGCCCAATAAGCTACCAGTTTCCAATCTTGACAATGGAGTGGTCGCTCTGTAGGCTTCTAAATGTGGGTCTTCCAGCGATGCTAGGTCACCCCCTTCAAGTGTAGAGTTTATATTGGGTGAAGAATCTGTACATACGTACGGAATGGTTCACTACCTTTAGGCAAAGAATATGAACATAACCTCACCGAATCTCTATTGCTGATCCTCTCCCGAAGAACTTCAGCAAGATCTTCTCTAATGCTTTCACATTCGGGTTAGGGCAATGCTTCTCTTCATGCCCAACGCACTTAACAAGCATGGCAAGTGTGTGGAACTCTCTCATACATTACCGGAGACCAAATCATTTGCCATCACTGTAATCTCCACCAACAATCTAGCATACTCAAGTCGAGATTGGTTAGCATTGGAAAGGTGAATTCTCCTCTTGATTCTGCAACCACCTCTAGTATCATCTGGACTAGCTGGATTGCAGGACCATGCACATGTGGACGGGAGTCCCCTATTACATTCCTTTACAGGCTATATCCTTCTATTTATGTAGCCTATATATATTCAATGTGTTCCATCAGGTCCAAAGTTGAAACATCAACTTGCAATATATATATATATATATATATATATATATATATATATATATATATATATATACTTTTCATAATTCTTAAAATTTAATTGTCGTAAGAATGTGCTTGAAAACGATTCAAAATTGAGTTGTCTAAATCGTTTATATATATATATATATATATATATATATATATATATATACTTTTCATAATTCTTAAAATTTAATTGTCGTAAGAATGTGCTTGAAAACGATTCAAAATTGAGTCGTCTAAATCGTTTATAAATACTCCACTAACTATTTATTTTAAAAAAATTAATTATTTAATTATATAATATTATTTATTTACAGCTAAATAATTCTAATTCAAGTGGTTAAGATGTGAGGTATTTTTCTTTATTGTTTGAGTTCGATTTCTAACAACACGACATTATTTATAATAATTCAAAATTTAAAACTTTTTTAAGCACGTACACGTTACTAGTCTATTTAATTACATTATTCAATTAAAGTTAAAAAAGAACCGCCTGTTGCGACTTTTAAAAAGGAAACACAACCGTATACTAGTCTTTCGCCTAGATGTTTTCTGAACCAGTGGCGATGGTTTCTGAAGCACAGTTGACCAAAAGCACGCCATCCATATTTTTCTAAGGATAATTCTGATATCATATAAGTTTTCTAAAAGTTAGAGCCGAAAGAAATGGATTAATACTTTATATTAATTTCAACTGTTTTTAAACTAAAGGAAATTGAAGCCTTGGTTTTGACTTCCATGATTAAATATATAGTGCATGGTGATGATAAAGACCCCCACTGGCCACTGGTACGATTGGAGAATTATTAGGGCATAGATATCTCAAGTCAATGGGAAGTGGAACTTGCAGCTGGTCTCCACATGCAAAGCCATTCCTCTTAATTCCACCTCCACTTCTCTCCACATTGCTAGCTCCAACTAAAATTGGGTCAATATATGCGCGTAGAGTCCGCATTCTTTCATTAGGTTACAAAAATAATGGCCGACCAGTAAGCAATACTAACTAGCGAGAGGACCATTGGATCACTCGTCACCAAAATTTTGGATTGGGATAGAAACCAGAAACGCCGGCCGCACTAGCGGTTGCATACTGATCTCTGCTAATGGGTTGCTTTGTTGTCGGCATCTTATATGAGTCTGGGTGTGGCTGTAATGCTGAAGTGATCTCAGTCGCTATTGTTTGATAAAAAGAAGAAGAAGAAGAAGAATATATATATATATATATATATATATATATATATGTGTGTGTGTGTGTGTGTGTGTGTGTGTGTGTGTGTGTGTGTCGAGGCTTGTCACAAGTTCCACGTTCCAAACTTTGTCCCATTTGGTTACAAGGATGTTAGAGTTTGGAAAAGTCTAGCTCTCTAAATGTAAGTACAGCAAAATATAACTCAACGTAACATTGAGTAATAATAATTTTCATTTTTATTTCTCACCGATATTTTAAATTTTGGTGCAAGTAGCAGGGACTTTAGCATCGTATTCAAGTAATTCAATTGTGAATCTACTGACATGTTTCTGCGAATCCTTCTCTAGGTCCATGGAATCGACATTCTACTTGGGAGGCGATGTTAATTAATAATATTAATATATTAACCCTTGACTCTCGACAATTCTCTTGAATTTACGTACATATGACAAGTGTAGAGATTCAAAACTAAGAAGAAGAAGAAGAATATACCTTATTGAATGTCATCTTTTATAATCGAGATATCAAATATTATTTACAGGAAAAGACTGGCTTCAGAAGCATGCGAAGTTAATCTAGAAAATTAATTAAAATCAAAAAAAATAATATAATAAATATTCCTATAATTAATGAATTAAGTCATAATCATATCGATTTGTCCAAGAAAGTCGCAAACGATACCAACCCACCTGAAGATAACAAACTACAATCTCACGCGCACAAGCACTCTAATTAAGACAAATCAAACACAGTATATGTTCGATGACCATGTTACCTAAACAAATCCTAACTATATATTCAATAATACAAGATTGATTACAATATATGTTAAACCCTTTGCCCCCAAGTTTAACCCCTCACTAATCTTAAGAAAGAAGAAGAAGACTACAACTAAAATCACTTACCCAACCATATGATGGTCTCCTTGAACAAAGTTGATGACTCCTCGAACACATATTTTCTTCGGTCTATCTCAAATAACGGGCCCTAGGAGCAAAGTACAGGCTCTCTTAAATTTTTGTCGACTTTCTCCTTCAAATTTCATGTATGAGCTTCTTTTTTAGCAAACACTCTTAACCTCCTTTATATATGTTAATAAATCTAATTTAGGGTTAATAAAACCCCTAAAATATAGCATAACAATTATCATGGCAGAGTAGATTAGATCACACTATCATAATATATGCTGGCTTGGGTCCATGTTTGAACTAATTTCCAATAGACGGTATACCTCCGGTATACCGTGATGTAGCCGCAGACCTTTGAAAAGGTTTTGCAACGAATCACCCAAATTCGATATACCGCATGTATACCATCACCCTAGTAGTCCAATGATTAATTTAAGTTTTTGATTATAATTAGTTAATTAAATTTAGTATTATGAAATCACTAATGATCATACAATCATTATAGTGTTTATACTTAAAGTTGGCATAGTCCAAGTGTGTATTATTAATATCATACTTACTCTTATGTATTGATTTCTTCGCCTAATATGTATTAGCAAAAAGTAATAAGCAAGATCAATCATGAACATATGCAATAAAAAATTATGATGGGCCAAAGACATGCTAGTCTGAATATTATTTTTAATCGCCCATGACATCTCCGGAGCCATGCACTCGGGGTCTCTGCAGATTGTGGTCGAGGGGACAGCCCCCCCCCAGTGGAGGGTTTGGGGGGTAAAGCCTACGAAATATAATTAGATTTTCAGATATAATTAGCTTTGGACAAGTTCTATCAAAGGAAAAGCTACAATTCATACAAAGAAAGAAGCCAAGCTATCAAGACATCGTGCCCTGTATAATAATATTTCTTTAACCTTTTATATATAACTAATTAGAGAAAGACTAAACCAAAAACCCAGCCAAATACCCAATTCCTAAACTATAGTATCATATCAATATACCAGCGATATACTGTTAAAACCTATTTTTTAAACAGAACCTTTCTTCTATTAGTACCAAAACCATCAGATCGGTATACGCATGGTATACCACAATATACTAGTGGTATACCACGGTATACTGGTCGTATACCATCTAGGTGATCATTATTTAATAATCATTGTTGCAATTACTATAAAAGTAAGTCATTTTGTAGCCGTTAAGATGTGTAGTGGCATACCGACGGTATATCTCATTTACAGTAACAACTCTTTAATTTGAGGTTGTTTTATGTCTTATATAAGAACCAAATTGACCTTATTTGTTTCTATCATGTCCTGATCCCGGAGGACCCCAAAGTCACTACTAGACGTGATATCGTGCAAGCCTAAGTTGCGCTTGTCCAAGGCTAGAACATGTATAATTATAAAATAGACTATTCCGAGTTAGAAGCAACTGACAATATATGCAGAAAATAAATAAAAATAGTGATACAAGAACATAGTCTCTTTAATGATATCTTTAAATGATTATACGGCTTTCAATAGTCGTTGGCTACATGCCAATTTGTCTTACATCTCTTCAAACTATATAGTATTACAATGATATCATTTCATACATTACATACCTTTATACAGAAAATATCATAATTCATCTTCTTATGATTTTCGGCTCCCGAGGATGAGGATCTACTATGGTTTTGTAATAATCTAGCATGACATCCAGCACCTGCGGATAAACTGGTGGGGGTCAGCACATTGGAGAATGGTGAGGAACAAAAGTAACACCCTCTGAAACAATCATTAAGTAATAATGTGAAAAAATATTGCATTATTAGTGATCTTGCTATCTTTTACCTATGTTCATTTCATGCCATATACAGAAACAAGAGTCATATTACTTCTTTTGAAAACATCTTTGAAAGCCATATTTCATATTTCATTCAAGCACACCGTAGGGATAATTTCATGCACGATATCGATTCATTCTAACTTGATATGTTCATCATATTTTACGAGTCATATTTATTTATTTTGGGACATGTTAGCAGAGCTTTGAGTGGACACCATTTTTCTTCTGAGAAATATAGCAGCATTTTATGTAAAATAGACTATCCTTAGGAGCAGTACATGAATGAAAATATAATCGATAAAGAGCATCACTTATTTAGTGATTCTTACCTATGGTCAAGGATTCATCCCTATAACTGACAAGAGTTAGAAAATTTTATAATTGTATTACTTTTCGGTTCATCTCTACATCGAAATGTTAGTCTTGTAAGAAGGATAACCTAGCATGCTACCTAACTACATGATAGTCCATGGGTGACCTATGATTAGTAATGTGAAGCACGGTTCAGCTAAGCACTAGTACACACAAACATTAGCAGTTGTGACTCATCGTTCAGCTCTTCACTAACATAAGCGAATATTAGCAGCTGTGACACATGGTTCAGCTCTTCACTAATAGACACAATACCCCCTAATACTTTTCTCTGTCTCAGGGTGCTCTCACATCTCTCCTAGGTTGATCGATCCCTAGTATCCCAGGAATCGTTGAGAGACTATTATCTTGTACACAAGTTGTCCGAGACCAATGCAAGAATACAAATTCTATCAGATAAAATCTATGATGCAAACAGTCAATGAACAAGCAAACTTTTTTATCTTTTATTTTCTTTTCGATAATCGATAAAGACAATAGCTCTTCTATTTTTTTTCGATGTTGCTGCTACTGTATTGCCTGTACACTCCTCTTTTATGCTCGAATCTATCAAGAGCACAACAGTGTCTACTTGCTGTATCACAGTCATGTCCAGGTTCAAATCAGTTGAACCAAGAGCTCTCCTCTCCCTCATACTCCAGTATCAGTCAACTCCTCTCCTTGCAGGCCAAGTATCAGTCATGATACTAAAAATACTCCATTGCCTAACCCTCTAAAAATAACAACACACACACATTCAAACATTTAAGCCTCAACATCTCCCAATCTCCCTTGCACAACTGAACCTAAAGAACACACCAGCAATACCATGCCTTTCCACCAAGTATCTGTTGATACATTGCATCACACAACAAAAGTACTGTAATACCACTTGTTGTTCTGCTACTACTAGCATGAGGCAACTGCTGTAGTACAAAACCCAGGAATTACTTTCCCTTACACACAGTTGTACTGGCTGTCACGCCCCAGTCCCAAAAATACGTAGGACTAGGACACGTAAGCATGCCAGCCGCATGGATATGGCAACCCCAATATATGGAAACCAAATCCACACGTACGCTGTAATATGAATATCAAATCCACAAGTGGTATAAACATATGTCACATGTCACAGGGTATAATCTAGATCTCATCCACGAAAATCAAATATGAATAAAATAACCAATGTCTATGAAACTAGATCTCAACAAGAAGTATCTAAGGATGATAGTTGGATGGAAACAAATCCACTACCAACTCAAATGGAAAAGTAAATACAATATAAGTACAACTCAATCAAACAATATAAGTACCAGCTATCAATCACGGCTCGAAGAGAAGACATCCGCGAAGCATCTATAACCATCCAACGCTGCTCTCCTGCAAATACACAAGAACAGGTACACCTGGCAGCGGACCAGGTCCTCAGAGGGACATAACAAGATACTTAAACACATGCCAATAAAGTACTGAAATAAATATCCAATGGGTCGCCTAACCATCTATGTGAATGCAGTTTGAGAACAACTTTCTAACAAGTGAGCTATCTGGCTGAGAACTGGGATTGGCATGACTCTCTCGGAGAACCAGGGGCCTCAAAGGCATGTCGTCTTTTGAACGGCAGAGGCCCGCCAAGTAGTAAAGGGGTCATCACCGCCCGTATCTCCAGCGGAGCTTCCGGGTTACAGAAGAAAAAGTGTAAAGGAGCTCAAATGTGATACTTGTTGTTCTCCCCACCCCATGCTCTAAGCATGTCACATCCATGACACGATAACACCTCTAATAACTGCCAAGTCTACTAGCATGCAAAGTTTCTAACAGCAGTTATTCCTAACGCACGGCCCATACGTACAGGAGGCCAGACCTGCACGCAAGTCCGTGATCTACATGAGACTCGCAACTCGTGTAACAACTGTGTCACGGCCAATGAACCTAATGGTGCTACATGATAATGGGGTAGTCTCATGAACAAGGTCAATGCAATACATAAATAAAAACATATCGCGACGTCACCGTCGCGAGCATTTTATATAACAATTAAAATATATGAACTAAAGACAGAAAATAAAGATGTGTGCAACATATGGAATAAGAATAACAGTACAATGGCAAGGTATACTTGCCTGGCAAGGAAGCTGCAATGTACCAATAACCTGCTCCAGAAATCGCGCAGAATAAAGCCAACATCCTATGTACATATAATATAATGCAAATAAATCATTAGTCATTACACTAGTACACCTACAACAATATTTATACTGGACTCGGGGTACACTAGGGGTGGCACTAGTCATCTAACACGGTCAATTACGCGTTGAATTACGCGGGTGTCGGGTCTTTAAGTACTGTACACAATAAGTCAGTCAACTAACACGGTCTCGCCAGTACGTCGGTGTACTCAAGGCAGACACCAACATTGTTCTTAGGGTCAACAGGGTCAAGGATAAATACGGGGCAGTCCACGGTGTCCTAGGTCATATAATCTGAATACACCTACTCCTAATTATTTATTAATATATAATTAATTACAATATACACATATACCATATATCCATTAATTATACATATTCTAAGTTGAATAGTATGTACATACTAAAAATATATAATTATATCAAACTAATTAATATACGCGTACGAGTACAAGTTCGTGTACGCAGTACAGGGTTCACCGACTCAGGGTCCGATATCAGCTAGCAATTATAAGAAATACGCATGTCCTAATAATATATACTCAAACACACATACGAAATAAGAAGGTGGGACAGGTTCGAACCTCGGTGTACGTGCACGGGATCGGCTGGACGTCGACGAAGAGAGGTTGACGATGATGGTGAGGACGATAATGCTGATGGTGAGGCTAATGATGAGATGATGATGGTAGTTATGGTGGGGTTTTATGGTGGAGCTGATGATGATGAATTGAGATGATGATGAGGATAACTACATTGAAGACGATGATGATGGCCACGATATAGATGACGATGACGTTGGGGTGATGGCAAGGATGAGGATGACGAGAACGACGATGGGGGCGATTAGGGTTGATGGTTTAAGGGTGAAGATGATGATGATGGTGGTTAGTTGTGAGGATGATGAAGATGATGATGTTAATGGAAGAGGGTGATGATGATGATGATCATGCTGATGGAGATGGTGTCCGCCGGAGTCCGGCAAGGGGGTTCCGGCCAGTAGGTGGAGGAGGAGAGGAGGAGCTCAGGGCCGAGATCGATGAGAAGGGGAGGAGTATCGTGGTGTTGTAGTCGTGATAGGGGGCTGGCTGTTCGTCGAGGGAGGAAGGAAACAGGGAGTTGGTGAAGTAGGAGATGGCCAAGGTGGTGGTGGTGGTGCTGGTGTAGATGGCGGATTGGTCGAGGGTGGTGGGGAAGAAGGAGATGAGGCAATGGTGGTTGTGGAGTTCGTCGAGCTGGATGACATGGAGGTACTCCGGCGGAACGCTGCGACGATGATGATGAATGACAGGGAAGGTGCAGGCGGCTGAAGATGAGGGAGGTGGTGTCTCGGTCGGGTACTGGTGGTGACGGGGCTGCTCCGGCGAGGGGCCTGGGTGCAGCGGCGTCAGAATCAGGCGGTCGGTGGAATCTCGGGCTGCACAGTCGGGGCCAGTAGTTCGGTGCAGCGGCTTCGACGTTAGGCGGAGAGGATGGGGAAGATGACCGGAGTTGGCTCGGCTGTCCGGTGCAGGGAAGTGAGGTGGTGATAATGGCGGGTGGAGTCGGACCGGGTGCGGCAGTGCACAGGAGGAAGACGACGGCAATGGCTCAGCCGCTCCGGGGTAGAGGTGACCGGAGCTCCGGCTGTTGGCACTGCGGATGGTGATAGGAATCCGGCGAGGGGCAGTAGGGGAGGAGGAAGGAGAAGAGGTCAAGGAGGTCGTCGTTCAGGTCGGGTCCGGCGGCTGGGGGCAGCTCCGGCCGGCTGGGCATGGAGGGGGTCGGCACAGGGATGATGAGCATGTTGTCGGCTGGGTATTGGAGAAAGAGAAGGAAATAAAGAAAAGGAAAAGAAAATTTATTTATATATGTGGTGGGTGTTTGACCTAAAGGCTTGGTTTGACTTGGTCAACATTCCTTGGGCCTGGCCTTGGTCTACAATCCTTGGAGTGGGTCTTGGCCTCACATGAGGATGTTGGGGCTTTAAATTACAATTATTTAATTGCAAGGGTTGGATTAAAATAGGAGGGCGATGTTGCGCGTTTGAAATTCCAGAAAATTATGAGAAAAATCCACGTGAAGGGAAAAATTGATTCCTTTATGAATTGTCCAATGGTGGGGACATCTCAGTGCATTTTTGCATAAAATCCCCAACAATTGGAAAATTGCACAAAGGCGGATATTGGATTTAATTAATTAAATTGAACCGCGCACGATGTTCTAGAATTAATTAGGAGTACATGGGATTAGATTTAGGCGGGGCACAAGTGTCAGGGCGTAGAGGGGACAGTGTAGAATATTAATAAAATTTAAGATGCACAAGACGGGCAAGATTGTGTCTCCAATTATCGTAGCATCGGTAAGATGTGCTACGCGTTATTTAATTATTGCATAATTAAATAAAAGCCGTGTTCTAATTCCAATTGGGTTAAACTAGCCCTACTTTCACTATCTAAGCCAAGTAGCCCTAATTTTTGGGTGAGGGGTTTACAATCTACCCAACTTAAAACAATTTCGTACTCGAAATTAAACTAGGGTAGGGTTTCTCTATCTAACCTTACTTGATTACAGTATAAAGAATTCTCCTTAAGTTAACATGGTAGTTTCTACCCAACTTAGAATTTACCCATCTATCATCTAAGACTATACATCTGAGAAGGCTATGTCCCAATTTATTTAATCATGTTATTGAATCCTCAAAGTCCTTTAACACCAAACATCTCCTCTATGATATGCCCTTAATCATTTATAAAAGATAGACACCAAACGATGTGATTGGCCTATGGGGACTATCTAGTACTATCTATATCTCAAACTTATACCAAGCAAGATGTTTTGTCTTTTCGAAATAAGGAAAGACGTAGATCAATAAATAAGAGTTCAAGGGAGAAGTAATAGAATGCAAGTATAGGGATCAAGGCGTTTCAAGGAATCCAATAGGAATTGTCAAGGCAGTTGTGGACTGAAATCCTATTTGGTAAATCCGTATTCGTATGCTCATATTAGTACAGTTATGTAGCTGATACGATACGCTTAGACATGTCTAGGGCAAGTATATTCGTCTACTAATCACTATATATCTCAATCCACGAAAATAGTATTGCGGAGGGCGAACCAAGCGCACTAAGGTTAGCTAGGCCTTAATACACTGATCCTGAAATGTATGAGTGTGCGTGCCCACTAATACATATGTAGTGAACAAGCTTGATAAAGAATAAGCTTGCAAAAACTAGGCTATAATAGCAGCATAAGTCAAGGTAGTACAGCAAATATGAATACGCTAGATTATGATGAAAGAAGGTTCATAACAATTCAAATTCACAAAAACAAAAGCAAAGTAAGCAGTAATAATGAGAGACTACACAATCTCTACAGTTGTCATACTAATTCCTTGTCTAAGTCGCTAGTCGACCAATAGGGACATGGACCTCTAAATTCTATCGTCCGAATAATCACTGTCGTCTTTGCTAGCATACAATTAATGTCATTCAGTTACACTTCATCAATGGATCACAGGGTCTACGTGATACTAGGTGGTGAGGTATAGTATCCAACTTAAAATAATTTAACTACTATTGTATTGTCTTAAGGATACCTACAAAAATAACCTTGCACATGTACATAGAACAGAAACTCTTATTAGGGTCTCTTATTGCATTATATAGGTAAGGGTCAAGTGCTCATAGAACATGTGTCAATCGTAGGGATAGAAGAGTTACTAGCCGTTAAGGGGAAAGGGATTTAACTCGTGTCGAGCTATGGGTACAAATTTCATGATTTAAAGCTAAGGGGTAATCATCAGGTCACAACCTAAGGGAACTACGCAACTATCAAATCCTAACTATCACGCACAAAATTCAAAGTTCAAATCACCAAGCTATACCCTAGCAACTACATGTCCTACCATAGAATAAGATTACTTGGCCTTCAATCATACGAGTTACGAGTTAAAAGAAAGAAGAATCATAATTTAATCGTCACACAATTAGCGAACGCTAAGGTTGCAGGGGACAAGTTATGAAATCAAAATGGAGGGCTCTAGATAGCATCATGGTTCTCTAAGGGGAGTGAGGTATTAGTTGCTATGTTCGAGGCATGATCAAGGAACCAGTGTTGATTACATTCCTCTAGGCTTCCTAAGGTGCTGTCTACTAATAATAAGACAATGATCTAAGTTTATAGTTCCAATATTATCTAACTATGAGGGTTAGGTTCAGTCCAAATATTAAGTTTTGGTTTTCTATTGGTTCCTCAATGCTAGGGGCAAACATTATGGTAACCTTCTAACTAACTCTAGTAGTGTCTATACTACTCTCAAGTCCTCATAATACATCTGGGGTAATGGTAAACCAATTATAGGGATAAGGAATTCTAAGGTTCGCTAGATATTCTAAACTTAGGGGTATATCTATATTCTCGTTGTATTCTTAATAGATGTGCTACCCTAATTATCATCCTAATAACAGGGGTTCCTATATTCTAGCAAAAGGCTATACTCAAGAACTGTTAGGGGAGTACAGGAATCAAGCAGGATACAATTGTTCAAAATAGAACATATAGGAGGAAGATGAATCATAGTCAATTGTGGATGAGATCCTACATTCTAGTCCTAGGTGCAGGCTTGTTCGGTACAGTAACATAACCGAGACAATATGCTCTGACCTGCATGGGCCACCACAAAAACATGTCACGCCCCAGTCCCAAAAATACGTAGGACTAGGACACGTAAGCATGCCAGCCGCATGGATATGGCAACCCCAATATATGGAAACCAAATCCACACGTACGCTGTAATATGAATATCAAATCCACAAGTGGTATAAACATATGTCACATGTCACAGGGTATAATCTAGATCTCATCCACGAAAATTAAATATGAATAAAATAACCAATGTCTATGAAACTAGATCTCAACAAGAAGTATCTAAGGATGATAGTTGGATGGAAACAAATCCACTACCAACTCAAATGGAAAAGTAAATACAATATAAGTACAACTCAATCAAACAATATAAGTACCAGCTATCAATCACGGCTCGAAGAGAAGACATCCGCGAAGCATCTATAACCATCCAACGCTACTCTCCTGCAAATACACAAGAACAGGTACACCTAGCAGCGGACCAGGTCCTCAGAGGGACATAACAAGATACTTAAACACATGCCAATAAAGTACTGAAATAAATATCCAATGGGTCGCCTAACCATCTATGTGAATGCAGTTTGAGAACAACTTTCTAACAAGTGAGCTATCTGGCTGAGAACTGGGATTGGCATGACTCTCTTGGAGAACCAGGGGCCTCAAAGGCATGTCGTCTTTTGAACGGCAGAGGCCCGCCAAGTAGTAAAGGGGTCATCACCGCCCGTATCTCCAGCGGAGCTTCCGGGTTACAGAAGGAAAAGTGTAAAGGAGCTCAAATATGATACTTGTTGTTCTCCCCACCCTATGCTCTAAGCATGTCACATCCATGACACGATAACACCTCTAATAACTGCCAAGTCTACTAGCATACAAAGTTTCTAACAGCAGTTATTCCTAACGCACGGCCCATACGTACAGGAGGCCAGACCTACACGCAAGTTCGTGATCTACATGAGGCTCGCAACTCGTGTAACAACTGTGTCACGGCCAATGAACCTAATGGTGCTACATGATAATGGGGTAGTCTCATGAACAAGGTCAATGCAATACATAAATAAAAACATATCGCGACGTCACCGTCGCGAGCATTTTATATAACAATTAAAATATATGAACTAAAGACAGAAAATAAAGATGTGTGCAACATATGGAATAAGAATAACAGTACAATGGCAAGGTATACTTGCCTGGCAAGGAAGCTGCAATGTACCAATAACCTGCTCCAGAAATCGCGCAGAATAAAGCCAACATCCTATGTACATATAATATAATGCAAATAAATCATTAGTCATTACACTAGTACACCTACAACAATATTTATACTGGACTCGGGGTACACTAGGGGTGGCACTGGTCATCTAACACGGTCAATTACGCGTTGAATTACGCGGGTGTCGGGTCTTTAAGTACTGTACACAATAAGTCAGTCAACTAACACGGTCTCACCAGTACGTCGGTGTACTCAAGGCAGACACCAACATTGTTCTTTGGGTCAACAGGGTCAAGGACAAATACGGGGCAGTCCACGGTGTCCTAGGTCATATAATCTGAATACACCTACTCCTAATTATTTATTAATATATAATTAATTACAATATACACATATACCATATATCCATTAATTATACATATTCTAAGTTGAATAGTATGTACATACTAAAAATATATAATTATATCAAACTAATTAATATACGCGTACGAGTACAAGTTCGTGTACGCAGTACAGGGTTCACCGACTCAGGATCCGATATCAGCTAGCAATTATAAGAAATACGCATGTCCTAATAATATATACTCAAACACACATACGAAATAAGAAGGTGGGACAGGTTCGAACCTCGGTGTACGTGCACGGGATCGGCTGGACGTCGACGAAAAGAGGTTGACGATGATGGTGAGGACGATAATGCTGATGGTGAGGCTAATGATGAGATGATGATGGTAGTTATGGTGGGGTTTTATGGTGGAGCTGATGATGATGAATTGAGATGATGATGAGGATAACTACATTGAAGACGATGATGATGGCCACGATATAGATGACGATGACGTTGGGGTGATGGCAAGGATGAGGATGACGAGAACGACGATGGGGGCGATTAGGGTTGATGGTTTAAGGGTGAAGATGATGATGATGGTGGTTAGTTGTGAGGATGATGAAGATGATGATGTTAATGGAAGAGGGTGATGATGATGATGATCATGCTGATGGAGATGGTGTCCGCCGGAGTCCGGCAAGGGGGTTCCGGCCAGTAGGTGGAGGAGGAGAGGAGGAGCTCAAGGCCGAGATCGATGAGAAGGGGAGGAGTATCGTGGTGTTGTAGTCGTGATAGGGGGCTGGCTGTTCGTCGAGGGAGGAAGGAAACAGGGAGTTGGTGAAGTAGGAGATGGCCAAGGTGGTGGTGGTGGTGCTGGTGTAGATGGCGGATTGGTCGAGGGTGGTGGGGAAGAAGGAGATGAGGCAATGGTGGTTGTGGAGTTCGTCGAGCTGGATGACATGGAGGTACTCCGGCGGAACGCTGCAACGATGATGATGAATGACAGGGAAGGTGCAGGCGGCTGAAGGTGAGGGAGGTGGTGTCTCGGTCGGGTACTGGTGGTGACGGGGCTGCTCCGGCGAGGGGCCTGGGTGCAGCAGCGTCAGAATCAGGCGGTCGGCGGAATCTTGGGCTGCACAGTCGGGGCCAGTAGTTCGGTGCAGCGGCTTCGACGTTAGGCGAAGAGGATGGGGAAGATGACCGGAGTTGGCTCGGCTGTCCGGTGCAGGGAAGTGAGGTGGTGATAATGGCGGGTGGAGTCGGACCGGGTGCGGCAGTGCACAGGAGGAAGACGACGGCAATGGCTCAGCCGCTCCGGGGTAGAGGTGACCGGAGCTCCGGCTGTTGGCACTGCGGATGGTGATAGGAATCCGGCGAGGGGCAGTAGGGGAGGAGGAAGGAGAAGAGGGCAAGGAGGTCGTCGTTCAGGTCGGGTCCGGCGGCTGGGGGCAGCTCCGTCCGGCTGGGCATGGAGGGGGTCGGCACAGGGATGATGAGCATGTTGTCGGCTGGGTATTGGAGAAAGAGAAGGAAATAAAGAAAAGGAAAAGAAAATTTATTTATATATGTGGTGGGTGTTTGACCTAAAGGCTTGGTTTGACTTGGTCAACATTCCTTGGGCCTGGCCTTGGTCTACAATCCTTGGAGTGGGTCTTGGCCTCACATGAGGATGTTGGGGCTTTAAATTACAATTATTTAATTGCAAGGGTTGGATTAAAATAGGAGGGCGATGTTGCGCATTTGAAATTCCAGAAAATTATGAGAAAAATCCACGTGAAGGGAAAAATCGATTCCTTTGTGAATTGTCCAATGGTGGGGACATCTCAGTGCATTTTTGCATAAAAGCCCCAACAATTAGAAAATTGCACAAAGGCGGATATTGGATTTAATTAATTAAATCGAACCGCGCATGATATTCTAGAATTAATTAGGAGTACATGGGATTAGATTTAGGCGGGGCACAAGTGTCAGGGCGTAGAGGGGACAGTGTAGAATATTAATAAAATTTGAGATGCACAAGACGGGCAAGATTGTGTCTCCAATTATCGTAGCATCGGTAAGGTGTGCTACGCGTTATTTAATTATTGCATAATTAAATAAAAGCTGTGTTCTAATTCCAATTGGGTTCAAACTAGCCATACTTTCACTATCTAAGCCAAGTAGCCCTAATTTTTTGGTGAGGGGGTTTACACTGGCACACAAAACTTATGTGCAGTCCACACCTCTCTATACTACACCAACATCTATCCACCACAACATCACTAATATGGGGAATGCACAAAATACTTCCCATACACTAGCACTCGAGCTACTAGAGTTCCTACACCCTCACTTAATACTCGAGCACCACACACTGATACCCTTGTGTTACTATTGTTGCTGATGTTTTATTACCTGCTGCCTTGAGCAGCAGGTACAGCTGCTCTTGCTCTATTGTATGTTGTTGTTGCTCTACCGAGACCTCCTAACTGCTGACCCAGGAACCCCACGCACACTGCACACTGTTCTTCTCCCCCCTGACATTACCTGAGCTCTGCAACCAACCTTGAACACCACTCCATCTTATTACATACCCTAGTACACCACACCCTATAACTAAGCACACTCCAACAATACTGAGAACATCTACAATAATCCTCTCAAATGGTACTAACACCACCAAATACACAATCATACATCTCTATATACCCTGCCTATCATGTATCCTCTGTTACTAGGAGCTACTGAAACAACCCAATGAACTTCTCTTCACCTGAAAAGCTATACACATACAACCAGATACCTATCCAAATGATCACTCTTAAACATCACTCACATTTGATACACTCACTATCCAGTGTACACTAATGCACACCCACGCTTCTCAAAATTTGCACTTCACCAAAATTGAGCACAATCACACATATAGCTCCACATGCCTGTGCTTGACCTCCTCTTTTACTTTGCACACAGCTACACCACAATAACACTATATGCATACATATATATACTTTCATACACATTTACCATTATATATACATTCAAATAAACTAACCCCCTTCACTCCACTGCTACTGCTGCTGCTATATATTCCTGCAGCTGATGTTGCTGCTAATGCACTACACTAAATGACAGGCACTGCACGATAGTGTCGTCTGCTGCTGCCCTCGAATCCTATGGCCCTGTGCACCCCTTAACTAATAAATTAAATAATGGCCTACACATCAGTGCATCGGTGTTGTCACCAAGCAACAGTTCCCTCAACTCCACTGAATACACCATCACACATATACACATTAGATACACTAATATATATATATATATATATATATATATATATATATATATATATATATATATATATATATATATATATATATATATATATATATATATATATATATATATAATCTAATACTCAACGTAAATATAAGCACTCACACACCCTATTGACAATTCACCACACACATGGTGTGCACCCATCAAAATACTCACCATAGGGTCATGATACACTCTCAACCAAAGAATCAACAACCCTAAATCCAATAAATACTATTTGTACATATCCAATTCATCCTTATATCACAAAAAGATATTTCATCAAACACTTGGTGTCTAAACTCACATTTTCCTCAATTTTGAGTCACAAATCAACACTCCACAAAGAGAAAGTTATAGATCTAGCAAAATAAAAGCTTATAACACCTAGGTTTAGCCAAATAAAACAATTTCACCTATGAGAGGGTTCCTATAGGTCCAATGGGTGTTCATAACCATAAATAGAGTAAAACATAGAGAATTACATAGGTTTTGATTGATCTCCTTGAAGAACTCCAAATTTAGACACAAGGAAGACGAAGTGGACACAACTTGGGCTCCTCTTCAAGCTTCCTCTAGCAATGCCAAGCTCCTTAGCTTCCTTAGGAAATAAAAATAAGAGGGATAGGATTTGGAGTGAATAAATTATGGTTTGCTCTCAAATTTGGGGATGAACTAAGTAGGAATAAAATGGAGGCTACTCATGAGTGATGAGGTTTATATAAACTCCCTCTAGGGCTAGGATTAGGTTGAGAAATATTTGAATTGACACAAGTGCCCCTCTCATTCCTTCATGAATATGATCTAACTAAACCATAGGAGGAATATTCTATTCTTGAGTCTAAATAGGTTTAATAGACTTAATCTAGTCATGACTAAATAATTAATTGAGTCAATGGGTCAAGTCAAGTCGAGTTAGGTCCACTAATGTCATGTCTAATTAGAATAGATTAATTAACTAACCAAATATAATATTAGTCATAATATATATATAACATACACATTATAAATAAATAAAATATACACAATATTTATAATAAATAAAAAATGATAAAAATATTCCTATTCTGGAAATGTGGTAGTGGCATGACATAAAAATTTATATATATGTCACTTGGACTCCAGTTCAGATACTTATTTGTGTTTACAGCTCAAGACCACATGCGAGTACATTCTCTGATAGTTTTATTTACTTGATAGCTACTATAATACATATTCTTAGTGATTTTATACTTGATTTCTGACACGATGGTACACAGATTGGTATATGTTTGGATCCTCAATCATGAGATTTTACTTTCCTATTTGGATATTTTTTATTGTATTGATATTAGACCTTGATTATTGTGCAGATATTTTGATATTATATATTGATTCATGTATTATAATGTGTCATGATTGAATCCATTAATAAACTAGTCAGGGTGGAGAAGTGCTATCTAGATATGTGATCACATCCTTAGACATTGTGGTAGTTTACGTATGATTGAGCTAGCCTACTTTTAGTATAAACAATGTATCTCCCAAGTCGATCACATATCAAAACTAGTATTTCAAAATACTTAGTTATTTACAGTTCTTCTCTTTTTTACTTCATATATGTAGTCTCTATTTCTCTTCTTATATGCTGACTATGTCTTATTGCTCTTAGTTATTTACCTATTCCTCTTTACTTGCCATGACATGATATCAGTTCTATATTTATCATCATGTATTACAATTATTATAAATGTTTCATAGTCTTTATCATATATTGGAACTGTTGTTGGAGTTGTACCCGTTCTATCCTGACTGAATAACATTTTTAGTAGTTGTTGTGCCCCATGTTCTTGGATACAGAGTGATGCTATAGTCGAGAGTCCTCTTGCACTATGGATTATGAGGTGACCTCTGTAGAGATCTATACTAGTATTCCTTATTCCTTTATCATGCTCTAGTTTTTATGCTATTAGTTAGTTGTTTAGATTGATTTTCTTATTATATCTTCCTTAGTATACTATGATTGAGTCGTGATGTTGCTAGTTGGTTGAGATAATTTTCATGGAGGTCTAGACAGTGTTCTACCGTCAATATTGCGACATAGGCTGAACATACCCACGTAATCGTGTCCGAATATACAGGTGCATATCGTGATAATAGAAATATTTTGTTGGTCTTCAATGATTTGGTTGCGCTATTGAAAGTTACTTAGAAGGTTTGCAGATGAGCCGAGGTATAGGAAGAATTGTGCCTTTGATCTTAACTATATAATAGTAGTTACATGCTTAGTCCAAAGGGTAGCATTAGTACAGTAGAAAATTTTCTTAATGAGAGGGATAATTTTGTATAAGTATGCTTGAAGAATTGAGAGGTATCACGAAGTGACGAACATTGACCTGGATGTTTTAGTTGTATGGAAATTTGATTACTTAACCCTTTGATGAGTTATAAGTTAGTTATATGATTCATGTCATATAAACTAAGATGATATAAGTGTTGATGTTGGAGGATCTGTAATATGGTTATATAACCAGTGTTGGAAATATCTAGATATTTATTGAATTTGATTTAATGAATATGAAATTCTTTTATGAGACTTTAATGAGGTGATGCAAAATAAAGTTTATCGTTAATGTGAATAAAGTGGACCTTGGCTGTATCAGAATAAATTTGGCAAAAATAATGCTCGATGAAAATGAATAGCAGATACATATTATCGTATTAAATAGTTAATTAGTCGGATGGACGGTAAATTGAACGTATGGAATATATGTAACAGTTAGAGAAGAATTGTGAGGAAAGCTTATACATGATAAACTATTAAAGTTAAATAAGTCGGATTATAATTTTGAAATAGTTAACTTTGTTTCATGAGTAAATTATATGTGTAGAAACTCAAGTATGATATAAGACTGTAAATTAGAGAAAACTTATGAGTATAGGATTATGAAAGTATCAGACTAAGAATTCAAGATTTGGACAATACAGTTACTAGATTAACTTTGTTGACTTTGGGTAAGTCTAGAATATATATATGTGGGAGGTATCCCTTGAGGAATGACTGTTAGTAGATAGACTTGATCCTAGAGGGTTGGTTGTCTACCCATTATCGAGTTGGTCGACAATAGTACATTAGTTGTTCGGATTAGTTATATGCATAAATTGGGGTAGAGTCCCTTGGGTTGGTTGAATTATGGATTTGCTTTAAGATAAGAGATAAGTACAGCCCCTAATAGATGTCCATCTTAGATAGTTTTACTAGATAGATCACTACCAGAATAAGTCAAATTAGCGACGTCTAAAAACGTCGCTAAATGGCAAAAAAATGTTGCTACATAATTTTAGCGACGTCTGTAGCGACGTTTCGATGAAGTCGCCTTTAAGCTAGTCGCTGACTGGAAAAAACGTTCAAAATATTGCTATACCAACGTTTTCTAGCGACGTATATGCGTCGCTATATTAGCGACGTTTAGAGACGTCACGTTGCTAAATTAGCGACGTGTTGTTGGTCGCTATATGTCGCTAATTTTTTTTTTTAGCGATGTTGTGCGACAAATTTAGCGACGTTATATTGACCAGACAATAATGCCATGTCAGCAGTTTAGCGACGTTCAGCGACATACTCAATGACGTTTTTAGCGACGTTGTTAGCGATAATTAGCGACGTACTCAGCTACGTATTTAGCGATATATATAAACGTCGCAAAATGTCGCTAAAAATGTCACTAAAGATTCAGTGAAAAAATAAAAAATAAATATTGAATTATTTCCAAACCAATCTTCCTGCAGTTTATGAATTCACAATTTATATAAATAGACCCGGAGCAACCCTCCGTTGAATTTGTTGGGTTCGCCGACCCCCTTCGGTTGAACACTCACACCGATAAATTAACATACATTTAATATAAATAATATAGTAAAATTTGAAGAAAACAAAATATTGAGATTATAAACCGAGTCAGAAGAAAATCTCGTCGTAAAGAATACAACAAATATCCACACAACTGAGTCTGAAAGCCTCGTCGTAAAGAATACAATAAATAAAGTCTGAAAGCCTAAAAAATAAAAAATATTCATAAATGACCAAATATCATAGGTCTGAAACACAAACAATCATTAAACTATCGTAACTAGGACTACTGCGGATCTGCAAGAGGATGACCACCGGCGCATCAGGGATAAGAACAGATTATACTACTCCCGTGACATCGATACCGATGTCGATGGAGAAGGCAGTGACGTCAGTGGAGTCTGTATTGATGAAGGCGCACCAGGAGGACGTATCTGCTCCAACTCTGCTAGTCGATGGTTGTATGAATCTATGGTATATAACAGCCTCGTACTGCTATGAACCATTGAATCCTGCATCATCGTCAGCCTCTCGCCCATGGGCAGTTGTGATGCCTGCAGCTCCGTTACGCTGTGCTCTGTCGACGCTCTAAGATCAGCTATCATATCCCTGAGCTCCATGATGCTGCACTCGAGCATATCAAATCGTGCGATGAGCGCCGCATCGTCCGCCTGTGGCTGGGATAAGGGCTGCTCCTACATCCTTCGTAGCAACTCGTCACGGAGAGACGCTATTTGACGGTCAACGACCTCCTGGACTCGGGCCGATGACTACGAGGGCTGTGGGAATGCGCACTTACCGTGGAGGCCCTAGATGACTGCGTCGCAACAAGGACGCCATAGGATCCCGTACCGTAGTACGTACTCCTCTGGAGGCCACCAGCGGTGGTCACCCACAGCTCATCCGCCGACGGAGCTGGAGAGGGCTGCGAGAAAGTACCAGCCTCTCCCGCTGTAGGTGCACTAGCAGTCGCCTGCTCACGCAGCCTAAGATACTCGGCCTAGAAAAGTTTGGATACTCGATAATTGCCTAAGTTATATTAAAATTAACACAAAGTAAAGTAATACTTACATAGGTATGTGAGGCCCTCTCATCAATGATACTTACATCTTACACACGGACACTTAATTTTGGTATCGTCCATGTATTGAGGGAACACATTGGCAAACTGCAGGAAATGTTGTACACCCTCAATGAATTTATCCCGTACACCACATATGTTATCAAGATGACGGTTGTACATCCACAAACGATAATGCAGATAGTAATTCATATCCATTTTTAGATACTTCTGCAAAGATGAATAGACATTGTTCAAGTATATACTCATCGTTAAGTACAGTACATGCACTGATACTCCTAGTCCTAGCATATATACTCAGGAATACCCAATTATGTTATACACATACTCGTCTACACACACATAAGAATACTCAAGAATATAGTACATATACTGATACTCATATTGCAATGTATCAGTGAGTGTCAACTGAGCAGATTTGGGTTAGGGTTAGGGTTTGTGCATTGCTTTAAGTATTAGTCATCTGGTTATAGTGGAGTGCATGTCCATAGGAGTATATGTCATGTTGACAGCAGATTTGGGGAGCAACACAATGAGCAGTGAGATGGAAAGAGCTGTTGCACACACCATCTGCACAGACCCGATATTGCACATTTGATGTGCACATGAGTGTTGCTGCAGACTTCACAGGGTTTGTGCACACCATCTTACAAAGCAGGGTGCGACATTAGGCAGCAGCAATTTGAAGTTACATTTTAAACTTGAGTATCACAACAGGCATTAGAATATTAGGGGAATCTCTGTGTATCTTATGTGTATCAACTGTGGTTGTGTGTAGGTGAGGAAGGGATATAGGTACCAGTTGTGAGTAAGATTCATATCAGTTAGTATCATATTTGGATGGGGGTTATATCAGGTGTGGCAATTAAGGATGGTCGTAGTATACTAAGCTCGAGTTGATCACACTACAACTAAGGGCTTGATGTCAGTATAGTTTGGTAGCAGTAGTACACTGATGCACTACCAAAAAAAGTCAAATTAGCGACGCCCAAAAACGTCGCTAAATGACAAAAAAACGTCGCTAAAATCGTTTAGCGACGTCATTAGCAACGTTTTAAAGTAGTCGGAAGAAACCAAGTCGCTGAACCGAAATACGTCGCTAAACGTCGCTATACCGACGTTTTTTAGCGACTTCCATGAGTCGCTAAAATTAGCGACGTTTAGCGACGCCGCGTCACTAAATAGCGACGTTCTATAAAGTCGCTAAACGTCGCTAATGAGCGACTTATATTGCGATGTAACAGCGACGTATTTAATGACCTGGCAGTACTGCCATGTCACCAATTTGCGACGTACAGCGACATATTTAGCGACGTTTGGCGACGTCGTTAGCGACGTTTAATGACACGTCGCTAAGTAGCGACTTTTTTAGCGACTTATTAAAACGTCGCTAAACGTCGCTAAATACGTCGCTAAATTTACAAAAAAAGTAAAAAAAAAAACCTTAATTGTTCCAAGCTATTGTTCCTGTAATTTTAAAATTTCTAATTAAAAATAAACCCGGAGCAACCCTCCGTTGAATTCAATGGGTTCGCCGACCCCTTCGGTGGAACACTCAACACCGGATTAACAATATTTAATATGAATACAAGTATACAGTCATACAATTAATACACACAAATATTATAGACAGACAATAAAAGTATCACAGTCATAAAAGTATCACAGTATCACAGTCACACAAAATGGGCATAAACAACATCACAAAATACATAATATATAAGTATCAGAGTATCACAGTAACACAAAATTCATAATATATAAGTATATGAAACATCATAGTATCAATCTCGAGGATTTCCAAAACGGGGCAGATACCAGTCCCTCAAATACTGCGCATAAACAACGTTTATGTTATCAAGCTCCGCTATGGGTGCTGGGTGACTGGAACTCCCTGTCTGAGATACAGCCGCGATAGGTGCTGGGTGACTGGAACTCCCCGCAGGTGGTATCTCTTCCTCCTTAACAGTAGGAGGCATCACTTCCTCCTTAACAGTAGGTGTCGCTCTCTTGGGTGCCATCTGGTAAGATAGATGAAAACAAAGAATTAGCAAAAAATTAGCTATTGGACCGGAACGGAATAATTAGATGACTCACAAAGAATTAGCTGTTTGTTGCAGTATAATAATGATACCATAATATCTTATTTATATCCTACGTGTCACAAAATAAAATGATTTTGTATTACTTAACTCCACCCTTAACATATTTAGAATATAACAATGAGGTTCCAAACTCATATTCATATCATTAACTAGCAGGTTGTGTGCATATCATTAATTAGCAGGTTGCAAGCCAAAATAACACTAACTTCCTCTAAATTCCACGTTGAGTCAAACGAAGGAATATAAGGCACAGTAGGATTGAGAAAGAAAAGGAATGCTACTCTCTGATTCATAACATTAACAATATATTTTTAGAAAATATATGTTCTCTCTTGAGAAAGAAAAGGAATGCTACTCTCTGATTGTGTCTGTGTGTGTGTCGTGTGTCTCGTGGACCACTTGCTTTTGAGAAGAAGAATCTGACCCTAACCCTAACCCTAACCCTAACCCTAACCCCAGGTCAAAAAACCTAACCCTAACCCCAGTCAAAAAACCTAACCCTAACCCTAAACCTAACCCTAACCCTAATATGCGTCTGTGTGTGTGTGTCTGCGTGTGTGTGTGTGTCGTGTGTGTGTCTGCGTCTGTGTGTCTGTGTGTGTGTCGTGTATGTGTGTCGTGTGTCTGCGTCTGTGTGTGTGTGTCGTGTGTCTCGTGGACCACTTGCTTTTGAGAAGATGAATCTGACCCTAACCCTAACCCTAACCCTAACCCTAACCCCAGGTCAAAAAACCTAACCCTAACCCCAGTCAAAAAACCTAACCCTAACCCTAAACCTAACCCTAACCCTAATATGCGTCTGTGTGTGTGTGTCTGCGTGTGTGTGTGTCGTGTGTGTGTCTGCGTCTGTGTGTCTGTGTGTGTGTCGTGTATGTGTGTCGTGTGTCTGCGTCTGTGTGTGTGTGTCGTGTGTCTCGTGGACCACTTGCTTTTGAGAAGATGAATCTGACCCTAACCCTAAACCTAACCCTAACCCCAGGTCAAAAAACCTAACCCTAACCCTAACCCTAACCATAAATTTAACCCTAACCCTAACCCTAACCCAGGTCAAAAAACCTAACCCTAACCCTAACCCTAAACCTAACCCTAACCCTAATATGCGTCTGTGTGTGTCTGCGTGTGTGTGTGTGTGTCGTGTGTGTGTCTGCGTCTGTGTGTCTGTGTGTGTGTCGTGTATGTGTGTCGTGTGTGTGTGTCTGTGTCTGTGTGTGTGTGTCGTGTGTCTCGTGTACCACTCCTCAGTGTCTGTGTGCGTGTGTCGTGTCTGTGTGCGTGTGTCTTGTGTCAGTGTCACATGAGAGAGAGAGAGAGAGAGAGAGAGAGAGATTACCTAGAGCTCGAGGAGGAGGAGGGAGATGCCGGAGTAGCCGCAGCGGTCGCAGACCCGGTCGCCGGAGAGGGGGGGGCGGGGGAAATCGAAGCGTTTCGAAATTTTCGAGAGATGGAGAAAAGAAAACTGAGCCCTAATTAATCAAAATTTAGCGACGTTTAGCGACGTCAAGGTAAAAACGTCGCTAAAATAAAAAACTAGCGACTCCAAAGTCGTCGCTAAATACGTTGCTAAATATTTTTGAAAGATACGTCGCTAATTACGATGCTAAACGTCGCTAAATAAGATATATTAGCGACGTTTAGCGACCTTAATTGAACTTATAGCGACGATTAATTTAAAATCTTAATAAAAGTCGCTAAACGTCGCTAAATGTCGCCATTTAGCGACGTCTAGCGACGATATTTACGGAGTCGCTAATTTAGCGACGTTTTTACTTGGAGTCGCTAAAATACGTCGCTAATCCCGCTTATTCTAGTAGTGATGGGACTTCGGTTAGTGCCTTCAATAGGAAGGTATTGATGTATATATTATATGGAATATCAGTAGTGGCAGCATTAGTTTTCAGTTCGCTATGTTTATGTACTACTATGTATGTATCACTGACTGATGAATGTATCAGTTAGATGCATTGTTAGTGAATGCTAGTTAGTAATTATCAGCTAGGGTAAAGTTTAGATTTTAGTTATTTGAGTTAGATATCAAATTAGAATATCAGACATCAAAGAGAGAGAGAGAGAGAGAGAGGGGGTTAGGGTTAGGGTTTATACCCTCTGTGACAGTGTCTGTGTCGTGTCTGTGTATGTGTCATGTCTGTGTCAGTGTCATGTCGTATCTACATCTTTGAGAGAGAGAGAGAGAGATCGGGTTAGGGTTAGGGTTTACACCCTCTGTGTCAGTCTGTATCGTGTCATGTCTGTGTGTGTCGTGTCTGTGTCTGTGTCATGTCGTATGCATCTGTGAGACAGAGAGAGAGAGAGAGATCGGGTTAGGGTTTACCTAGAGGAGGAGGAGGAGGAGGAGAAGCCCGAGGTCCACCAGAGGGGGCTGTGGGGGAGCAGGTGGGGGAATATGGGGGAGCACTCGGCGGTCCGCCGGAGTAGGGGGCTGTAGAGGACGCCGGAGGGGGAACTTCACCGGCGGGGGGGGAAGAGGGGGGAGTTTGAAAATTTGGGGGAAGATTTTGATAGAAGGGGAAATCGAAACATATATTAAAAAATTTAGCGACGTTTAGCTACGTCAACTTTTTACGTCGCTAATAATAATATCGACGTCATAACTAGATGTCGCTAAAAGTCGTTAATTATCAAGTTTACGACGTTATAGACGTCGCTAAAAACGTCACTAAAAAAAAAAAAAAAAACTAACGTCGCTAAATACATCGCTAAACGTCGCTAAATCAAAAAACTCAGCGACATTTAGCGACCTTAAAGAAGCTTATATCGACTATTCTTTTAAAAAACTGAATTACAGTCGCTATATGTCGCCAACAGCGAAGTATAGCGATGTTTATTTTTGGTGTCGCTCAAATCTTTAATATTAGCTATGTTTTAATATGACGTCGCTAAAAACGTCGCTATTTTATCAAATTTTGGTAGTGGATCACTAGGAGTAGCTTCTAGGATAGCTAATATTAGAGACTTGATCGAAAAGATAAAATGATCGTTGGAGACCGAAAAATTGATGTTGCATGAAAGATGGTGGCAATGAGTGAGACTTATTTAGTTTATGTTACGAGGTAAGCTTCGGAGTTGGTTTGAGATCGAAGAAATTGGTGAATTAACTTTGGCTTGGATTGTGATAAGTATTGAGATTGGAACATTATATACATAGAGGTAAGTGTAGGAATTTATTGGTTCAGAAATTGGATTTGATGCCTTCGATGGAATGACGGATTGGTATTTAATTTGGCTGGCTGGATTATCTTTGAATATTTTAGTATCAAGTTGGAATGAAGGATAAAATTTGTAATAACACGATGGTTTGTTGTTTGAAAATTATACTCTTTACAAGAATGATTGATAATAGGGTGACCCTAAAATTAAAATGTTACTAGAGATGAGGATTAGCCTTTGTAAGATAAACTTTATTTTGGTTAATAGTTAGTAATATGGATAGTGATTTTATACTTGGAAAGAATTGGACATATAATTTGGCTGATTAGACCTTTTTGTTGGATGTATTGTTACTATTGAGTTGTATTGATTTTCGTACTATGGAGCTTGACATATTAGAAAGAAAACTTTGGATTCATTCGAAGTTTGATATCACTGAGATTGAAAAGTTGTTTGAGATCAAAGTGAGTAAGTTGGAAATTTAAAACTTTTAGAAAATTGTCGAATCAGTTGTGGTATTAAACTTGAGTCAAAATAAAGTAACATTAGTTGTATTTCTTAATTTGATTGGTGATAGTTGAACAGATTGAAACTATGGGATGACATCTCGGATTGCTCATAAGAGATATAATGAAATGGAGATTGTATTTTGGATTTTAGAACTTTGATATTGTTCGTTTGAGTAAGTCTTTGGTTCGAAAGGATTTAAGTTCATTGCCCGGTTCAGTACTTAACCTAGGTATTGGAAGTTTCGGAGAATGGAAATTATGAGGAAGTAATTTGGTTTGAGGCACAATATGATATGAATATAAGAGAAATCCATGCTAGAAAGATATTGACGGAATAGACCGAAAAGGTGATACAATAACTTGTTGAGTTCATGTGTACAAGAATTTGGTACAATGAGTATAATAAAGCGGTTTAATGAGTACAATAAAGCAACAATATGAAAGTACGGTTGGAATGTAACTATGTTTTAAAATTGTGCAGAAGTCATAGTGAAAAATTATGTGTTCTTGAGGAGAACCTATAGAAATGAGTTATGAGAATTGATGCTAAGGCCAGTTTGGTCGAGAGTATCGAATGGTTGGTATTTTAAAATAAAGTTACATTTGTAGATTATTTGATTTCACTACCATGGGCATTAGCTGAAGTGCACTATATTTTTTAGTCTTCAAAAATATGTATACGGTCCAAACAAAGTGGTGAGCTGAATTCAAATAGAGCTGCTGGAAGGATTGTTGTATAATAAAGAAATTTCATGAATATTGGAAAAAGGAAAAAGATGGTAGATTGAATTCAGTTGTCTTAATTCACAGGCATTAACAAGATATTAGGCTGACAAAGTGTTATAATGGGATGTTCTACCGGAGCTAAATGAGAAGTTTCTTGTTGAATTCAGCTGAGAAAGTGGAATGAGATTAATTTTGAGTTTAGAGAACGAAACTTTTTTTGAGTTTTATATTATTTAATATCCTGCTCCGCATGATGCATTGTGATAGTTGGTTGTCTTGAAGAAGCCTTATTGGACTTGGATTTATGCGAAGGGAACACTCCTAGAGCTATGTGATCGTGACAAAAAGTCACTTTAGATAAAGGTGGGTATCGTTGGTCCTTTCCTCCTTTGTCTTCACGCTTAACAAAATAATTATATTTATATTTTTGTATGTTGTTGTTTAAAGTAATCTAGCAAGAATCACAAAAGATAATAAAAGATAAGAATCCACATTGCTATTAACCTGTGTTATTACAGAATGTTGGTTATATTATATTGTTGTAACAAAGATTTGAGACCTTGTGTCGCCATTTATAGTAAGTCTCAGGAATTGGATAGTGAGTATGTCAAGCTACGGCTCTAGGAATTTTGGTAAGGCAGAGGATAAGTCCCTGAATTTGATAGAAAGTCCCTGGATTGGGCACTTGGTATTACGAGCTACGGCTCGACAGATTGTGGCATATTTATTTAAGTTTTCTACTGTTATGAATGATATGTTTTCTTTATAACTAAGTTGCATATGCATGCATAGTCCTAGACAACTTGTGCACAAGGTTTGGTTGCTCAAACAAATGTTGGGGCACCGGGATCGTGTTGGTCTAGGGAGAACAAGATGGTGTTGACGTACTAGCATCAGAATTATGGAACCTTAAATAGGTGAGGCATCTAAGCTATATGCAATATAAAGGACGTCGTAATTCCATGAATAGTCAGGATGGATCGTGGCCAGTGACCTTCATATAGACAAGCTGTAAACTAATGGTGTCTTATGTAGGCAAAATAAGCTATTACTCATTTACAGGGAAGGATAAATCACTGTGGGTAAGAATCATCAAATGGTAGTAATAATAATAATAATTTTATATATATATATATATATATATATATATATATATTGGATATGAACTATTAATTGACTCTAAGGCAACAAAACAATATTATATTTAGTATAGTTCCTATCACATGATTATTGTGTTGATTTGAGTGAGTAGGGCTAGCATCGCTTACCAGTACACTGTAATATACTAACCCACGTCTCTGTGGGCTTCCACAAGTGCTAAAATTTACATGTGCGAGGAGTAGCTTGAACAATTATGAGCCATCGAAGGACTTATTGGGGGAGCGAAGGATCTTCTTGAAAAGATTTTTTCTATTATAAAGGACATAATGTATAAAATATTGTAAATCTATTGTACCAGTTTGTTGTAAGTCGAGTTGGCAAGTTTAATATAAGTCAAGTTTGGCAAGTTTCAATTGGCTATTAAGAGATTTTGTATTCCGCTGCTATTATCAATAAAGATATTCATGTCATGTCTTTTTTGTCATTTCAATTTGTCAGTTTTTTTTTTTGATGCAATGTCGTTTTTTCTGAGCAATATCATTAACTGAGTTCATTTTGCCTTGTACAAGTACAATCTAGACTTATATGGCATCACGTCCAGTAGTTACCTTTTGATTTTTTCGAAATCGAAACGTGATACTGCTAGTCCCGCTTATTTTTATAGTGTGTGTTGTCGAAGTAGTTCCATCAGCGATGCATCTACCGAAGTCGGTCAGTTGAGTCGGTGATTTCGTCCTTTTTTTTTTATCAACTCTTGAAGTGAATGACTATTAAGTTGATGATCCTTTACTATGCTAGAGAGAAAAAAAAAGGCTTAGGTAATATCATTATTCTTATAGTGGATAATAAAATTTATGTAGTGGGTCTCGTGGTTTTTCCCTCTTATATCGAGAAGATTTTAAATACAAAAATATCATGTATTTCTATATTATTGTGTTATTTTTTTTATGTCATTTCCATCAGATTAGGAACTAAGTTTTCAAAAAAAATTCAAACACTGTCCATCCTCACGGGAGCCCCACCTCCTCCCTCCATCGTAACCAACATGTCACGACCTCCATATTCTTGTGCCTGTTCTCTTTATTATCAAGTCTAACAATCATAACAATTACCATATTTTTGTGAAAGTAGTAGGTTGCCGTACAAAATTTACACTAAACATAATTCCTACTGAAATTTTGGTGAAAGATAAGAGTGAAAAAACATGAGAAGAGCACCACCTCTCATCCAACTTCCTTTTCCTTCAATCCACAAAGAAGAGTTCTTGGAGGCCCAAGATCATCCAAATCCGCATCTCAAATCTGCCAAGTCCTCACGGCCAGCCAACCAAATCATCCCACCAGATTGCACAACCCACAGACCCAACCAATCACACCTTCCCATTCAAAATCCCACCTGGCCTCACCACATCCACCCCATCAACCATTAAGTTCTCTTCCTCTCCATCACCTCACTCACTCCACACACCCTCTCCCAAGTTCCTCCCTTCCTCATCCTTCTTCTCGTCGTCGGTCGGTCGGTCGGCCGCCTCGGGCTGCAACATGGCTTCGCTCTCGGCCTCCCTCGGTGTGTCAGAGATGTTCGGCGCTCCGCTCGGCTCGGCTCGATCCGTGCAGGCTCCTACGGTCGGCACTGTGAATTCCGGTGGCGCAACGAAGGTCTTAGCGCTCTTCGGGAAGAAGCCTGCCAAGGCGAAGGCGGTGGCGGTGTCTCCAGCTAGCGAGGAGCTCGCCAAGTGGTATGGTGAGTGAGCCTCTCTTCTCCTCTGTCTCTAAGTCATCACTTGAGCTTGCATGGTGGTTGGAGTTGATAAGGGGATGCGTTGCAGGTCCGGACAGGAGGATATTCTTGCCAGAAGGACTCTTGGACAGGTCGGAAGTGCCGGAGTATCTCAACGGAGAAGTCCCCGGAGAGTGAGTTCCTCTTACTTCCAACTTTTCTTCACAACTTCCAGCTTCTATACAATGGTGTGTTTCTAGAGAGGTTTGATCCTAACATATAGATATTAATTTAGTTTTATTCAAGTAATTAATTAACCAAATGGTTGTAAAAATTCTTGAATTACAAGGGTAAAGAGTAGTGATATATATACCGTATAATAGTGTATTGTAAAAATTGTTGAATTACAAGGGTAAATAGTAGTGATATAATACCGTATAAGAGTGTAATCTTGGAAGCACACAAAGTCCAAAATTGTGGTCCTTTTTCGTATCGGACATGTATGTACATTCTAAAATATACTAGAACATACCAAATTTATGCCGTCTACGCATTGATGTGTCCTTAATGTTTCGTGTCGTATCCCTATATGTTCTACATAGTGCGTAATTGAATATTATACCTAGGATCAAAATCATCATCATCATCATCATACAAACATTTTGTTAGTCTCGAAGCTTAATCAAATATGGTAGAACAAGAAGTTGAAGTCAAGATCAGGAGTTCACACAAAAGTTTTCTCTCTGATATATCTCGATCCAACGAAAAACTATATAATATAGAATATAGTTGTTGATTACAATTCCTTCTCCATCACAGAATTCAAGAACCAAAAACATGCTCTTCCTAGAAAATGCAGTTGCAATTGTTACAAAATATTTACAACTAGAAGAAGAGATAAATATAGAATAAAAATTATTCTTGCTGGGGTGGTGAAGACCATCGTTGTTCAAAGCAAGATTCGTCCTCTATCGACGATCTACTCCCAGGAGCCAGCAAGTTCATAATAGAACTTCTAGAACGCTCGTAGTCACCTCTTTGTGTGACTCGAACGAAATTCTTTGGACTCGTCTTTCTCAATTTTTGGTGTGTATCAAAAGGAGGCTAAAGGGCTCTTTATATAGGGAAGGATGGAAGACCATCCTCTTCTTTTCGATGTGGAACTAAAAAGCCAATATACAAAATTGATATCCCACAATCGCAGCCCAATGCATACCCCGCTCAACGCCTGTTCAGCACCCGCACAGCACCCGTTCAGCGCCCGTTCAGTACCCGCTCAGCACCCACTCATTCAACACATGCATGCAACCCGAGCATAATGCCCGCACATAAAACGAGCGTACGAGCGCAACAAAAGCGCACAAGCGCCTTGCGACGATGCTAAGTGCAAAGTGCACCAATAATGCGCCAATTTGCGCCCTTGAGTCCAAGTCCGAGTCCGAGTCTGATTCTGAGTCGCTAAGCCCCTTTGGGGCTTAGCTTCTATGGAATAATATCCAAGAGCATGACAAAAAGCTTAAAAGCTTTCATTAAGGAGTTAATCTTTTCTTCTCCTAATAAAATACCCTCACATGGCACCCATGTGCCCCACCACACCCCATGTGCACACCTCAACACATACAAAATATTATATTGAGATATCCACTTGGTGGTGTAGCCAATGTGGGACTATCTTTACAAGTCCAAAGGCAAAAACACCAACAATCTCCCATACATCTCAATATATGGGTTGAGCGTTCCCCATAGTGACTGTCCATCATGCATTAGGATAGATGTCACTTTGACTTGAATCTTCCCGAATTGGTCGAATAAAAGTATGATACAAGAATGGACTAAGCCTTAAATTCTGCACCATAGCTGCAATTCTTTCCACTCACACAATGACATCAGGTGTGCTTCCGGTTGCACATTAAAGGTCCTGTGCATGGCTGGTTTTGTTGTTTGTATATTGGGCGTCTAGAAGTTTACCCTCAAGAGACCGACTATATCTCTTTTCATATACTCTAGGTAAGTTCTTTTAAAGAGTCCTTGGAATGAAACCTTACGCTTCCTTGCGGTGCTACTCCGCTATGACATGGCCCAAAGCCGAGGTCCCACCTTATTGTGGTGTCATCCACTGTAGCATGAGGTTCCAGCTTATTTGTAGTACCAAACTACCTAGCATGAAACCTTGTGCTTCCTTGCGGTATTATGCCGCTGTGACATGGCTCGCGTAGCCGAGGCTTTACCCTCTCTAGGTACCTCTTTGTGGTGTCACACCACTGTAAACATGAGAATACCGGCCACTTTGTAGTGTTGCCTGTCACTCTTTATTTTACAGCATTAGGCCACCTGCCTATATGCGTTGCTATGCCGCTGTGACATGGCTCGCAAAGCCGAGATATTACCCTATCGGGGAACCTCATGGTGGTGTCACCACTGTAGCATGGAGTTCTCTACTCCTTTGTAGTATTGTGCTACCGTACTTCCTGTAAAGCACGTCGGACATTCCAAATGTCCTAGAACTCAATAAGGCGTTTAAGCCATCCTCCTACAGGATCTTATTCTACTCAAAGAACATATAGTAGATATCAGTGATTCTAGGTCCGTAATAATTCAATGTCTCAAAGGACTACCCACTATTTCTTATATTCTCCAAGTCAAAGATCCTTCTTTGAACCAAAAGCTAGATGCCCAGTAGATTTCTCTTTGAACTAATAGCACAAAAATTTATGGTAGAATTACAAAGACAGAATATCAATAGTCCTCCAAACCCATGTATGTCGTGTCCTTGAATATATGTGGTGTTACATCGCTATGACATGGCCTGAAGCAGAGGCTTTATCCTGTCAAGGTACCTCATGCGGTGTCGCCACTGTAACATGCAGTACTACGCTCCTTTATGGTTTATATGATTAGCTGGCTCTTAAGGTCTTATATGAACAAATCCGCCAAACCCTCCTGACTCCGATCATCAACCACTGTAATGATGTCATCTTTGATGCGCTCATGTAGTGTCTTGAACGGATACGCTAGAATCACCTAGCTCCGAACATTAACTATTACCATGACGCCATCCTTGATGCGCTCATACATATCATGTGCCTTAGCCGCATAGATCTCCTCTATCCATTGAAGAGAAAATTTGATTCAACCGTTGTCGTCGTCTGGTTGTCACAGTGAACCGGTACCGCCGAATATGCCTACCAATCACTGAAAGATCATACATGAGCTCCCGAAGCTACTCTGCTTCATCCGCTGCAGCCACCAGTGCATAGAACTCAGATTACCTTGAGGAATGGGATATAGAAGCTCCACCCTTTGAGAAGACATATCCTTATGTGGACCTTTCGCTTTCTACTTTTGAACACTAGCTTGCATCACTAAAGCCTTGCACTACTGTCGGATATCCGTTGTAGTTCATTGCATAATTCTGAGTCCTTTTTAGATATCTCATTACTCTCTTCACAGCTTTTCAGTGCTCAACACCTGGATTGCTCATGAACCGACTCAGCATCCCCACGACGAAAGCTATGTCAGGCCTTGTGGCAGTTGTTGGATACATCAAACTTTCGATGATGCATGAATACTCCAACTTCCTGACACTTTCCTTCAAATTTGGCTTCAGCTTCTTGTCACATCTGTACGGGGTATCGATCCCTGGAAGATCCTGATATCCATAGCCTGTGAGCATCTTTTTAATATAATGAGACTGTGACAGCGCCACTCTAGTGCCCGTCTGGATGACCTTGATCCCAGGATTACATCAGCTCCCCATGTCCTTCATACTGAACTTGGATGAGAGGAACTTCTTTGTCTCACTGAAACGTGCTTGATCCGTGCCCAAGATCAGCATGTCGTCCACGTATAGACAACCGATGACTCCTCTCCCATCAACGAACTTTGTGTAAACACACTTATCCGTCTCACTGACCCTGTAGCTGTTTGATCTTATAAATTTATCAAACTTACCATGCCACATCTTGGGAGCTTGATTCAGACTGTATAACGATTTTACCAACTTGCAGACTTTGTCTTCAAGGTCCTTGATGATGAATTCTTTTTGTTGTTGCATGTAAATCTCTTCGGTCAATTCACTATTCAGGAATATTATTTTCACATCTATCTGATGTATAACCAGCTTATGGATTGCACTTATAACAATCAACATCCCGATGGTCGTCATCCGTGCTATTGGAGCATTTTTGTCGAAGTAGTCGATCTCCTGCTTCTGAGAAAACCCCTTGGTTACCAGCCTTGTCTTGAACTTGTCAACAGTTCCATCGGCCTTCATCTTCTTCTTGAAGATCCATTTGCATTCGATTGGTTTAGCTCCTTCAGGCAGATCGACCAACACCCAAGTGTTGTTGGAGGTTATTGAGTCATACTCATCATTTATAGCCTTCCTACAAAAGATAGTGTCTCTGGTCTTCATTGCCTCATCATAGGTAAGCGGATATGCTTTCGCATGATAGGTGACGAAATCATCTCCGAAGTCCTTCTGTCTCCTCACCCGCTTAGACACCGGTTGCGAGCTATGGTTCGAACGTTGTCTCTAGATGAAAGCGTTAGCCTCCTGTGCACTCATACTATTCTCCGGAATGCCCGCGAAAATAATGTTCTTGTGTCTTGCAAATTTATCTTTCAAAGAATTCTGTGTTGCGAGATTTCGATGATATAATTTGACTCAATATCAAGGAACCTCAGAGCATTACTCTTCTCAGCATATCCCAGGAAGATTCGTAGTCCTTGTTCCTAGCTTCTGAATCTTGAAATCTAGAAGCTTCACATATGCCAGACACCCCCACACTCGAATGACATTCAAGTTGGGTCTGACTTTCAACCAGAGTTCATGATGAGTGACATCGGAAGTTGCGTACAACACTTTGTTTAGAATGAACATAGCCGTTTGCGCAGCTTCTCCCCAGAAGCATTTTCGAAGACCCACAGTTAACAGTATTGACTTTATCATCTCTGTCAACGTTCTGTTCTTCCGTTCAGCTACTCCATTTTACTCGGATATTGCTTTGAGATTGTTAGTCCCGAGGCTTAATTAAATATGATAGAACAAGAAGTTGAAGTTTAGATCAGGAGGTCATACAAAAGTTTCCTCTCTGATATACCTCGATCCAACGAAGAACTATAAAATATAGAACATAGTTGTTGATTACAATTCCTTCCCCATCACAGAATTCAAGAACCAAAAATACGTTCTTCCTAGAAAATGCAGTTACAATTAGGACAGAACGTTTACAACTCGAAGAAGAGGAGAGAAATATAGAATAAAAATTATTCTTGCTGGGGTGGTGAAGATCACCGTTGCTTAAAACAAAATTCGTCCTCTATCGACGATCTTCTCCCAGGAGCCCAGCAAGTTCACAAGAGAACTTCTGGAACGCTCTTAGTCACCTCTTTGTGTGACTCGAACGGATTCTTTTGGACTCTTCTTTCTAAATTTTTGGTGTGTATCAAAAGGAGGCTAGAGGGCTCTTTATATAGGGAAGGAAGGAAGCTCATCCTCCTCTTCTTTCTGATGTAGGACTAAAAAGCCAATATACAAAATTAATATTCCACAATCGCAGCCCAATGCATAGCCCGCTCAGCGCCCGTTCAACACCCGTTCAGCGGCCGCTCATGCAACACGCGAATAAAACCAGCTCATAAAACAAGCTCTCGAACGCCATACGACGATGCTAAGTGCACCAACAAAGCGTCACTTTGCGCCCTTGAATCCGAGTCGTTTGGGACTTAGCTCCTATGGAATAATATCCAAGAGAATGACAAAAAGATTAAAAGCTTTCATTAAGTTGTTAATCATTTTTTCACCTAATAAAACACACCCACATAGCACCCATGTGCCCCACAACAACTCATGTGCACACCTCAACACATACAAATTATTATATTGAGATACCCACTTGGTGGTGTAGCCAATGTGGGACTATCTTTTCTAGTCCAAAGACAAAAACACCAACACCTTTGGCCAGTAGAATCGGATCAGCAATGAAACATAGAAAAAAAAACTCTATAAGAAAAATGACAAATATTCCATCCGAGCTGTTTACCAAATGTCAACCACGAAACTGAGCTATTACCCTCAATTATTATGTTGTTACTCCGAGTAGACGCTTTGAGCAATGATCTGTGAATGGCACAAGATGCCAAGAAAATCACTCTCTCAGATTTAATGAATGAACTGAGGATACTTTATACAAAGCCAAGATCATGAGAGGAAGCAAGAAAATAGTAACCTGATAAGAGCTAGTAAATTAAATAGAGTTCACTGCTTCTTTATAATAATAGCGTGAGCATAAGGTTTAAATTAGCACATACTGATGATGTTTTGCTTCGCCTCGTCGCAGCTACGGCTACGACCCTTTCGGTCTTGGCAAGAATCCCGACAATTTTGCCAAGTGAGTAACCTTCCGTCACAAAGATTTGCTCATAAGTTGCAGTCTGCAGAGACTAGTATATCGTCTTTGGTTATTACAAATGAATATCGATCGATCGATCTCACATTTGCACATCGATCCACATCCAGATACCAAGCTTATGAACTCATCCACGCTCGCTGGGCGATGCTCGGTGCTGCAGGGGCCGTCATCCCTGAGGCGTTCAACAAATTCGGTGCTAACTGTGGCCCCGAGGCAGTATGGTTCAAGGTATTCGATAGATTGCATGAGTAACTTTTGAATATATTTCGAGTAAATAACTGCGCGGTTTCCTGCAGACCGGTGCTCTTCTGCTGGACGGGAACACGCTGAACTACTTCGGCAAAAACATCCCCATCAATCTCGTTCTCGCGGTAGTTGCAGAGGTCGTGCTCGTTGGTGGTGCCGAGTACTACAGAATTATCAATGGACTGGTAATAAACATCACGTAAGCACAATTAATTCCTGGATTCTTTCGATGCCACCATTACTACTCACCAGCTACATTTTTCGATATAGGATTTGGAAGACAAGCTTCATCCGGGAGGTCCTTTCGATCCCCTGGGCCTCGCCGAGGACCCTGACCAAGCTGCAATTCTCAAGGTGAAGGAGATCAAGAACGGCCGTTTGGCAATGTTTGCGATGTTCGCCTTCTTCATACAGGCCTATGTTACTGGTGAAGGGCCTGTGGAGAACCTCACGTCGCACCTCTCTGATCCGTTCGGGAACAACTTGCTTACTGTACTCTCTGGGGGAGCTGAAAGAGTCCCTACTCTGTAACTTCCGTGTCGATTTCTCTCTCTCGTGTCCCTGATTTGAGTCTCATGTGTTGTAAATTGCAATGAGAACAACGTACTACTCTGTCAAATTGTTAGTCTTCTGCTTCTAACTTGTGAATTTAATTCGATCCCTTGCTCTTTTTTCTTTTTTCTTTTTTCTTTTTTGTGACACTCTTGTGAATCTTAATGAATGGCTTGCATAGTCATGCTTGAAAACTGGTCGGTGGCCTCACAGTGTTGCGGGTGAGGGTGCCGAAGAACAACATTTACGGTTAGGTCACAACTGCAGTGAGATGTGATAGCATTGTGGTTATGTAGCTATTGGCTGCAACTAAATGTTTGAAAAAGAGTTATTTGTACTAAGTAACGTCTATGTGAGTGAAAATTGTTATAAAAAAAAAAAATTTAATATAAAAATATCATAAATATTGTCGTACCTAGAAATCGGACTCAAGCAATCAAAAAAAATAACTATCATCTTAACCACTTGAATTAGAATTGTTTAATTATAAATAAATAATATTAGATAGTTAAATAATTAGTGGAGTATTGACATATGACTTAGACGGCTCAATTTTGAACCGTTTTCAAGCCCTATTATAGGAGTACATATTTACACCGTCATTTGCTAATCATATCTTCACTATTCCTCCATTTTTGTTTTAAATAGTAAATTCACGTGCGTAGCACGTAGAATAATTTTTTTCTTCTGATATTAATATAAAATTATTTAAATATTTAAATTAAGATTTATTATATATATATTTTATATATTTGATTATATTTTAATTATAATTAGTTATGGTTATATTTCTACTTTTTATAAAGAGTCTTGACAACGATTAGCTATGTAATATTATCTAATTATAAACAAATATTTCTTCTAACTCGTGTGGTTAAGTTGAGAGGTATTCTTTCTTGTTGGCTGAGTTCCAATATCTATAGTGTTATTTATAACAAATTTAAATTTTTTAATAATTTTTTATGTTATATTAATTTTTTTTTAAATTAATTGATGATATACATACGGCTTAGACGGCCCACTTTTGAGCCGTTTTGAAGCCTCATTAAATTATTAGAAGATGAGTAAGAAACCCCCTCCCCCCAATTCTCAAAAAATAGGCATTTCTTTTTGGATAACTACAATTATAATTAACATATTATGAAGGAATATTGGGGTAGCACTAATTAGAATAAAAATGGAGGGTAGTGGAGATATTGTCACGCCCCAATCTCCCGCAAGCTCAATAGTCCCCGCTGAACGTGAATCACCACGTTGCAGCTCTCCCGCAGGACAATCGTTCTATTCGGGACGTGATGTCGTACGAGCCTGGAGTTGCGCTCGTACAAGGCGATGTTGTCAAACACCAAAGTTATCATTGAAACAACCAAGTTGCAACGTAAGTCAAGTATTGTGTACCAAGCACACATCAGAGTTTACGCAGTGAAAGCTCTCGATAGGGTCCAAATGAAATGCCACAAAGGCGATTGCCTCAAAGGCGATCAAATACTCTTGCTCTTTTCTCTAGCCCACAAAGGTAGTTACAGTTCATACATCATGTCTCGTATATCCAAGCAGTGCCACTACACCTGCGTACCTGAAATAATGTCCACAAACGTGGGTCAGTACACAACCGTACTGGTGAGCGGGGTAACCCACTCGTCTAAGCCGACACTAAGTAAATAGTGAATGCAAACAGTTATATGGTGATCTTTCTAGTTGAATCATAGATTCATTTCATGGCATAGGGATGACATGTTAAGGAAAGCTGTAAAGCAGTTTAAGCATGCAAGCATTCAACTCAATCCAATCGACAAGCAATGCATAACCAACTTGAAGAAAACTAGCATGCAAACCGTCCTACTCAAGCTTAAGCAACACGATAAGTTATCGAACCATCAACCAAGCCTCAATATCCATCCTCAACCCAAAACTTACAATCCAATCTTAAAGTGCACACTCTTGCCGAGGCAAGGTGGCCGCGCCTATAACGACCCGCTCCGCTCAACTCGGAGGACCGATTCAAATGGCACAAGTGTAGCTATTCAACCGCCTTGCTCAGCGAGATGGCTCGTTCGATGCAAAGGCATTTATGTTGGGATCTTTAATGGAGTCAGACTTAGGCTATCAGAGGCGCGTCCGGTGTCTCGCTCGACCGATGCGATACATTGCTAAGGTGGGTGGCCCCGGTGAACCTGTCTCTACTTAGCTGCACACTAAGAAAATGAATGTTATATGCTAGTTTACAGGTGATAACCTTTGCATGCTAATAAAAGAGATGAACGCACATAGCTAAGGGGATAACCCCTCCTTATCATTTTATAGAACATGGAGATTTTACTTGCTATTTGCGTAGTCGGGATTGTTCAGTTGGAATGTAGTAATTTCCTTTATATATGCCATAAAGTAGTGTGAGTTCATACTGAGGCGTTGCACCGCACGGAACATGACACGGGATGGAGTAAAATCATGTTGCATGCATAGACGAGGAAGGCTATCAAGTAGTCGTTCCGAGTCAGGAGATGGAAGGAAAGGAATGTGCTCGGGCTATGCAGATCACCAAGGCAGTCTCTAAATCAGAGAGCTGCGTAAGGAAGAAAAGATCCGAGTGTAGTCCTCGGCTAAGATAGATCTGAGAGTTATCCTCGGCAAGGATTGGAATGTGGGGGAGTAGTTGCATGGTCACGGACAACTGGTTGCGCACCAGGTAGAGAGAGTCCTCGACACGATTGCTGAGGTATCAGAATCGTGTCGGCCCGGGAGGACAGTGCCAGTGTAGTTCTGGCAATACGCTAGCTGATGACTAGCGGGCGAGAGCGGGACATCCAGCAAGGCTTGCTACCGACCTGGATGGGCGTCGACTCGTTAGACGGATAGGAGGCCCAGCAAGGCTAGCAACCGAGCTGGAAAGACGGTCGTCCATCGCAGATTATGTCCAATATGGCTAACAGAGCCAGTGACCTTCATATAGATAAGTCATGTTTGCATAGTGGCTATCCGCATTGAGAAAAGGAGAAACGGGAAGGAGTGCGTTTGCACGATATTTTGCATAAGTAGAATGGATGCATGGTATCACTCATAGTTTTAGTAAAATGGGTCTTGTGAGGCAGAAGCACAGCATAACACTTGGGTTTCATATTTGCTTCTTGTTATTCCATAGATTATTGTTTACATTGCTGCATATGGCAGGAAAGGCCGAATGGTAAGAAGTGGTAAGGTAAACTCAATTGTTCATTATTATGACACTCTTGAGCTGACACGGAGATTACTTTCTTTATATTGTCATGTAACTGATCCTAAGGCAAAAGAATAGAAAGACAACGAAACCAGTCGGTGCACATAACTAATGAACGTGCTTATTTTGTGGCGTGGGCGAGAGGCCTCCCCACCAGTGCATTCAATGTACTGATACCCAACCAGTCTGCATGCAGGGTGCAGGGAAAACTCGTACGGATTTGGAGATCGCTTAACGCAATGAGGCGCCGGACAGCACTTGGCGTCTTGGAACGTGGCGCACGGACCTGGAGCTCACATATACGAGACATAATGTATGGGAACATCATCATCCAGATCGTTGTATTGGTTCTGAGCCTAAGGGCATGTTCGTTGTAAGAGAGAGAGATCATGAGCGAATTATAATCTCGGCCATGCGCCGCTTGTAATCTTTACTTCATATCAATAAAGAGCTTAATTTGGATTCAACACTTGTGTTCATTTTATGTTTCCGCTATGTCGACTCTGTGAACTAGTTATCAACGGCCATTTTGGTATTTTCCTTGCACGGGCGCAATCCCAGGCTCGTGCGGCATCGCGTCTCGATGGAAACATACGTCCCGCGGGAGTGCTGGCGCGGTGATTCGCGCCTAGCGGGGACGGCCGATTCCGGCAGGAGATCGGGGCGTGACAGCGCCTACACGAAGCACAAACCAACCGAAGTAAAGAAAACCAACTCTTATCTATATGAAGTCACTGGCCAAGCCATAAAGGACATTGATCGGACTAATCAATAGGCAGTCCTACCCGATACCAGCAATGGGCAGCTACTCCCTTCTGGTTCGTATCGAACTATCGGCACCGCGCCTAAGACGTGTTACCCTTATCTCCTCCATGGCCGAATGGTCCCGGTGCTCCGGAGTCCATCATGTTCGAGAAAATGAAACCCTGTTCAACACAGGTTGTTCGTGACATGCAGACACCAAGTATGTATGAAGAGAGGATCGAACATTCTCGCCCCACCAAGCGATCCTCGACTCGTTCAACCAAATATCCAACCAAAATATCCATAACCAATCTCCAACATATAGCCCAAGGCACCAAATCTCAAGTTATTCCCATAGGCACAATGTCGCTTCTCAACACAGTATTTCAAAATGGGTGCAACACCCCACGCTCAGAACAATCCCGTTGCACAATGCCCCAACAGTGGTACAATGCACCAATAGTGGCACAATGTCCTCGCCGATGCAGTTGTTCGGCTTCGAACCACAACTGCTAGCTTTGCTTGACAAAGTGCCCAAGTGATACTCGTGCACTAATGCACGCTCGCTCGCCCGAATTTTCGATATTCCCAATGCCTCAATGTATCATTCCAACTGTCCAAGCATAATCCCAATCATTCAACCAACTGCCTCGAGTGTATAATCCAACTCTAGCTCAACTAACCCAACGCGCAAATCAATTCAAGCCACAATCCTATCCAAGCAAACAACGTATACTCTATGCACGCATCAGTGTAGTGATTCCCAAGTTTCAGCCCAAGTATTTAAGCCTTTACGTGTTTTCCATATTATTAGGCATGAAGGAGTAGAGGAGAAGGGAAATAGCCCACTCACAATGTTGGATCCCGTTAAGCATCATGTCCTGCCGATACGGCCAATCCTTTGAACCCGTGGTCCGATGCAAAGCACGATCTACTCAACTGGTATGACCGTGCGAGCAGGCCGTGCTCTCCAAATTATCCGACCGATCGGACTAAGGAAGACGGCATTATCGCTCCCATCCAGCTATCTCAGTACTGTTCTGAACGAACACCTGATTCCCATCGAACTCCGCTAGCCATCTGCACATGAAACCAACTCAATCAATACTTCTTCCCAAGATCCAACAAATCAAATATAACCAGCTATTGTTTTATTCAATCCGACTCAGCGTAACGTACCGTGCGGTTCTGGGGCGTTACATAATATATCACTTAGAATCAGGTTCGTCCACGAACCGTGTTGGTACTCATTCCTATCACATGTCAATTGTCCACTTCATAACTCTGCTCTATGCAACTCTCATACTCACGATTCTGACTCAGCATCTCGTTCCGCTGAACGCTCGTACAAATTCCCGAATTCCCGAATTTCCACATCCTCCTTGCAGCTCAATACGAATTCCTCGTATCGCTTAGTTTTGGATCATACACATATTTAAGGCGTCCCTAAAATACATGTATTTCAGCCGAGCTTTGCGATAGCAAATTTGAAAAAGTTACAAGGGTATCTTTATGTCAGAGGCATCCATTTGCTTTACTCCCAATTGAACCAATCCTGATTTTCATTCCAACATATTCGCTCATGCGCTATTCACAAATATGATGATTTTCCACCAACTCAATCAGTTCGTGTTCCAACTCAATCCATCCAACTATTTCTGAATCCGCACTAGCAATATCTCCAAACATATCTCATGCATCGAACGATCATCTCAACTGATACTACCCAAACTAGGCGACTTACCCAAATATCAAACTTTGCTTAGATCAGCTCAGTCCAACACCTTTTCGTGCCATCTCAATACCTCACTGGGTGAACATCTATATTGAGGTTCGTGTGATCCACGAAGATTTTGCCGCCACGCCAAAGGGATAGTGTCGCCACGTTTTCAACGTGTACACACTCGCCACAATTCCTAGGTTGCGCATGGAATAGTTCTTCGTGCTGCTTCCACTGCCTCGAAGCATAGAATATCACCTTTGCCTTCTGAACGAGCACCCTTCCCAGACTAAGTCCCGATGCATCTTGTAAATCTGAGGCACGTCTGTCCCTTCCAGTATTCGCAAAGATTTGATCTGAATGAGCCGTTGCTTTAACTTCACGAGCTAGTTTCACAGTCGTCAATTCATATGAATGCTATTCCCTTCCAGGGCACGATAAGTCAGAGGCGATGTCATCTACAAAAATCTGCGACTCTGAATCTTATCAGTTGACTAGACTATTTCCACCATCGCTCCGATCTTTCGGCTGCATCTACAGTTGAAGGCTATCCCAAGGATCTCTCAAATCCAACACTCAGTCAATAAGCCAATCTCCAACACACACTAGTCATATCTTTTCTCGACGAATTTCCAAATGTGCCGTCGCAAGGGTCGTTCTATGGGTCTACAATATTCATCTCTGATCTGGCGGACAAGTCGCTAGGGTCAGCTGTCCCGAATCTATGCTCGATAATTGTAAGTCATCACGATGGACAGTTACTACGAACCATGCTATATCCCATATGCAAATCCGAGCCATAATCCAACCATTCCATCCGAACAAACTTCTGAATCCGAGAACTTCATGCACTACCTCTGCTGATCTTTCAACCAAAGGTCGATTAACCACTTAGAGTCTTGTTATCTATCCGAGCCACAGTTTGAGAATTGTGCTCGTTGAAACTGTCTTCCATCAATCCGTCGTTCTGCCCTAAATTCATCAAATTTTTGAATTGCCATGTTCGTCTACTCCGCACTACCAATTGCAATGATTCTCGAAACTCAAGACTTGCTCAAATTCTTATCCGTTTGCCGCGTTCCATAATGCACGTCCAACTTACTCGAGCAGCACAGTGATTTGCTCAATTGTTGCTCCCACATTTAGCTATCTTTAAAAGTCTGTCTGCCACAATCTTTGCCTTTAGTTATTGCCACAATCCGTTCACGTCTTCCGGAGAATCCGTCTACCCTTGTTGTACCATTTTGCCCAAAATTCCACTTCCGCTAAACCTGAGTCGACTTCTCGAGCAGCAATATCCAAAATCCTTCAAGTTCGTATGAAACCATCGCATTGCCCCTCCAAACTAAGATCGTGTTTCATTACTCAACCAACAACTCAAATGTGTCCGTGCTCGCTATCCTTCAATTTAACCCATCGCTTCGCTCAAGCATAACCCAACTGTTCATTCCAATCTCGTCCATGTCTTAAGTTCAACGATACTTCCATTTGCACGAGTCCGTTCTCGATATGCTTAACTCAATATTCGTTTGCTCTATTTTCATTCTTTCCAACTAAGTCGATGTGCACCAACCAACTTATATTCCTGTTACCCGAGTCCGTTCAGGCAATTTCAATTAATGTCTATCCAAAATACTTTCAATGCCTAGCTCACTATGTGGTATCCCATATACCACTCTGAATCAAGTCGCTACTCGTATTATGATTCCTTTGCACTAATCCAAAATCCGTTTGAACCATCCCTTATGCGTGATCCTGCTGTCCCCAACATAAATATGACATGAAACTCAACCAATGCCTGAATTATCCAACTATTTCCATCAATCTCGCTATGCAATTCGTGCTATATCCCGTTCTCAATACTTCCAACTATTCTCACCGTCTGATACTTTCGCAACGCGAGCAATCCCGTGCATCGATCGTCTTCCAAGTAGTCCAACCCAATACCCAACGGTTCCACACATTTGTTATACGAGCAACTCGTGCAACACTATCCTGATATTCCCAAGCCAAACTCAAACCTGCTCAACCAATGCGCCACAAGAGCAACTCGTGCAACACTCTCTGTGATACACCCAGCCAAAATTCAAACTTCTATCCAACACAATCGCTACACAAGCAACTCGTGCAACGATCCATTCTCATATGATGCTTCTACTCACAACATGCCGCATAACCAATCTCGTCTGCCAACCAACTGATCTACTGATGCAATCAGAAACTCCCCGAACGACAAGCCAAGCCAACCCAACGACAGCTCTCAACTTATTGCACAAATACAACAACGCCACCCAACTTGTTGCACGAATGCAATAACGCCTAACGAAGCTAAGCGATCTAACGAAAACCAACAAAAGCAACGCAACCAAGAACAACATGCAGCCACAACCAGCAATTTATAGACTTATTGCATGAAACATCCAATGCGGCACCGAGTAGAGCCAAGAGCTAAACGATACGCGGAAGCTATTTAGAGTTTGTGATGAAACGTAGGACCAAGTCCGAGAAAATGAACCAGGCGCTCTGATAACAATTTGTCATGCCCCAATCTCCCGCAAGCTCAATAGTCCCCGCTGAACGTGAATCACCACGTTGCAGCTCTCCCGCAGAACAATCGTTCTCTTCGGGACGTGATGCCATACGAGCCTGGAGTTGCGATCGTACAAGACGATGTTGTCAAACACCAAAGTTATCATTGAAACAACCAAGTTGCAACGAAAGTCAAGTATTGTGTACCAAGCACACATCAGAGTATACGCAGTGAAAGCTCTCGATAGGGTCCAAATGAAATGTCACAAAGGCGATTGCCTCAAAGGCGATCAAATACTCTTGCACTTTTCTCTAGCCCACAAAGGTACTTACAGTTCATACATCATGTCTCGTATATCCAAGCAGCGCCACTACACCTGCGTACCTGAAATAATGCCCATAAACGTGGGTCAGTACACAGCCGTACTGGTGAGCGGGGTAACCCACTCGTCTAAGCCGACACTAAGTAAATAGTGAATGCAAACAGTTATATGGTGATCTTTCTAGTTGAATTCCAGATTTATTTCATGGCATAGGGATGACATATTAAGGAAAGCTGTAAAGCAGTTTAAGCATGCAAGCATTCAACTCAATCCAATCGACAAGCGATGCATAACCAACTCGAAGGAAACTAGCATGCAAACCGTCCTACTCAAGCCTAAGCAACACGATAAGTTATCGAACCATCAACCAAGCCTCAATATCCATCCTCAACCCAAAACTTATAATCTAATCTCAAAGTGTACACTCTTGCCGAGGCAAGGTGGCCGCGCCTACACGAAGCACAAACCAACCGAAGTAAAGCAAACCAACTCTTATCTATATGAAGTCACTGGCCAAGCAATAAAGGACATTGATCGGACTAATCAATAGGCAGTCCTACCCGATACCAGCAATGGGCAGCTACTCCCTTCTGGTTTGTATCGAACTACCGGCACCGCACCCAAGACGCGTTACCCTTGTCTCCTCTATGGACGAACGGTCCCGGTGCCCCGGAGTCCATCCCGTTCGAGGAAACAAAACCCTGTGCAACACAGGTTGTCCGTGACATGCAGACACCAAGTAGGTATGACGAGAGGATCGAACATTCTCGCCCCACCAAGCGATCCTCGACTCGTTCAACCAAATATCCAACCAAAATATCCATAACCAATCTCCAACATATAGCCCAAGGCACAAAATCTCAAGTTATTTCCATAGGCACAATGCCGCTTCTCAATACAGTATTTTAAAATGGGTGCAACACCCCACGCTCAGAACAATCTCGTGGCACAATGCCCCAACAGTGGCACAATGCCCTCGCTGATGCAGTTGTTCGGTTTTGAACCACAACTGCTAGCTTTGCTTGACAAAGTGCCCAAGTGATACTCGTGCACGGATGCACGCTCGCTCGCCCGAATTTCCGATATCCCCAATGCCTCAATGTATCATTCCAACTGTCTAAGCATAGTCCCAATCATTCAACCAACTGCCTCGAGTGTATAATCCAACTCTAGCTCAACTAACCCAATGCGCAAATCAATTCAAGCCACAATCCTATCCAAGCAAACGACGTACACTCTATGCACGCCTCAGTGTAGTGATTCCCAAGTTTCAGCCCAAGTGTTCAAGCCTTTACGTATTTTCCATATTATTAGGCATGAAGGAGTAGAGGAGATGGGAAAGAGCCAACTCACAATGTTTGATCCCGTTAAGCATCTTGTCCTGCCGATACGGCCAATCCCTTGAACCCGTGGTCCGATGTAAAGCGCGATCTACTCAACTGGTATGACCGTACGAGCAGGCCGTGCTCTCCAAATCATCCGACCGATCGGACTAAGGAAGACGGCATTATCGCTCCCATCCAGCTATTTCAGTACTGTTCTGAACGAACACCTGATTCCCATCGAACTCCGCTAGCCATCTGCACATAAAACCAACTCAATCAATACTTCTTTCCAAAATTCAACAAATCAAATATAACCAACTATTGTTTTATTCAATCCGACTCAACGTAACACACCGTGCGGTTCTGGGGCATTACAGATATGATTAGAAATTGGAAGGATAAATACACATAACTCTTTAAAAAAATAGTTATTTATATTTAACAACACCCCCACCCAGACCCTATGTTTTCCATTAACAATTTAATTACTACTAACCTATATTTTATTCCTTTCTCAAATATTATTTGTATTATTCCCCCATTAATTATGTTTTAACTCTTAAAAAAATGGGGATGGTGGTAATGAAATTAATAATAGGAGAAGCAAAGTTAGTTATTAGTAATGGAGGGGTAAATACAAATAATTTTTAAAAAATATATATTATCATCATTATAGCTCTCAAATGGAGGTTTGAAGCTACAGTAAAAGAAAAAATATAGCTAAAAAACAAGCCAAATAAAATGTCATGCTTAGAGTCTTGGAGAAGCAGAACGTGAAAAATAAAGTGTCGTATTTGGGATGATAAGAGAATCCAAATTGAGGATGAACTTAAATGTTTGAATTTTGAGGGTACAAAAAGACTTGCCAGTTTGGCAAGTTTATCTTCAAAATAATATTTTGTTTGTTGGTGCACAATGCGGAAGCGAGTAATAGGAACAATAATTTGATAATGAACTGAATAACAAAGCACAAATCGCATGAGTAGAAAAATAAAAAAAATTATATTATACGTAATTCGATGAAAATTACAAGAACTAACACAAATCACAATCCTCTCTTCTTCTCTCTTTTGATAATTCATCACATCTCTAGCAAACCCTAGAAATCATCTTTAGCTCGCTCGCAATGATTGTTTTCAAACTCTCTTTTTTTCTTAGAGGAGATTGGAATAACTTTACATAACTTAACCTAAAATATTGGAGCAATCTTGATCATAGAAAATAAAGTTTTAATCTGACCTACGCATAAATTTGTCCATTGTTCGACCCGACGATATGACGCTGGCATGTCGCCAATATGATTTTAAGTGCCAAAAACTTACAATCATTCTTTCAAATCAATTTTTTTATAAGTTTTTCGGCGGTGTACCGGCGGCCCAGGTTGATACTACTCTAAAACTGACTCATTTTGCCTCTTTTGCGAGCTCCTTCGAATATTCGATTTCGCTCGTAGCTTCTCCTCATAAACACGAGCCACATCCAACATTGTTTACGAACTTATACAAAGTTTAACTAGTGAATATCCATAAGGGGTTCAAGACCTCTTAACCTTATGAATGAACTGGTATGGCATTCTTTACAAGAGTTGAATAACCATGTTAAAACAACTAAACCAAAAATCCAATGAGTCTGAGTAAATTCACGCAACAATATAGTTCTTCTTTTTTATAAATAAAACCACTATAAATGTACTCCAAAGAGATTCGGACCAAGTTGACTCTAAGAATGTGTTATGGTGGAGTATATGAACTTTAACATGGTATCAGATATCCTAGATTTAATCTCTTTGTTAGTTACTAACTCCTTACGCTACCCAACTTAGAAGAATTCTCTAGAATTGAAAACTTTTATCCTGATCCCTAAGGTTCATTTCCTCTTGGAATTACTAATTTTTCCTTGACCCATTGTTGCTTAAGTATGTATTATCCTATAAGTCACTATTGTCACCATCTTGGTCAAAATTCAGCTTCCTCTATTTACTAGTGGACGCATTCCTCGAAAGTTTCTAATCTAGGATTGTCATTTATATTCTTGATCTAAAACTTATTTTCTTAAAATAATCAATCCCTAATCTTTAAAATCTTGAATGTATAAATATCCCATCATTCGATAGCGCTACCCATTTTGCCAATGCTCAACCCTTAGAATCCAAGAAATTAATTTAAATTTTCTCAAACAACTACTACCAATTTTTCTCAACAATCCCTAAACTTCAATATAGTCATTTAGTCATAACTACCTAGAAGTTTAACTCATTTAAACCCTAAGGAAAATCATACATCATAATATAGTAGCAATGGTATTAGTAACTTCTATCAAATACTTCACTTCGGTTTAATTCACTCTCTTTTTTCTTTTCTTTTTGCCCAACTTGAGAGGTTGAACCTATTGTAACATCTTAAAGGGTTCACATTCTCCTTACAATTTAGCTTTTCTGTCACTACCACATTTTCTAGGAAGGATATTTTGGTCATTTTCACAATTTTATAATTATTGTGCATGTTGTATATTTATTTCTTGCATTATTTATTCATTGTTAGATGTTATATTTTATTTTGAACTTGTGTTAGTGGACCTAACTAGTTAGAATAGACTCATGGGCCAACATTATTTCTAGTTAGACTTGAGCCCAACAATCAAGCTCATTTCATTAAGTTAATAATTTAATTAGTTAAACCAATTGGATTAGAACATTCCTTCCTTAATTAAATTCTTTATGACAAGCCCCAAGGAGTATTGTAGACTTTTCATAGTTGCTTGGAGGAGGGGTTTGGGTCGGCCATAGGGGGAGAGGAGAGAGACTATCTCTCTTCATTCATTTTATTTTATTCTAGATCTAGAATTTTTCTCTTCCAAATTTCTTCACACCTACACCAATCCCTACCCAAATTCTCTCACAATTCCTTCTCTATTCACCATTTGGAGTCTATTGGAACAAGGAGGAGGCAAGGATCTACAAGGAGAAGGAAGGAGCACAAGTAGAAGGCTCTTTGCATCAATTTGAAGACTTGCATTGGGAATCAATCTCCCAATAGGTACATTTCCGTTTTCTTCTTCTAATTAGACTCCAAACCTGTAGTTTAATAATTAGGAACCCTCTTATGTACTAAAGATACCCATAGGATTTAAAATTAGGTACATAAGAGGCCTATGGAGAAAGTTATGGTGTATTTTGTACCAATTTTGGGGTAATTCTGATATTGGCACATCATGTGTTTGTCAATAAGTCAATTAGACCAAATTAACATATGTTTGGTTGTGTGAGACTAGTTTTATGTCCACAAATGGATACGTGTAAGTCGTATCATGACAATTTGGCGATACGGGTTGATTTGGAAGTTTTTTCTTCGACACGAGGATTTGAGTATGTCATATTTTGATACGGGCATATTACTTTTAATTGTGATTCTAGACTTGCTCGTGTCTTTTAGAATACATTTGGTGATGTGTTGGGGCCGTATCGCAAGCGTATCGTAGATTTGGTGTGATAGGGTTGTGATGCACTCCACGTGTTTGATAGAATGTGTATACTCTATTTTAGTGTTATAATATATATATTTTAGATTGTATATGATAGGTATATATATATATATATATATATATATATATATATATATATATATATATATATTGGTTATATATATTTATTGCGTTAAGATTATACTAGTTGTTAAAGGTATACTATGTAAATATATAGAGGTGGAATGTTTGGACTGATAACACAATGTGTTCACTGTGTAGACTGATCTGGGTTGCACTACAACAATGGGTATGGGCTAGATGCATATAGATATATACATGGTATCATTAGGTATGGGTGTGAATTTTAGGTGTTGTGTGGGTACCTTAGACTGTCGATTTGGGCAGTGCAAGCAGCAGCAATGAGGTGAGAAGGGGTTGATGTACAGACTTTGAGTATAGGGGTCAGGCTACTGTGCAATTTTCTTCACAGTTGAGGGCAGCATCTCATATCAAGGAGAAATGGACATTCGGGCAAGACAGTATAGGAAGGGAAGTCTTTGTATCAGTAGGGGAGTTGTACTGATGTGCAGACTTTCGAGAGAAGAAGGGGAGGGGAACTAGGTGTATGACTATCTCTGCAAGAGATAGAACTACATTAAAAGAGTACGAGAATAACAAACATGATGCAGATATTCAAATAATTAAATACGAAGGAGGTTCAAAGGCGGTAGTCAAGGTGGACGAGATCTAATAGTTTCTATCCTATTGCAAGCTCGTTGGGCATGATACTATACCACAAGCGTTAAACAGAGACCTGCATGGGCCACAACTAAAACCATGTCACGCCCCAGTCCCAAAATACACGGGACCAGGCCACGTGGCAATGGCCAGCTAATACGACTTTGAAGAATTTTCTAATTTAATAGACCCGACGAAGTGTACTACGTTGTCCTAAAATACTATCAAGTCCAATATGCTAACATGCAGCAGGTAAATATCTAATCTCATCCACAGAATACAATATAATAAAACTGAAGCAAGTGCTGGTAAATAAAATACAAGAGTCTGAATATCCATAATACATCTGAAATAGTCTGATGGGGACAAACCCACTGAAATACAGCAATGAAAGTGCGGAAATAAGTAAGATAACTAGACTAGAGTATCAACTAGCTAGATAAGAATGCTCTAGTCCGAAATAGCAGCGTACCCAAATTACGGAAACTCCTCTGGAAATGCCTCAAGGTCCTCAGCCACGAATCCGGTCTCTACTCCTGCTCCGTAGATGGTCGGGTACAAGTGCTCGTCCGGATCTGGAAAGGAACCAGGTCCTCAGAGGAACGTAACAAGATACAAAACTATAAGCCATAAAGTAAATACTGTGTAAACTCGAGGGTGATCTAACCAGCTAAGTGAAATGCACTTGAAGTCAACCTTGGTACGTATGGGTAGGTAAAAGGTATAAAGCGTAGCGTCAAGCCAGAGGCTAAGTACCTGGCATTAGCTGTAAACTGGATGCTAGGAGTATATGCTGACTACATCACAGATCATGATAGCACACAGCTAGTAACCTCTGTCGGATGTATCGACAAGCATATACGCCCATAACCGGGTAGCACATAGCCCATAATCGGGTAACACATAGCTCATAACCGGGTAACACATAGCCCATAACCGGGTAACACTGAGGCTCACGACCCCGTAGTTTACTCTGAAACTACGGTGGCCAAATGTCAGTCCCATACGCCTATTAATTGTCTTCTCCGCCCAATGCCAATATACAAGTCATGAATACGACATGGACATCTCGTACTATAATGCAAGTCACTAAAGAAATATACAACTAAGCTAAATACTATCACACGTGCTGCTCACACCAATGGCCAGTCAAGTATGAAGCACACGTGTGGTGCCCCGTTCCCCCTATTCGGGGAGCGCGGCTAAGAAATACAATATGGTATCGTTCGATTGGGATAGATTGAATCAAGAACTCATCCTCATAATAGATTTGCCTCTTCGGAATCGATTCCCATATTCAGTGGACTGTGCCCCCGGGATCGACTTAGCGGCAGAGTCAGGAGGGACCTCTCCGCTGCATCTTTTGTTGCCTAGTTTTTGCTGTCGCTTGTTGCTTTCGTGCTTTGAGTTGGTTTTCGGATTTGCTTGAGATTTTTTGAACGGTTTCGATGGATTTTATTATTTTCGTTCTTCGAACTGTACTTCAATTCCGATAATGGAAAGAGTGGAAGGGGTATTGATCAGCTGTTCGTGGCAATGCAGGTAAACCAGCAGTAGACGTCGCTTAAACGGACTCCTAAAGCACTTCTTTCCTTCTTCCTTCCAACTACTAAGTGAGTGGATACCATCCCGATTAGCTGGCCCTTCGTCCAGTCTTCACATCTAAAATCTTGTATTCGTGCTTGTCCCGATCAAACGATATCAAGTAATAACTAAAAGACTTCAGGATAATAAGGGCATAGACTTGGAAAATTATGCTTGTCAAATGAAACTTGTGAACGGTTACTTACATACATGCTTGTTCGTTTGGAATGTTCATCATATGCATAAATACAAGTTAGAATGTATATTTCTTCTTAAAATTGTGCTATGTATAGAACTCATCTTGAATGCAATAAACTGAACAGGAAGACTATGCAAAAGTAAATCTTGCCCTGTTATTGCCCTGTGCCAGATATTGCCCCTGACTTGCCTCAAATGCTAACTTAGTGTACTGTGTTGATCACGGACAACTTGTGCACAAGGTCTTGGTTCCTGCGGACGGTCGCTGGGGCACCGGTACCGATCTGATCCGGACGGAACTCATGATAGTCGCCTGCTATAGGACGGAATGCCCTGGGACGTCCTGAATATGCGTCACATGACATTCCGTACTGAGACTAGTCCGTCCATTTTCGTAACGTGCCAGTGATCCCCTCGTATATTTAAACCTGTTGTAACTAACTTGTGTCTTCTTGGCAGGGAAGGCAGAGTAAGTATTGTACAGGTGGTTCAGACGGGCAGATAAATGTCACCGAGCGTGGCAGGTTATTTCATTAATTTCTATATCTATTGATTGCTGTAATTAAACTAGGACAAGATAGAAAGACCACAATAAATATGCATGCTTCATTAAAATAACGTGTTGATTGGTATAGTTGGGTTAGCTTGCCTACACCAGTACGTTTCGATGTACTGGCCCTCGTTGAAACAGGTTTCCCGCACTAAGGAGAACCAAGCGAGGAGCAGGAGTCAAATTCCCCAATCCAGTCCAGCTGTAGGCACGCCTTGATCCGTGCCAACCTTTTGAAGTATTTTGAAGAAGAAGCTAGCAGCCAAGCAGATATGCAACTTCGTGGAAAGGTCGTCGTTCCGACCCAAGGTCTTATATTTTGAGTTTAGTAAGGGATGTAATGTACAGGACTGCTATCTTATTTTGTGTCAACACTTTTGTAAGCCCATAGAGGCAACCTTATGACTCAGTTCAAGGAGTTTGTAATAGATGTTCATATTATCAATAAAGAGAACTTTTCCATGCTTCAATATGTGTTTCAATTTATCCGCGTACTCTGAATATGTGCTCGCTATGCAAAACAAAAATACTTAGCCTTGTGCGGAGCGCAACCTAGGCCCGCACGGCGGTCACGCCCGGGGGACGACTATCGATTCCACAGAATCGGGGCGTGACAACACGTCCCTACATGAACTCACTCTGTGACGTGCAATGATACGTTTCAAGGCCTGGGGAGTCATATTGATAACTCCACAACTTTAGGTGCTGTCACGCCCCGATCTCCCGCAGGCAAATCGGCCGTTCCCGCTAGGCGGGAATCACCCTAGCCAGCGCTCCCGCGGAACGATCGCTTAACCCATCCGGGCGTGATGCCGCACGAGCGTGATCCACGCCCGTGCAAGGCCATGGTTCATTGGCTGGCGGCAAGAGTTCTAAGCCACAGAGTCGCACAGATTGTCCCAGTGCAGCAGAGTCATGAACGCATAGGCGATCGGTAACAGGTTCATTGAGTCGACAAATATAGCGGAAGCATTGAAACAAGTAAAGTAATCTCTTTATTGATATGAAACATGTATTACAGGCGGCGTATAGCCGAGATTACAAGTCGCTCAAGCCTCTCTCTCTCTGAAACAGTAAAAGCGTGCCAAGTGGCTACAACTGTGGAATGATTGTACAGGCGATGGTCGGGCGATGTTCATAACTTATGTCTTATATATGTGCTTCAGTCCCGGACGCACCGTTGCAAGGCTTCAGAGGGAACTCCTGGCCTTAGCACGCACGTTGGAGGCTTCCGCACCGAACGAGGTTCTCCCGCACCCTGCATACAAACTGGTGGATTATCAGTACATTGAATGCACTGGTGGGGAAGCTACTCGCCCGCTCGACAAATCTAAACACGTAATACAGGTTCCGTGCACAACTATTCAGTTGTCTTTCTAGTTGCCTTAGGATCAGTTTTATGCAGATATTGAATAGCCTAACGTGTCGGGCAGTGCGCCGTGCGATGTTAGAGGAAACACGGCGAGACTTACCAACTTACCATCTCCTTCCCTGTCCAAGGCAAACATTGTTAATTTAAGCAGGGGCATGTATAAACATTCAGGAGCATAGCATATGCAACATGCAAACATGAGAGTCATTGAACGGGACAGTATTTGGTGTGCTCAGTTGTTCTTGATGCAATGACTCGCACGCGGATAGCCGCTAAGCGAGGATGACTTATCTATATGAACATGAGTCGCTGGCATAGCCATAAAGGACTAATCCCAGACGAGAATGGAACGCAACGAGAGCACACGATGCGCTACGAACCATCTCGCCCGTACACGATGGATTGTACATGAAGTAGTCCAAGGCCAAGATGGAATGCAACAAAGTACACAATGTGCTACAAACCATCTTGTCCGCACACGATGGACTACACACGTGATGTGGTCCCGAGAAAGTGGAATACAACGTAAGTACACGAGGTGCTACAAACCACTCGCCCGAACACGAGGGACCACACAAGAGTTCCATCCGGATCGGATCGGCCCCAGTGCCCCGGTGACCATCCGTGGAACTATACCTCATTTCCGAGTTGTCCGCGACATGCACTTTCTTTTTGGGTCATTCAATTATCACGAGATACACGAGAACACGAGAACACGCGTGCACTTTGAACAAGAGAACACGAGAACACGAGTGCACTTTGAACAAGAGAACACGAGAACACGAGTGCACGGGAACACGAGTACACGAGTACACGGGATACTTGGATCTTGGTTCTGTACAATAACTTGTCTTGATGCATTCCTCTGGTTCGGGGCTGCCTTGGTGACCTAACGGTCCCGGATACTTGCAGGTTCATTCAGGCACGAAACGACTACGTAGTAGTCTTCCGGGGTTTGGATAAAAACACGGTAATATACAAACAGACAAGCATGCGTTTCTAAGGAACATAAGTAGGCACGTTTGCTCGGACCCGAAGGTAAGCCGAGGGATAAAACCGTTAAGGGACTTAGCATGCGAGGGTCTGAACATAAGCAGTATTTCAATTTCCATGTTCTAACAAGTAATACAAGTTGGGATTATTCCCCTTAGCTAGGTGCGTTGGATTTATTAGCATGCAGGGGATGAATCACCTAGCGACTAGCATAAACATTCCAGATTTTATGTGTGCTGGCTAAGCAAAGACAAGTTCACCTTAGCCACCCACCTTAGCGATGATTCGCCTCGGTAGAGCGATACGTCTGAGCGAGCCTCTGAAAGCCCAAGCCGGATTCCTGTAGGGGCAAGTCTGGATATCCTTTGCTTCTTGATCGAGGCAAAGCAGGTCGGGACAGTTGCACTATTGCCGATTGAGTCGGCAGTCCGCTTGAGCGAAACGGGGTGTTACATCCTACCCAACTTAGAAAAAGTCTCGTCCTCGAGACTTACTAAGGACAAGCAGTAATCTAGGGTTGAGGCAATCCTAGACAAGTCGTTTGTACTTGTTCATTTGGATCTTCACTTGCACAAGCGTCGAAATTAGCATATCACTTAGACTGGATCGTGCGCACTTTCGAAGGTACCCTCTAGCGTGAACACGTCAACCAGCTCAGTGATAGCGAAGTCTTAGCACTCGAGTTTCACCTTTTTCTAAGTCTTGGATGGTGCACTAGTTCAAGGCGTCCCTCGAATAGATGCATTCAACCAAACTTAGGGTTAGTAAAAATCGAACAAGCTACTAGCGATACTCTCACGGGTTCGCACAGGTTGGCTCAAAGGCCACTCGCAGCATACAACCAGACAAACAAGCATATCATTCAAAATGTATTTTGAAAGTATTTAGACTTATTGTTGGAACATTCCATCGAGGTATTGAGAGAGAGCGTGCACATAACCCACGAACGAGCTTTCGAAACAGAGATATCGAATTGAAGTCCAAAGGCGTAGAAGCCAGGCTCTGATACCAACCTGTCACGCCCCGATCTGCCGCAGGAAAATCGGCCGTACCCGCTAGGCGGGAATCACCCTCGCCAGCGCTCCCGTGGAACGATCGCTTAACCCATCCGGGCGTGATGCCGCACGAGCGTGATCCACGCCCGTGCAAGGCCATGGTTCATTGGCTGGCGGCAAGAGTTCTAAGCCACAAAGTCGCACAGATTGTCCGAGTACAGCGGAGTCATGAACGCATAGGCGATCGGTAACAGGTTCACTGAGTCGACAAATATAGCGGAAGCATTGAAACAAGTAAAGTAATCTCTTTATTGATATGAAACATGTATTACAGGCGGCGTATAGCCGAGATTACAAGTCGCTCAAGCCTCTCTCTCTGAAACAGTAAAAGCGTGCCAAGTGGCTACAACTGTGGAATGATTGTACAGGCGATGGTCGGGCGATGTTCACAACTTATGTCTTATATATGTGCTTTAGTCCCGGACGCACCGTTGCAAGGCTTCAGAGGGAACTCCTGGCCTTAGCACGCATATTGGAGGCGTCCGCACCGAACGAGGTTCTTCCACACCCTGCATACAAACTGGTGGATTATCAGTACATTGAATGCACTGGTGGGAAAGCTACTCGCCCGCTCGACAAATCCAAACACGTAATACATGTTCCGTGCACAACTATTCAGTTATCTTTCTAGTTGCCTTAGGATCAGTTTCATGCAGATATTGAATAGCCTAACATGTCGGGCAGTGCGCCGTACGATGTTAGAGGAAACACGGCGAGACTTACCAACTTACCATCTCCTTCCCTGTCCAAGGCAAACATTGTTAATTTAAGCAGGGGCATGTATAAACATTCAGGAGCATAGCATATGCAACATGCAAACATGAGAGTCATTGAACGGGATAGTATTTGGTGTGCTCAGTTGTTCTTGATGCAATGACTCGCACGCGGATAGCCGCTAAGCGAGGATGACTTATCTATATGAACATGAGTCACTGGCATAGCCATAAAGGACTAATCCCAGACGAGAATGGAACGCAACGAGAGCACACGATGCGCTACGAACCATCTCGCCCGTACACGATAGATTGTACATGAAGTAGTCTAAGGTCAAGATGGAATGCAACAAAGTACACGATGTGCTACAAACCATCTTGTCCGCACACGATGGACTACACACGTGATATGGTCCCGGGAAAGTGGAATGCAATGTAAGTACACGAGGTGCTACAAACCACTCGCCCGAACACGAGGGACCACACAAGAGTTCCATCCGGATCGGATCGGCCCCAGTGCCCCGGTGACCGTCCGTGGAACTATACCTCGTTTCTGAGTTGTCCGCGACATGCACTTTCTTTTTGGATCATTCAATTATCACGAGATACACGAGAACACGAGAACACACGTGCACTTTGAACAAGAGAACACGAGTGCACTTTGAACAAGAGAACACGAGAACACGAGTGCACGGGAACACGAGTACACGAGTACACGGGATACTTGGATCTTGGTTCTGTACAATAACTTGTCTTGATGCATTCCCCTGGGTCGGGGCTGCCTTGGTGACCTAACGGTCCCGGATACTTGCAGGTTCGTTCAGGCACGAAACGACTACGTAGTAGTCTTCCGGGGTTTGGATGAAAACACGGTAATATACAAACAGACAAGCATGCGTTTCTAAGGAACATAAGCAGGCACGTTTGCTCGGACCCGAAGGTAAGCCGAGGGATAAAACCGTTAAGGGACTTAGCATGCGAGGGTCTGAACATAAGCAGTATTTTAATTTCCATGTTCTAACAAGCAATACAAGTTGGGATTATTCTCCTTAGCTAGGTGCGTTGGATTTATTAGCATGCAGGGGGTGAATCACCTAGCGACTAGCATAAACATTCCAGATTTTATGTGTGCTGGCTAAGCAAAGACAAGTTCACCGTAGCCACCCACCTTAGCGATGATTCGCCTCGGTAGAGCGATACGTCTGAGCGAGTCTCTGAAAGCCCAAGCCGGATTCCTGTAGGGGCAAGTCTGGATATCCTTTGCTTCTTGATCGAGGCAAAGCGGGTCGGGATAGTTGCACTATTGCCGATTGAGTCGGCAGTCCGCTTGAGCGGAACGGGGTGTTACAGGTGCGTCCACTAGACACTAGGTCAAACACAAGTCCTAACGTCAATGCCTTCGTTGACTGCACCCGAGTCATTCTCGGACGCACACAGTTATATAATATTAAAATAATAAAATATGCAAACTAATAATAACTGAGTTTAAACAGTACAATAAGGCAAGGTATACTTGCCTGGAACTCTGGTGTGCACAGGTAAGGATCCGGAACCCGCAGCCAAGGTAGAATCGTCTTGGGTGCCTATGAATATATAACAATAAATATCAATCACTACATTATACTATGCTAGTTATGTACAAGAGTACAACTTACGTAACGTCATGAGTTACGCAGAGACTAAAACAAATAAACGTTTTAACTAAATAAGTTAGCTAAAGTTGACTAGTCAAGGATCAAGGAGGTAGGTATATACTTAGTCTACTTGTCCAACAGCATTTACAAGTCATCCTAAGGTATCATTAATCATATGTTACAATCGCGGTCACAACTATGATTCGTGTAGGTGCTAAGTTGCACCTCTAACACATGGGTACTCGGTATTCTAATTACTATGATTTCCATAACACGTTTGATATGGTTAATCATCTAGGTCTCCATGTACGAGAACGTCATGTCCTTAAATACCGTGCACAATAAGATAGTTAACTACCAAACACGTTACAACTCCAAATATCGTATAACCTAACCCGTGTCCTAGCTAATAGGTTAGTGTGCACATAAGACAGTTTAGTCTAAGCACCTAGGGTCTACACAAATATATGCCATACTAACAACCAAATTTCTATGAAGTATTTACTAACACTAACTACTATTCCGATACATGCACATATATACACTAGGTACTAGGGTTCACAAGTCAACATTTGTCCATACAACAACAACAACATGAAGGAAGGGTGAACATGCAAACCTAGGGGTGCTCGTAAACCGGGGAGGGTGATGCTCGGTCCGCTGCTCGAGGGTGGCCGGTCTCCGGCGGGTGGAGGCGCTCCGGCGATGCACAGTAGCAGCAGCAGCTACAATGACAGCAGCAGCAGGGTCGTGGTGACGAGATGACGGTGGTGGCGGGATGGCGGTGGCCAGGTGAGGGTGAGGCTGATGGTGGCGGTGGCCGTGGTGGTTGGAGGTGGTGATGGTGGAGTGATGGTGATGGTCGGGGTGTTGAGAAGAGGTTGCGGGTGTAGAGGTTGATGGTGGTAGAGATGGTCGTGGCGGTTAGAGGTGGTGATGATGGAGAGAAGGTGGTAGAGGAGGTCGGCGGTGGTTGCTAAGGTGGTGGCGGTGTTGGCGGTGGTTGCTCAGAGGAGAGGAAAGTCGAGGAAGGAAGAGGAAGGTGGGGAAAGTGGTAGTCGATGATGGTGGTGGTGTTGGCTGTGGTGGTCGTGTTTACTAGAGGAGGCGGCGGGTGATGATGATGGTGATCGAGATAGCTGTGGTGGTGGTTAAGATAGTGGCGGTAGTTGTTGTGGCGATGGTTAAGGTGGTGGCGGTTGCCATGGTTGCTCGGAGGAGAGGGAGGAGTAAGTCGAGGGGATGGAGAATAGGTTGTGGTAGCTGCTGTCGTGGCTGCGATGATGGTCGGGAAGGAGGAAGGTGGCGGGATGGCTGTTGTCGTGGAGGAGGAAGGTCGGAGGAGGAAGTCGAGGAAGGTCGGCGGGACTGCGGTAGCGGGGTGGTGATAATGGTCGTGGGTGGAAGAGGAAATCGGAAAAGAAGAAGAAGAAGAAGAAGAAGAAGAAGAAGTAGTTTAGGGTTCGGGTGAGGGTGTAGGCTGTGAATGAAAAAAATAGAGAGAGGAAGGAGGTGTTTATGTAGGAGAGAAAGAGGAGGATGGCATTGGGATTAGGGCCGGCCACAATGCATTCCTAGGGATGGGGGGAAGGTTCTTCATGAAGGATTGGAGGGCTAGGATGGGCTAGATTTTGAATGGAGGGTGTAGATGAGGTAGGAGAAAAAGTTAGTGCGTTGTACACACAAAAGGGGGGGAAAACCCATAGGGGACCGGTCAACAAATAAGGGGGGTTTCTTCATGACTTGGTTCCAATGGGAGGTGGACACATAATTGCCTATTTGCACAAAAGCCCCTAACAATTGAGAAATTGTACAAACAGAGAAATTGGGATTGGATGAGAAAAAATACCATGTTTGGTGTGATGTAGTGGGTTAAAATGGTGTGTGGTGTTTAGTATGAACCTTGAGGGTGTGAGTGGGGGTTTGGGTTGGTGTTGGGTCTAGTTTTGGGTTAGGTTGGGTAATTACACCAATTTAATTAAAATTAGTGTCAATGGTGTTCTTTAATTAATTGAAAGTGCATAGGATTAAAATTGGGTGGGACACAAGTGTCATAGATGTAGTAGACTCAGAATAGAATATTATCATAAATTGGGTTGCACAAAACGGGTCGAGGTTGTGTCTCCAATTTCGACTGGAACGGACAAAAATGCAAAGTTAAATTTATTTGGATTTAAGAATAGACGTTTGTAACGAATTTTGTGCGACTAAAATGAAGCACAAGATAGGGTATTTATGAGTTACACAAAGGTCAGAATGGAATGTTGGCACGTCTAGGAAAAATGTGTAAATTTTGTTTGGAAGCAAATGCTAGTGTAGCGCTCCAAATATCGAAGCAACGGTAAGGTGCACAGAGTGATACGAATATTATGTACATTAATCTAAAACACTATGTTCTAATTCTAAGTGGCTCCAAACTAACCCTTGTCTCTCTATCTAAGACAGATAGACCTAAATTTGGTCGAGGGGGTTTACATAATGGTATGGTTCCTCGAATAGTCGTCGAGGCACTAGGACTGATTCGTCCTGGGGGGAGCAGGGATAGATGTGCTAGCGAGCTAGCACGGGTGATTCGAGAACTTTAGCCTGGCTCGCTACTCATGTTGAAAGGATCTAACTAGACTATATTCCAGGATGGCTTGTGGTGCCAGTGACCATCGTATATTTGAACTATCGTGCCAACGATATCTAGTCCACAAGGAAGAACATGGTAAGATTTATGTAGGTTGGATAAGTCTGTCGTGGGTAAAAGTCATCATTCGGTGACACACATTATTATGTTGTTTTATTCCTATCGTATGCTTGTAAATTGAACTAAAACAAGATAGAAAGATCATATAATAATATTGTATGCTTCACATGAATACCGTGTTGATTTGGTGAGTTGAGTTAACTCACCATTACCAGTGCATTTCAAATGTGCTGACCCACGTCTCTACAGGTTCTGTGAGCCAAGACAACGTTGCGAGGACTAAGGTCCATCTCATCCTGCCCATCGACAGACGTTCGTGTACATAACTTGAAGCTTTTGTGGAGTCGGTACGCTCTCACTCAAAATGTTTATATTCTTTTGTTTTTAGTAAAGGGATAAGATGTATAGAACGACTATCTTATTTTGCGTTCATGTTGTCAGCCCGCGCGACAATAATTTACTTGTACTCAAAGACTCGTGTAATTGATGTACATTATCAATAAAAGAAATATTTTTTCTGTGCAATGTGTTATTCAATTTCTCTGTGTAACTATGTCGTTGTGCTCCATATAACTTACAAAACCTAAAAGTTAACGACTATACCTTGTACGAGCGCAACTTAGGCTCGTATGGCATCACGTCCGATGGCGACCATCGACTCTAGGGAATCGAGGAGTGACACCCGTGACCATTTGTAAGTGTTGATGTTTTACCAAAATGCCCTCCCATGATCGTTACCGGTTGGGGGGTATTTTGGTAAAGTGTCCCTCTAATAGCCATATTACAATTGAAGTAAGGTCTTTTGATATTTCTTTTTACCAGAATACTCCTATATTTTAGCTGTTTATAAACGTTATTCAGAAACATTTTTGTCATTTTATTAAAAAGGACAAAATATCCTCATAATAATCATATTAAAAGTGTATTTGTGGTCATTTGGCAACCTAAATTTTTTTATAAATAGAAATTAATTAATCCAAATTTATCACAACAAAATTTCTTTCCTCTTCTAATAAATTCAATCAACAAAAAATTATGTACAAAATAAATAGTATGTAAATATTATTAGAGATAATAAACTTTTCAAAATACATAAAATGATACAAATCGCCAATAGTAATGAAAGTATGGGTGACGGACCATCATTACTAGTGGCGGTTTGAATGGAAGAAAAAAATTCGTAGTATATTTTTAAATAGTGTCGGTTGTTTAAGATTGGAAATAGCATTAATGGTCTGGAGGCAATTTAATTTTTTTTTTCAATGCAGACAGACAAAGGAAGCAACGCTAAATTTTACGGTTGCTTCCTTTGTTGTCTATGTTTTAAAAAAAAATCAAATTGCCTCTACTCCCAGATCGTCAATGTTATTGGTGGTATGAATACTTCTGCATTCTTTATAATAAAATATATATAATAAAATAATAATAATAATTCATCCATGACTAACGACGGTCTTGCGTCCATAATGTCAATAGTATTAACAGTATGAGTGCATGCACTCATACCACCATTACTATTGGCAATTTAAATCCTTTTATGTATTTTGGAAAGTTTTGTTATCTCCTACATAGTATTTATATACTTCTTTACTGTGTACGTATTTCTGTTCAATCAATCTTATATTCTCTTCACTAAATTAGATGTTTTTTGATGAATGAAGAAGTGTCAAAAAAAATTGCAAAAGTTCAAAAAATCAGATTTTAGAGTCTTCAACTCATCAAGCTACATCAATTGTACACCGGACTTTGGAAAAAATCAAGTTGAAATTAAGTATTTAATTTTTGTATTATATATTTAGTAGTTGATTTTGTCTTTGTAAACTAACTATATTTTAATTATAAAATATTTTTGAAAAATATAGTATGGATCCTATCAGTATTGGTTCTAACCAAAATTTTATTAGTTTTACTATTCCAATTTTTATATTAATTTTTCTGGTAGTTATTATGTTAATCATGTACAAAACAAGAACCACCAACACAAATGAAAGTTGAGGTATCAAAGTTATGCTCCAATTAAAACAAAATTCATTAATTGAAAGTATTTTACTAAAAATATGTGTTACAAATGATAAAGGAGAGAAGAAAAAATCTTAGATCCCTTAACAATAAAACAAATACCTAAAATTGCACAATGCAAAAAAAATACAAAAAATGGAAGAAGAAAAATTATGGCACGAAAACTTTAAAGAGACATTATGATAGTTGTTATAGTAAGGACACAATTAATACTAAACAAACACTTAAACGTCAATTTTTCTACTTCTTTATTATGAACATTTACTTATTCAACTGCTCTTAATAAAAGTAACTTAATGAAATATATTATTTATCAATAATAATCTTTTACATTTGGTGAGAGTCAAGACTATTATGACTATGCAACTAGTACTTTAAATATTTATTTTCCAAAAGTTTTTAGATCTACTAATAGAATAGAAACTTTTAAATTATTTGAAAAAAAAAGTTTCAAAACAAACTGTTTAAAATATTATTTCGGATATGTAGACTAGTAAACAAAATTATGCTTATATTTGTGTTATGTCACATTATTTAGATACAAAATGGCTTCTATCAAAATGAATTCTTTGTTAAGATCATTAGAATGTACACATACTGAAAGTGCAATATGTAAAATTATATTACAAATTTACGTTAATATAATATTTATGGTAAAAAAAATCAATTTCTTTTGTTATGTTAGTAATAATATTTCATCTATTAGTATTTTGAAAACTTAACTTAAACATTTACAAGAAGGACAACTTTTTCATATAATATGTGTTTGTCAAATTTGTACAAGAATACCTTCAATACTTCCACGTTAATTTAAAAAATGTTAGGATATGTCTAATTAGTGTGAACACATCACTAGGCAAACAACAATAGTTTAAAAAGTGATATGTACAATATGGTTTAACATTTGGAAGATTTGTTAAGGATGTACCACAAATAAAATTATACCTATTTGATACTGAAATTGTGTATTAAGTATAAAGATGTTATTACACGCACAATAATAATAATTCAAGTAGTGATTATCTTGTAAGTGGGTTGATTTCATAATTGGTACTTCGATTTTTAAAATTTTGTTTTACAACATTACATATACTTTATCTGGAATTTGTTATCCAACTTCTCCTTTCGGTTTAATAGACATTAATATTTCTCATTTATTTATAAAATATAGACATGTTCCTGGTTTTGACCACATTATTAATAAAATGGAAGAGAAAAAAACAAAATATTGGTTTAATATTTCACTTTTATATTGTTCGATTTTGTATCGTAAAATAAAATTAGATTGTGTAAACAAATTGTTAGATGTTTTTTTGAAAATATTAATATTGAAGCAAACAAAAATAAAATAGATAATCTTTTGATGTTCTAATTAGTTTATACGGATAGAAAAATTACGACGAACTACCCGGTTTAACCATTAAAGGTAGTAGCAGCTCATCTGGTTTAGCTTCTAGGTTAACTCATGCCAAGAGTACCCTGCAAAGGAAGAAAAAATATTCTTCTCTAATATTATCTTGTATTTGAACTCCTATTTTGAAGATGATGAGAGCTCTTAAACATAATTTTTCAATTTTAGAGCGATGAAAAATACATGAAAAGACTTGTCTATACAAATATATATATATATATATATATATATATATATATATATATATATATATATATATATATATATATATATACACGTTTGCATGCATTGCACGTACAAAAAAATCTATGATATTATTAAAAAAATTTATAATTTTTTTAAATTATATTAAAAAATAATTTTGATTTGAATATATATTAATTAGAATTTATTATAGATATGTTTGTAAATTTTGGAATATGTGTTTAGTTAGATAATATTATGTACTTATTTGAAATAAATTTGAATATTTAATATATTTTAGGATTTGTTATATGTTAATGTAGTTAGAAAGAATTTAGAATCTTTATTTATTTTTATTAACTGTGTGTGAAAGATACGGGTAGTTAGATTTTTTTTATTTTTTTATTAATTAGTTGAGAATATACATACAACTTAGACGGCTCATTTTTTAGCCATTTCTAAACCGCATTATAATTGTGTGTGTGTATTTTTTTTATTTTTTTTTGAAGAAAAGGTACTTTATTGAAATAGGAACCAGACTTGCTATCTTACAATCTTGGGGTTACTCATTAGCCCCACTATGAGATATCTACGAGACATTTAGTATCATTATCTATACTATTAATAACTCCTACTAGTGTGGTAGTTTTTCCTTCAAAAACTCTGCAGTTTCTCTCATATCATACGTGCCAAACAACCGATAATATCCGGATCTTCGCCTTTCGATATGCTCTAATATCCTTGCTTCCCAAAGCTTCGACCTCCTCGCAAACAACTTGTATTCCAACTGTGCCCCTACTAATTATCTGTATCTGTTGCCGATAGCTTTGCCAAACCAATTGAGGGAGTAGGCATTGAAATAATAGATGATCCCGAGTTTCTTTCTCCCTATCACAGAGTACACACAAGTCATTGTTAATCTGGGCCCCAATCTTTGACAATCGATCATTGGTAAGCAACCGATCTCTAATTGCCTTGAACATGCATAACTCTATCTTTTTGGCGGTTCCCTTCACCCAGACCCAGTTTGCCCACTGCAACGTAGGAAACTTCGGACGAGCGTACTTGTCACGCCCCAATACGGAGACGGACATGGCCAGCTATCCCGTACAAGGTGTTATACGCTGTACGACAGTCACGACTGTATAAGATAATAGGGTGCATGCTACAATCAAGTCTCCTAAGGTCAAGAACTTCTATGTCTCAATCATTCAAACAAGAAACAGTAAGCATAAAGCATATATGATAAAGCAATAAGGCATCCCAAACGCTTTCTCAAAATGTTCTAGAGACCAGTTGTGCAAAATAAGAAGCTGAAAGAGTAACAAAAGTGCATGACATTGATCAGCTGCAGTCTGATTTAATACAATCATGTAAGGAGACTAATGTCCAAACGAGTCGGCTAACAGGTGCCGGTGGCTAAACGCTCAAAAGAAGTAAATGCACAATGATGAGCAGGAAAGAAGAAAACCCACTCGTTATCCCCTGCGACCATGTTCCTGGTACGTGCCATGGGTAGGGGGAAGGTACGTTGGATCCTCGGGTGCTGACTCAAAACCTGGCCATGTAAAACCAGTGGGGTTAGACCCCAAACAGCAAGTACCACAAAGGAAGCACGAAATGGAGAAACAAAAATCCAAAAAAAAAATTACATAATAATACATAGGTTCAGTGTCGTAACTTAGGTTCATGGCATATCCTAGCGCAAAGGCCCAACCCTATAACCAAAAAAGGATAATGGTTGAACCATCACACTATGATAGTCCATTTTCCTAGGCTACTAACTGAATAATACAATAACAACCAAGTCCATTTTCTTATATCGGCCAATCATTTGTACGACTTGGTAATTGTGGAGTCTGATGTTATCTCAGAAATAATGCATAATAAGTATCATCAGATCACGCCAATGCCGAACATGAGCTAACCGAACCAATAGATGAACAAAATAGGTATTCACGAGATGCACCAGTTTTCCATAGGGCTACTGCGCTAAAAATACGGTATTAGTGGTTCCAGTATTCCTATAGTGAAACAGTGGCTCGGCATAATAATAGCTCAGATATTGTACTCCACTAAGGCAGATGATATACAATATCTGTGGTGGCCAGCCCACATCGCACTAGAATGAATCTCTATGGGAAGGTTCGTTGGCATAATCTCGGGATACCGTTCTCTTCAATGTTACTACCACTTTTATTTACCTAATTAGCCCTATGTTGTGTTCGAAATCTCAAGGCGTAGTCAAATGAGAATTGTCACGCCCCAGTCCCAAAATACACGGGACCAGGCCACGTGGCAATGGCCAGCTAATACGTTTTTGAGGGATTAACCAATTTAATAGACCCAATGAAACGTACTACGCTGTCCTAAAAACTAACAAGTCTAATATTATATACATCAGGTAAATGTCTAATCTCATCAACAATATAAACAAGAAGTACTGAATTAAATACTGAAAAATAAGTGCAGAGTCTGAAATATCATAGTACAATCCAGATATGTCTGATGGGAACAAACTCACTACAAATGATGAAATAAGAGTACTGAAAGGCAGAATAAAGAGTACGACTAGAGCATCGGCTAACTAGATAAGGAATGCTCCAGTCCTAGGTGGAAGGCCTACCAATGATCAAGGAAACTATGATGGAAGTAACTCTAGCTCATCCTCGAATGCGAACCTCGTCTCCTGCCCGGGTCCGTACACGGTAGGATAGTAAGCCTCGTCCAAATCTGGAAGGGATCCCAGATCCTCAGAGGGACGTAACAAGATACAAAAATACATGCCATATATAAATACTGAATAAAATAAAGGGGTGTGCTAACCATCTAAGTGAATGCAATATGAGAACAACCTTGGTACGTATGGGTAGGTGTAGGCATAACGTTCACACTCCGAAGAGCGTGGTATCTGTACATGTAACGTCCATCATTTCGAAGAATAAGGTATCTGCAAATATATACGTCTGTATCGCTCCAAAGAACGCGGTATATGTATAAAGGAAGTCATTGGATCCGTGGTTGTCACTGCCATGTCCCGATCTTTAGAAATATTTTAATCGAAGACTTAATCTAATTTAAATTTTAGCACTTAGTAGTATTAATAAAAGAGAAATAAATAGCTTACTTGAAATCTTTTAAGCTATAATTTAATTTTTAATATTATTCATGACTAAGGAATTCTTAAGAAAATATAATTGGCAATAATTAATGATTAGTCATGATTTCACGATTAGTTAAAGAATAAAATTTGAAAGTATTAATACCTATCAACCGATTGCCCCTATTCTTTCTCCTGGAGTGCTCCCTATTTTTCCTCTCCACTCAACAACACTCACCACACCTTCTCCCCATCACTTCCACGTACAAACCCCTCCTCCATCTATTTAAACCCATCTACTCCCATAACCACTCCACACACACCTCACTTGTTTCTTCACTCAACCTCCCATATTCCAAAGCCGGCCTCCTCCCTCGCTCGCCGACGCCAACCACCTCCTTCTCCACCGGGGAACCGGACCACTCCCACGGCCAAAGTCAGCCCCGACCGGGCGAACCCTTCTCCGCGTGCTTCGTTCACTGCTCGGCAACTGCCGAGACCACGTACGCCATCTCGAGTTGGACTCGGTGCCTCGAACAACTCCTTCGGTGCTCAATTGAACCACTGTTCTTCTCTTCTAGGTAAACAACTCTCCAATATCTATGTGTTCCTCACTTAACTTAATAATAAGACTACCAACTTAAGGGTCAAAGAGATAAGAAACCAACAAATTGTGATTGTTTTCCGCATACAAATACCCAAAGCGTAAAACAACAACAGCTAGCTAACTATACTACTATTGATTGTAGACTATTATTATAAGTATTCTATTTTAATAAGAAAGTGTGTGGTGGTACCCATTTTGCCTCTCTGTGTCAACAAGATGCACATGAATTATAGTTTGAAAATAAACTCCATGTGATTAAGAAGTGTACTACAAAAAATAGGTTCTGGGAACAACTAAAGCACAACTTTTTAGCCATTTATAATCATTTTTACTAGTAATGCATGAATAAACAAAGACAACCAAAAGTCAATTTTCTTTTACAACTCATGAGACTTCTATATATAAATATTTAGTTAGTATAACCACTAGTATAAGAAAATGGTAGTAAACAATAAACACTTGCATGCATTCTTAAGTAACCTACAGTACCTTTCTTTTTTTCCTATTAGTACGTAGTAACTAGCTAATGTCCATGAATAAGATAAACTGTACTAAAGGAATAATAAGAAAAAGAATTAGAAGGTTAATTATATATAAACCATGCACCACAACTATTGTATACATATATATATATATATACACACACGTACGTAGCCTAAATTTGGTCTTTCCATCCAAACCTCTAATCCTGACACCAAGTCCACTTTTGGACTCACAACGTCATTTCTAATCTAAAACCATTTAAGTTTTTACATTTATCAAATTGTCTAACTAGGTTATTTCTTTTGTCTTCTTCTGGACCTATGTGCAGACTCCGAAATGTCTTAAAATTCGATCCTTGTCGAATCTTCAAATTTTGGACTATTCTATATCTATCTGGACTAATCGGGTGATATTGAAAACCTTGGATGATATTATTCCTACAATTGGAATTTCTATTTGGATATTAGTTTTGGGCACCATTCAGTATCGGCACGATTGTGACTGTTACTTCGACTCCAAATTATTTCGAGGCAAGTACCTACACTTCAAGTTATTATTTATATTATGATATTTAGTTCATTACTCTACTAGTATCATTGGATGATTACACTTAGTATGAGGAATTGGATTTTATGTCTTGATTTTCGTGTCGGGAGGGAGAATACTAGGAGGCATGTGGTCTATCCTTTCCACCATGTCATGACTGCTAGCTGTTGAGTACGCGACTGTACCATCAGCCTTATACTCAATTGTTCCTGACTGCTAGCCGTCCATGACGTGCCTTATTAGCCTTATAACCCCCTACATGCCAACTATGTATTCTAATTACACATTTTCACACACATAGTTTCTTTTGTCTTGTTGCATTATATTCTTGTTTTACTTATATCCCTGATTTATAGTACTTGACACTTAATTAATTTTACTACTTATTATGTATAATCTTTTTGTGATACTTAGTCAGTCTCACTATTTATTTAGTTTAAGCCTTGTTGTGTATTGGTACTTTGCTCCTTTCCTGACTGGATCCGTTGACATATTAGGCGATGATGAGAACTATGCCCCTACCTTTTATGACCCATATGACGGAGCAGATGATACTGTTGAGGAGCCTGTTCCTACTCAGGAGACTACTTTTGAGGAGTAGTTAGCCAGTTAGCTAGTATTTTTCTTTCAGCATAGTACTCGGGTTTGTCCCCGATTTATCTTCTAGTTTTGTATTAAACTGTGGATTGGTGGATGTCACCAAATTTTGTCTTGAAATCTTAACATTCCTATTTCCTGTTATTATCCTTGTCTATTTATTTACTGTGAATGAGCTAGATTTAAATTACCTGTGAATATGACCTAGACAGCGTACTACCGCCGACACTGCGGCGTAGGCTGGACGTACTCGCGAACCGGTGCCTGAATGTCTGGGTGCGGGTCGTGACACATTTTTATGGTGGCCCATGCAGGTCTAAATTTCTCTAATAGTGTAATATCCTAGGACAAAGTATGAAATAAGATTGAGGATTTTAGGAAAAGCTCATTCACAAAATAGGATCTTTTATTTCAAATCTTGACATCATTCCTTAGTAAATTTTCCTATCATCCTTGATTTCCAAGTAATTTATTCTAATCCTACTATCCCTTAACCTTTCAGAATGGTTCAGACAAGGAATACCGTAGGAGGCACATCCGAACCCGTCGAACAGACTATGCCTGAAATCCTTGCGCTCCCTCCTCCTCCAACTACTCCGACAGTTACTATGGATGGAGCGCAGCTATTCGGAGTATTCCAGGGACTTATAGAATCCCAGAGGGAACAGACCACCCTGCTACGAACTAGCCTTTCAGATGCTCTTCGATCCCAGGAGGCACCACAAAAGAGGCCAGAAAATGCCAAGGACTTCAAGAACCTTGGACCCATGGAATTCTATGGGACTGAAGGTATTCTCTATGCCGATGAATGGATAGAGAATGTGGAGCGACTCCTAAAAATTGCTCGAGTCCCTGATGATCTTAAGGTAGAATCTGCAAGCCTGCAACTATTCGACATAGCTCAGACTTGGTTTAGAGATGAACCTCAGTTATCTGCTCCTGAGCTCACTTGGGAGGATTTTAAGTGGCTGTTCAAGAAGAAGTTATATCCCGAAGTGGCTCGAGAAGCTCTCAAAAGTCAGTTCGAGAGGCTGGAACAAGGTAATCTTTCTGTTGACGAGTACACTGCTGAATTTAGCAGACTGAGCCACTTTGCAGAATATATGGTTCGTACCCCTGAAGATAGAGCCCATAGATTTAAGAAGGGGTTGTCTCCTGATATTCGCCTTGCTGTCACCACTAGCCGAGCTCGTACATACGAAGAAATCTTGAGCGTGGCACAAGGTGTTGAAAGAGACATGGGACCTAGACTAAATCGGGAAAGAGATGCTGGAAGTATGGGACCCCACAAACACCCATTCCAACAACAACTACAGCAGAGGGCCCCGCAACAAACCCAACGTCCTCTCCCTCGAGCCACAGCACCCCAACAACAAACTCAAGGACAGAACCAACAAGCTCCCACCTGTGGCTATTGTCAAAAACAAGGTCACACTTGGCAAGTTTGTATAAAGAGGTTAGGTGTCTGTCTATATTGCCGATCAGCAGCACATCAAATGAAGGACTGTCCTGCTGCTCAGGGACGCACAGCTGCACAAAAAGTTCCAGTTCAGGCCAGGCCCCCAGTAGCACAGCAGAGAGGACCCCCACTCCCAACTCAGCAACAACGCTTTGCTCAGCACCAACATCAGCAGCAGAGGGGTGCACCTCAACAAGGCCGTGCTTTTACAATGACTCTAGAGAAAGCTGAAGCCACAACAGATATGATCACAGGTTCTGTACTTATAAATTCAGTACCAGCCATTACTTTATTTGATTCTGGAGCGTCACATTCATTCATGTCCGTAGATTTTCTTATGAAGCATAGCTTAGTCACCGAACCTCTTAGGAATTGTTATAAGATCATTACCGGTGGAGGAATTACCCCGGTTAGTGATGCATGTAACAATTGTCCTATCATACTATGTGGGAGAAAATTATATGCTAGGCTACTCGTGATGTCAATTCCCAGTTTTGACATTATTCTGGGTATGGATTGGTTGAGTCAGCATCATGCCACTATAGATTATCACAGGGGTAGCGTAATCTTTAGGCCCCCTGACAAGCCAAAATTTGAATTCACTAGAGGTTCTAGAGAATTGGGTGGTAACCAAATTTGTGGAGCCCTAGTACCAGAAGAATTGCCACTACCTATCATTTCTGAATATCTTGATGTCTTCCCTAAGGATCTCCCAGGATTACCCCCAGACCGAGAAGTTGAATTCTCTATTGACTTAGTGCCAGGAGCAGCTCCAGTATCTCAAAATCCATATAGAATCAACAAGAAGGAGATAGTAGAATTAAATGAGCAGATAAAAGAGTTAGAAGACAAATGCTTCATTAGGTCTAGTGTTTCGCCCTGGGGAGCTCCAGTATTATTTGTGCCAAAGAAGGATGGAACATCTCGAATGTGTATTGATTATAGGACTTTGAATGCTTTAACAATCAAGAATAAATATCCCCTACCAAGGATAGATGATTTATTTGATCAGTTAAGTGGAGCTCGGGTATTTTCGAAGATTGACTTGAGGTCTGGTTACCATCAAGTAAGGGTGAGGAAGGAAGACATCCCTAAAACTGCTTTCAATATCCGGAACGGACACTACGAATTCTTGGTGATGTCGTTCGGGTTAACTAATGCTCCAGTAGTATTTATGAATTTAATGAACATAGTCTTCCAACAATATTTAGACAAATTTGTGGTGGTTTTCATTGATGATATTTTGATTTATTCCAAGACTCCAGAAGAACATGAAGAACACTTGAGGCTAGTATTGGAGACATTAAGGAAGGAAAAACTTTATGGAAAACTATCTAAATGTGTATTCTTCCTAGACAAAGTAGAATTTTTGGGACATATTGTAACTGGAGATGGCATAGCAGTAGATCCTAAGAAGGTAGCAGCAGTAGAATCATGGCCCACTCCAGACTCTGTAGCAGAAATTAGAAGTTTTCTGGGACTAGCTGGCTATTATCGGAAGTTTGTGAAGGACTTTGCTAGAATTGCTGAACCAATGACAAAATTAACAAGGAAGAATGAAGAATTTATATGGACTGATGAATGTCAACATGCTTTTGAAGAATTAAAAAAAAGGCTGACTACTGCCCCTATTCTGACCTTACCATCTGGAACCGGAGGATTCGCTATATACAGTGATGCTTCTGGAAAAGGTCTAGGTTGTGTATTGGAGCAGAACAAAAGAGTAATAGCATATGCTTCTAGACAGCTTCGACCTCATGAAAAGAACTATCCAACTCATGACTTAGAATTAGCAGTTGTTATCTTTGCTCTTAAGCTATGGAAGCATTATCTTTATGGAGAAAGGGTAGAAATCTTTACATATCACAAAAGTTTAAAATATGTCTTTACTCAAAAAGAGCTGAACATGAGGCAAAGAAGGTGGCTGGAGTTAATGAAAGATTTTGACATCACCCTTCAATATCATCCGGGGAAGGCCAATGTAGTTGCTGATGCTTTAAGCAGATACCCTATAGCAATGTACTTGACGATGGACCGACACTTGCTTGAGGACTTGGAAACTTTGGGAATTGAGGTAATTATTCCAGGAATATAAGGTCAAATGATGAATTTGAGGATCCAATCTACCTTAATGGATAAGATTAAGGAGACTCAGTTTCAAGACGAAGGCTTACGAAGCATCCGAGACCAAGTGCAAGCTGGATTATTGGAGGAATTCAAAATTCATGAAGATGGATCACTAAGACATGGAGATAGATTATGTGTACCTCAAGGAGATATAAGAGAAGAAATTATGCAAGAGGCACACAGATCACAATACTCTATACATCCAGGAGCCAATAAAATGTACAAAGACCTAAGGATGCATGTTTGGTGGTATGGCATGAAAAGAGAAGTAGCCAAGTTCGTATCTCGTTGCTTAGTGTGCCAACAAGTCAAGGCTGAAAGACAAAGACCTGGGGGATTGCTTCAACCACTACCCATTCCGGAGTAAAAGTGGGAACATATTACTATGGATTTTGTTTCTGGGCTTCCAAGGACACCTAGTGGAAAGGATGCAATTTGGGTGATAGTGGATAGGCTGACCAAGTCTGCACATTTTCTACCCTTCAAAGTAGGGCTATCTACAGAAAAGTTGGCAGATTTATATATTCGTCAGATTGTTAAATTGCATGGAGTTCCAGTAAGTATTATCTCCGACCGAGATTCAAGATTTACCTCACTTCTGGAGGAGCTTACAAGCTAGCTTGGGGACTCAACTCAAATTCAGTACAGCTTATCATCCCCAAACCGATGGACAATCTGAACGTACAATTCAAACACTTGAAGATATGCTCCGTACATGTGTTCTGGATTTTGGAGGATCGTGGGAAGATTATCTACATCTTGTGGAGTTCTCTTATAATAACAGTTACCAAGCAAGTATTGAAATGACTCCATTTGAGGCTTTATATGGACGAAGATGTCGTACCCCACTATCATGGGACGATGTATGAGAAAGAGCTTTACTAGGACCAGAGATGGTGGTTGATTCAACCGAGAAGGTGAAACAAATAAGAGAAAGACTTCGTGTGGCTCAAGACAGGCAACGATATTGGGCAAATAGCCATCGAAGACCATTGAAATTTGAGGTAATCAATTTATGAAATTCAAGTTAATTTAACATTATGATTATAGAACTAAGACTTGATTATAATTTTATTAAAGGTTGGAGAATTAGTATTCTTGAAGATTTCTCCAACACGTGGCACCATTAGGTTCGGAAGGAGCGGAAAACTCAGTCCAAGATTTATTGGACCGTTTGGCATACAGGAGAGAATCGGAGAAGTGGCATACCGTCTGGCATTGCCACCCACTCTAGATGGGGTCCATAACGTATTCCACGTATCGAAACTGAAAAAATACGTGTCAGATCCAAGTCATATTTTGGATCATTCAGAGCTCGAAGTAGGCCCAAGCTTGACTTACCAAGAGCAACCTGTGGGGATACTGGACAGAATGGAGAAAGTTCTAAGGAATCAAGTTATTCCCCTTGTTCGTATAGCTTGGAGGCATCATTCTCCCGGCGAATCCACCTGGGAGCGAGAAGACGAGATTAGGGAGCGCTACCCCTATCTTTTTGAACCTTGAGGTATATTTCAACTATCGATCCTTCTTTTCGTGCCATTGTTAATTTTTAAATTTCGAGGACGAAATTTTCTAAGGAGGGAAGTATGTCACTACCATGTCCCGATCTTTAGAAATATTTTAATCGAAGACTTAATCTAATTTAAATTTTAGCACTTAGTAGTATTAATAAAATAGAAATAAATAGCTTACTTGAAATCTTTTAAGCTATAATTTGATTTTTAATATTATTCATGACTAAGGAATTCTTAAGAAAATGTAATTGGCAATAATTAATGATTAGTCATGATTTCACGATTAGTTAAAGAATAAAATTTGAAAGTATTAATACCTATCAACCAATTGTCCCTATTCTTTCTCCTGGAGTGCTCCATATTTTTCCTCTCCACTCAACAACACTCACCACACCTTCTCCCCATCACTTCCACGTACAAACCCCTCCTCCATCTATTTAAACCCATCTACTCCCATAACCACTCCACACACACCTCACTTCTTTCTTCACTCAACCTCCCACATTCCAAAGCCGGCCTCCTCCTTCGCTCGCCGACGCCAACCACCTCCTTCTCCACCGGCGGACCGTGTAACACCCCGCAACCGCTCGGAGCGTTACGCTGAGTCGGATTGAATAAATCAAATGCTGGTTACATTTGAAATGTTGGATTTTGGGGAAGAATGATTAATCGAGTTGGTTTCAATGTGCAGATGGCTAGCGGGTTCGATGGAAATCAGGTGTTCGTTCAGAACAGTACTGAATAGCTGGATGGAAGCGATAATGCCGTCTTCCTTAATCCGATCGGTCGGATGATTTGGAGAGCACGGCCTGCTCGCACGATCATACCAGTTGAGTAGATCGCACTTGCATCGGACCACGGGTTCAAGGGATTGGCCGTATCGGCAGGACAGGATGCCTAACGGGATCAATCATTGTGAGTGGGCTCTTTCCCTTCTCCTCTACTCCATCATGCCTAATAATATGGAAAATACGTAAAAGGCTTGAACACTTGGGCTGGAACATTGGGAATCACTACACTGAGGCATGCATAGAGTGTACGTCGTTGGCTTGGTAGGATTGTGGCTTGAAATGATTTACGCGTTGGATAGTTGGAACGATAGTTGGATTATGCATTTGAGGCAATCGGTTGGATACTTGGGATTATACTTGGACGGTTGGAATGATACATTGAGGCAATGGGAATATCGAGAATTTGGGCGAGCGAACGTGCATCCGTGCACGAGTATCACTTGATCGCTTTGTCTTGCAAAGCGAGCAGTTGTGGTTCGAAACCGAACAACGCATCGGCGAGGGTGTTGTGCCGCTTGATGGGGCATCGTGCCACGAATGGGGCATTGTGCCACTGAAACGGCATTGTGCCATGGGATTTGCTTTGAGCATGGGTGTTGCACCAATTCAGAATATATTACTGTAAAGCGGCAATGTGAAATACTGTGTTGAGAAGAGGCATCGTGCCTATGAAACACTTGATATTTTGGTGCCTTGGGCTATATCTTAAGGTCGAGATTTGGATCTCTTGGTTGGATATGTTGGAAGAATGGTTATGGATGTTTGGTTGGATATCGGTTGAACGAGTCTAGGATCGCTTGGTGGGGCGAGAATGTTTCGATCATCTGGTCATACCTACTTGGTGTCTGCATAGTCACGGACAACCTGTGTGGCACAGGGTTTGGTTTCCTCGAACGGGTGCTCCGGGGCACCGGGACCGTTCGGCCACGGGGGAGACAATTTGGGTAACGCGTCTTGGGCGCGGTGCCAGCGGTTGGATGCGATTCAGGTGGGTTAGCTACTTAGCGCTGTTTCGAAAAGAACCGCATTTGATCTGTCCGATCAAAGTCCTTTATGGCTTGGCCAGTGACTTCATATAGAATAATGTTGGCTTGCTTTACTTTGTTGGTTTGGCTTTCGTGTAGGCGCGGCCACCTTGCCTCGGCAAGAGTGTGCACTTGAGATTGGAATATATAAACTTTGGTTGAGGATATATATTGAGGCGAGACTGATGGTTCGATATGTTATCGTGCAAGCGATGGCATTGAGTTAGACGGGTCGGTTATTTAATTGCTTGTCGTTTGGTTTGAGATTGAATGTTTGCATGCTTAAACTGCTTTACAGCTTTCCTTAATATGTCATTCATATGCCATGAAACGAATCTAGGATTTAACTAGAAAGATCACCATATAAATGTGTGCATTCACTATTTTACTTAGTGTCGGCTTAGGCGAGTGGGTTACCCCGCTCACCAGTACGGTTGTGTACTGGCCCACGTTTGTGGGCAATATTTCAGGTACGCGGGCGTAGTGGCGTTGCTTGGATATACGGGACAAGATGTATGAACTGTAAGTACCTTTGTGGGCTAGAGAAAAGAGCAAGAGCATTTCATCGTCTCCGTGGCATCGCCTTTGTGGCATTGCCTTCGGGGCATTTCATTTGGACCCTACGAGAGCTTCGCTGCGTATTACTCTGATGTGTGCTTGGTACACAAATTGGCTTCCGGTGTAACTTGGTTGTTTCGATGATAACTTTGGTGTTTAACAACATCGCCTTGTACGAGCGCAACTCCAGGCTCGTACGGCATCACGTCCCGATGAGAATGATTGTCCTGCGGGAGAGGTACAACGTGGTGATTCACGTTCAGCAGGGACATTTGAGCTTGCGGAAGATTGGGGCGTGACAGATTGGTATCAGAGAGCCTGGTTCATTTTCTCGGACTTGGTCCTTCGCTTCATCACAAACTCTAAAATAGCTTCCGCGTATCGTTTAGCTCTTGACTCTACTCGGTGCCGCATTGGATGCTTCATGCAATAAATCTATATATTGCTGATTGTGGCTGCATGTTATTCTTGGTTGTGTTGCCTTGGTTGGTTTTCGTAGGATCGCTTAGCCTCGTTAGGCGTTGTTGCATTCGTGCAGCAAGTTGGTTGGCGTTGTTGCATTTGTACAACAAGTGTGGGCTTTCGTTGGGTTGGCTTGGCTTGTCGTTCGGGGAGTTCTGATTGCCTCAATGGATCAGTTGGTTGACTAACGAGATTTGGTAATGCGGCATGTTTTGAGTAGAAACATTCGATGAGAATGGATCGTTGCACGAGTTGCTCGTCTAGCGACTGTGTTGGATAGAAGTTGGAATTTTGGCTGTGACGCATCGGTTGGGCATGTTTGAGTTCGGCTCGGGAATATCAGAATAGTTGCACGAGTTGCTCGTATAACAAATGTGTGGAACCATTGAGTATTGGGTTAGAATACTTGGAAAAGATCGTTGCACGAGTTGCTCGTGTAGCGAAAGTAGCAATCGGTTTGAGAATAGCTGGAAGTATTGAGAATGGGAGATGACACGAGTTGCATAGCGAGATTGATGGAACCAGTTGGATAATTCAAGCGTTGCCTGAGTTTTGTGTCAAACTCGAATTGGGAAAGGCATGATCACGCATGAAGGATGGTTCGAACAGATCTTGGATTCGTGAAAGGAAACGTAATGTGAGTAGCGACTTGATTCGGAGTGGTATATGGGATACCACATTGTGAGCAAGGCATTGGAATGCTTGGTTGGACATCAATGGAAATTTCCTGAACGGACTCGTGAAACGAGAATACAAGTTGGTTGGTGCAAGTCGGTTGAGTTGGAAAGAATGAAAATGAAGCAAGCGAATATTGAGTTGAGCATATCGAGAACGGACTGGTGCAAATGAAAGCATCGTTAGGCTTAAGAGATGGACGAGATCGAAATGAACAACTGGGTTACGCTTGAGCAAGCGATGGGTGAATAGAATGATAACGAGCACGAACTACGATTTTGGGCAACACATTTGAGCTGTTGGTTGAGCAATGAAACACGATTTGGTTTGGAGGAACAATGCGATGGATTCACACAAACTTGGAGATTTTGGATATTGCACTCGAGGAGTCGACTCAGGTTTAGCTGAAATGAAATTTTGAGCAAGATGGTGCAACGATAGTAAACTGATTCTCTGGAAGACGTGGACGGATTGTGGCAACAACGGAAGGCAAGATTGTGGCAGACTGACTTTGAAGATAGCTAAACGTGGGAGCAACGTCGGAACAAATCACTGTACGGTTTGAGCAAGTTGGACGTGCATTGTGGAATACGGCAAACGGATAAGGATTTGAGCAACTCTCGAGTTTCGAGAATCATTGCAATCGATGGTGCGAGTAGGCGAACATGCAATTCGAAAATTTGATAGATTCAGGACGGAATGACGGATTGATGGAAGACGGTTTCAACGAGCGCGGTGCTCGGATTCGGGAGTTCGCTCGGGTGGATGGTTGGATTTTGATTCAGATTTGGAGATGAGACATAGCATGGTTTATAGTAACTGTCCATCGTGATGATTACAATTATTGAGCGTAGCTTCGGGACAGCTGACCCTAGCGACTTGTCCGCTGAATCGGATATGAATATGGTAGACCCATAGAACGACCCTTGAGGTGGCGTATTTGGGAATGCGTCGAGGGCAGATGTAAGTAATATATTGGAGATTTGGCTTATCGACTGAGTTTGGATTTTGAGAGATCCTTGGGATAGTCTTCAGCTGAAGATGCAGCCGGAAGATCGAAGCGATGGTGGGATTGGCCTAAGTCAACTGATGAGATTCAGAGTCGCAAATTTTTATCGATGGCATCGCCTCTGACTCATCGTGCCCTAGAAGGGAATATCATTCATATGAATTGACGACTGTGAAACTAGCTCGTGAAGTTAAAGCAACGGCTCGTTCAGATCAAATCCTTGCGAATACTGGAAGGGACGGATTTGCCTCAGACTTACAAGATGTCTCGGAACTTAGTCTGGGAAGCGTGCTCGTTCGGAAGGCAAAGGTGATATCCTATGCTTCGAGGCAGTGGAAGCAGCGCGAAGAACTATTCCATGCGCAACCTAGGAATTGTGGCGAGTGTGTCCACGTTGAAATCGTGGCGACACTATCCCTTTGGCGTGGCGGCGAGATCTTCGTGGATCACACGAACCTCGATATAGATGTTCACCCTGTGAGATATTTGAGATGGCAGGAAAATGTGTTGAACTGAGCTGATCTAAGCAAAGTTTGATATTTGGGTAAGTCGCATAGCTGAGGTAGATCAGTTGTGATAATCGTTCGGTGCACGAGATATATTTGAAGATATTGCTAGTGCGGATTCAGAAATAGTTGGATGGATTGAGTTGGAACACGAACTGATTGAGTCGGTGGAAAATTATCATATTTGAGAATAGTGCTCAATCGAAAACGTTGGAATGGAAATCGGGATTGATTCAATTGGGAGCAAAGCAAATGGATGCTTCGAACATAAAGATACCCTTGTAACTTGTTCAAATTTGCTATCGCAAGGCTCGGCTGAAATGTATGTATTTTAGGGACGCCTTAAATATGTGTACGATCCAAAACTAAGCGATACGAAGAATTCGTATTGAGCTGCAAGGAGGATGTGGGAATTCGTAAAAATTGTACGAGCGTTCAGCAGAACGAGATACGGAGTCAGAATCGTGAATATGAGAGTTGCATAGAGCAGATCCATGGAATTGGATTGTGGCATATGATAGGAATGAGTACCAGCACGGTTCGTGGACGAACCTGATTCTAAGTGGTATATTATGTAACGCCCCGCAACCGCTCGGAGCGTTACGCTGAGTCGGATTGAATAAATCAAATGCTGGTTACATTTGAAATGTTGGATTTTTGGGAAGAAGGATTAATCGAGTTGGTTTCAATGTGCAGATGGCTAGCGGGTTCGATGGAAATCAGGTGTTCGTTCAGAACAGTACTGAATAGCTGGATGGAAGCGATAATGTCGTCTTCCTTAATCCGATCGGTCGGATGATTTGGAGAGCACGGCCTGCTCGCACAGTCATACCAGTTGAGTAGATCGCGCTTGCATCGGACCACGGGTTCAAGGGATTGGCCGTATCGGCATGACAGGATGCCTAACGGGATCAATCATTGTGAGTGGGCTCTTTCCCTTCTCCTCTACTCCTTCATGCCTAATAATATGGAAAACACGTAAAAGACTTAAACACTTGGGCTGAAACATTGGGAATCACTACACTGAGGCGTGCATAGAGTGTACGTCGTTGGCTTGGTAGGATTGTGGCTTGAAATGATTTACGCGTTGGATAGTTGGAACGATAGTTGGATTATGCATTTGAGGCAATCGGTTGGATACTTGGGATTATACTTGGACGGTTGGAATGATACATTGAGGCAATGGGAATATCGAGAATTTGGGCGAGCGAACGTGCATCCGTGCGCGAGTATCACTTGATCGCTTTGTCTTGCAAAGCGAGCAGTTGTGGTTCGAAATCGAACAACTGCATCGGCGAGGGTGTTGTGCCGCTTGATGGGACATCGTGCCACGAATGGGGCATTGTGCCACTGAAACGGCATTGTGCCATGGGATTTGCTTTGAGCATGGGTGTTGCACCAATTCAGAATATATTGCTGTAAAGCGGCAATGTGAAATACTGTGTTGAGAAGAGGCATCGTGCCTATGAAACACTTGATATTTTGGTGCCTTGGGCTATATCTTGAGGTCGAGATTTGGATCTCTTGGTTGGATATGTTGGAAGAATGGTTATGGATGTTTGGTTGGATATCGGTTGAACGAGTCTAGGATCGCTTGGTGGGGCGAGAATGTTTCGATCCTCTGGTCATACCTACTTGGTGTCTGCATAGTCACGGACAACCTGTGTGGCACAGGGTTTGGTTTCCTCGAACGGGTGCTCCGGGGCACCGGGACCGTTCGGCCATGGGGGAGACAATTTGGGTAACGCGTCTTGGGCGCGGTGCCAGCGGTTGGATGCGATTCAGGTGGGTTAGCTACTTAGCGCTGTTTCGAATAGAACCGCATTTGATCTGTCCGATCAAAGTCCTTTATGGCTTGGCCAATGACTTCATATAGAATAATGTTGGCTTGCTTTACTTTGTTGGTTTGGCTTTCGTGTAGGCGCGGCCACCTTGCCTCGGCAAGAGTGTGCACTTGAGATTGGAATATATAAACTTTGGTTGAGGATGGATATTGAGGCGAGACTGATGGTTCGATATGTTATCGTGCAAGCAATGGCATTGAGTTAGACGGGTCGGTTATTTAACTGCTTGTCATTTGGTTTGAGATTGAATGCTTGCATGCTTAAACTGCTTTACAGCTTTCTTTAACATGTCATTCATATGCCATAAAACGAATCTAGGATTCAACTAGAAATATCACCATATAACTGTGTGCATTCACTATTTTACTTAGTGTCGGCTTAGGCGAGTGGGTTACCCCGCTCACCAGTACGGTTGTGTACTGACCCACGTTTGTGGGCAATATTTCAGGTACGCAGGCGTAGTGGCGCTGCTTGGATATACGGGACAAGATGTATGAACTGTAAGTACCTTTGTGGGCTAGAGAAAAGAGCAAGAGCATTTCATCGTCTCCGTGGCATCGTCTTTGTGGCATTGCCTTCGGGGTATTTCATTTGGACCCTATCGAGAGCTTCGCTGCGTATTACTCTGATGTGTGCTTGGTACACAAATTGGCTTCCGCTGTAACTTGGTTGTTTCGATGATAACTTTGATGTTTAACAACATCGCCTTGTACGAGCGCAACTACAGGCTCGTACGGCATCACGTCCCGATGAGAATGATTGTCCTGCGGGAGAGCTGCAACGTGGTGATTCACGTTCAGCAGGGACATTTGAGCTTGCGGGAGATTGGGGCGTGACAGACCGGACCACTCCCACGGCCAAAGTCAGCCCCGACCGGGCGAACCCTTCTCCGCGTGCTTTGTTCACTGCTCGGCAACTGCCGAGACCACGTACGCCATCTCGAGTTGGACTAGGTGCCTCGAACAACTCCTCCGGTGCTCAATTGAACCACTGTTCTTCTCTTCTAGGTAAACAACTCTCCAATATCTATGTGTTCCTCACTTAACTTAATAATAAGACTACCAACTTAAGGGTCAAAGAGATAAGAAACCAACAAATTGTGATTGTTTTCCGCATACAAATACCCAAAGCGTAAAACAACAACAGCTAGCTAACTATACTACTATTGATTGTAGACTATTATTATAAGTATTCTATTTTAATAAGAAAGTGTGTGGTGGTACCCATTTTGCCTCTCTGTGTCAACAAGATGCACATGAATTATAGTTTGAAAATAAACTCCATGTGATTAAGAAGTGTACTACAAAAAATAGGTTCTGGGAACAACTAAAGCACAACTTTTTAGCCATTTATAATCATTTTTACTAGTAATGCATGAATAAACAAAGACAACCAAAAGTCAATTTTCTTTTACAACTCATGAGACTTCTATATATAAATATTTAGTTAGTATAACCACTAGTATAAGAAAATGGTAGTAAACAATAAACACTTGCATGCATTCTTAAGTAACCTACAGTACCTTTCTTTTTTTTCTATTAGTACGTAGTAACTAGCTAATGTCCATGAATAAGATAAACTGTACTAAAGGAATAATAAGAAAAAGAATTCGAAGGTTAATTATATATAAACCATGCACCACAACTATTGTATACATATATATATATATACACACACGTACGTAGCCTAAATTTGGTCTTTCCATCCAAACCTCTAATCCTGACACCAAGTCCACTTTTGGACTCACAACGTCATTTCTAATCTAAAACCATTTAAGTTTTTACATTTATCAAATTGTCTAACTAGGTTATTTCTTTTGTCTTCTTCTGGACCTATGTGCGGACTCCGAAATGTCTTAAAATTCGATCCTTGTCGAATCTCCAAATTTTGGACTATTTTATATCTATCTGGACTAATCGGGCGATATTGGAAACCTTGGATGATATTATTCCTACAATTGGAATGTCTATTTGGATATTAGTTTTGGGCACCATTCAGTATCGGCACGATTGTGACTGTTACTTCGACTCCAAATTATTTCGAGGCAAGTACCTACACTTCAAGTTATTATTTATATTATGATATTTAGTTCATTACTCTACTAGTATCATTGGATGATTACACTTAGTATGAGGAATTGGATTTCATGTCTTGATTTTCGTGTCGGGAGGGAGAATACTAGGAGGCATGTGGTCTATCCTTTCCACCATGTCATGACTGCTAGCTGTTGAGTACGCGACTGTACCATCAGCCTTATACTCAATTGTTCCTGACTGCTAGTCGTCCATGACGTGCCTTATTAGCCTTATAACCCCCTACATGCCAACTATGTATTCTAATTACACATTTTCACACACATAGTTTCTTTTGTCTTGTTGCATTATATTCTTGTTTTACTTATATCTCTGATTTATAGTACTTGACACTTAATTAATTTTACTACTTATTATGTATAATCTTTTTGTGATACTTAGTCAGTTTCACTATTTATTTAGTTTAAGCCTTGTTGTGTATTGGTACTTTGCTCCTTTCCTGACTGGATCCGTTGACATATTAGGCGATGATGAGAACTATGTCCCTACCTTTTATGACCCATATGACGGAGCAGATGATACTGTTGAGGAGCCTGTTCCTACTCAGGAGACTACTTTTGAGGAGTAGTTAGCCGGTTAGCTAGTATTTTTCTTTCAGCATAGTACTCGGGTTTGTCCCCGATTTATCTTCTAGTTTTGTATTAAATTGTGGATTGGTGGATGTCACCAAATTTTGTCTTGAAATCTTAACATTCCTATTTCATGTTATTATCCTTGTCTATTTATTTACTGTGAATGAGCTAGATTTAAATTACCTGTGAATATGACCTAGACAGCGTACTACCGCCGACATTGCGGCGTAGGCTGGACGTACTCGCGAACCGGTGCCTGAATGTCTGGGTGCGGGTCGTGACAGTGGTTCCTCCGGATACTACGAATTCCAATATGTGTATCCCATACGCCTACCAGTTGTCCTCCCCGCCCAATGCGGATATACAAGTCGAATATACGACGTGCATACTACGTAACTACATGCCAAGTCTCAACTAACTAGATAATCCTGATTACGTACTAAACCGTGATGCATGTCACACGCACCGATAGCTAGTCGGGTATGCGAACCCGTATCCCAACATGAGTTTGTCATCGTGATGCGTGTACAAGTGTCAGGGACGTAGGAAGATATCAGAATATCCTCGCAATGGTAGGTGAGTCTGCTAGTGACTAAGTCAATTATACTACACATCGACGCATTCGTCGACATCATCCGAGTCAATCTCGGACGCGCATAGTTATATGTAATGTTGCAACAAGATATCATACAACAGTTTATAATTTAATTTAAACAGTAAATCAGGCAAGGTATACTTGTCTGGGTCCTCAAGCTGCGAGTGCCAATAACCTGCTCCCGAAGTCTCGTCTGAACGGTCCAACGACCATATATATATAATATAATAATACGATTATCAGTCACTACAATAGTACACACAGGAAATACTACGTTGCAATTACGAACTGACGCAGGGGGTCGCAATTGGTCATCTAGCTGGGTCGCGTGTGCACGTAGCTAAAACGTACACGTGTCGTACCTTTAATTACCGTGTACACCAAGACAACGAATTAGCAAGATACGCTATAATACCAGATAATGTATAACGCAACACAGGTCCTAGCTAACATGCTATAAAGATACATTACAAATTAAATGACGTATAATACTATATTAATATTCCTAGCTAACATGCTATAAAGATGTCACGCCCCAGTCCCAAAATACGTAGGACTAGGTCGCGTAACCATGCCAGCTGGCCCGTATATATGGCAACTCCAATATATGGAAACCATATATACGTGCGTACGCTGTATAATGAACAATAATTCATAAGTGGTAAAACTGATCACAAGTCACAGGGTAATATCTAAATCTCATCCACAGAATCAAATATGAATAACCAATAATCATGTAACTAGATCTCAATACAGATTTCTAAGAATGACAGTCAGATGAAATCAAATCTACTGCCGAAATAGAATACAAAAGGAACCAGAATACACACCATAAAGAACATCTGACAATCTCGAGGCTCGAAGAGAAGACCTCCTCGGGATATACGTAACATGTCCGGATCTGCTCTCCTGCGAATACTCAAGAACATATACACCTGGCAGGGGACCAGGTCCTCAGAGGGACATAGCAAGATACAGAAAAATGACATGCCATAATGTAAATACTGAATAAATAAATGGGGTGTGCTAACCATCTAAGTGAATGCAATTTAAAGACCTTGTAGTACGCATGGGGATGTGTAGGCCTGACATATGCTGACGTAATTCACCAATCGTCGGGACTGGCTAGTATATGTGTCATATGCCCCCGGACGCACGGGTAACAGGAATACCCCATCCTCCTCGGAGCATAGTAACGGGAACAAGAAAAACCACTACCCCATCTCCGAGAAGCATGGTACAGGAAAACCCCATCTCCGAAGAGTATGGTACAGGAAAACCCCATCTCCGAAGAGTATGGTACAGGAATATAAGGAGGGGGTGTCCCATACGCCTACTAGATGTCTTCCCCGCCCAATGGAGATATACAAGTCGTGAAAACGACGTGGACATCTCGTATAATGATGCAAGTCTCCATAAAAATAAACAACTAAGCTAGACACCGTTACACGTGTTGCTCATACCGATGGCCAGTCGAATATGAGGCACGCGTCCCTACATGAACTCACTCTGTGACGTGTAATGATACGTGTCAAGGCCTGGAAGTCATATCAATAACTTCACAACTTTAGGTGGGTCTACTAGACACTAGGTCAGATACAATCCTAACGTCAACGCCTTCGTTGACTGCACCCGAGTGTTCTCGGACGCGCACATTTATATAATAAATAAACATGTAACTAACAATAACTGAATTTAAACAGTACAACAAGGCAAGGTATACTTGCCTGGCAGGAGATCTGCGAATATAATGTCCAGATGTCAAATACCAAGTGTCAGAAACTCTGATCTCAGAATGAATGTCTCCGGATACTGAAATAAACATCACTAACAGTCTCAGAAAATATCAAATAGCTAGAAACGCCTGTCCTTTCGTCCAATTTGGACACAGGGGCAAAAATGACAGTTTCTGGTCAAAGCGGAGTCCACATGTGGGCCGCTTTGCACCGAAAAACGTGTCGGGGTCAAAGGTCTCCAAATTCGCCAAACTTAGTGTCCACAAATCCAGAACGTCGATACGAACCCAACGGAATGTCCAGATCTGGATTCCGATGTGCCGATCACAAAATCGTCCGTCAAGTGGAGCCTGTGGGGCCCACGATACGGGATTTTGTCAACGTTCTCAGAATCGAACCAAACTTGGCTCACAGGACCAGCGTATTGCTACGAGTCCGATGGCGCAAGTTTCGTCTCGATCCGACGTGTATACACAAAGTTACAGCGTGTTCCAGAACTGACGGATACGGGACGGTGTCGGCGGATACGCGTTGATTCCGGTGTGCACGCACATCCAAATCAACTTCTCCGAATTCCTACACGTCCGTATTAACGTCGCGCACGTTTCGGTAAAGACCGCGTGCGACCAAGTCGTCCCGTTTGGCGGGGCGTACCCAGTTCCGGGGTGAATCGGGTCGTTGTTTTTCCTGTTTTTGGATCGCGTGCCGCGATCGCCACAGGACGCGATGCTCCGAGCGGGTTGCACGGGCACCGAGGTGGTTACATAGTCTACACGACGCAACTGACGGAATCGAAAACAGAGCTACGAGATGAGAGAAAAATATACCTGAACAGGGCTCCGTGGAATGAATTTTTTCGTATCCTCGTGTCGAGTTGACACTGTTCCGTGTCCTGGACGTGTCCGGGATCTGCGTCCAGAGACTCGTCGGACTCGGGCGGCTGACCGAGGGGTGCTGGCATGGCTGGGGAGGCGGAGAGGCTCGCTGGTCGAGGCGGCCGGAGTGCTGGCCGGCGAGGTCAGAGAAGCACGTAGGCGACTCTGCGGGGAGGAGGTCGAGCGGGGTGGTCTCGGTTGGTGGCAGAGGTCGAGGGCAGCGGCGAGGGGGAGGCCAGGGCTGCTCCGGCTCTGCTGGGGCTGGTTCGGCCGGAATCGGGGCGTCTCGCGGAGGATGGAGGAGAATAGGAGGAGGTGCTGGTGATGTGGTCCAGCAGGGAGGAGCTCAGGCGACTGAGCGCCGTGGGGGTCCGGCGGGCTCGCGTTGAGCAAGGAGATGCTGGGAAAAGCTTGCGGCGGAGGGCAGCCGCTTCTGGGCGCTGGCGGATCGGTGCTGGGATGATGGTGGCGTCGAGATGCTGCCGGAGAAGACGGAGGAGAGAGGGAGACACAGGTGGTGGTCGACAGCTCTGGGGAGAGGGTGGCCGGTCGTCGAGGGCGGATCCAGGCGGGGAGGTCGGGCTTCACAGCGGCGGGGGAGTCGTGGGCCGCTCAGGGGGGGGTCGAGTGGGGGAGTGACGGCGCCGGTCGGAGAGAGAGGGAGTGGCCGGTGGAGGGTGGCCGAGTGACAGAGTGGAGGAGGAGGTGGAGGATGATGATGGTGGTGGTGGTGGTGTCCGGTCATGGTGGTGGCGGTGGTGACTGATGGTGGTGGTGGCGGTAGGAAGAGGAGCCGGAGGAGAAGGAGAGGAGTGGCGGGGTAGGGGAGGCGCTGGAGGTGGAGGAGGAGCTGGGGAGGAGTCGGGTCCGCCGCGGGGGAGAGCTCCGGCGAGCCAGCGGGCCGACGGGGGACGCAGCGGTCGGGGGCTCAACCGGCGGGGGTCGGGATCGGGGAGAAGTGGAGGAGGAGAGAGAGGAGAGGGTCGGGGAGGAGAGGGCCAGCGGGGGGTGGCTCGCCAAGGGGCGGGGGAGGCTCCGGCGGAGCGGCTCCGGCGGGGCTCGCCGCTCCGGCCGGGGGGGGTGTAGCTGCGGCTGGGGGTAGGGTTAGGTTTTGGGTTTTTCTTTTTATTTTTATTTCTCTTTTATTTATTTTATAGGAAATTTATTTAAGGGTAAAAATATAATTTAACAATTAGGATATTTAAGATACATCGAATCTGGACTCCTTTTGGAATGGACGGTGCACGTTCACCGGCCAATCAGGGGGTGACACCTCGCAGGGTAATTTACAGAAAAGTCCCTGTAATTTCGTAAATTGCGCAGAGGTCCTATTTTGGGAAATTGCGCAATTACAAAATTGTCTGGGAAAAACACCTGATTTCTGAAATTACTAAAATTCACAGAATTGAGGAAAATTGCTGTGCGAGGGTCCCGAGGGGGTGGGGGTGAGTCTGGACAAGTACTGGGCCTGGTTTTGGGGTGATACGGGCCATCGTATTTATTTAATTAATAAATACTGCGCACGGTGTTCTCTAATTATTTAGAGGCAGGTAGGGTCATAATTTTTCTACGGTGTCAATACACTAAATGTAGTATACTCAGTGTAGAAAAATAACGTATTTTTGTCTGGACAAAACGGGTGCATGTTGGGCCGCTTTTTGCTATTGGAACAGGGATGGGTACATGTCTGGGATTTAAAATAGGAATTAAATACGGGCGTTTGCAATGAGATTTGTGCGTCTCATACGAGGCTCAAAACTAAGTATCTGTGAGTTGCACAAAGTGCAGGATAGTAGGCTGGCATGTCTAGGAGAGGTATGCGAACTTCGTTCGGGGATAACAGTCAAGGTAAAGCTCCAAATAATTAGGTGACGGACAGGTGCACAAGTCAATAGGATATGTAAGCAAAATAATTTTAAATATTGCAACAAATCCTAAATTGTGAAAAATACTCCTAAAATACGGGAATCTGGTCGAGGGGGTTTACAAAAGATACATTACAAATTAAATGACGTATAATACTATATTAATATTACTAGCTAACATATTAGCGTGCAGGAGACCAATGTCTAGACCTTGGTCAACACCGTACTCCTTATAAAAATAGTCATAATTTTATTATGATGTAATTATTAACATAAATACATATACTTAAACATTACACTTAAACACAAACACATACACTACACTACACGTGTCTACACAATAATACGTCGACCTATACGAAAGAGGAATATACCTAGTCGACGATCGTGTCCGGGGGGGGTGTGTCCGCTGCATAAGGTGGCCGACCTCCGGCGTGCACAATGATTCCGGCGGCTACGGGTCACAGCAGCTCCGGCAGCAGCTGCAACGGCAGCGGCGATGACAGGGTGGTTACTGATGGTAGGGGTGGTCGGGGTTGCTGGCTAAGGCGGTGGTGGAGGTGGCCGGATCGTTGTGGTGGCGGTGGGGGTGATTGGGGATGATGGGGATGGTGTTGTTGATGGGGAGTGGTGGAGACGACGGTGGTGGCGGTGATGGTTGTTGGTGGTGGTGGAGCTGGTGAGGTGGGGGTGACGGTGGTGAAAACGGTGAGGTCGACGGTGGTCGAGGGGGTGGAGACGAGCCGGGGGGGGGAAGTCGGGTCGAGAGGGGGAAGTGTAAGGTGATGGTGCTGGTGATGATGAACGGAGGTGGAGACGACGGTGGTGGCGGTGATGGTTGGTGGTGGTGGTGGAGCCGGTGAGGTAGGGGTGACGGTGATGAAGATGGTGAGGTCGACGGTGGTCGAGGGGGTGGAGACGAGCGGGGGGAGTCGGGTCGAGGGGGGGGAAGTGTCAGAAATACATGTTTAATAGATCAAAACAAAAAAAAAACTAATGAAATCCATAAAAATCATAAGTTAGAAATGCAGATCTACTCAAAACCACCCATAAAAATAGAATACTCAAAGTTCTAAAAGTGCTCAAAAACACATAACAAACATAATGGAACAATAATATGGAGGATTTCTCTATTTCTCATGAATGTGTATTTGCCTATGGAAAGGGAAGAGAAAACACAAGAGAGAGAGAAAGAGAATGAAGAGAGAGAAGAAAAATATTGGGTTATATATGGTAGGGTTGAGGGTTGAACCAAGGGTTCTCATGACTTGAACCAACCCACAAAATGAACCATAAACCAGGTTAAACCAAAGAATGGGTCTAGTCTCCATGCACATGCAACCAGGCTAAAATAAAATACGTTCCAAATACATTATCAATACATTATATATATATATATATATATATATATAGGGAAACGTATGTACGTTATCAATACATTATATATTTTATTCTAAAATGTCCTTACTAAGGGCATTTCTATTCTCTCCATGCAATTCTTCCGAACTATTTTCTTTCCACGTAATTTTTTTTTAAATATAATGCTCTAAATGAAAATTTTGTAAATGTATTCATATTTTTTCATATAAGTCTTACAAATCTGCTATATCGTTTAGGTCTTACTTGGTATCATTTTTATTTTTTGTTTATTATTTAAAAAACATTTTTATAAAAACATGCTTGGTAAATGTATTTATGTTTTGTTCATTTTTTGGAAACTAATAATATTTTTTAAATAGTAAAAAAAAAAATTTATTTACCATATTTCAAAAAAAAAAAAAAAGAAAGAAAGGTAAAAGCACCAAACTTTCAACCATTTTTTGTTTTGTTTTTGTAATTGTTTGCAAGATATAAATGCTGTTTGCAAGATATTATTAATATTATTTTGCTACAATTTGTGTGTATAATTTGCTAATTACTTTAATTTTTTTGTACATTTGAGAAAGAAACATATGGTCAATTTTTTTTATTTTTTTTTATAATTTGCGTTTATAATTTGCTAATTACTAATATGCTAAATTTTATTATCCTAAATTCTGATTTTTAGATGCCAAATAATTAGTTTAAGATTAAAAAAATATTTCCTATTTTTTTAGTTTAAGCACTTTTTTTATTTATGTCAAAGTCTTCAATTTATAATCCATACAAAAAAAAACAATGCATTTAATAGAAGTCGGAGCTCACCATATTTGAAAAGTGCTCACCATATCGCTTCTCCATTTCACTTTATTACCAACATCCAAACAAAGGAACTACAAAAAATTAACACTTCAACAACCATCTAAACAATCGACTTCAAATATTCCACTTCCAACATCCATTTCTTCAAGACATCCAAACGGAGGAAGTAGGAATATTTGCGTAAGCGTGACGTGCATATACAATGCGTACACAAGCACTCCACTTACAGATTTTTCACTTCGTTCCACTTCGTCGAACCAAACAGCCCCTTAGGGCATAGGAAGGATTAAAGGAGTAGAGTGACTAAGTATTAATGTGGAGGTGATGACTAGGATAGGTTCCTTAGCTGTTGTACTTGACAACAATAGGTACTAAGAAATAATTAACATTTAATCAATACTTAATGCTAATGACAATGCTACATATTTATTAATAATGACAATTAAAAGAGGGGAAATTAAGTGAAATCCAAGCTGGATCTTGCATAATACATGGAACTAAAACTAAAATAATTTTTTTTTATGGAATTTGGAAATTCTGAATTCAAAGGGGTTTACAAAACAAAATATCAATATCAGAGCATGTATCACGCCACATGCCATAAAGGTCACCGAGTCTGTAAACCCTAACCAACGAGGTCGCACGAAACTTGTCCGAACCAAAGGAAATAATATACTGAAAGTATATTGCCAAGGTACTGTGAAAGGGTAAGCAGTGCTCAGGCTAGTATGGTACCTAAATACAACAGATAGTATATGAAGTATAATCTTAGTAGAAGATTATCAGAGACACAGCACGCAACAAGGATACAGTACTACATCCTCACTAGGTAAGTACGACGTAGTCATATGGTCAGCGGCAGCGCAGTATCTGTGCAGGGTTATGCACAAGGATACGAGTCGGTGATGCAAAGATCATCAGGACAAACTGACACTAATAGATCTATTTCTTACAAGCACAAATATCAATTGATGTAATTTCTTAGTTTAAATAGCGAATGAGTATCACCGGACTGCAAAAAGAAGTTATCGTAGGATCTGAAGTTTTGAAATCCTTTATCACAGCTTTACAGTCTGTCTACCTGAATTAAAGACCAACTAGGGTTTGCTATATTAAATTTTATTGCATTCAGCTGTATACCAACTAAGGGAAGAGGAACTAAACTAGGAACTGGATTTACAAAGTTGTTCAGTAGGATATATATATATATATACAACATAAAATTGCATACAACCACCACCACCACAAATCCTTTATCACAGCTCTTCAGTCTTGTCTACCTGAATCGTTTTCTTTCATTCCCCTTTGTAATTAGGCAGAATCTTTCATCTTCTTACGCGATACTTTGGACTGCTATTAACATTCAGCGAGAAGCCTGGTATGCAACTATCTCAAGTTTAATGCTATTGTAAGTTTTGTCATTTAATTTGTCGAGGTATAGGCTGCAGACAAAAAAGATAGGGATTGAAGTTTTGAAGTTTGTTTCTATCCAAAGGAGTCTATATGGATAATAAGTTTCGTGACCCGTCTTGGGTCTCCATCAAAACAAAAGCAAAACTGTCACTAGTATAGAACTCCAGTTTCTCACTTTGAGATCAATAATACCAAAGATGTTTTCACAGGTTGCATTCCAAAGTCATTCGTACAGCTCAGTAACTGCAGTTGAGTTCCTACGGAAAGATTGACCAAGTTATCAGGTTTAAATTGATCACCACCATCCAAACCTTCTCCCATCCGTATGGAGCTGCAAGAATGCTCCATAAAAGTGTCGACAGATTTTATGACTGGCTTCAATGTCGGTGCCAAATTCCTAGGCAAAGAAATCATACAAAAGAATTCTAAATAACTAGGGGGGGGGGGGGGGGGGGGGGGGGGGGGGGTGGCAATGGAAATTATTCAAGTTGGCAGTAAGAAGCATGCATCTGTCGGCCATCAATCTCAATCTAAATATGCCTAACCCTCTGCAAACGAAAGCCAAGACACTGGGAAAGATCTTCATGTGTCTTCCTAGCAAACTAACATAAACACATGCAAAATGGTGTTCTATGCATGTGTAGGTAAAAAGACGTCTACAAACTCTTTCTTTAGTTTCATGCAGAATATGGATTACTGTCATTCTGCGAGACAGTAAATAGGTAAAGAGTTCAACAGGGGGATTTGTTATGTGGGTATATAAGCAACAGCAAACACTCAGGCATACATTAAATGACTCGGTTCATAACGCACTGGACGATTCACATGATTTATGCACATTTCCTGTCTTTTTTATTCGAATGGTGTGTGTTCATTGAATCGAGAATTGGCCAAACCCATTCCACTGACATTGACTGGATGTAGCACGCTTTGTGAAACCATTCTTTTGTGGCACTTTCTCCAGCTCTTCACATGGTAGAAGGAACTATTGCACCAACAGTTGCCTGAAGTCGGTGGTGATAAACATTATGATCCATAAAATTCCACCCAAGTAAATTACCTATAAGAACAAGTGCAGGTCATCATCTTCCTTTTCACATTAATATCTTCAAGAAAACAACAAAGTAACCTAAAAACTCAAGGCAACTGTTTAAAAGTGTGCTGCTGACTGTAATGACTACAGAAGTTGAGGTCAATGCCAGTATCCCAGCACTATGTTGTAAAAGGCTTGTTGAAAAAGATTTCCTTCATTACATCATCATTGAGCTTTTCCTTCACCTTCACAATAATTATTCCATGTTATTTACTTATTGTTGTTGACCTTTCCTATTCAGAAGGATTTATTCCTTCTGGGTGTGTCTACTTCTGTATAACTGGGTTTCTTCTCCAATTGTAAATCGGTGCTCCATCAAATATAATGACAGGTTTACCTAAGCAAATTAGGGCATTTTAGGGCAAAAACTACCAACAATCATCAGTTCTCACATATGGCTTATCTAAGCAAATTATATAAAATGCCTATCAGATGGAGGAGATGAAACGCCATTTAAGGCAAGTCAATCCAGCAGCAGGTCTTGAGCAAATCTAAATCACATTTTAAAATACGGCCAGACAAGAAAGCATAAGAAGACATTACCTTCATGGAACTTATAACCTAAACCACTTTGGCTTTGTCGACTTTTTGCTAACAGGCTTTGGCTCAGGAGCAGTAGGGGTTATCTTCACTATTTCAGGTTCTGGTTCAGGATTCACAAAATCAACAATTTTTAGAACGGGAGGAAACTCATGTAATGACATGATTTCGCTACGAAGGTAAGGCCCAGTAGTTGCATCTGGATTATCTGCAAAAAGCACCCAGAATATAAAAATATCAAATGGTAACACATTTTGAAGTGAGTTTCCCATAGGAATACATGATAAGAAAATGGGTTATTTGGCAATAATCTGGCACCAGTTACAAAGATAGCAAGGAAAATAATGAAATCTTTTAGTGGCTAATGTCAAGGAACATATTTCAATTACCCGGTAAGTAATGTTCAGTAATTTTCATAGTAATGGTGTTTCCTTGAGGAATACAAAAGAAAAATAAATTCATATGTAGCACAGGTGAGCTACAAATTAAAATCTAGATTAGTCGGGTCGAGCTGCCAGACCAAAGAAGCAAAGTCTCAAAAGTCAGGAAGTGTTAACACCATATGCCAAAAAAAGATATCAGCGGACGTGTTCACAAAGACTTAAAAGGAGATGGAGTATTATTATATTATGGAGTATTATTCTACCACTAAATGCTTATGGAGTATAATTCTACCACTACAATAGTACAATTGGGGTTGGTATTCTGTTCTGTTGCAATCTCTTCTTATACATAAACTATTAGACCTTGAAACATATTCTCGTAATAAGAAATACATGGCACGCTGCTTTGAAGAAAATATATAGTTACTGGTAAGGAACTTTTGTTGTCTAATTTTATTATGCCAAATAGTTGAAGGAGAACCGCACTGGTATGCAGGAAATATAGTCATTGGTAAGGAACTTTTGTTACTAATTTGATTAGGCCAAATAGTTGAAGGAGAAACACAACCGTGCAGAAAATTATAAAGTTACTGACAAGAGAAGCACACTACTATTCTCATATTTCTATCATTTGGTATCAGAGCTACAAGTTATGAGGAAAGAGCGCGTTGAAAAGATGGCCAATAATATCTTCCAACCCCAAATTCCAAAACTCACCAAGGAGAATTATGACAATTGGTCTCCCCAAAAGAAGGCCCTATTTGGATAGCAGGAGATTTTTTGGGACATCTTTAGTAGTGGGTACGAAGAATGTATATCAGAAGAGAAAGCAACACTTGCACAAGATCAAACAAATAGTTTGATGAAGCAAGGACAAATAAGCTCTCTTCTTCTCGTATCAAGCAGTTGGATAAATTCACATTTGAAAAAGTTGCCAAAGCAAGTTTTGAGTAAGAAAGCATGGAATATCATCCCTCCGTTCACAAATGGATATGAGTGTCTGGAGAGGGCTCTCGCCTACACCCTACGAGTGGAATTTGAGGGTTTTCACATGGAGTCCAAAAGTGTCGAGGACTATGGTTCTCACATATTTGGTTACTGTCAACCAATTGAAAAGAACGGAGAGAAACTTGAAGATGTTGAGTTGTGGAAAAGATTTTGAGCTCATTGTCTCACAATTTGGACACATTGCCATCCCTATAGAAGTCGGAGAATGTTGGACCACTCTCCACAATAAAATAGAGGGATCCCTTCAAGGAAAGGATGCAGAGGATGACGAAACCCACAACAGTAGAACAAATCTTTGAGTGAAAGTTATAGAATGGCAGAAGCCAAGTCGTTCTTGGAAGGCGTTGTAGAGGACCCAACCAAAGAGAATGTTGAATCGTTCAATGCTATAAACGTCGAGACTATGGACATTATGGCTATGGGTGTTTGAATGAAGAGAATGACAATGCAGATGGAAGTAGCCAACAGTATGAACCAACTATCTTGTGAGCATAACAAGAGAGAATAATGAAGAGATTCAATAAAGATATGAAAATTTTGCTTAGGATGTTCTTACGTTAACAAGTTTAAGGGGGATATGAAACTTGTTCATGAAAGGACATTTAACCAGTGGTGTAAAGGGTTGCATTTGTTAAGTTATCAAGAGTATATGATTGTGTCTTTATCCATAGGTGTTCTATTGGTGAATAGTTGTCTATGTGAGTTGGAAGAGTGTTTTATGTCTTTCGAAAAATATAAATACGGGAGTCATGGTGTAGAGTGAAATGCACGAATGTGTCAATGTGTGTCTCTATTGAAGCTTCTTTCTCTTCCAACTATCTTGGCCAATTATCTTGGTGTGTTCAATTTATTTAATTTATCCTCCAATACTTCTATTGTTATCGCTACACAATTCAAAAGAAGATCAAAACATTCTACTAAAAAAGAGAAAAAAGATCAAAACATTCTGTTACCTACGTTTGGTTACAACTGTACCTTATACACTGGTAATTACATCAAAACTATGAACAAACTACACATGCGTGCAGATAATTTTCTCGCTCAAATTGATTTTCCTTCATTCAATCAGATCCAAAATTTTACTTGAGAGGGACCTTCAATCAAATCCATTTCTTCTCCTGAACTGAAGAAACCAGTTCAGGACCTTTGCTAAGATGTGAATCTCTTCAAAATGAGAGGTCTCCCTGATTTCTTCCAATTAATGAAGCACATCTTCAAATTGAAAGCATGCCTAGTGTCAGTCCCTACATAAGTGGTGGTAAGAGTACGTACCGTTGATTTCCTCCCAATATAAATCATACACAAGAATAATGAACAATTTGCAAGGTATATACATAGGCAAGCTTCAAGATTTCTTTTGAAAGGCAGGGGATGTGCTCAGGATGCCAAGACATACATGAAATGAAACTATATATGACTAGATTGCCTATTGGATGGCAATAGTCATCTCTTGAAATAACCCAGATTCATTTTAGAAGGAAAAAAATGCATGTATCTAGTGTAACAAAGATTTAAACTAATTGGCTAGTCTAACACACTGAAATCACTGTTCTTAGTAGTGATTCTGGCTATATGTCAGCCAACATATTCGACATGTCGGACATGTTGGCCGATATATCGGACATAACTATAGGAGTTTTCATCTTTGTTTTAGGAACAAAAGAGAAAGTTCAATTAGAGTTTTATATTGTGGACTCATGATCGGTTGTAATTGAGAGAGCGGAGGTCGGAGGTCTCGTCGGTAGATCTAGTAAAGGGAACAAGGAAGTAGACTACGACGGACTCCACAGAAACATGTTGCTAATATTTAAGTGTGCTATGCTCATAAATGTATTGAGATTTATTTTATTTTATTTCGAATTATATTTTTGTGTTATAACATTATATCTTTGGGATATGTAAAATATGTATTGATGTATACACAGTAGATAAAGTCTATGCATAAAATCCTTCCAGAGATGTATAACCCGATTTTCCTGTATAGGACATTCTACTTATGTCAATCATGATTATTAATTCTTGCTTGTTACTTTAGATTTGTAAATCCATGTTCTAGAAACATTGATTTTGATGTTGTGACACTAGATAGACATACCTATGTTGGGACATGTAGTCTTTTTGACATTTTTACATGTAAGAAAATGGTAGGTAAGGAATGCCCCTAACCAAGTTGGAGGGTTACTTGACAGTGCAAAATCCAGACTTGGTGTATGGAAGATCCTTGTACGAAGCAATAAATATCCAACCGTACAATCATAATAAATAAACTTTATTCTATGTATCTCCATTGCTCTAACTAAAACGAAAAATACATAAAAGTCACATTGTATACCCTCGCAGAAGCCTCATCAAATTTTCTTCTCAAACAAAGCTATCTCCACACTATGAAAAATAATGTCGAATATAACTATAACAAAAAGAAAGAAATGCATCAAAAGGAAAAAAGTGAATATGCACCAAAAGGAACCAATGCATGACTACCATCTATCCTCGTACATGGTATATTATGCATAATGTAGACTCTGCTTGGTTAACAATTCCGTTAGTTGACATGTAACATTGAGGAACAATCTCGCCGGTCAAGGATCTTTCGGACACCAAACCAGGAATGTGTGTCACCAAGTAACCCTCCTATTTAGTCAAAGACAGTATTGAGTATTTACTTATAATTACCTACCATGCATTTACATGTACAAATTTCAAAAATTAATTGATAGAAGGACTCAATCAAGGAAAATCAACGTATGCATGGCCATTCTATGAGTTACAAATCTCTTGTAGTATTTCATGCTTCATGCATACATATAGACTTTGTCTACTATGTCTATACATTTTGTGTATCTTCCAAAGATATAATTTTATACCAAAAAAATATAATTCAAAAGCTAAAAAATTAAAGCTCAATAAGTTTATGAAATAACAATCAGTTTCTATGACTCCACCTGTTTACTAGATCAGCTGACAAGTACTCTCTCTAAAGTACAACCAACCGTAATTCTACAAAATATAAAACTCTCATCCTGTGCCTAAAAGGCTAAAACAAAGATGAAAATTCATCTAAATATAGTCTTTATGCCATGGTGCTTCTAATCTTAGTAAGAAATCGTAAACATAAAGGAATCCTAAAACCAATTTTCCAAATTGTCCCAAAACTTTTGTTGATGAGCCAGAAGCGGGATCGGGGACGGAAGCGGGGGTGGGAGCAGGAGCGGGGGAACGCGACTACTTAGAAGAGTTTAAAGTTGGGAACGTGCACTAATAATTTTTTTTATGTTTATTAATTATTGTTATCAAAACTTACAAATATCTTAAAATTTATTAGAATTTATAAAGTTCAATACAAAGTTACAGAGAGATCATTCGCATGTTTTTTTTTATGATGTCAAGGTAAGTAATCTTTAGTTTCTTGGTACTTTGATAAACGTGTATTAAATTTTTTTTCTAATTTTTTTCCCAAAATTTATGTCCTTTTTTAAAATTATGGTCATATTATGAGAATCGTTCATGTCGTCGGAAAAACGCGCTCCCGTGGTCGGAAAAACAAGCTCATGTCATCGAAAAAACGAGCTCCCAAGTAAGAACCGCCAAATCGAGGTTCTTACTGAAATTCATTGACCTCCTAGGAGTTTATAGCTTCTAAGCTTCAACATCATATTTTGAACGGTAAACAAAGAAATAAAAAAAAATCAAAATGGAACTTGTAGACTTTTTCGGTATCATTCCAATTATCTTAAGCTAAAAAGAGAATTGTATCCTAAGAGAAATTGTCGGTTTACTACAGTTGCGCAGGGCTGTCTACAAATCAACCTACAATCAAAATATTTATTTTTCCAGATAAATAAACCCTAGTTAAAGGATAACCTATGTTGTTAGTATCTTAGGATATACATTACATATCTTACTATATGATACAATATACTACCATGTCGTTACATATTGATCGATCCGATACAACATATATAGGTTGATAGGTAGTATCGGTTCTTTTACTTGATTCATGTAATGTATACTTAAGCATCTAGATTATCGACTACATCGACTTGTGAAGATGAAAAGTTATTAGAAACATATATTAAATTATGTTCCTATATTGATTTTCATGTATACACACCTATAGTTATTGTATCATATGATACACAATACGATGCGATACATGATACACAGGCAAATAGACACACAATAGGATATGCGAGTTAACAACCTACATGATAACTTTTGATCATAATTTTCTCAAGAAAAAACTTGATAGAAATCTAATTCTAATATTGATAAACATATTGATAGGAATAGTAATCCTAATAGTATTTATAATGATATCTCGAATCAATATTATCCAACATAAAAATAATTCCATCCACTTTATCACATTATCATCAGTATGTTACCTAACTAGTTAGGAACTTCATATAAATATATATGCATAAATATACCTATTTAAGGGGGAGGTGGTGTTTTGATGGTGAGGAAGTGAGAAGATGTCGAGGAGCAAGTTGTTGGGAGGATGAGGAGGTGACTACTGAAGATAGGTTTCGTTCAGGAGGATAAGTCGACGACGAGTGCAAGAGGGAAGGAATCTGCAATGAGTGGTGTAGAAGGGGAGGAGTTTGTGCAGGAGTGCATCGAGGTATAGACCAGAGAGGTTGAAGGGGGCTCCAGAATCCACACCAGAGAAAGGTTAGGGTTTCTTTACATTTAGTATTTTCTTAAAGGGCATGTTATAATCAGGTTTGGGATAAATTTAATTTTTTTTCCAAAAGTGCATTAAAACAATGTGCATGAAATTATGCATATCTATCGCCTGTAGCAGTCTTCATCATATGGTTTACAAGTCCCACTCTTGCCAAGGACAAAGGAAAACAAGAGAGAAGAGTGCCCAATTTCTCTTGAGCTCTGATACCAAACGATGAGGAGAGTTAGGAGAGAGAGAGAAACGAGGATAGCATAAAGAAGTCACATCAAGGAAGGAGGAAAGGAGCTATGTTGTACTGGGCACTAGGCGAGGCGACATGCCACCCACCTCGCCTAGGCGTCCGTCCATGATCTACTGCTCTTGAATAAAAAATTATGCAATTATGTATACAATAAATATATAGTATAACTAATAAGCAATAAGCATAAAAGTAATATAAGAAGCAACAAATATGAAATAACCAATATTCAACATCAAGTAAGGATAGTAAGCATAATTAGGGCGACCATAGGCGGATCTTTTTTTTTCCATGAGCGACCCTAGGCGGGCGCCTAGGCGAGCATCGCCTCACCTAGGGGAATATTCCCCAAGTCGAGGCAAGTCCTCTCCAACCTGCACGCCTAGGCGTCGCCTGTGACAACATAGGAAAGGAGGTACAGAAAAAAGGTACAGAAAAAAGAGACATTGTCATTTAATGATAAAATATTTACAAATCAAATTACCATTCACCTCAACAAGCTACATTATAAGACCTAAGCATTGATTGTTAACTCTTAGAAGTAAATACAATGAACCATGATTAACATTACCCTTAGAAGTAAGAACTAGGAGACACAATGAACCTTGATCGTATCAATGCATCTGGAAAGTAGATTGTTGCATCTAGAAAAATCTAGAGTTGTTAGAATTTCTCAATTTTCTCACTAAATCAATTTTTTAATCATAACCAGTAGTCTACTCTAGACCAAAGTTCAAAACTAGGGGTTCTAGTATCGGCTTGAAACTCTTCCTATGATTATCGATATCAGCAGTATCAGGTGGTTTGAATCCATTGGTTCAGTAGTTTCGGCGGTTTGGGTAATGGTTTTGGTTGATACTAGAAGTCTTGGTCTAGATATTACTCTATTAACAAGTTGGTTTCCTAGACATAGACTAACTTTTTATTGTACAAGAGCTTTAAACCTCTCTGAGTCTCTGGCTTTTCTCCTTGCCTAGGCCTTTCATAAAGGGTTATGCCAAAGTCTTTTTGACTTGAAGAAGCTAATGGTTACACTCTTGTAGGACTCCTTGTGTAACTGCGGCCTCATTGACACATGATATAGAAAAAGCATGATGTTTAAGTCCATAGAAGCATCTCTAAAAGAAAGTCCCTGAGCCAGCTAGATTCCAGTTGCCTATGCAATGGACTCAGATTTACAGTTTTCAGTTGATGGGAAATCGGTATTTGTTTATTTGCTGCCAACTGCTCCACCCACTTGTGGACTTAACTTCACCAGAACGTGTTATCCAATTTGCAACATGTACGATCTTAATACCGTAGGATAAGTTCTATAACTTGGTCCACAGTCATTGGGCCATTTATGTATTTGAACAACTTTGGATCTGAAGTTTTTGGTACCTGTGACAACGTTGCCCCTGCAACCAAGTCATGAGCAGTAACTCGTGTAACAGCAATTAGGCAAATTATCCTTAAAGGCCCATAGTACCCTCTCTCTGCACAGGGTGTGCAGGATGCTCTGTGGATGCACTGAATCAAATCCATTCTATCCTTTAGTCAACATAGTTTTCCTTTAGAAGGTTGAATCCTTATAAACCTATTTATCCTCTCAACATCCGATGTTGGCCTAAACTTCCATCACTGTCACACAGAACAAAATGAAGATCGACTGTTTAATAAAAATTTCAGAAATCAAGTGAAGGTGATAGGTTGTAAATCTCCTATCCTTTGATAAGAAACAGAGCATACTTGGGATAAGCTGTTATATTAAAGAATTCCATTGAGTAGATCTTAAAGTTATTGGTTCTTTTTTGTTCTTTTGTTTCACATTTGTAAACCAAAATTCCTCCATTTGTAGATTAAGAAAACCTGCTATAATTCCATCTCTGACCACTGTACAGTACAAAAGAAAGAATGTGCATCCCTTTATTCGTAGAACCATAAACCTGAGGATAGATTCTACTCAAAGAAGTCTGTCTTCCATCCTATATAAACTTAGTATGCTCTTGGAAGCCTTATACCAAAAAAATTCCAAGGAAGAAAAAGTTACAAGGGTCAAATACATGTTAGAATACCTAAATGGATAATATATACAATCCCCTAAATTGCAATCAATAACAAATTAGCTTCATCTAGGAGAAAAATAATAATATATAGACGAAATATTATATAACTTCACTAGCATCATTCGTGTGACTGAAGAAAAGGATTTTGATATATTAAAGCATTGACGATGCGTACCTACATGTGGAGTCAGCCTGACATAGCTCGACTTCCACTTTATCTGTCGTCTTTTTTCATGTTTCAGTTATCCAGCTAATTAATATTTTTAAATTGCAGCTCTATTTGTATAAACATAAAAGATTAATGGGCATATTCATATCATTTCACAAAAAATTGTGACATATAAGGGACAACCTTTTGGCAAATCATAGGAGAAGTAGACAATAGCACCCGGAGCAAATCCAGCTAAGTAGAAATCCATTGACATGTCTTTGATTTTTTCTTTTGGAGGAATGGTATCTGAAACACAATAGAAAGTGAATTTAATTCAAGATATTAAGTAGAAAAAAATATACATAATATGAATCAGATGCAAAAATATAAAAAATAAAAGTAAAAAAAATTCCAATCTCCATTGGGTTCAATAGCTTTATAGCTATGCAACAAAAATGTCATAAGAGAATTGATGGAGGGCTGTTCATCATTGTGGATTAGCTTTCAAACACACAATATGCATAGTTTTATGTACAAAACCTAAACCAGTTCTGTGTAGTATAATGTGAAATATATCTGGCCAAATTTTGCTATGTTCCCGATTTCAAGCGTCAATATGTTCCCGATTTACAGCATCAATGATTGGAACTTCCTAAGCGGACCCTCTCTGATGTTACCCGCCGTCTATACCTTTTCTTGCTTTGCTCCTGCAAGACAGGACTCGACCACTATTCTTATTGACAGGGTACCTAGGCTTGGCTCATTCACTGGAAAAGTAGAACGCTTCTTTCGAGTAAGGTCAGCGTACGTAGACAGGTAGCATTCAGACTCTTCACCAGAATGTGTGAAAAATCAAATGAAAAAGAGTGTCTATGCTTTCGCCTATCAGTCAATGGTGGGTAAAAAAAGATCAATTATAGTTCTTTCCTGTGGCATTTGCAACCTTTCACTGTATACAACGGACTCTACTGGCTTTCTCCAAGAAATGGTGTTCCTTTTATTTTTCTTTCATTTCATGTGGCACTAAGGGTGGAAGAATCAGCTTAACCTTAACATGATTTCGTTGAAACTTCTCTTTAGATACTCATCCCCCTTTACAAAAGATGATTATTAGAAATATCTGAATTCGCTTCCTTTAACTAAGAAACAATGACATAAGGTTGAATTCCACAATGGATAATTACAAGGAGCTGTGGTTACCTAGTACTACAAAGTAGAGAAGCAAAATTGTTCGACTATGGGAACTTGGAAACACAAACTTCAAACCATGTTCTTATGGCAAGTAGACATCAAGAGTCGTACTCAAGCGTATCTTGAGGCTTAATAGGCAAGGACATATTAGTATATAAGCTGATTGTTTTGTCTAGTAATAAGATTTCTTGTAGTTTCTTCAAAAATCAGAAGTTTTATTTCTGCTTGGGAGTAGGGATATGAAAACAAACTCGTGTATTCCATGTTAAATTGGCTTGATATTCAATGATTGGCACACAACCTTTCAGCTAGGATCTTTTGGTCGTGGGACTAACATGTAATCTGAGCATCAGATGGTTCAAATCCTCGTTTAGACACTCTGAAACTAAGAAACATTCTTTGTACTTTAGGTTGACAAGCTTTCAGATAAAAAAATGCCATGTTGCCACCTCTTTCGCTATAGGTTCTCCAACTTCTTTCAGAGCACAGTTGCAGCCATCTGTGCTACGACATGGTGAAATATATTGTCGTCAAACCCCTCTCTGGTGAAGCTGATCTTCTTGATATTGATACTCTTCTTGTCTTCAGCAATACATCCTTTGGCTTCTTCAAAATACCCTACAAAGGTATGTGCATGTCCTTGGAATATCACAGGTCCTCCGTCGTTGGCTTCCCAATTTGACCCAGTGAGTTTGATTACCCGTGTGGGATTCCTGAGTTTTCCATTGCTTCTTTCTTCTCCCCCAAAACCTGGATACTGTGATATTGTTTTAATGGATTTGAATCTACACCAACCAACTGTCAAGATGGACAGAAATCACAAATACAAACACACAAGATTCTATACTGAAAACTGTTAGAAAAAAACACGAGGCAAGTTTGAGCATTATCTCCACTATAATCAAAAGTTGCAGTTTCCTCGTGATCCCTTACCCAACCATTCGAGATATCAATACCACCCAATAGTTCAAGACAACAATATGAAGAAAACCGCACAATCATTCCCTCTCCCAATGAATACAAATCACTCACCAATCCCATGGATATGCAGCACTTATTGTATTGAAGTCATCAAAGTTTTACTTGCATAGTTAAACATGAGCCTCAAGTGCCAAAACTTGGTGAAAATTATTAGCCGGAAAGTATTAGCTTACAAAGACAAGTAGTTCTTTGTGAAAAAAGAATTTGCAAGTAAGATAGGAAAGGGGTAGTGGGAATATCATCCCTCTTTTCTCATTTGTTTGTGGCATACAGATAGCTTAACTATTTTTCTACTCTTCTAGTGTAAGGGAACCCAAATGATGCTTCTTGATTACGTGAGCTTAAATTGCATGAGCAAAAATGTAGGGTACCTTGCCAAGTGGCCTCTTTGGCTTTTTTGAAGAGAGGCCCCATCTTCCTCACAGCTTACCTTGGCTAGGAACTATTGGGAACAAAATGCGATTACCGTTCCCCTAAACCGATAGGACTTGGTGAGGACCGAAGAAAAATGGACAAAAACCGGATATGCGAAAACCGCAATGAGAGCATACAACAAACATGACTTTTATGCGGAAAACCCTAACGAAAAAAGTACGGGGCGATCGAAGTCCAACCCAGAAAAGCCTCCACTAATGGAATAAAGAGATATACAGACTCCTTAACAAACTTATCCATCGATCAACAAGGATCACTGCAATACTTTAACTAGATAGAAATAGATTACAACGAGTATAAAAGGATTACCGAAGACAAGATGACGAGAAAGAACCATTGTAGAACGTCTCGAAGCGATCTCTTTTCGAATCAACCCCTCGAAACTCCGAATCACCTCTTCCTCTCCATAGGAAATTGCAAGATTGAGAAAACTCTCATTTTGATCATTTGATATGGATCAGGGTTAGAAAACTCCTATTTAAAGCACAACAATCCTGAAAAGATCTGGCCCGTTAATCATGATACAATAGTGTTAATATAACACCCAATTTCAGCCTTCATCCCCGACTACCGACGGTATACCGGCCGCAGTATATCGACGGTATAGTGGCCGCAGTATATCGACAGTATACCGAAAAATAGCTACTTCGAATCAGAACTGTTCTGGAATAAAACTGCTATATCACCAGTATACCGGTGGTACACCAGCAACGGTATATCGACAACGGTATATCGACGATATATACTGCTGGCACTGATACAAGTTTTCCAATATGAGTCTGATACGGACTCAAACGTGCCACCTTTGTTGCATTCGACTCATCGAGCTTCTTCGACGCACGGATGACGCTCGTCGTACTCCGGGGTGTTAGAATCAGAACTGTTCTGGAATAAAACTGCTATATCATCAGTATACCAGTGGTACACCAGCAACGGTATATCAACGATATACTGCTGGCACTGAAACAAGTTTTTCAATATGAGTCTGACTCAAACGTGCTACCTTTGTCGTATTCGACTCCCCAAGCTTCTTCGACACACGGATGACGCTCGTCGTACTCCGGGATGTTCTCCACATAGGTTGAAAATCCCACCCAACATCAATATATCTCCTTATTCCCAACTAGTTAGGAGCTCATCATTCTGACGATCCTCCTGCATTACTCAAAATTTTCCCTCGGCATAAGTTTCGTGAGCATATCCCCTCCATTGTCCTCTGTATGAACATTATCGAGCGTCGCATCCTTCACCTCTAGCACATCTTGTATCTAGTGATACCGAGTTGCAATGTACGTGGACCGACTATAAAATATTGTATTCTTTCCAAAGTGAATAGCACTTTGGCTATCGCAAAACAAAATGTATTGCTCTTGCTTATTCCTCATTTCCTGCAGGAACTTCATCCATAATAGTTCCTTGCAAGCCTCAATCGCCGCAATAAACTATCTTTGTTGTAGACAAGACAACACACTTTTGCAACTGCGACTGCCACAAAACTGCTCCATCAACAACATCATAATGTAGTCCCAAGTCAATCTTCTAGTATCCACATCCCCAACCATATCAGCATCAGTATCCTCAACCAGCTTCAGCTCGTCACTCTCGAATGAGAGCTTCCAATCAGCAATTCTTTGAAGATAACGAACATTTGATCGCCCTTCAATGCATCCACTATGAATTGGAAATAAAATGCTAATCATACTTACTGCATGAGCAATATCTGGTCTTGTACACACCATGACATAAATGACTGCTGAAGTATATGGAACTCGCTCCATATCTTCCTTTTCGTCCTCGGTTGATGGACACTACTCTGCATTGAACTTAAAATGAGTTGCAAGAGGGTTACTCACTTTCTTCGATCCGTCCATCCCAAAACGTTGAAGTACTCAGTGAATGTACTTGTCTTGGGACAACCAATACAACTTGGACTCTCTCAACAGATCTTCATCTCAAGAATAGTCTTTGTTACGTCCAAATTCTTCATAGAGAAGATCGCATCTAGTTAGCGCTTATTCTGGTGGCATTTTGTCCCACCAACAACATATCATCCACATGGAGCAGTAAAATAATTAAATCATCCTCGGTAAAATGTTTCACAAACACATAATAGTTCGATGTCGCACGGATATAAACATGCTCTCCCATAAACGACTCGAACTTTCTATTCCACTGTCGCAGAGCCTGCTTCAGGCTAGATATATACTCTTCTTCTATCAGCAGACCAAATATGACTTGTCCTTCTCACAGAATCTGTTTGGTTACTCCATGTATAATTCCTCCTCTAAATTACGGTACAGAAATGTCATCTTGGCATCTAGCTGCTCAATCTCTAAATCGAAACTGGCTACTAGACCTAGCACTATCCCGATAGATGACAACTTGACGATAGACGAGAAAATTTTATTGAAATCTATACCCTTTCGCTGACTGTAGCCTTTGACTACCAGGCTCACTTTATAGTGATGGCGAGTAGCATCTTTTGTCTGCTTCACTTTGAATACTCATCTATTCTTTGTATCAATGACGATTAGCTTTCTTGTCCTTTGGCAATTGCACTAGCTTATAAGTGGAGTTTACCTATAAGGAACTCATCTCCTTCTGCATGGCCAGCATCTACTTATGTCTCGTCTTCCGTCGCCTCTGCGAAGCTTTTGGCTTCTCCACAGTCAGTCAATAGCACATACTCATATGGCGAGTACCTCGTGGATGATCGACACTCTCTCGTATTCCTTCTCAACAGAACCTATGGTGTTTGCTACAGCCTCAATCTCTTTAGGAATTGTCTTCCCGATATACTCATCCTCCTGAGGGTCACCATGAGCATCATCGGCAGGATGACGACCAAGGTTAGGAGAAACTCCATGTATTGTCTCCCCCGTAACTGGATTACCTATAGTGTCCTCTGGAAACAACTTGAAGCGCGATGACTCTAACTCATGCAAATTTTCAGCGTCAAAAGGCATTTTAGAATCCTGAGTGTTGATAATATTTTGATAATCGATGAATACCACGTCCCAGCTTCGGTAGAGCTTTTCTTCCATTGGGTCATAGAATCTATACCCAAACTCACCCTGACCATAGCCGACAAAGACGCATTGCCTCATCTTCGACTCAAGTTTGGACCTCTAGTCCTTCGGTACATACACGAAGACCTTACACCCAAACACTCGAATGTGACTATATAACGGTTCCTTGTCGTACCATACTTTGTATGGCACATCACCCTGCAAAGGAGCATTATGAGATAAATTAATAACATAAACAACAATGTTGAGAGTCTCACCCCAATAAATGTCTGGTAAATTTGCCTGTGAGAGCAAGACGGTATACCGGTCGCGATATACCAGCAATATACCGGCCGCGGTATACTAAAAATAGCCACTTCGAATCAGAACTGTTCTAGAACAAAACTGTTATATCATCGGTATACCAACGGTATATTGCTAGCACTTATACATGTTTTAACATGAGTTAACACATGCTCAAATGCGTCACCTTTGTCGCCTTCGACTCCCCGAACCTCTCCGACACACGTATGACGCTCATCGCACTTCAGGGTGTTCTCCACATAGGTTGGAAACCCCACCCAACACCAACAAGAATTGGCATCATGATGGCATATTGGCATTGGGTTCACATTCAGTCACTAAAACATTGCTCCATAGCTGACCCGATTCTGATGGGAATAAACATGTAGATGTTGAAAATGATGGTACAAAAGGGCTACAATCCTGAGAGGAAACTGTTTCAATCCTTTGAAAAATTGTACACAAGAAAGCCTACAAACAGAGAGCAACTTGCAATAATATATGCTACAAGAATTAATTAGATGTAATATATACAGTACATAAACAGAACAGAGCTGAAGATGGCTGGATACGGGAGAAAAGAAATATTGTAGGAATGGAAGAACAAAAGATACTTTGATTCAACTTGGAATATATCTTATGCTAAGTCAGTCAAATAACTACCTGCAAAAAGTATATCCAAAGGGAAAACAAAAATATAGACCGTAAGCGTTTAGACAATGAACAAACATGACTTTTTCCCTTCTATTTGATGCTTAGACAGCAGTCCCGGACTCCTGAAATTCACAATGAAACTAGGAAAGGAAGAACAAAGGATATTTTATAATTCACCTTGGAATATGTCTTATGCTAAGTAAGTCAAATAGCTACTTGCAAAAAGTCTATCAAAGGAAAAACAAAAACATAGACCATAAACTTTAGTCTGTACTAACAAAGAACAAACATAAGACTTCTTTTCTTCTATTTGCTTCTTAGACAGCGGAATTCACACTGGACCATTTCAAAGATGTACTGTGACAGCAAAGGAAATAATAAGTTAATAACATTACATACAATCAACTTTCTTTTGTGTGATCAAAATGGGTGGTAGTAGACTTATGATGTATTGGTTAAAGGAAGGCAATCATGCAACATATCTTCATACTGAAAATAGGATGCTGATAGTACTTACATAAGTAGAATGGCAGCTCTGGCTGAGCAAGTACTTTATTGAGAAGATCTATCAGAACCTGAATTCTTTCAGATGGATGGAACTCCGCTTCCATAACATAATCATCAGGGAAGCAAACTCTAACAACTGCCTGCACGACGGCGGAAGTTTAGAATGGCATGTTTACGTATGTTGATAGAAACCCAGCAATAAGTTTAAGAGCTAATTGAACGGTTTAAGAAAGATTAGTTGTTTGCAGTTACTTTTGATTGTCATTCCTCTTCGCTCATGCTCGTGTCACAAAGATGAATACAATTCCTACAGCAAAATGTATCATTTTACCTCTTAATCTAGACCCTTTATGGCACCAACATAGAGTGTTCATGTCAGGTCCACAGCTGGTCACTAGAACTTGTCAAGTCATTTGTGGAGCTTGATTATGCTGCATAGCAACCCCATTATAATGGAAGAAGACTTGGATGGTGATTATTATGATGTTTGGGGTCGGTAGGTTCAAATTGGCAAGTGGCAACTTCACCATCAACCATTTCAAAATAAAGTTTATGGAGGATAGAACAAATGGGACAAGGATCCACACAACTACTATGTAGTTTTCACTGGCTTAAAATTCGGCCAACATATCCTGACATATCGGTTCCAGGACTAAGACGACACATTTGAAAATAAAATCAGTTAATGCCATTTTAGAAAAAGTAAGTACGACATAAAACATATAAATAATATCACTGAGTTTGTACATACTAATTCAGCATATGACATATTAATATATTGCCGAAATATCGACCGGTTATTGTCAACGTTTTAATTATGTTATTTTCATTCCCAATTTAAAAATATTAAAACAAATAACCAAAAGGTTTAAAGGTAAGAGAGGGCCTTCATGCAAAAGAAAGCCACGACTTTGGACTACATATTATTGTATCAACCAAGAAATTACGAAGCACAGCTAAGAGGTAGCAATCTTTAGAAAATCATTTTAACCTTCGACTACATATCTGTATCAACCAAGAAACTAAGAAGCGCAGCTTAGATAGCAATGTTCAGGAAAAAAAAAACGGCTTATATTATTAGAGCCAGGGTCTAACAAAAAGATGATTTACTTGCACAGTTGATTTTCCTTTCCAATGACCAACATAGGCGTTACTTCCTCATGCAGATACTTAACATACGTTTTTTTTGTTACAACCATACTCAACCTTACTTTCTAAGATAAGTCATATATCATGTGTTAAATTTGTGGTTAACATCATGGTAGTCAAAGGCCCGCCTAAGGCGCACCTTGCAGAAAGATACAGCAGCTGCATCTCGCACCTCACTAGGCAAGGCGCCATTCTCCAGGCGCACCCAAGACGCGTCTTAGGTCCGCCTTTCTGCAAAGCACAACCAAGAAAATGCGTACCTTATGGGTTTTTTATTTATACAAAAAACTTTTAGGCATGGAGATAATCCTTACCTCATACAAGTAGTTCGTTATAGTTGAACTGGAAAAACTAAAATTTACTAAAAGCGTGGCGGGGATAATATAAATACTTGTTAGTTCTGTTGACTGCGACTGCTGCTCTGCTAGTTCACTTGGTTATGTTTTAACATATTTTTGTTGGTTTTAATATGTTATTTGGTTTTATTTCTTACATTACTAATTTATTATTTATGTATGTATATTTTTATATTTGTGCCTCGTTTCACTCGGACGCACGTCTTAAGTGCGCCTTGCGTCTCGGACGATATAGACCTTTTGCGCTTCAAGTGCGCCTTTGACTACCTTGGCTAACATATATCACAACCATTCATCATGTTGAAGCCATAAGAAAGAAATGGGTTTTAGTTTTATGTTTGCACATGTTTAAGCATACCTATTGAATCTCATGTTTCTTTATTTTAGATTGAAGGTGCTCAACAAGGGACCATGCTATTTGTCCAACTTGAAGTTAAGAATAAATAATCGCATGATATATGCAACTCTAAGTCATGTTTTTGTGCTCCAGTTCCTAATAAAACAGGGAGCTCCTATAAGTGATCTTACACAGATTCCAGTCCAACTTACAAAGAAGAGTACAACTATGCTAAGACGTCAGATTTTAGATGTACTAATCTTGTACTTGAGTATATAGGGGAAAAAGGATTGAATATTTAACTTTCATATCATGTAAAACTTTTTAGTTTCTGAGGACATTTCCATCTGCATCTTTGCATTCCCAAGTTCCATGTGACTTCAAATGATCCTCATTTGCTAGTCTTACATGCCATTAATGATTGTAATGACCTAAGGGAAAATATTTCACTATATATGCCTCAGTTAAGTACACATAAAAACCATAATAACCCATATACAAGCTTAAAAGTAGTGGTTTTGATAGCTCTTCATAACCAAAATACCTTCAGACTGTATAACAGTATATACAAGTTGTTCTCTCATTCAATGCAAACAACATTCTCTACTTCTAACTACTAAAACAAAATAGTGAATTAAGTCGAGTAATCCCACAATTATAAAAATGGTGACTAAGGTCACAAGCTCTGGGAAATCCAGTTTCAATGATCATTTTGCTTTAGTACAAAATCTTGCTTGCATTGAATTATTTTACAAAATGTCGTACTTGCATAAGTTTGCGGTGTACTCTTCTTCATTACAAAAGAGAGATTAGACAGCAAAGTTGCAAAGATTAGAAGTTTTGAATGCTCTGCTATTATAATTCAATTTGTTTGGTTCGATTTTTTTGGCCAATTCAGTTGGATCAATGAACATATTAACCAGTAAGTTCTGTGATTAAATTTTACTAAACAATTAATTTAAAGCAACCATTATCTTAGGTCTTCTTGTTAGCTTAATGAATAAAGGGCTTACTAACAAGTATAGTCAGCGCTTAAAATTTGAGAAGAAAAAAAAAACTACACAACATACTACATAACAAATAACTGCAAGTACAAATAGAAAGTAGCAACGGTGTAATTAACATGAATAGGCTAATTCGGTTCGGGTTTGCAGTTGAAACGCATAGTTCACGCCCCAACCAAATCCCTTCTTTCACTGTGGCCAGAAATTCCATCTCTAAACACTAACAAAACCCCTTCTAAATCCCTCCGAAAGAACCCTAAACTTGTCTACCTTCAGCCCATCAAACTCCAAGCCTAGACCTAGGTTTTCCCCAAAATCATTTCTTTACAAACCCAAAAGTCCAACTTTACAGTTTTGTCCAGCAGCCCCTTCTTTTACTAGATAATCCTAAAGTAGTAACCCCACATATCAACATCTCCTAATTTTTGTGTAAGTACTACCCTAATTTCTACAATACTCATATTCCTGGTTTCGAAATTTTCAATCTTTTGGTTCAAATATAAACCTAATTTGCTTTCATGTTTGTCCTACACCAAATTTGGTATGAAAGTTGGTTGTCGTGCACCAATTAGCATATATCTAATCTGACCGGCACAAATAACTGAGGTCTTTGGTCCAAACATCAGGTTTACTTTCTTCGGTGCTGACAGAAATATATAGCATCTTCCGGATCTCAAGCAAAGTGGCGTGGGACAAAGTCGAGGGACCCAATGCAATATCCTGAATTCTAATATATATTATTTAATTTTCGGATTATTTAAATACATAATTATAATTTTTAAAACTGAATTTTTGGATAAAAATAATTATTTTATACATAAGAATCTGAAGAGGGTTTTCAACATGAACTCAACATTTTGTATCTGTACCAATAAATCAAATGCAGTTGCATAACTTGATAATTTTATGAAATGGGAAAATATGAATTTAACCTGCATGATTACCAGAACTAAGTTACCACACACATCCCCAACCGATCCCGATCCCAACCCCAACCCCCGACTGTCCACCTTTGAAGTACAAAAGTATTCAACAAAAAAGGAGGAAAATCGATCATGTCATAGTCCAATACAGCATACTAAACAATAGATTGTCGGTGCATGAAGTTTGAATTGGAAAAGCGCAAAGACACATTTTACTGATTGAAGCAGATACTCGGTCATTACTACAAAAAAAAAAGAGAGATTCATGCTTCCAGCATAGGCAGACAACATATATCCCAGTAAATAAGGAACTAGGAGACTAACTGGGACCTTCCTACATGACAAAGAGATTACGAAAGAAGGAAAAAATCGAGTAACATTTTATCAGCACCTTGGTTAGTCTTTCTCTGTGCGCTGTTGCCTCTGCTTCTCTGAGTTTCTTGGTCTTCAGAACTTGGTATTTGGCTGTCCATATCTTCATTCAGTTAATATTGATTTCTTATGATGAATGGAAGGCTATAATATTAAATGAAGATAATAAGGATCATCATGTATATCTAGTCATGAAGCCATCAACCATTTAGTACAGAACAAATGAAATGAATAATTAGATTATTGTTGATAAATATTACCTCCTATCTTAGTGGACATAATATGATAGTAATCCTCAGGTGTGAGATCATAAAAATCATCAGCTTCCTCTGCAACTTACAAAAACCATAAAAACAATAACTAAGAATAAAATGGAATCAACAATTAAAGATATTAAGGAACATTAGCAATTCTTTAGTATTTAGGGCAAACAAGCACAGCAAAACGAGGACATGACAAGTCTACTTGCATGTCCAGTTTATGCCTGAAGTGTTACACTATCTCACTCAAAGGAGAGTAACTATCCTCAATTTGGTCATGTGGCAGGTTGGAATTTACTAATGACACATGTATTCCAACTACAGAGTCAAAAGAATTGACGGCTGCCACAAGGCTCCAACCTTGAGCCTACCATTCTTCACTAAAGAAAGCTTACAACAATTTTGTAGAAACCAATATTTCAAGAATTGCTAAGCTGTTTGAATGAGACTAGGCTGATTACATAAGGAAATACAAGGACTGAATATTGTTAGTGAATAGAAGCATACCATTGCTAGAAGAAGATGCATCGGACGATAGAGATAATGTTGACTTTCTGTATACACGAATTATTCGTCCAAGCTCTTCAGTAACAGATGCATGATTGCCCTGAAAATACGTGGAGGTTCAGCACTAACTTGTTATGCTAACACAAGGATACCCCGTTAATTTACAATTAAAACAGCACCGTATGAGTACTGATGCAAATATTGATCCATATAACTTTATTAATATCAACATTCATGAAGCATAAGAAATCACCAAAATCAGAAACAAATAGTTAGACATTAACTTTGAGGTCGCCTCAGCTCCATATCATTGAGTTTTAATAAAGACAAAATATATCCCCAAGTTTAAAGTATAGTTCTGTATTAGATCCAAATTAAACAAATCATCACATATAAAACTAAATTTTCCAGTTCAGGAGTTCGCTTTATTTGCATAATGGATTTGCCAATAAGAAGTATGATTTCATTATCTATCCTCATTTTTATTTGGCACAAGCATCTATCATTGCCTGGTCCAAGAGCACTTGGTTAGTCCACTATAATTGCCTACTCTTCTAAAGGATAGGGATAAATTAAGCCTTACCACCAAGATAATTCACACTGAAGCAAGAAATGATATCCCCCATCAACGTAACTCATAAATTCCTACTCGGAACTAAATTTATGTCCTTGAAACGAAAACATAAAATGCTTTACAACCAACAAGAATGGTAAGCAAAGCTCGCATTAGTCAATATAGAACTACAAAAACAAGGATGCAACACATGGACAAAGTTGTGCTTGGTACAGGAACTCATAGGAGAGAAGGAAAGGTAATCAAGAAATAGGATTCACTCTTAAACACATTACTCGAATCTAAGTCCAGCCCATGGTAGCACATAAGCAGGCATAAATAATAAATCAACGCAAACAATCCTGAGAAGATAAAATTCTCTATTCTTCTAAGTATTAATGGAAAGCTTCCCAATTAATGAGACAGAAAAATCTGTGGTTGCTAGGTTACAGAAAATTGTACAAAGTACGTATAAAACAAAGATTACAACAATTATAAATGGAATGAAGTTGTTGGAAATGTAAAGCTTTAAAACTTTTGCAACAAAGTTGCTACAACGAGAGTCAGAAAATTGCTAGGGGTGATGAATTGCTCAAAGCAAGATTCGACCATTTTTCGCCGATCTACTCCAAGGAACTAGCAAGTTCACCGTGTTGAACTTCTAGAACGCTCACTTGTCACCCTCGGAAGACTGGACAATGCTTGGACTCTCAGACAAAATCTTGGACTACTTCGTGGCTTCAACGCGACTGCTAACTCTCCTCTCGTACATATAAACTTAAGTCTCTCCCCAAAGGCAAAATACTAGAGAATATATAAGGGAGTCAAGACCCCTAGCAGCTATAACCATCCATAATGGACAGTTAATCTGGAAAATAACCTCTCATAATATGTGTGGTTACAGCACTAACTCCCACGAAGTGGGAAATTATGACGTTGAAACGCTTCGCTGAAACACACTAAAGCAGTCACGCTAGAACACATTGAAGCAGTCACGCGGAAGCACACTAAAGCAGTCTCGTAGGAGCAGTCTCTCCGCTGGAACCAAGGTCCAACGGGATCAACCTCCCAGCTGAAACCTAGGTCCAGCTTGAGCAGACTCCACGTTGGAACAAACGTCTAGTGGGAGCAGCCTCCATGCTGGAACCAAGGTCCAGCTGGAGCACTTGCCCAATTGGATCCCGCTGCCCCCCCCCCCCCCCCGGGACACACGCTAAATGAGCACAATGACGCGCAAAAGCATCATCTTGTGTACGTGCGAAGTACAAAGTACGTCATCAAAGCACACCACTTTATATCCTTCGCCCACATCCGTGTCCGAGTCAGAGTCGCTAGGCCCCTCCGGAACCTAGCTCCTAAGAGAAATTCCAAGAAATGTGTGACAAAAATAAATATTTCATGGAGGATTTGAACATTGCCCTCTAGTAAAATATTCCACAATACCAACCACATGGGCTACCACTTCTCATGTGTGCAAATTAATAAAAAAATCTCATATTAAAATACACACTTAGAATTTGTCATATAAATGTGGGACCACTTTCTAGAGAGTAATTTCAAAAAATCTCTCCCAGATATTTCAATATATAGGCTAAGTGTTTCCCACAATGGATGATGTACATCATGCATTAGGATAGATAACGCGTACGACTTAAATCTTCTTGTATGGGCCAGACAACAATACGATACAAAACGGACTACGTCGTGAATTCAGCACCATAATTGCTATCCTCCCCACTCATACAATGATATCGACTGTGCCTCTGGTATATTAAAAATTCTGTGATGACCTGGTATCTGTATATGTATCTAGGATGTTTACACGTTTACCCTCGAGAGACGGCCTATATCTTTGTCTATACACATAGGTGAGTTCTTGGAGAGTGTTAAATTTTCCAACGTTAGGCCTTTCACCTCCTTGCAGTGCTACCTCACTATAATATGGCCCAAAGCCAAGGTCAAATCTCTTGGTGGTGGCATTCCACAGTAGCATGAGATCCTAGCCTCTTTGTAGCATTGTATTACCACTCTGTCTTTCAGAATGAGGCTACGTGCCTCTATGCGGTGCTACGCAACTATGACATGGCCCGAAACCGATATCTCACCTCATAAGGTGTCATGCCACTGTAGAATGGGATATTAGCCCCTTTATAGTGTTGAGCTACCTGTGCTACCTATAGAGCACGCCGAGCTTTCTAAATGCTCAAGAACTATTTAAAACAAAGTTATCCTCCCACGAGACTTGCTATTTATATAAAGCAAACAGTAGACCATATAAGTTCCGAGATGCAATCCCAATAATATCCTCAAGGACTAACCTCTCTACCTCAAGTCAATGATCCTTCCTTGAACCAAAAGCAAGATGCCTAGCAGATTTCTCTTTGAACTAATAGCATAATAGTTTATGGTAGAATTACAAAGACATAATATTAGAATTCCTTCAAGCCCATTTTCTTTGTCGTGTCCTCAATCAAGTGGCACTTTAGGCCTTTGGTGAACAGATCCGTCAATTCTCATGCTTTTGAACATCAACACTGCAATGATGTTATCTTTGATGCGCTCATTCAATATTGTATGACGAAGTCTTAGACTTTTCTTCTTACCATTGAAGAGATCATTGGATGCCACTGTTGCAGACGTCCGTGTCGTAATATATCGGTGTAGCCGAAATTTACGCCCCCAGCAAAAGAAGATCATATATGAGTTCTCGAAGCCACTCTGTTTCATCTGTTGCAGCAACTAGAGCATAGAACTCAAACTCCATAGATGAGTAAGAGAGCAAAGTCTGCTTCTTCGACTTCCATGATATAGTAGCTTTACCCATGAGGAAGATATATCTTCTTGTAGACCTTTCGCTCTACTCTTTTGAGCACAAACTAGAATCATTGAAACCTTCCAACACAGCTGGATAATCGTTGTATTGCAGTACAAACTTTTGAGTCTTTTGGAGATATCTATTAACTATTTTTCCAGTTTTTCACTGTTCTATACCTGGATTGCTCGCGAACTGACTCAGCATCCTCATGGCCAAAACAATGATAGGTCTAACGGCACTTATAGCATATATTAAGCTTCCAATGACGCTTGAGTACTCTAGCTGCCTGACACTTTTCCATGAATTTGACTTCAACAACTTGTCATGTCTATAAGGAGTTTCAATCCCAGAAAGATTCCGATATCCATGGTGTGAGCATCTTTTCTATGTAGTGAGCTTATGAAAGAGCAAGTCCAGCTTACGTCTGGATGATCTTTATCCCACAATGTCCTTCATAATGAACTTGGTTGAGAGCTGTCTCTGTGATGCTATCTAGATTCGTATCCAGGATTAGCATATCGTCTACATAGAGACGCTATAACCCCTCTCCTATCAGCGAACTTGGTGTATTCACACTTACTTTGATTTGATAATTTTATCAAATTTTTCGTACCATATCTTGGAAGCCAGCTTTAGATCGTACATAAATTTCACAATCTTGCATCATTTGTCTTCAAGTCCCTTGACGACAAATTCTTCTGATTGCTCCATGTAAATCTCTTCGGTCAGATCTTCATTCAGGAATGCTATTTTGACATCTAGCTGATGAATCACCAGCTTGTGGATTGCATCCAAAGCATTAAGCATCATGATAGTTGTCATCCGCACAACTGTAGCATAGGTATCAAAATAGTCGGTCTTCTACTTCTAAGAAAACCCTTTAGCCACCCGTAATCCTTAGACTTAACAACACATCCATTGGCTTATTGAAGATTCATTTAAATCCGATGGATTTTACTCCTTCAGATAGGCTGACCAATACCTAAATGTTATTGGATGTTATGGAATCAATCTCATCATTGATTGCCTCCGTCCAGAAAATAACCTTATAATAGGTAAGCGGATCTGTTTCTACATGATAGTTGACGAAGTCTTTTCCGAAGTTCTTCAGCCTCCTTACGCGCTTCGATAGTGGCTCAATGAGTATTGGTTCAGATATTGCATCTTCAATTGTAACTTCTTCTTGGACTACAACTTCTTTGAAAGTGCTAGCTTCCTTGGTGTTAGAGTGTTCTCCGGTAAATTTGCAAGGACAATGTTCATGGGCCTAGCAAATTTATTCTCGAAGAATTCAGTGTTACGAGATTCAATGATATATTTTGATTCGAGATCAAGGAACCTACGAGTATCGCTCTTCTCGGTATAACCCAAAAATATAGTCTTTGTAGTCCCCGTTCCCAATTTTTGAATCTTGATGTCAAGAAGCTTCACATAAGTCAGATACCCCCACAACCGATACCCCCACAACCGAATGACATTCAAGTTGAATCTGATTTTGAGCCAGAGTTCATAAAGAATGACATCTTATTGTGAAAACGATACTCTATCGAGAATAAAAGTGGCCATCAACGCAACTTTTCTCCAGAAGCAGTTTGGAAGACCTGTTATTAACAACATATAGTTCATCATCTTTGTCAAAGTACGGTTCTTTATTTTTGCTACTCTATTAGATTAGGAAAATACGAAGCAATCGTTTCATTGAAAATTTATACGCTTTGCAGAACGATACGAATTCAAAAGAACGATAATATCCGCCTCGATCAGTTCTGAGTCTTTTGAATTGTTATATTTAACGTTCAGTTTCTTTAAGTCTTTGAACTTCTTGAACTCTTCATCATTCGATTTTAAAAGATAAACGAAAGCATATTTCAGGAAATCGTCGATGAAGATAATAAAATACATTATACTGGCATTTGTGGAGAAGTACTTGAAGTCACAGATATCTAAGTGCACCAACTCCAGAAGATCTGTACTTCAATTCACCTGTATGAACGACTTTCTTATAATTTTAGTCTGCACAGAGACTTCACATTTCTCCACTTCCTTATCCCCTCATTTGAAGATAAGACCTAAACTAGACATCTTGTTAATTCTTTTACAATGAACATATCCTAGTCTATTATGTCATAACTCAAGAGAATAATAAAAAATAGACACTTCATTAATACATTCAGAAGGAGTTACAACTTGAAGTTTGAACATTTCTTCGGTATAAAAGGTTTTTTTTCCGAAGTATGCTCCTTTATATGAGATCACCTTCTGGACAGCTTTAATGTCCATTAAAAAGGCTATGTTGCACAACATGCTTCCAGAAATCAGATTCTTGGCAATCAGTAGAAAATGCTTCACAGTCTCCAGAGTAAGTGACTTCTTCGAAGTCAGTTTCAGCACCACAGTTCTGATTACCAGAACTTCAACTTGAAATTTGTTCGCTATTGAAATATTCATATATAGGTTCATAAGTGATGAACAATTTCTTCTTTGAACACACGTAGTAAGATGCACTTGTGTCTGCCCACCGATCAGTGTCCATCTAGATGAGTCAATCTGCGTAATCATAGCAACCAAGTTAAGACATCCTTACTCTTTTGGCTTTAGTTTTGGTTTAGACATGCGATCCTTCTTGAAGTGACCATTCTTATCACAGTTGAAGCAAGTCTCATCATTGCTAAACTTGGGCTTAAAAGAAGCTAACTTCACCTCCAGATAGTTGGTTCTTTTTGTTGTTGCTATAGGAAGCCTTTTGCGTTCCCTTGTAGTCCTTTGTAGTCCTTAGACTGGACCATGTTTGCCTTAGCAAACTGCTTGGACAGTGAATCTACCATGATTTTGCTTCTAGCTTCATTTTCAATACAGATAAAGCGTAGAAGATCCGCGAGCATAATCTTCACCTTCTTACGGTACATATCGTTGAAAATTGATCCTAGCTGGTAGGGAGCTTAAAGATGATAGCTCCTACCATTAATTTATATGCTTGAGACATAGCTTCCTCAAGCTTTTGTTGCAACTCAGTAGTTCTTTTACTTGTGGCAGCATCGTTTTCTTGTCTTCAAACTCCATTTTCAGGAACTTGTTGACAAGATGGATCTTGGACATCTTCTCGTCGTCCTTGTACTGTATTTTAAGAGACATCCAGACGTCTCTTGCATACTCTTTGTTGTAAGATCCTTCCATGGAATCATCCATGGAGTTTAGAATCAACAACTTACAAAGGTTGTTGTCTCTCCTTCATTTTTGTTGCGTGGTGATCACGTTGGCAAGAACTTGCATATCAGTTTCTGGAAGAACTGGTTCTGACTCTGTCAACACATAATATACATTGATTAGTTGAAGATTAAGGCTAATCAGTCTCATATGAGTGTTGTAATGCTCTCCATCGAACTTCCTACGTTTGTGAAAAATCATGTCCATTAGACTTGCACAATTTTCCATGTTGCTCGGTGTTAAATCTTACTTTGAGATTGTTGTTGCTAGGTTACAGAAAATCGTACAAAATATATATAAAATGAAAATTACAACACTTCTAAATGGTAAGATTACTAGTTGTTGGAAATGTAAAGCCTTAAAACTTTTGCAACAAAGTTGCTACAACGAGAATCAAAAGAAAAAAAACTTGTTGTGTTGAGAATATAAAGATCACAATTGCTCAAAGCAAGATTCGATCATTTTTCGTTGATCTACTCCCAGGAACCAACAAATTCACAGTATTGAACTTCTTGAAAGCTCACTTGTCATCCTCGGAAGACTGGACGGGACTTGGAAAGACGCGCTTGGACTCTCAGACAAAACCTTGGATATCACTTTGTGGTTTCAACGTTGCTGCTAACTCTTCTCTCGAAGCATATATCCTTAAGTCTCTCTTCAAAGGCAAAAGATTAGAGAATATATAGGGTGTTAAGCCCCCCAACAACCATAACCATCCATAATAGACAGTTAATTCGGAAAATAACTCTCCATAATGTGTGTGGTTATAGCAGTAACTCCCATGAAGTGGACAATTACGAAACTGAAACATCATGCTGAAATACACTGAAGCAGTCATGTTGGAACATACTGAAGTAATCACACAGAAGCACCATTCCCACGGGAGTAGGTTCCCTGTTGGAACCAAGGTCCAGTGGAAACAGCCTTAACGTTGGAACCTAGGTCCAATATAAGCAGCCTCCACGCTAGAACCAAGGTCCAGCGGGAGCACTGGCCCCACTGGATCCCGTTGTACTACGTTGGACGCATGTTGAACGAGCGCAGAACTGGCATTGGAACGAACGATAAACAACGCAATAACGTGCAAAAGCGACATCTTGTGCCCACGATGGACATACGCTAAACGAGCGCAGAACTGACGCTACAACGAGCGTTGAACGGTGCAATGACACGCTCAATGCTTACGTGCGAAGTTCAAAGTGTGCCATCAAAACGCCACATTGTACCCTTCACCCACGTTTGTGTCCGAGTCGCGGGGCCTAGCTCCTAAGAGAAATTCCAATAAACGAGTGACAAAAACAAATGTTTCTTGGAGGATTTGAACATTGCCCTCTAGTAAAATATTCCACCATACCAACCACATGGACTACTACTCCCCTTGTGTGCAAGTCAATAAAAAAAATTATATTAAAATACACACTTGAGATTTGCCACATTGATGTAAGACCACTTTCTAGAGAGTAATTTCAAAACAAAACAAAAACAACTCTCCGAGTTCTTTAATTTCATTACCTAATGACCTGCAGCATTTGCCTGTCAGCAAATATTAGACTAATTTGCAACCAAATACCACGAACTATCACACTTTTGAAACTAAATACCATTTAACCTTTTTTTTTTTTTTTTTTTATTAGCAACTAGCTACCACGATGTTTTTGCAACTCAATATCCTGAAGTATCGCCTATTTTGCAAACGGATAGGATAGGTCAAAAACATTTTTTGCCCCGAAAGGCGAGGTATGGGGGATATGGGGCGTTGGCTGTCTGCAGACTTTTTGGTAATCGTGTCTTTAAAAAATGGCTAAAGGGGTTTTCCCTATCTGTGGTTGTTTGGATTTTACTAGATAAATTGTGGGGTTTTTTCCTATTTGCTTTATAGTACAATCAATTCACCACCAATCCTCTCTCCTTTCCTTCTCCATCGAAACAATATTTTGATCAAGAGCCAACACAATTCATCTTCTAGACAATTTTGCTTTTTTAAATCTATCAAGAAATCACAAGAACCATATCTACTCCCCAAACCCTCGTAGAATTCTAATTCCAAATCAATCGAACACAGAAGAACCGTCATCAAATTGAACACTCATAGAAAAGAAATCCATGGAAAAGAGAGGAGAAACGAGCACCTTGGCTTTCTCTGCGTCCATGGACTCCATCACTTTGATCTTCTTGAAAGCCATAATGTTGTCTTGTTACGGAGGAGAAGGAACCTAACAATTATTGATATATCAACAGCTCTTTCTATTAGACCATTGTATATATAAAATTGTTAGGAAGTCTAATCTTATCAATATTAGGGGAAAATGAAGGGCCTTTGGAAACTAGGGAAAGCAAACGGTAGAGTACGAACCAGGTCTTCTTAAGCGGAAAATTAATATAATGAAATTTTTTTTTCCTTTATAGAATTCAAAATCTAATGGTGTTATGTCTTTTCAAATATATACCCATTCTATGTTCAATTTTATTTGTTTTTTGAGAAAGGAAACTTTATAAAGAAAATGGATAAATTCAAGCAACCATTTCGTAAATCTAAACTATCTTCTCGTAGCCCAATTAAATCGGGGGATCGAATTTATTATAGAAACACGATGAATGGTTATTTTCGATTTTATCTTACGAAAATGATATGTGGCCAGCTTAGCGCCCGCCCACTACCCGCAGGTGCTGACATGGCATTCATGGGCGGAGAGAGGAAATAAAACATTCCTCTTTTAGCTGCTGGCATTTGGTATTACATGAAGAAAGAGATCTCAACCGTTGTTTGTATCCAACGGCTTAAATTGGAGAGATATGTCACCATCAAACCACAATTCCTCCACATCCCTCCGCCTCCTTTCTTCGGAAAGAACTGTGAGGTGAGGGTTTGAAGAGGGAGACGGGGCCGGACGAATTCCTAGAGAGAGGCATCGCGTTTCCACCCGAGCTAAGCGGATCTCACGAGATCTGAGAAAGAAATATCGTAAGTCCTCAACCGAATAACAAAGGATCAAACCATTTAAGTTTTTACAATTCTTTAGATTATGTCCTGCCTTTTCTTCTTGCCATCTTCCTGAGCACACATGCATGCTTCGGCCTCTTCGCCTGAGAATTTTTTTCCCCCAATTCTTCAGAGTTTTTTTAGAGTACATGCAACACCAAAATTTAGGGTCTCTTCATCGGAGATTTTTTTTACTACCAAAGAAACAAATCATGCATTTTCTTCGGCTTCTTCGAATATTTTTTTACTACTTATTTTTTAATACTGTATTGAACCAAAGCTTTTCCTAAATGTACATTGTCTTATGTTTGTTTTGTAGATGGTGGCGGATGTTGTAAATAACGAGGATAATGATCTATATATTGAACTAATAGTAAACTGAACTGACGTTATGTACTACGAACTAATGTATTATGCCATAATGTTTGGATCGAATAAGCTCTCATGGAATGAATACTTAACGACTTGTGAATCATCTGATACAATTTTATTCAGTTACATTTATGACTTGTATATAAGCTCTCGTGGTATGAATACTTAACAACTATATGATATAATTTATTCAAATTAATTCAGTTACATTTGCAATAGTTCATATATCACAAAAAATAATATTATCCTTCAACTAAATCAAGATCCATCATGTTGCGAATTTGGTGCGTCATTCGTTCGAAGACTTTCTATTTGCGATAGTTCATATATATAAAGTTCAATATTATTCTTCATCCCAAGAATCAAACAATCCACCATGTTGCTAATTTGGTGCTTCGAATCCTCTCTGCTTGCATCTTTACTCCCATGTACCTAATATTGACGAACATGTGGCCATTAGAGCTACTTGAAAGTTCAATTCTCAAACTGCATCATAGTAATAGAAAAAATTAGAGCCACATTGCTGGTAAATTACACGAGATTATGAATAATGACTAGAACAACTTCAGCACACGTCATGCCACAATACAAGAATTTTGATCGAAGGACATTGAAAATTTTGCTGCATGGCATGGCCAAAGAAAAAGAAATTGTGAATAGATATTTTAAGTGCATTCTTAGTAAAAAAAAAAATATTCGAAGAAGCCGAAGAAAATACATGATTTGTTCCTTTGGTAGTAAAAAAATCTCAGATGAAGAGACCCTAAATTTTGGTGTCGCATGTACTCTGAAGAATTGGGGGGGATGGGGAGATGAATCTCATATGTAGAAGCCAAAGCCTGCATGTGTGCTCAGGAAGATGGCAAGAAGAAAGGGATGCACATAATCTAAAAAATTGTAAAAACTTAAATGGTTTGATACTTTGTTCTTTGGTTGGGGACTTATCTCGACGAAATTCGCTTAGCCCGGCCGGAAACACAACGCCTCTCTCCAGGATTTCGCCCGACCCCCCTCTCCCTCTTCAAACCCTCACCTCATAGTTCTTTCCGGAGAAAGGAGGCAGAGGGATGCAGAGAAATTGTGGTTTGAGAGACATTTCTCTTCAATCTAAGTCGTTGGATGCAAACAATGGTTGAGATTTCTTTCTTCATGTAAAACCAAATTCCAGCAGCTAAAAGAGGAATGTTCTTTCCTCTCTCCGCCACATGGATGCCATGTCAGCACCTGCGGGTAGTAGGCAGACACTAAGCTTGCCATATAGCATTTTTTTGTTTATCTAATGTGTTGAGAGTATATTTTAGCGTCACAAATTTACTAAATTTTTAATACCCAAAATGTTCATTGAGAATTATTAGGGACATTACAACTTTAAGTATAAAAAATTGCCTTCTTTCTTTTCCTTTACAAATCTATAAACCTTTATTCTTTTTTCTTTCTTTTTTTTGCATAGTTTCCTAGTAGGTAGTCTCATTTGAGACTATTCTGAAGTTTCAAACTTCAGTAATCGAAACAATCTCGTTTGGGACGATAAAGGACGGCCAAAATTTTAGTTGTTCTAAATATATACAGGACTGCCAAAATTTTAGCAAACCTGACAAAGAGAAATTTATGCCAAAATTTTGGCAGTCCTAATACATGATTTTGAGTTCTCAATCTAATTTGAGTCTAACAGGGACTACATTTACCATATAAAAGGATGTCTTATATATCCAGTTCAAAACACTCTCAATTTTACCATTATAATTGTATTCTTCCTTTCTTTACTTATTTCCACTCAATTTATATATAGAAGCTAATTTTTTTTGTTATTTTTTTCTTACATATCCCACCCCCAAGTGCAATTGATGGCATGTAGCTCTCAATCTTCGTTCTCACGACATTCAAATAGAAATCATCAAAGAACAATTTATTGTCATTGTGGATTAAATTCTTGTGATTTTCTGCTATGGAATGATGATAAACTTTCAGAGCACTATCAGACCCTAATGTAAAATTTAATGAAAGAATTGAGGGAGTACTGAGGCCAAGGATTAAATATTCATGTTGATAATTTCTTCCAAGTAAGCAAAAGCAAACAAGTAAACTTTGCTAACAATCCAAAATATAAACACATTAAAATCCAAAATATATCAGAGCTACACATGAAGCCGTCGAGTAGCAAGTATCAGGCCCACTGGGGAGTAGCAAGTATCAGGACAAAATATAAACACAAGTGGAGTAGCAAGTATCATGCCAACTGGAGTTGTATCAAGGCCAAAATGAGCGTAGCAAGTATCATTCAGTCACTCCATGTGCAGCAGTCACCTGTCATCCAAAGAGAATCAACATGATAATGTTAGTGAGTTTCAACTGCTAGTTCATATAAAATTAAAATTGGCAGTGCCATTGCAAAATCTAGAGAGTTAGAATAATGCATGAACTCTCATCTCTGCAAATGGAATTCTCAACATGAATATTTAGGCATATTGCATTCTACACTCACAATTGTCAAATGATCTAAAAAGGCAATGATGCTTTTCTCCACCAAAGTTGGCATTACATAAAAATTAGTCTGTGATTCATAAAATAACAAAAGAAAACAAATCATAATTCTCTTCCAAACATGACCCACACAAAAGACACAACATACCTTAGTAATATCCTTAAAAGAATAGCCACACAAAAGACAACATACCTTAGTAATATATTCCAAACATGGAACATGCTCAAAAAAATTCTTCATTTTACGAGTCTTACATAAAATATATTTGTATGTGCCTTGTTTCTCATGATGGAAGAGTGTTTAGTGGACAAAAATACACTAAATTCACCTAAACTTACTTAGAAAATAAAATTGTTATCAGTGCGACAGATATAGATATTCAGAGCAAAATAAAATTACACTAATTTCACCTAAACTGAGTGTTCAGGCAGCATCAACCTGTCATGCAAAGACAAGTTAGTTAAGGCCATGTAGCAGTGCGACAGATACATATATTCAGAGCAAAATGCAAAGACAAGTTAGAATTCAACCTGTCATCCAAATGAACCACCTCTTTTTATCCACACTTTGCTTAGGCACAATGGCTCAGAAGAGTTAGTGAGTATCAGGCCATGAAATTGCTAGAGTTACATATGTATCACATAAGGCAGCAGAGCAAAATGCATGATATAACTCAGCATGAAGAGTCAGACAGAGCAAAATGCATCAGAAGCCTCCCACATAAAACAAAGCTAAGACAGAGCTACATATGCCAAAATGCATCAGATCTACATGTAGCACCAGCATCACATAATGTAGCAGAGCTACATGTGGGCCTTAAACTCACATAACTCTAATTCATCATTGCCAAATATCCAAAATGGATCACCAAAATACCAAAATATATCCCATGCACCATGCATCACCATGTATCAGAGACAAAATGCATCCAAAATGGGTCTACCACATGTCAAGTACATGAGTAAAGGCCATGTAAGTGTATTTCAGAAATCAAAGTAACATGAGTGTCAAGTAAAAATAAAATGAACCGCCTCTTTCATCATTACCAAATATCCAAAATGGGACATCCAAAATAGGCAAACAGTCCCTCTACTTGTCTACAACCTGTCAAAAGATGACTAAAGGCCATGTATCAAAGATAAAGACTTGTAATGTGATGAAATAAAAAGAGTAACAACATATTTACCCATCAAGACCACCACTATGGTTGGCATTTCCTTTTTTGCATGAGGAGTTGGATTGCCTTGACACACATGCATGGTTGACCTAGAGAGCTTAGGCCTACCGGGTTTTCCTTTTGGCAGTTCCACCTTATCCTTAAAAGAATTTTTGCATGATCTTGTATTATGTCTAGACTGCTTGCACTTGCTACATGTAACAATGGTTCTAGTCTTGCCTTTTACAGCTTGCTTCTTAGACTTGCTTTCATCATCTTGCTTCTTTCTATTTTTTTGCCTTCTCCCAGTTTGGATACGAACCACAGGAGGTATCATAGGTACAACCCCACTAAGTTGTCCTAGATTCCTCATTGAAAGAGGATTGATTGCATTTGCATAAGCCTTCAAGTAGGTAGACTTGTGGTAGTATTTATCTACATAGTTTTCAATTGAATGTCTCTTCTTCTTAATGCATGCAACAACATGCTCATAAGGAATACCTGTGAGTTCCTATACTCTACAAGTGAAAATCTTTGCATTCAAGTCTACTGAATCATTAGTTCTCCCCTGACTCACTTCAAATTTATTGAATCCAGAAGTAATAACAACACAAGTTTTCAGACCCTCTTTCAGCTCTTCCAGCTTTTGCATAACTTTAGGAACAATGAGTCCATCATGAGCTCCCATTCTTTCTCTCTTCTCATGGAACCTAGCCATGAGCATCCTTCTTATACTTTCTAGCAGACAAATAATATGTTTGTCTCTTGCCTTCAAGATGTGTTTATTCCATGATTCACACATATTGTTGCTTGAGAGGTCACACTTAGAATGGGTTGAGAACCCATACTTTGACCACTTTCCAGGTGGTAGTTTATGTAACCATGCATAAGCTTCCTTGCTTACTTTCATTATCTTATGCATCCCTTTCTCAAAATCAGCCAAGGTGTATGCATCTGAAGCCTCCCACACAAGATATTTAAGCTTTGACCCTGGATGTTTCTTCTTAAAATTGTCATATATGTGCCTGGCACATAATCTATGCTCATTAGGAAGAAGATTCTGAAACACATCCATCAAGCCTTTTTGTTTATCAGAAATCCATGCTATTTCATTTCCATCCATACCAAGTGCCTCTAATAAATGAACCATAAACCAGTTCCATGTTTCTTTACTCTCTATCTCCATAATAGCCCAGGCAATAGGAAAAAATTGTTGTTAGTATCTCTACCTACTGCACTAAGAAGCTGCTTTTGTACTTAGTCTTCAAGAAACACCCATCAAGACAAATGAATGGTCTGCAACATTCTTTAAACTCCTTTATCACAGCATGCAAAGTGTAGAACACCCTCACAAATCTGGTGGACTTTCCATCAGCCTCTAATTCACCCTTGACCCCAACAACACTCACAGGATTAGTACTTATAACCAACATGGCGTACTCTCTGATATAAGCATATTGTTCTTGGGCATGCCCATCAATCAACTCCAATGCCTTCCTCTTTGCCCTGCTAATTTTATGTCTTGAAACATCAACCTTCAAATCTTCTACAATGTGGCTTCTAAACCCAGTATGCTTCCAGGCTGGGTCATTTCTGAATTTGTGCACATATCTATTTGCAAGAAATATTGCACTTGCTTGTCTATTGTTGTCTACCTCAACACAACCTTTCGAATGGTTAGACTGAAATTTCTTCACTATAAAATACCCATCACATCCAACAACACTCTCATGAATCCTCCACTCACAGGCTTCATTTGTACATCTTGTTGTGACCCTCTTGGTTTCATTGTGTATCCACTTAATATTGTATTTGTTCTTCATGGCACGAAGCCTCAATGCACTCCTAAATAGTGCATGTGTAGCAAATCTTTTGCTTACATAAAAAGTCATATTTTTATCCCTCAACAAACTTTTAAGAGGAGCCAACATCTTCATCATCAAAACTATCTTCTGAGGAGTGTACACTACCCAACTCATCACTAGGAGCATACTCAGAGTCTTGGTCAATATCTTCATCAGGCATGAAACTGCTATAGTCAATATTATCAAGTGCTTCATCATCATCATCTACTTGTGCTTCATCAACATCCTGTACTTGTGCTTCATCCTCCACATGTTGAGGAGGCCCAGATCCTAATTTGACATCATCATGCACTACCCCACTCAAGTCAATATTTGACTAAAATTTATCCCCCAACTGCACATCAATCTCATCAACATCTTCAAGATGAGCACAGAGCAATTTTGTCCTTGTAGACTCAGTAATATCAGCATATTCACCCCAAGCAATGAGTGACTCAACAAGATTTCCCAATACATAAAACTTTATAAGACAAGGGCTTGCAAACTTATCAAAGAAACTCAAGATATCATTGTCATCCAGTATCTGTCTCCTACTTCCATCTGCAGGGTCATAATAGTAAATTTTACAAGGAGCCTGTACCCCAGCACTTGCACATAGTCCATCAAGATCAAACCAGCACATCTCATCTCTGTCCACAGTCCCTTTAAGTTCTAATACAAAGTCCCCAACATATTTGTCAAAAGCATCAAATTGACCCCCAACAAACATGTGAACATCATAGTTTGTATCCATTTCCCTCTGCACTAACACATAACTATCATGCACTAAAAACAACAATAATAAAACGTAACAATTTAACAAGTAATATTAACATATCATAAATGGAAGAAAAGAATAAACCTGCTACCTGCTGATGGTTTCTTAACAAGTCAAGAGTTCCACCTCCAACACCAGCACCAAGACTGGGAGCTCCCTGTTAACAAGCATTGGTTTTAACATATAAAATAACTGATACATGCTAAACAGTCAAGACAATACACAATTACTACTACAAAATTCCATGCACTCTTAACAAAATTCGAACATCAAGAAACTAAATTCAAAACCCTAAATGAAGTGAACGGAAGAAAAATTCGAACATCAAGAAACCCTAAATTCGAAACCAAAAAAATAAGAACTACTAGTAACACCAAGAAACTCTAAATTCGAACAAGAAGCTCTAAAATTTCAGTAATTAAATAATTATATCGATCTGATCTATATAAAGATGGAAGAAAAAAAACTAGGGCTTAGAAAGTACATATTGGAGAACTCCACCGATGATCTCTCTCGATGGTCGAACAAGATTTTCGCTGCAAGTCATTGCATTGCGCCTAGTAATCTGGAATACTTGAATGGATATGAGTATTAGACACTTATACATATTTGAACACTTGAACAAATCTTCTGCAACACTTCTGAATAATCTGTGTAACTCGTGCACATGAATCAGAACCTGTGTGTGACACTCATTTTTGCTTATGCAATTTTTCATGGATTTTATTATATATATACTCGTGCTTGGTTTAACTTGGTTTACCTTGGACAGGGAAGGACAATGGTAAGTTGGTAAGTCTCGTTGCGTCACTCTATATCGCACGGCGTACTACCACACGAGTTAGGCTTTACATCATTACCATAAAATTGATCCTAAGGCAAGACTAAAAAGATAACTTAATAGATGATACACGGAACCTATATAACATGTTTGGATTTGTCGAGCGGACGAAAATCCTCCCTACCAGTTCATTCATGTACTGATAATAATCCACCAGATTGCTTGCAGGGTGGGGGAGAACCTCGTTAGGTGCAAAAATTTCTTCGTACGAGCTAAGGCGTAAAATTCGCTCTGGAGCCTTGGAGCGTCGCGTCCGGAGGTGAAGCACATATACATGACATAATGTTCGAACATCGCCTATGTATCATTCCACAATTATAGCCACTTGGCACGCTTTTATTGTTTCGAGAAAGAGAGAGGGGCTTGAGCGACTTGTAATCTCGGCCTAACGCCGCTTGTAATACTGATTCAATAATCAATAAAGTGCTTGTTTTACTTACATACTTGTGTTATTCAATATTTTTGCTATGACGACTCTGTGAACTTGTTACCAATCTCCTGTTCGTTTCTTATTCCGTTGCATTCGGACTATCTGTGCGACTCTGTGGCTTAGCTATTCTCCGACTGTTCGGATTCATGGTCTTGTATGGGCGCAACTTGTACTCGTGCGACATCACGTCCTGAGGGCACGATCGTCCCGCGGGAGCGTTGGCGCGGTGATTCGCACCTAGCAGGTACGGCCGATCCTGTGGGAGATCGGGGCGTGACATCGAGCCCGTAGAGAAAGTCAAATAGATCTCGACTATTCCTCATAATTTTTTCCATGAAACATCACTTTCGTAATTGTACGGATTGTCATTAGAACCAAAGTAATACGGGAAGGTGGGATCGATCCTTATTGTCGTCGCCACCGACGTAGAAAGCTTGTCGCCGCTGCCGCTCGTCATACCGTCGGTCAAAGTAAGACTCGTCGCCGCCGCTGCCACCGCTATGGAAAAATAAATGGTGCCCTAGCCGTCATGCTCTGATACCATGTGAAGAAATAGTAGGAGAGAATAATTTTATCTTTCATTCATCATGATATTACATATATATACATCCACATATCAACTTGGGCCTAAGACACGTGGGCCTAAGACACATGGGCCAATCACTATATATACAATTTAATCATACAATTTAATCCCAATACAGATATTTCACATGAAAGAACATAAATAGAGGCTGAATGGGATCCTAGAATCAATCCAACTTCCGTGCTACAGTAGTCACATAAACCCTAAACCTTCCTTACCTCTCTCGGTTATATTTTTTCATCCCACATGTGCTAACGGGACTGAGAGTGACAGACAACAGAAAGTGTCGTTGCTTCTTCATAAGGGATTGTGATTTCAGTCTTCTTCGACGAGTTGATGAGCGCTCGTCGTACGGTGAAGGGGTTTCCATCTAATGGTTAGCGAGGGACAAAGACGTTCATCTTTCATGCAGAGAACGAGAAAATGTTACGAGTTTGGACGATCCAAGTAGAAAAATATATTTGTTTAAGGTTCTTGGTTGCAGTGACGACTTGTCCGGTTCTATTTCATCAAAGGGAGATGCGATTAAACCATTAGTATACAATTAGATTCAATTACCATCATTGCATATATAAATTATGATTTGATTTTAACGCTATAGTTGATAGTAAACAAAAAAAACGGAGGAGATTCTGCTAATGGGAAGGAGGAGTTTATGACCTAGATATTTGTCATTGGTTGCCATAGGTTTAACATTGAGAATGTCTAGAAAAACCTGCCTCATATAAACATCAATGGACTTGGTGAAGAGAATGGATGATTTAGCAAAGACTGATCTGCTGACCAGACCAAGCTTCATAGGAATTGAATATGTTCTTTATAAGAAAATTTATAATGAAAAAAAAATTCATGGAAAAAAAAAGTCCAAACAAACACAAAATAAGAAAAAAAAAATCATAAAATCTTAAATTTTTTGTATGGAAAATTTAATTTGGATGTTTGATTGTCACTATTTTCCAAAAAAAAAATAGTTATCTTTCATGTAAAATAATATTCTCCTATGGGTTCATTTTCAACCATTTAAAAAAAATATTAGTTTTTTGAAAAATAATTTTATGAAGAATATAAGACATCAAACGCTGTATAAAGATTTTTTTTTTTTTTGAATTTTTGCAATCTGAAAATTTACTTCTAGGGGGTGCCATTCATGTTCTCTTTCTTTAGTGAGATTGCTCACTGGTATGTGCAGTCATTCATGGACCCAAAAAATAAATGAAAGACATTTTATAACTAGTAACCTGCACGTGTATTGTACGCACGTAATTTTTTTTTAAATATGAATTATATAAGTAAAAATTGAACTCAAACAACCGAGAAAAATGACTTCCATCTTAACCACGTGAATTAGAGTTATTAGTTATAAGTAAATCATATAAGGTAGTTAAATAATTAATTTTTTTTAAATAATTAAAAGAATATATACAAACGGTTTAGACGGCTCAAAAATGAGTCGTTTCCAAACCATCTTATCTTCTATAATATAATGAGGCTTCAAAACGGCTCAAAAGTGAGCCGTCTAAGTCGTATGAATATATATAATCAATTAATTATTTTTTTTAAATTAATACATAAAAAATTATTAATTTTTTTTAAATATGTTATAAGTAACACTATAAGCAACAAAAGAGAATCTCTCACATCTTAACCATATGAGTTACAAGAAATTTTTATTTATAATTAGATAATATTACGTAGCTAACCGTTTTCAAGAGTCTTTATATTAGAAATATATCCATAATTAATTATAATTAAAATATAATCAAACATATAACAAATTTCAATTAAAATATATAAAAAATATAAAAAAAAAATTAAATTAAATATATTTAAATATTTAAAAAAATATATTAATATTAGAAGAAAATAATTATTTTATATATAATGCACGTAAATTTACTTAGTATTAGTTGAGATAGCATGATTGGTTGACAGTGAAGGACAAAATAGACAGCCAACAGAATCGGATAATTGGCATATGTTTGTTGGAAAAAATCATGGTCCAAACTATTAAAACTCAATAGAAAGAGTGTAATAAACTATTGTGAAACGACCAGCATAAACATCTATCAAGATATGAGAAACATAGCCATGTATACGATTTTTTTTAAATAAAGTAATATATTTATATATAATTGCAAGAAAAAGGAGAGGTTTGGTGAAATTATAGGGAGGGAGAGAACTCGCCAACTTAATTGGCGGGTTGTTGGGGGAATCAAAGTGCCCACCAACTGAGTTGGCGAGATAACTACAGGCCGCCAACTTAGTTGGCGAGGGAGGGTGAGTTGGAGGCTGTGCCCGCCAACTTGCTTGGCGAGTGAGGGTTTGGGGGAGCCGTTGCACTGTGCCCGCCAACTTACTTGGCGAGTGAGGGTCCGTTGAGAATTGCCAGAAGGATTATAGCCGTTGCACAACGGCTATTACATTCAACACTCTCACTCTATATATTTTCTATCTCAACCAAATCATCCAACACTCTCACTCTATTTCCTCTCTTCCCTCTAGCAAAGTCCCCAACACTCTCTATGTGTCTCTGCCTCTAGCGAAGCTTCAGTCACAGTTCTGCCTGCAGCTAAAGTTCATGTGAGTTTCTTGTAGCAAAAGTTCTCAACCGTCATGGATCGTAGCGTAAGAATTGTATGCTCACACGGCGGTAAAGTAAATGGGTTAAATTACGAAGGAGGAGAAAGTATAATTTTTTCAACTTATCCGAATATTAGTTTTGAAAATATACGTAATCATATTATTGAACGTTGTTCTATTCATTATGATTTTATTCTGAAGTCTATTTTTGATTCTAATTGTTTTTTGATAGATAGTGAAAATGCATGAAATTATATTCTTGAGATTAATTCACAATCGCGGTATATAAAAATATATATTATTAAAGTAGCAGCAACATTAGATAATAGAAATAATGAATATTTTTCTGAATATCAGCATGTTAGTTCGGGTGCTAGTTCTTCTCAACAAATTGTTTCATTTATCCAAGAAGGTCATTCATCAGATGAATCTAACTATGATGATGATAGTGACAACGACGATAGAAATAGTGATGATTTAGTTGAAAATGTAGATTATACAGTAGATGATGATGTTGTAAAAGCTATCACTGATGAAGTATTTAAGGGACAATCATTTTCTAGTCGTTCTCACTTTAGAAGCTTTATAAGTAATTTAGCAATTAAATATAATTTTAGTTGTTCAGCTAATATTTTGAATAATGCTCGTGGAATTATATATAGTTGTGATCAACCGAATTGTAATTGGAGAGTATATGTCAAATCTATTGGAAATGGCGATATAGTTAAAGTTAGTACATTAGAAAATCGTCATTCTTGTTTAGGGAGACTTAGTACAGGACGTCATCGACTAGCTACCGCTGCATGGATTAAGACCATGATAATTGAAATTATTAGAGATAATCAGTCATACAGTCCATCACAAATTGTTAAAGATATATATAGGGAGCATCGTATACAAGTTAGTTATTCCAAAGTCTGGAGAGCCCGAGAGACAGCATTAGCTGAAATTAATGGTAGTTATGATGAGGTATACGCTAGTCTTGAGGAGTATTGTTATAGAATTATGGAGACAAATTCAGGTAGTACATATTTTATTAAAACTGCCGAAAATAATAGCTTTCAACGAATATTTATTTGTTTTAAGTCATGTATTGATAGATTTTTAAGGGGCTGTTTACCGGTTATTAGTACCGATGCTACATTTCTTTCGTCTAAATATCAAGGTATCTTATTTATTAGATATTTAAAAAATTACCTCATGATACTGCAGTGTATCAAATTGGCTACGATAAAGTGATACACTCCTGTATTGGTAGTGTTGATAATTCACTACATCTGTGGGCCATCGCATAGCAACTGGAAATACTCCAACATCACTGAGAATGCTAGTAACAGGCCTACCAATATAGAAGTGCTCGTAGGACCATAACTATAAAACAAAAATATGACATTAGTATAAACAAAATTTGCGTATAAAATTACTCTAACTAATTTAGGTCTTTCATTCATACTTGAATCAGTGAAATACATCCACAAATACTCTTGCGATTGGATTGTCACGACCCAATTCCGTAGAATCACTTGAGGCGTCCCCCGAATCGTGACCGCCGTGCGGGCCTGGAGTTGCGCCCGCACAAGGCTTTAATGATTTGCATAGCAAGCACATATTCAGAGTACGTAGATAAATTGAAACACAGATTTGAAACATAGAAAAGTTCTCTTTATTGATAATGAACATCTATTACAAACTCCTGAACGAGTCAGCTAATATGCCGAACGGCTTACAAAAGGGTTGACTCAAAATGAGATAGTAGTCCTGTACATTACATCCTTTTATAAACTCAAAACGATAAAGACCTCCAGGCTGGAGGACGGCTTTGCCACGGAGCTGCATTTGTGTATGAAGAGTTGCAGCTTCTGGCTTCAAAAGGCTTCGAGGCGCGGTGAAGATGCGCCAACAGCTGGACTGGATCGGGAAGACGACTTCGGCTCCTCGCTCGGTTCGCATTGGTGCGGAGAACCTGTTTCAACGAGGGTCAGCATATCGAAACATGCTGGTGAAGGCGAGCTAGCCTGACTATACCAATCAACACGTTGTTTAGTGAAGCATGCATATTTGTGGGTTTCTATCTTGCCTTAGTTCATTTACAAGTAAGCAGCATATAGAATTTACTGAAATTAACGTGCCACCGTTAGGTGGATTTTACCTGACCGTCTGAATTACCTGCACAATACTTACCATGCCTTCCCTGCCACGAAGACACAAGTTAGTATGCAACAGGTTTAAATATACACGTTGAACACACGATGCATTGCAAGCCATATTCACACGATAAACACACGAGGCGTTGCAAGCATATACACACGAGGATCACTGGCTTGATGCCATAATGGACTAGTCAAGGACAAGGATAGCATGCAACGGGAAAAACACGAGGAGCTCAGAAAACACGATGCGTTGCAAGTTATCCCGTCCGCACACGATTGACTATAAACACGAAGTCTGCCCGGATCGGATCGGATCGGTGCCAGTGCCCCAGCGACCGTCCGCAGAACTTATATCCTTGTGCACAAGTTGTCCATGATCGAACACACGATGTTTAGTTAAGTTATCATTTCACGCAGTTGAGGCAACACGAGTAATGCATGTTTCTTTTGCATAGCCTCTAGGAACAGTTATGCGCATACACGATATGATTCATAAATAGCACAATTTATAGAAGAAGTTATATTCTAACTACAATTTATGCATATGATGAACATTCCGAACGAACAAGCATGCAAGTAAGTAACCGTTCACGAGTTTGATTGACAAGCAGTAATAACCAAGTCTATTCTCTTTTATCTTGGTTTCTTTTATTATTACTTGGTATCGTTTGATCGGGGCGAAGGAGTGAAGCTTGGAAGCAGGGCTAGCTAATCGGGTTGGTAGCCACTCACTTAGATTTTGGAAAGAAGAAGGAAAGAGGCGTTTCACGACTCCGCTCGCAAGCCGCCTACTGCTCGTTCACCTGCACACGAACAGCTCGATTAATACTTCTTCCTCTCTTTCCAATCTCGGAATAGAAGTACAAGTCAATGAACGAAAACAATGAAAACCATCGAAACCGTTCAAGGAAGACAAGCAAATCCCAAAACCAACTCAAAGCACGAAAGCAACAACAAGCGACATCGAAAATCGAGACAATAAAAGATAGCAGCGGAGAGGTCCCTCCTGACTCTGCCGCTAAGCCGATCCTTGGGGCGCAGTCCACTGAATATGGGAATCGATTCCGAAGAAACAAATCCATAACGAGGACGAGTTCTTAATTCAATCTATCCCGATCGAACGATACCGTCTTGTGTTTCTTAGCCGCGCTCTCCGCATCGGGAGAACGGGGCGCTACATGGATCTCACAAATTCTGTCAAATTTGCGTATAAAAAGGCTAGAGTAGCAGCTCCCCATGCATGCTAAGTAGTTTTTGTCAAATCGTCCAAGAATGGTAGAAGCTGCACATTTACCATATTTTTCGATGCATCGGGAAATAGAATTGCACCACATAAACAGAGCAGATACGCTCTAGTGCAACGAATGACCTGAAAATATAAAGTGTTATATAGACACTAAATTAAGTCATAAACAAATATTACTAATAAAAATACATACCCGCATTTCATCTACATCAACCACCCCGTCAATAGTGTGATGTAGGTCCATGAAGTTGCCACGAAGCCATGTAAACTTCACAAAATGCCGTCTTTTATACCAGATGGAGGGGTAACACCGAGATACCTCCTGATCAGATCAGATATCTTTAAGTGCGGATCAAAATATATAACGTCACCTTTAATAGGTAACCCTAGTATATTTATCACATCAAATAGGGTGATCGTCATCTCGCCGAATGGGAGTTGGAAAGTGTTGCGTTCAGGCCACCAACGCTCCGCAAGACTTACAACTAAATGAAGATCGTGGATTAAATATCTAACACGATCTATATAATGGAATCCAAAGGATTCCACCAAAGCCTTTTGGACAGAATTTAGCTCCCACGTACGATAATTTTTTTCGGTCCGCCAATGTACATGGATCCGGGTTCGTAAACCAAGATCATGGTCGTATAACTATAAAAAATATATGTATTATATTTTTTGTGTAAATTACTTAACTTGAAAACTTATAATTTAAAAAATTACCTCGTCATTAAATATCCGACTAGATATGTGGTCTTCACGTTGCTTAATAATAAGCTGGATAGTCGGTCCACCAGGAATACGACCGTCATTGTGGTTAGCCATCTACAAAAAATATTATAGGAAGAAGGGGGATTGCTATGAGGAGGAGTGCTGTGAGGAGGAGGAGGAGGAGGAGGAGGAGGAGGAGAAGAAGTGCTGTGAGGAGGAGGAGGAGGAGGAGTGGTGTGAGGAGGAGTTGGGGTTTACTTATAGGGAGGGGAGGGGGGGGGGGGGGGGTCTCCGAGGAGAAGGGGAGAAGTCGGGAGGGTCTCCGAGGCGGAAGGGAATCCGAAGGATGGGGGGAAGGGGGAGGGGCCCGCCAACTGAGTTGGCGAGCTTGCCTAGAGCCCCCCAACTGAGTTGGAGAGTTCTTCTCGAACTCTGGGCACCGCCAACTCAGTTGGCGAGTTCTCCCCCTCCCTGTAATTTCACTAAACCCCTCCATTTTCTTGCAATTATATATAAATATATTACTTTATTTATAAAAAAAACTGCCATGTATATGCCATTGTGCATAATGTGCATTTTCATGCCAGATAGCTGCAGTTAATACTTAAGAAAAGTTTGATACCCAGAATAATATATAGTTAAAATTTATATTATTTTTTGAAAACTAAATTTGTTTTTAAATTATTATTTTTTAAATTATATTTTCATGTTTGATAAATATATAATTTTTTTAAAAATAATAATAATGAAAATAGGATTTAAAAACTGAAAAAAGAAAACAGAAACAAATCTTACAAAAATTGAAAAAAAAAATATCAAAACATAAAACGCTTTATTAAAAAAAAAAGATAAAATTACTGAAATGAAAAAAGAAAAAAATGAGAAAAAAAATTACAAAAATGAAAAAAGAACAAAAAAAATGAAAAACAATCTTAAAAAAATGAAAAAAAACAAAAAAGTAATTCTTAAAAATAAAATAAAAAATCTACAAAAATGAAAATAATAGAAAACATAAAAAACAAAAAATTGCAAAAAACAAAACAAAAATCTTAAAAAACCAAATAGACTTAAAAAAAAGTAAAAAGAACAAAATTAAAAATAAAAACTAGAAAAACAACAACAACAAAAAGTAACAGGACAAAAAAAAAACCACATTCTTAAGAGGAAGTTTGGTATTCAAATATTTTTTTAAACAATTTGTCCACAAAACAAGGGAATATAAATCCTCTCTTAAGAATGGGTACAAATAATTTGTTGTTTTGTTTTTCTAGTCTTTAAAAAAGAAACTTTTTCTTGCTTTTTTGTAACAGGACAAAAAAAAAACCACATTCTTAAGAGGAAGTTTGGTATTCAAATTTTTTTTTAAACAATTTGTCGGAATATAAATCCTCTCTTAAGAATGGGTACAAATAATTTGTTGTTTTGTTTTTCTAGTCTTTAAAAAAGAAACTTTTTCTTGCTTTCTTGTAGTCAGTTTTTTTTTTAATTCTTTTGTATTTTTCAAATTTTTTATCTCTTCCCATTTGTTTAAGTTTTTTTTTTCCATTTTTTAGAACTTTTTTAGTTTATCAAGTATTTTTTATCTGTTTTATTTTAAGGATAAATTTTGTTTTTGGTATTTTTCAGTTTTTTCACATCTTCATTTTGTTCAGTTTTGTCCTTTTTTCATCAAAAATATTTATATATTCACCAACATGGGTTTTTCAAAATATTTGATTTCCATGAATATAGAATTAAGTATTTCGAGTACCAAAACACCCCCTGAAAGATAGAATTCCCCATGTTTTATGTTTCTTGAACAAATTGTTACCCAGAGATTTGTAATTTCCGAAATTAAATTTTTTAATCTAAAATAGGTTTCTCATTCTAAATTTGTCCCGATTGAAAAAATAGTGTACCAAACACCCCTTAATAACTCCCTAGACAACCTCTTTACTTCAAAACCCCACAATAAATAAAGAGGGAAGAAATAAGTAAAGTTGTGCACTGGATCTCGTCTTTCTAATCCTCGTATACACTGACAACATAATCTTCTGTGAAGAGCCGTCTCAGATGCTCACTTAGTATCAGTGAAATCAGCATCAATAACATCCCCTTCAGGTCCCTTGGCAGATGAGTCAGAAGGCCCCGCAGCATCAGCACCAGGTGTGGGGCTAGCAGCACCAGGCCCACCCGGTTGGTTGTAGAGGGACTGCCCAAGCTGCATCACCTCCTGGTTCAGCGCAGCCATGGCGTCCTTGATGCCCTGGGTCGATCCACCAGAAATGGCTTCTTTGAGCTCCCCGAGCTTCGCCTCCACCTTCTCCTTGACAGCAGCAGGCACCTTGTCTCCCAGCTCCTTGATTTGTTTCTCCGTCTGATAGACAACAGATTCTGCCTGGTTCTTGGTGTCTACCTCGTCTCTCTTCTCTCTGTCCTCCTTCGCAAACTTCTCTGCCTCGTTAACCATTCTCTCCACCTACATGTTCCCATGTTAGATAGATGATGTTACAGGAGAACAAAGTTCAGTATGAGATTTGCCAGCCAAATGGCATCAAATATGGATGATTCTTGAATTGTGGTTGGTAATTGAAAAAGCATGCAAGCATCTTAGCATTTAGGTGTCAGCCAAGATACACCAGTTAAGGATTCTGAAGAATATCTGCATTATGGAATCATTTCATTGCAGTACAGCCAACAGATCTGGTACTGCCATTGAATTCATTCATTCATTCACTTGGTTGTGAGGTTTGATATCTAAGGTAAACTATTGCTGACAATTATCCAGGCTGGCGTATCACTTCATGGCAGGACAACTAGAACAGAGCAGATACTGCAATTAGTTATTGGTTGGTTATGTGGTTTTGGCATCTTAACATAAGCCAGGACACTCCAGGGAAGGTTAATCATTCTTGAAGAATCTGCTCTAGTACGGCGTTCCATTATGCACTGACAGCGCGAATACACTGAAATTAATTTCTGGTGGTTGCAACCTTTTGGCATGAAAAAATAATTCTGGTGAACAGGAAAGAGGTCGTAAAATTTGCTGACGCAGGATGTATATGCTATTCAACTATGACAGTATAGCTCAAGCTAATTAACTTTGGAAGTAGTACCTCATCGCTCGGCAAGGTGCTGGCCCCAGTTATTGTGATGTCTTGCTTCTTCCCAGTGCCCTTGTCCACAGCAGTGACAGAAAGAATACCATTGGCATCAATATCGAACTTGACTTCAATCTGCGGGACCCCTCTTGGGGCTGGAGGAATTCCATCAAGGCGGAAACTTCCAAGTGATTTGTTGTCCCTCACAAATTCTCTTTCACCCTGAAGAACATTGATGTCAACACTCGTTTGCCCATCTGCGGCTGTAGAGAAGACCTCTGACTTAGAGGTGGGCAATGTTGTGTTTCTCGGAATGATCTTTGTCATCACCCCACCCAAAGTCTCCAGTCCAATGGAAAGTGGTGTTACATCCAGAAGAACAATGTCACTGACATCTCCGGACAACACCCCCGCCTATACACAAATAATAAAGAGAGAGAAATTAAGAATGGAAGCTGGGAAGTTATACATAGTCAATTCACGATATTCTAAACAACCGTGCTGCACTGCTCGCGCTGTTGCATGCGCAGTGCTCGCACACGGTGGTCCGGCCGGCAGCGCGGCGGCCGGAAGCGGAGCAGGAGGGGGGGGAGGGGGGGGGAGGAACGGACGGGGACGGCACGCGGGTGGACGCGGCGGCTGGCCTGCCGGACAAGAACAGGAGGGGGGGGGGGGGCTGGGAGAAGGATGCGGCGGCAGGCGGTGGCTCGCGAGTACTGCGCGAGCCACCAATCATTTTTGAAATCTAAATAGACAACTATGAGTATGCATGTGATTCGCATCCACTAAGATAATATCTATTTAGGTAATTGTTGCCTTTTCAGTCTTAGTTTATGCTGATTAGTTAGTGACAAGGGGAGGATAAGAATGTGCATTGCCTACAATTATTAAGATATATCTGGTAAAACATACACAATTAGAGGAATCCTAGTGTAAGAGATGTTAAATTATAGTTAAAAAGAATGCTTCAACAGAAAGAACATTTTTTCATAATGATTAACAGTTCCACACTAGACAATAGAGTACTTCTTTATGTAGAAAAATTCAGTGATTCGGCTTCCAGGAGAGCTTGTGCAATTGAAAAGGTTGAGAGCTTTGAGTACTAACCTTAACACAATGTACCAAATATCATAATGCATGAAGTTACAAAAAGAATATTTCACCGACTAATGTGAATATATTGGGATAGCCTCACTTCATGATCTAAAACAAGGTAGAACTATAGCAAGCATTAACAATTGGATAAGATTCTCTACTATTAGAAGTCGTACAAATAGCAAATTAAGCGCAAAGTCACAAATTACCAAGTTTATGCTGCATAATACCAAAGACTATTTAATCTCGAAAAAGGATAATAATAACAAAGACTTATTAGCTGATATTGTTACTCCACAAAATTCCTTCCCAACATAGAGTCCAACTACAATGCAGCAGAGTAAGATACTATGACCAGAATGAGAACAGAGATTAAGACTGTACCTGGACTGCAGCGCCAAGAGCAACTACCTCGTCAGGGTTAACCGTAACATTAGGATCCTTTCCGGTCACCTTCTTCACAAGTTGCTGAACCGCTGGGATACGAGTTGAGCCACCCACAAGAATCACCTCATCCAAATCCTTGAATGCAAGTTTTGCATCCCTCAAGGAATTATCTACAGGAGTTCTAAGCCTAAAAACACAAAAAAAAAGGAACATAAGCATCAAAAGCACAAAGTGATAGCATTAAAGATACATAATAGAAGTGTCAATCATTGAACCATTAACCACATGTCACTCAACACTAAATATAGCACATATAAGCTTTCTTGAAAAGAGAGCGACTATATTAGTTCTAAACTATATTGATGAACTCAACTGTTAAGCGAGAACAAACTGATATTCATGTTGAATTAGGACTTGGGAATCAAATGTTGATATCAGTATAAAGAAACCAGTTTGCTGATCCACCTGCTAACCAAAATCTAATTTACATGCGACTGCAGCCATAGATCAGCAGATGACACACTTGATGTAAACAAGTACAGGAATCACCTAGTAATGAGTTCTTATTTAATAATTTGCATTCCGAACCATCAAAAGTATGTATTTCTGTTCACGCTCATCTGAATCATGCTAAACAACCTTAAAGGGTCAAAGATAAAGATAATTTACCTGTCAAGGAGATCTGAACACAACTCCTCAAATTTAGCCCTAGTTATGGTTGTCTCAATGTGCTTGGGCCCATCTGCAGTTGCTGTGATGAATGGTAAACTGCAAAGAGGAGAAATAAGTCTGGATTAGATGAATATGAAAAGAAATCATTTACCAAAATAGCCAGCTAAGGAAAAGGGAATGTCAAAATTAACCTAATGTTTGTCTGAGTCAAGGATGACAACTCCATTTTGGCCTTCTCTGCAGTCTCAGTGAGACGTTGAAGGGCTTGCTTGTCTTTCAGGAGATCTATGCCTTCATTTTTCTTGAAATCTGCAGCCAGCCAGTCAACAATTCTCTGTACAACATAACAATGAATAAGCATTTCAGACATGATCCACCAACTGGGCTATGTGGATGTTGTAAATCAGCACACTATAAATTACACATGTAAATTGATAAGCATAAAACAAGAAAAAAATTATTTATCTAATTGGTGAAAAATTAGAGAGAAAGCTCATAGCAAAAAACAGTGGTAAATATAAATCAGCACAGTAACGTGGTGAATCAATAGCAAGAGAATGATGGAAAACTCAAATTACCCTTCTGTGATTATTATTGCAAGCTTGTATGGATGACAAATGCTACAACTACACAGAAGAGGGAACTAGTAGATAATTCATTTATCAAATGAATACAGATTACTTTGTGTTCAACACAAAGGTACTTATTATAAGAACTTCATAAGGCGTCTGGAATGCAAAGAATGCAGCATGATGATTTGTTGGGTGTCAGAAAGGTGGCTATCTACATAAATGCAATCTAATTGATATCATCAATGGTTTCTGTACTCTGTTCTTTGGTGACTAAAGGTATCAAATAGAAACGTGTGTGCCCATATTGAACACCACTTGCTACACAGGTATTAAATAAGGAAATTCACATGCATTCCACTTACACATGAACTTACTCGGCAAAACTTGTGACTCCATGCACTAGCCCAGATGCCCAAAGATGAGTAAGAATACAAGCATTTAAAATTATTTCTTGCAACATCACCATGTTGTTGGTTAACACTAGAAATCAGCTAACCTTGTCAAAATCATCACCATGTTGTTGATTAACACTAGAAAATCAGCTAACCTTGTCAAAATCATCACCACCAAGATGTGTATCTCCAGAAGTTGAGAGAACCTCGAAAACACCATCTCCAACCTCAAGAACTGCAACAAATAATCAATAATCAATTTTCATGAACAAAACTTGTAAACATCATCAATGTGAGATAAAACTTCAACTATTATTTGCTTCCAAATCAATATAATATTAAGGAATACTAACAAACATGCGCCATAAAATGCACCATGTAAATAGCATAAGTTACATGATGTTACATGTCTGATTATTACATACTAAAATTTGTTCCGTAATCAATGCAAGTATTATTTACTAAATTTTCCCCATTTCGAGCAGCCTAATGCATTTCCGACCATCCTCCTGTACCTTGACCACAAGATACGTCCCATTTCAAATTCTACACACCCTTCAGTGAGTTCATTCGCCAATGACATTGTAAGTATAGTTCTCCAAGTCCAGCCACCTTTGCTTTCCAGCAAGTTCTTATTCACAAGAGTGCTACAACTGCTAAGCAATGTATCAGTTTCTGCCTTGCATTTTCTTCCATGTACCCTTCAATAATTTTGAGTGTCATAACTTTCACATAAATCCAAGTCCTTGCAACCATAACCTGCCCCCTATAATAAAAGCACACTAGTGACCATCTAAGTTGCACAGGGTGAATACAACAACACATAAGTACCTCCATTCAAAATTTACCGCCAACACTGTTGCTAAGAGGGAGGGAGGTCAAGGGAAGATATGAGGATTCAGCTTTATATAATAACCTGACCTTACATTAGCCAAGGCTTTCAGTTAATATAGCATCCACATATATATATAAATAATAATCTCCGAACCCTCCTTTCCAAAATATCCCTCCTCGCGCTGAAAAGCAATTGGGAATAAAAGTCTGCAACAGCTTTCGCGATGGTGATGAGCTTCCATAAATCTCTCTCGATGTCCCCCTTTGCTCCCCCTCGCTTTTTTCTTCTTTAAAGAGTGATGAACTACAGGATGTAAATTGGCCCATTTGGTCCAAAAGCAAACTGCTCTTCAGCTTCTTAAAAGTCAAAACCATCACAAAATCTAACATTGTGTGGAACTTCTTGGGCAAAAATTATGTTTTCCACCTTCGTACCAAAGACTTTTTGGTTGTGGTCGCATACAATTGGGTTGCCATCCAGATCTAGTTGCATGAGGCACTAGTTGGGCATAAAGCTAAAATTTCTTGATTTATTGGATTTTCTATAATCATGGTGATAAGTTAAGCACATTTGGACAACAATAAGTAGACAACCTGAACAGGCAACAATTACCTAAATGGATTATACGAATATAGTCACCAAGTACATTAAGAATACACGGATTATACAAATACAGTCACCAAGTACATTAAATTATTATTATAATATATAAGTGGCATATTCCAGCAAAACCATTCTTATTTTGCCTCTCATTCTCCTCTTCCTCTCTGGTTGCTGCTGCATTTTGTGTTGTCGATCAGAGAAAGGGAGAGGTTTAGATTTAAAGATCTGGTCAGGTTATTAGGTTCAGCCACGGGAACAAGTTAACCCAGATTAAAAAAAAAACGTGTCTAAGCAGTACTTTGACCAACTCCAGGCCAATTTTTTTCTTTTGAATTCACTGCTGAACCAGTTCTGACCAGTGTCCAGACCTATCTGGTGTTGGTGTTTTGTGAAACATAGTCCCACATTGGCTACACCACCAAGTGGCTATCTCAATATAATATTTTGCTTGTGTTGAGGTGTGCACATGGGGTGTGGTGGGGCACATGTGGACGCCATGTGGGGGTGTTTTCCTAGAAGGAAAATGATTAACTCCTCAAAGAAAACATTTATGCTTTTTGTCACTCTCTTGGAAAAATTTCCTTAGGAGCTAAGCCCCAAAGGAGCTTGGAGACTCGGACTCGGACTCAGCTCAAGGGCGCAAAGTGGTGCTTTGTTGGCGCACTTTACACTTAGCACGTCAGCATCGACGAATGGCGCTTGTGCGAGGGCGCATGCGCAGACGCATGAGTGGTTGCTACGCGGGCATTGTGCGGCCATGCGCACATGCGTTGTTGCGTGGTGGGCCGCTGCTGCGTTGCTATGCGCAGACAGCATGTAGCGAGATATGATATGTTATGGAAAGTTAAGTCTTCAATTCAGATCTGTTTTTGTGGGATTTGAATTAAATCCGTTCCTATCTTTCCAATAACAGTGGACGGCCAGGTTCCTCAATAAATACTCTCTTCGTAGCCCCCTTGAGAACTTACTTCGAAAATGAGAGAGACGAAGAGGTTCGGCTGCTGCCGCCATTGGAGTCCAGGAGTTCGTGCGAGTTCATGAAGGAAGTGACGCGAGCGTTCCAGAAATTCTTCAAGAACTTGCTGGTTCCTGGGAGCAGATCGTGTGGGACGAATCTTGCTTTGAGCAACGGTGATATTCATCACCCCAGCAAGAAGAGATTCATCTCTTCTCTCCTCTCATTGTGGTCGATTTGGTCGTGTGCAACTGCGATTACAAGGAAGATCAGTCTTCAAAAAGTTGTAATCAAAGTTAACCGGATTATTGTGGTTTTTTTTAATCGAGTTCTTCATAGGGGAAACTTGTTTGCTGAAGCCTCTGTGTCTCGACTATCTCAAAGCAAGATCCGAAGAAAGATGGAGAACATCCGTTCAAGTCTTCTGGACACGAGTTTTCATGAACTTGAGAAGATTGACGGGACTACACTTCAATCATTTGGATGAGGAAGGAGTCCTCTATCAAATATTGGACGTATATAGACAGATCCTAGATCTACCATTCCTGCGAATGGAGGTGAATTTGCACTGGCGTCGCTGGAGACACACATTCCAAGAGGAAGGAAGACAACGGTTGCAACTTAGGCATGAAGATGTCTAATGCAGTTGCCGCATGGAGACTGGCACTATACGCTAGTTGTATCTGCTTATGGCAGTTTTTGGCACATGGCGAAACTCGACGAATAGCAATCTTGACACATGGCAGGACTTGGCGCATGGAGACTGGCACTATGCGTGAGTTGGATCTGCGCATGGCGTTTCTCAGCACATGGCAGAACTCGACGCATAGGAGTCTCGACGCATGGCCGGACTTGGAACATGACAGCATCCATGCGGCTAGCTCTGAGCAAGGTCTATGCGCGACATGTGTATGTGCATAGGGTTATGCGCACCTTTGCACCAAGGTTCAAAGTATCGGTATCGGAATCGGTATCGGACCATTCCTATGAGTATCGGGATCGGCGGTATCGGTAGTATCGGCGGTTTCGGATCGGAGTATCGGATTTTTTGGTATCGGAAAGCAAACAACTATTAGTAAATTATTAACATTTAAAAGAATATATTTTATACATTTATGCATAATTTAAAGTATTTTCAGTATTGTTTCTTAGTATTTTTGATATTGAATGAAATAGTAGTCATCCTTGTTGATTGATTTATATGCGATAGATAAGTTTTCCTCTTTTATATGTTTTTACAACCTTACTATGCTTTTACATCCTTTCTAATTGGTCTTTTTAATTCAAATTTTTTTGCCGAATTGACTGAAAAAAAGACCTCTAATGTCGGTATCGGTCAGTATCGGATATCGGTCGGTATCGGATCGGGACATGCCAAACTGTATCGGTATCGGCCGTATCGGATCGGTATCGGCCGATACTTTAAACTATGCTTTGCACATGTCTCTTCAAGCATGAAGGACCATGAGAATCAAGATTGCATATCCAATTCCAAACTAGCAAGGTAAACGCTTAACTTGGTTGTTATAATTGCGCATGTTAAGTCATCGGACATGGTTGCTGACAGGTAGATGGACATTGGTGCATCTAGCCACGTGTGCTCTAGGAAGAGCTGTTCACCAAGGTCGAGCCTATCGTTGAATAAGGCCTCGATGGCAAACAATGATCATGCAGAAGATATGGAAAGATGGGACATTGGTTCTGGACTTCGAGAAGTTGCAGTCACAGGAGTGCGTGTAGCAAAGTGCCAGTGATTACCGATGTTCAAGCTTATGCCTGTAAGTAAAGTCTCATTAAAGAATTGTGGGACACTAGAGTAGAACATGTACTCGCTAGTCTAGGGCTTATCTCCAAATGTGGGGATAAAGAGGTGGAGTAGTGTGAGGTCTGTGCGCAGACAAAGATCACAAGAAAATAGTTCAAGCAGGTTAACCGAAGCACAGATCTTCTTGAGTTGGTGCACTCAGATATCTGTAACTTCAAGCAGTTCTCCACAAAGGCCAAGATGAAATACTTTATTACTTTCATCGACGACTACTCGAAGTAAGTCAAAAGACGAAGCATTCGAGAAGTTCAAAGAGTTCAGGGCTGAGGATGAACGTCAAACCGGACAACTCAAGAGACTCAGAAGTGATCTAGGCGGATAGTATAGGTCTATTGAAATTGCATCGTTCTGCAAAGAACATGGAATTGTCAATGAGACAACTGCTCTGTATTCTCCTCAATCGAATGGAGTAACTGAAAGGAAGAACAGGGCATTGACAGAGATGAACTCAATGATGTTGACTGCGGGCCTTCCGAACTGCTTCAGGAGAGAAGTTGTGTTAACAGCTACGTTCATTCCGAAAAGAGTACCGTACGCAACTTCCGATATCACTCCCCATGAACTATGGTTCAAAGTCAGACCAAACTTGAATATCATTCGAGTGCGGGGGTGTCTGGCGTATGTGAAGCTTCCTGACTTGAAGATTCAAAAGCTGGATACGAGGACTACAAAGACCATCTTCTTGGGTTATGCCGAGAAGGGTGATGCTCGGAGGTTTCTTGATATAGAGTCCAATCATATCATCGAATCTCGCGACGCAGAATTCTTTGAAGATAAATTTGCAAGGCACAAGAACATTGTTATCGCGAACATTCCGGAGAATAGTGTGAATGCACATGAGGCCAACGCTTCCAATGAAGATGTAATCCAAGAAAAGGTCATTCCAGAGATAACGTTCGAACCAGAACTCGCAGAAACGTCAAAGCGAGTGAGGAGACAGAAGAACTTCGGAGAAAATTTCGTCACCTATCATGTAGAAGCAGATCCGCTTACCTATAATGAGACGATGAAGACCAGAGATGTTGTCTTCTGGAGGGAGGCTATCAATGATGAGTATGATTCAATAACCTCCAACAACACTGGGTATTGGTTGATCTGCCTGAAGGAGCTAAACCAATCGAATGCAAGTGGATCTTCAAAAAGAAGATAAAGGCCGATGGAACTGTAGATAAGTTCAAGGCAATGCTGGTAGCCAAAGGATTTTCTCAGAAGCAGGGAATCGACTACTTTGACATATGCTCCAGTAACTCGGATGACGACCATCAGGATGTTGATTGCTCTGAGTGTAATTCACAAGCTAGTTATTCATCAGATGGATGTTAAAACAACATTCATGAATGAGGAATTGACCGAAGAGATTTACATGCAACAGCCAGAAGGATTTGTCGTCAAAGGGCTTGAAAACAATCTACAAGTTGGTAAAATCGTTATACGGTCTGAAGCAAGTTTCCAAGATGTGGCATAAAAAGTTTGACAAAGTCATAAGATTAAATGGCTACAAGATCAGTGAGACGAATAAGGGTGTTTACACAAAGTTCGCTGACGGAAGAGAAGTCATCATTTGTTTGTACGTGGACGACATGTTGATCCTGGGTACGGATCTAGCACGTGTCACTAAGACAAATAAGTTTCTCTCATCCAAGTTCAATATGAAGGACTTGGGGAAGCTGATGTTATCCTAAGGGATAAAGATCATCCAGACGGACACTGGAGTTGTTTTGTCACAATCTCATTATATTGAGAAGATGCTCACACGCTATGGATGTCAGGATCTTCCAAGTGTGACAAGAAACTGAAGCCAAATCCTAGGAAAAGTGGCAGGCAGCTGGAGCACTCAAGCATCATCGAGAGTTTGATGTATGCAACAACTGCCACAGAGCCTGACATAGCTTTCGTCGTGGGGATGCTGAGTCAATTCACGAGCAACCTAGGTGTGGAACACTGGAAACTGTGAAGAAAGTGATGAGATATCTCAAGAGGACTCAGAAGTATGCACTGCACTATAGCGGTTATCCGACAACAGTGGAAGGCTTCAGTGATGCAAGCTGGTGTTCAGAAGTATTGAGCGAAAGGTCCACAGGAGGATACATCTTCCCCATGGGTGGAGCTGTTATATCGTGAAAGTCGAAAAAGCAGACTATGCTCTATCATTCCTCGATGAAATCTAAGTTTTATGCATTGGCGGCTGCAGCGGATGAAGCAGAGTAAGTTTTATGCACTAGCGGCGGCAGCGGATGAAGTAGAATGGCTTCGGGAGCTCATGTATGATCTACCAGTGGTTGGTAGGTAGATTCCGACGATACCTATACTGCGACAACCAGATGACTGCAGCGGTGGCATCAAAATGATCTCTTAAATGGTACGAAGAGGAATGTGCAACTTAGGCACAAAGCACTGAGTTAGCACATCAAGGATGTCATCATTGTAGAAGTTGATGTTTGGAACCAGGTGATTCTGGCTAATTCGTTCACAAAAGACGCTACATTGAATAAGCGCATCAAGGATGGTATCATTACAGTGTTTGATGATCGGTGCCAGAAGGGTCTGACGGATCCGGCAGATCCGTTCATATAAGACCTCAAGCGCTAGCTGATTATAAAAACTATAAAGGAACGTAGTACTCCATGCTACCGTGCGGTGATACCACCATGAGGTACCTCGACAGGATAAAAGCCTCGATTTCGGGCCATGTCATAGCGGCAGTAGCATCGTATATAGTCAAGGACATCACATATGGGCTTTGAGGACTTCTGATATTATGTCTTTGTAATCCTACCATTTAGTTTTATAATATTAGTTCAAAGAAAAATCTACTAGACATCTAGCTATTGGTTCAAGGAAGGATCATTAACTGGAAGAATATCAGGAACAGTGGATAGTCCTTTGAGACATGGAGTGGTTACGAACCCAGAACCATTGTTGTCTACTACTTGTTCTTTGTGTAGAACAAGACCTGTGGGAGGGTGGCTTAGACGCCTTAATTCAGTTATCAGGCATTTTGAATGTCTGTCGTGCTTTACAGGAAGCACGGTAGCGCAGCGATACAAAGGAGCGTAACTAAGGACTCCATGCTATAGTTGGTGACCACGATGAGGTTTCTCGATAGGGTAATGTCTTGGCTTCGCGAGCCATGTCACAGCGGCGTAGCACCGCACATAGACAGGTAGCCTAATGCTGTAGAATGAAGAGTGGTAGGCAAGCACTACAAAGAGGCTGTTGACCTCATATTACAGTGGTGTGACACCACCAAGAGGTAAAAGATGTAAATCTTCGGCTACGCGAGCCATGTCACAGCGGCATAGCACCACAAGGAAGCACAAGACTTCATGTTGGGTAGTTTAGCACTACAAAGAGGCTGGAACCTCATGCTACAGTGTACGACACCACGATGAGGTGAAACCTCGTCTTTAGGTCATGTCATAGCGGAGTAGCACCGCAAGGAAGCGCAAGGCGTCATGCCGTGGCTCTTTAAAAGAACTCACCTAGAATGTATGGAAAGATATATAGGCCGTCTCTTGAGGGTAAACTTATAGACGCTCAATATACATACTAAGAAACCAGGCACGCACAGGACCTTTAATGTGCAACCGGAAGCACAACTGATGTCATTGTATAAGTGGAAAGAATTGCAACTATGGTACAGAATTTAAGGCTTAGTCCATTCTTTTATCATACTGTTATTTGATCCATGCGGAAAGATTCAAGTCGAAGCGACATCCTAATGCATGATGGACAGTCACTGTGGGGAACGCTCAACCCATATATTGAGAAGTGTGGAAGATTGTTGGTGTTTTTGTCTTGGACTAGTGAAACATAGTCTCACATTGGCTATACCACCAAATGGGTATCTCAATATAATGCTTTGCTTGTGTTGAGGTGTGCACATGGGGTATGGAGCACATGTAGGTGCCATGTGGAGGGATTTTCCTAGGAGAGAAAGGATTAACTCCTCAAAGAAAGTATTTATGTTTTTTGTCACTCTTGGAAAATTTCTCTTAGAAGCTAACCCTAAAGGGGCTTAGCAACTCGGACTTGGGCTCAAAGGCGCAAAATGGCGCTTTGTTGGCGCACTTTGCACTTAGCACGTCAGCATCGGTGCATGTGCTCATTTGATGCGCTCATGCGCTCGTTTCATGCGCGAGTTGCATGTGATGTTGCTAGCGTGGTTGCATGCGCAGACGCATGAGTGGGTGCTGAGAGGGTGCTACCTGGGCGCATGTGCGGGCGTTGAGCGGCCATGCACGATATGCGTACATGCGCCGATGTGCTACTACGCTGCTATGCGCAGACAGCGTGTAGCGAGATATTATCTGATATGGAAAGATTTAAGTTTTTAATTCAGATCCATTTTTTGTGAAATTTGAATTAAATTTGTTTCTATCTTTCCAATATAGTGGGCGGCCATGTTCCTCTATAAATACTCTCTTCGTAGCCCCTTGGGAACTTACTTCGAAAAGGAGAGACGAAGAGAGAGAGGTTAGGTTGCTGCCGCCATCGGAGTCCAGGAGTTCATGCAAGTTCAGGAAGGAGGTGACACAAGCGTTCTAGAAGTTTTTCGAGAACTTGTTGGTTCCTGGGAGCAGATCGTGTGGGACGAATCTTGCTTTGAGCAACGGTGATATTCATCACCCCGGCAAGAAGAGATCCATCTCTTTTCTCCTCTCATTGTGGTCGGTTTTGTCGTTTGCAACTGCGATTACAAGGAAGACTAGTCTTCAAGAAGTTGTAATCAAAGTTAAACAGGATTATTGTGGTTTGTTGGAATCGAGTTCTTCATAGGACAAACTTGTTTGCTGAAACCTTTGTGTCTCGACTACAACTTCATGGTCAAACAGAGGGTAGACTGTAAAGTTTGCTTGAAGCTCTGTTCCTGACCAGTTCTTCCATCTTTTGATTAAGTCCCGAGAATAACAACTTCAGGGTCAAACAGAGGGTAGAGTGTAAAGTTTGCTTGAAGCTCTCTTCCTGACCAGTTCTTCCATAATTTGATTAAGTCCCGAGAATAACTTATAGTAGTATCATTGTCCAGTGCGTACTGGACACAGGCACAGATGCATATTGACATGTCCGTGCAACATAAGAGGAGAGCTAACATGGTAGTGGCCTAATTAAGTGCTCCTATCCTATTATATATTTCTAAGAGATCTTACAAATGCTGTGGGTTCTCACTAATAAGATACTAGTTGGGGCTCCTGGCAAGGTGGGTTATATCCCATAGGGAAGCAAATTATTCCTTCCAATTATGGTGTGAGTTAAAAAAATAAAAATTATATAAATATATATATAGAGGCGGCATAGCAGTAAGTTCCTGCTATGGCAAAACACATGTCAAGTTCCCATTGGTTCAAGTGAACCCTGCTTGTGGCTTTATTTTACATCAGTATCCCCTCCAACAAAACTAATTCTCATCCCAAAGTACTCACAGGAGAGTTCGTGGTGGCACTAGCCCTTCATCGAGATCTAAACAACACCGAGATCTCATCAGAGTTCACGGCAGCACTAGATATTTTTCAAGATCGAGTCGGCACCGATTTCTCACCGGTGTTCTCATGGTGGCAGCACATTTCTGGGGTGGCCTTGGAATTGAACTGACAGCCTAGTTGGTCGTTGGTGGTTATTGCAGAGGCTATGTGAGGAATGCTCAGTCAGAGAAGACAAAAATGAATGGAGTGGTAAAGGTTTTAAGACAGCTATGCCATCAGCTGTGTTGCTCCGGGGATACAGGAGGGTCGGCATTTTAGCATGCAGGTGAATGAGGGGCATAGGTGGCATGGATTCGACATTGTAAGATAATTGAGAAGGACCGAAGAGGGAGGTGGAGATTCAACATAGGAGAAGAGCGTGAGCAGTTGTCTGGGTTTTGTGTTGCATGCTGAGGGCCGAGGAGAGACAGTTTGATGGGTTGTAGGAAAAAGTAATGGCGGAAGTTGAAGGTGGCCCAGTGGTGGTGGTGTGAGCTATAAAGACGATCTAAAGTGATCATTTTGATCATTTTCCAACGGGGACAAAGGAGACAGTAAAAGAATTAAACACAAAACTTTGAGAAAAGAAACACAGAAGGTATTAGTTGTATAAACTCAGACCAATTGTAGGTCACAATTGCAGCAAGCCCCTGCAATTTTTATAGGATTTACATCAAGTGCATAATATTATACTCCGGCTTACTTCCACTAGCTTCAACCAAATTTATCTAGCAGCTCAACAAGTATAATATATTAATATTAATAGTTTATCACTTACACTTAATTGGCCAAATATCCAACTTAAAAGTTTTCAACAGTTGATTCTAAATGGTACTATAATATCCTCTTTTTGAAGCATATATTGTTTATTTCGTCTTTCCTTGCTAGTAGAATACCCTTATATACCTCTCGTCTGAGGACCAACATCAAATTCAAGGTTCTAAATTTCGGTAGGTGGAGTCGGTGCGCCGGAGGGCCGACTAGCGCCTAGGCTGTCTATGTCACGACCCGATTCCGCAGAATCGTTGAGGCGTCCCCCGAATCGTGACCGCCGTGCGGGCCTGGGGTTGCGCCCGCACAAGGCTTTAATGATTTTCATAGCAAGCACATATTCAGAGTACGCAGATAAATTGAAACACAGATTTGAAACATGGAAAAGTTCTCTTTATTGATAATGAACATCTATTACAAACTCCTGAACGAGTTAGCTAACATGCCGCACGGGCTTACAAAAGTGTTGACTCAAAATGAGATAGCAGTCATGTACATTACATCCATTTATAAACTACAAAATGGTAAAGACCTCCGGGCTGGAGGACGGCTTTGCCACGGAGCTGCATTGTGTATGGAAAGTTGCAAGCTCCTTCTCTTCAAGTACTTCAAAAGCGGCGCGATCAGGATGCGCCTACAGCTGGACTGGATTCGGGAAGACGACTTCGGCTACTCGCTTGGTTCGCCTTGGTGCGGAGAACCTGTTTCAACGAGGGTCAGCATGTCGAAACATACTGGTGAAGGCGAGCTAGCCGAACTATACCAATCAACACGTTGTTTTAATTAAGCATGCATATTTGTGGGTTTCTATCTTGCCTTAGTTCATTTACAAGTAAGCAGCATATAGAATTTACTGAAATGAACGTGCCACCGTTCGGTGGATTTTACCTGTCCGTCTGAATTACCTGCACAATACTTACCATGTCTTCCCTGCCACGAAGGCACAAGTTAGTTTGCAACAGGTTTAAATATACAAGATGATCACTGGCTTGATTGTCATAATGGACACTAGTCTATGACGAAGATGGTTTGCTACGTGCAAGAACGTGAGGTGTCGCATACCATCCCGTCCTAGTACGTGAGACTAAACGTTAGTTCCGTCCGGAGCCGGAACGGTGCCAATGCCCCAGCAGCCGCCCGCAGAAACTATACCTTGTGCACAAGTTGTCCGTGATCGAACGTTAACAATCATTCGTCCGGAGGCTACGTGAACAATCATTCGCCCGAAGGCTACGTGAACAATCATTCGCCCGAAGGCTACGTGAGCACAAGACAAGCATTATTGTATGATTCGTTTTTACTTTGCATCTACGTTCAATTCATGCATCGGGACAATATAAAAGAGAAGTATACATTCAAACTTGTATCAATGCGTATGATGAACATTCCGAACGAACAAGCATGCAAAGATATAACCGTTCACAAGTTTGATTGACAAGCAGTATTATCCAAGTCTATTCTCTTTTATCTTGGTATCTTTTATTATTACTTGGTATCGTTTGATCGGGGCGAAGAAGAATGCAAGATTATATAGATGTGAAGCTTGGAAGCAGGGCTAGCTAATCGGGTTGGTAGCCACTCACATAGATTATTGGAAGGGGGATGGAAAGAGGCACTTCACAACTCCGCTCGCAAGCCGCCTACTGCTCGTTCACCTGCATTACGAACAGCTCGATCAATACCTCTTCCACTTTTCTAATCTCGGAATTGAAGTGCAGTTCAATGAACGAAAACAATGAAAACCATCGAAACCGTTCAAGGAAAACAAGCAAATTCCAAAACCAACTCAAAGCACGAAAGCAACAAGCAACATCGAAAACCGAGGCAATAAAAGATAGCAGCGGAGAGGTCCCTCCTGACTCTGCCGCTAAGTCGATCCCGGGGGCACGGTCCACTGAATATGGGAATCGATTCCGAAGAAACAAATCCATAACGAGGACGAGTTCTTAATTCAATCTATCTCGATCGAACGATACCGTCTTGTGTTTCTTAGCCGCGCTCTTCGCACCGGGAGAACGGGGCGCTACATCCTACCCAACTAATTGGAAGTTTCGTCCCGAAACTTAGGAATAATGCTTACCGTCAGGGAACGTTACGTTGAGGATGCTTAGCAGAGTAATTGGGACAGTCACGAATTATGTGGTTTGCATCGCCACAGATGAGGCATAATCCTTGTCTCAGACGACATTCGTTGGCCAGGTGCCCTGGTTTCTTGCAGAAGTGACATAGCTGCCCTCTCTGCGGACCACCGTTGTTGCGGCGCTTTGCAGCGGTGTTTCCTCCTTCGTTGCTTTGGCGTTTGTGACTGGATGTATGCACAGCGCCGGCAGCAACATGAGGATACTGTGGTTCTAGCGATAAGGCGTGATTCATGACTTCACGCATGGTCCCGTACTGATGAACGACTACGTGTCCGTGAATGGCAGGACGCGAACCGCCTTCAAACCTTCTAGCTCGACTCGCTGCATCAGGTAAATAGGCCCTAGCGAATTTGGAGAGTCGGTTGAATTCGGCAGAGTTTTGCTTAACTGACATACTGCCCTGCCGCAGCTGCACGAACTCGTTCTCCATCTGACGTTGCACTGGAGGGGGTATAAACTCCTCTTCAAACGCGGCACGGAAAGTCGTCCACGAGATCGCCTCCTCTCCGTGATCAAATTGAAGATATCGCCGATGCACGTTCCACCAATCGTGCGCGTTGAGGCGGAGCTGTAGTTGCTCGCAGGCGACGCGCTTCTCTTCGGGGACCTCTAGCAGAGCGAAGTGATCTTCAAGTTCGGCCAGCCAATCTAGGGCCACGATGGGTTCCTCAGTCCCGTTGAATGGGGTGTTGCAGACTTTCTTGAAGTGGCCAAAGTCGAAGGTAGTCACGTCCCTCGGCCTTGGAATTTGCGGCGTCTCTACTTCAAGCACGGGCTGTTCCACTGGAGTCGTTGCAGTTGCAGCGGAATGATTGGAAGCCAAAGTCTGAACGATTTGTTGCAGGGCATCTACCTGCTTCTGTTGGACTGAGAATCGGATCTCTAGATTGCTTTCGAACTTGGCTTGGCGAGCATCATCTCTTTGTCGTTGCGATTCTAACATTTGCATTATCCGCTCGAGCGAATCGACTTGAGATATGCCTCGCTGGCTCTGAGAGCTTCCCGAAGTGCCCGAACTACTTTCTTGGCCTTACAATTCTTTCGGAGCTAGCGTTGCAGGTTGCGCTGGTGTCGTTCCTTCAAAAGAAGGTAAATTACATTAGAATCATAATGTATTATGGACTTATTGCATGAACGTATCTCATTTTGGCCTAGCGAATTCAAGAGTTCGCACAGAAATTTGATCGTTAAAGGAACTTTTCCAGTACGAAGTCTAAGGAACTTTGAATCTGTGCTCTGATACCACTATGCAAGGTAGTCAAAGGCGCAAGGCGCACTCAAGACGCAAAGGGTCCAAATCGCCCGAGGCGCAAGGCGCACTTAAGGCGCGCGCCCGAGCGACACGAGGCGCAAAAATTATATATATATATATATATATATATATATATATATATATTCACATCGGATTTCTACATTGATAAACATGTGTGCTTCATATTCTCCCATGTCTAGGTTGCAATCACTTTGAATTGAGTGAGAGAGAAAACAATAAAAAAAGTACATCAGTTCAAAAAACAGTACAACAGTTAAAAAAATAGTCTAAACATGTTATTTTTTCACAAGATTTTCAAGGCGCGCCTTAGCTATTCCAAGGCGCTCGAAAAAGGCGCACCTAGGCGCGCCTTAGGTGCGCCTTAAGAATTGTGCCTCGCCTGGAGTGCGCTAAGGCGCTGCCCCTGCGCCTAGGAGCAAGGCGCGCCTTAGGCGCGCCTGAGGCGCGCCTTTGACTACACTGCGGCACTATGTCACGACCCGATTCCGCAGAATCGTTGAGGCGTCCCCCGAATCGTGACCGCCGTGCGGGCCTGGGGTTGCGCCCGCACAAGGCTTTAATGATTTTCATAGCAAGCACATATTCAGAGTACGCAGATAAATTGAAACACAGATTTGAAACATGGAAAAGTTCTCTTTATTGATAATGAACATCTATTACAAACTCCTGAACGAGTTAGCTAATATGCCGCACGGGCTTACAAAAGTGTTGACTCAAAATGAGATGGCAGTCATGTACATTACATCCCTTTATAAACTACAAAATGGTAAAGACCTCCGGGCTGGAGGACGGCTTTGCCACGGAGCTGCATTGTGTATGGAAAGTTGCAAGCTCCTCTTCAAGTACTTCAAAAGCGGCGCGATCAGGATGCGCCTACAGCTGGACTGGATTCGGGAAGACAACTTCGGCTCCTCGCTTGGTTCGCCTTGGTGCGGAAAACATGTTTCAACGAGGGTCAGCATGTCGAAACATACTGGTGAAGGCGAGCTAACCGAACTATACCAATCAACACGTTGTTTTAATGAAGCATGCATATTTGTGGGTTTCTATCTTGCCTTAGTTCATTTACAAGTAAGCAGCATATAGAATTTACTGAAATGAACGTGCCACCGTTCGGTGGATTTTACCTGCCCGTCTGAATTACCTGCACAATACTTACCATGCCTTCCCTGCCACGAAGGCACAAGTTAGTTTGCAACAGGTTTAAATATACAAGATGATCACTGGCTTGATTGCCATAATGGACACTAGTCTGTGACGAAGATGGTTTGCTACGTGCAAGAACGTGAGGTGTCGCATACCATCCCGTCCTAGTACGTGAGAGTAAACGTTAGTTCCGTCCGGAGCCGGAACGGTGCCAGTGCCCCAGCAGCCGCCCGCAGGAACTATACCTTGTGCACAAGTTGTCCGTGATCGAACGTTAACAATCATTCGTCCGGAGGCTACGTGAACATTCGCCCGAAGGCTACGTGAGCACAAGACAAGCATTATTGTATGATTCGTTTTTACTTTGCATCTACGTTCAATTCATGCATCGGGACAATATAAAAGAGAAGTATACATTCAAACTTGTATCAATGCGTATGATGAACATTCCGAACGAACAAGCATGCAAAGATATAACCGTTCACAAGTTTGATTGACAAGCAGTATTATCCAAGTCTATTATCTTTTATCTTGGTATCTTTTATTATTACTTGGTATCGTTTGATCGGGGCGAAGAAGAATGCAAGATTATATAGATGTGAAGCTTGGAAGCAGGGCTAGCTAATCGGGTTGGTAGCCACTCACATAGATTATTGGAAGGGAGATGGAAAGAGGCGCTTCACGACTCCGCTCGCAAGCCGCCTACTGCTCGTTCACCTGCATTACGAACAGCTCGATCAATACCTCTTCCACTTTTCCAATCTCGGAATTGAAGTGCAGTTCAATGAACGAAAACAATGAAAACCATCGAAACCGTTCAAGGAAAACAAGCAAATCCCAAAACCAACTCAAAGCACGAAAGCAACAAACGACATCGAAAACCGAGGCAATAAAAGATAGCAGCGGAGAGGTCCCTCCTGACTCTGCCGCTAAGTCGATCCCGGGGGCACGGTCCACTGAATATGGGAATCGATTCCGAAGAAACAAATCCATAACGAGGACGAGTTCTTAATTCAATCTATCCCGATCGAACGATACCGTCTTGTGTTTCTTAGCCGCGCTCTCCGCATCGGGAGAACGGGGCGCTACAGTCTAGGCGCCGAATTGATTTTTTTTAAAACATATAAACGTATATAAATACTTTGTATGTGTTATAAAAACACATAACTTATCTATTCTCGTGGCTGGTGGAGAAGTGTTAAACTCATGTTTGGATGGAAGAAGAGAGGTCTTGGGTTCAAATACTGGGTTAGCTGCTTATAATGTTTTCTCATTTTTTTTGGTTAATGTTTGGTTGCGGGTTTGGGTCCGGGTTGGGTTCGGGTCCAGCCCTGAATCCAACCCATCACAACCATATAAGCAGCTAACCCTAAAATAAACACCGCCTCTCCTCTCCTCTCCTCTCTTCTCCTCCTCTCCTCTCCTCTCCTCTCCTCTCCTCTCCTCTCAACAACAAGAAGAAGAACAACAACAACAACAACAACAACAGCAACATGAGGTAAGCCTCTCCTCTCCTCCTTTTTTTGATTTTCCTTTGAAAATCAAAACATCGTTTGTGGTACTTCAAATATGATTTTTTTGAATTTTTTTTTTGAAAATTTTCAAAAAAATCGTTTTGGTCTACCGCCCGACTAGGTCCGATTTGGTCTGATTTGGTCCGACTAGTGTATAACTCAGTCGAATATGCCATTTTCGTTTCGGTCTACCTCCGCCTAGCAACTAGGCGGCGTCCGAATTGACCAAAATTTGGAGCACGGATCAAATTTACTTCTGATGGTGTAAATTTAATGTTTACATATTCTCGAGTTTCTCCTTAGAGAAAATAACATAGTTTGCAGTATCGGCCGATACCGATACTGATCCGATACGATAGTTTGCAGTATCGGCCGATACCGATTCGATACGGTTTGGCATGTCCCAATCTGATATCGATAGTGACCGATACTGACATCGTCGGTCGCTTTTTCAGTCAATTCGGCAAAAAATTGAATGAAAAAGATCAATATCCAATGTGAAAAAGCATAGTAAGCAGTGTTCTAAAAATCGTCCTAGGCGATCAGCCTAGTCGCTAGGCGCTGCTAGCAGCCTTCAAATTTGAAAAAAAAAAAATTAACTTGCCAGAGTCCGGCCGGCTGCGGTGGTGGTAGTGGTGGCTCCAGTGGTGGTGGTGACGGCGTTGTTGCATCTGCTGGTGGTGGCGGTGGTGTTGGTGGCGGCGGCGCTGCTGGTGGCGGTGGTAGTGGTAGCGGCGGTGGGAGTGTTGGAGGTGGAGGTGGAGGTGGTGGTGTTGCTGGTGGCGGTGGCAGCAGTGGCGGTGGTGGTGGCGGTGGTGGAGAGGCGAGGGAGGGAGGGAGGGGAGGAGAGGGACTGGGAGAGGGAGGAGAGGCGAGGGAGGGAAGGGGGAGGGAGGGGACTCAGGGGAGAGAGAGAGAGAGAGAGAGATGGGCTTTATAGCCAAAAAAAAAATTACAAACCTCAAGTCTCGAACTCAAGACCACACCCCCCCGGAACCAACAACTCTTAATTCCCTCCTGCTGACCAATGGGTCAAGGAGGATTTGTGTTCTTATTTAACATATACATATATGTATATATGTATATATTATATACATTAATAAAAAAATCAACTCGGCGTCTAGGTGCCGCCTAGGCGCTAGGCGGCCCTTTGGTGCACCGAACCCACCTAGTGATTTTTAGAACATTGATAGTAAAGTTGTAAAAGCATGTAAAAGAAGGAGAAAAAAATTATCTATCGCAGGTAAACCAATCCGCAAGGACTACTATTTCATTTAATTCCAAAATTACTAAAAAATAACACAAGAAATACTTAAAATTATGACTAAACGTATAAAATATTATTTTCTAAAATTTTAATGATGTATAATAATAATTTTTTTCCAATACCAAAAAATCAGATACACCGATCCGAAACCGCAGACACCTATACTCATAGGAAGGGTTCGATATCGATACTGCAAACCTTGGAAAGTAACTAATCATAGTTGCAAAAAAGTGCATTCCTTTCAAAGAAGAAAGTGTGTCTTTAAAATCAGGGCAACAACTTACTATAAACATAAAACACAGTTCCCGACCAAAGCTACACATAATATGAAAAATTACAAATATTACACAAATAGTTGTACAACATAAATTAGAATCAAGATGCATATATAGTAACTGATAAATCAGAAAATCAAAACGCAGCAAGTGACTTAGATGAGTCTGGTTACCTGAAACATCGAATGTACCACCCCCCAGGTCAAATACTAAAATGGTCTCATTGTTCTTCTTTTCAAAGCCATATGCTAAGGACGCAGCAGTAGGTTCGTTGATGATGCGGAGAACTTCCAAACCAGCAATGCGACCAGCATCCTTTGTTGCTGTCCTTTGGGAGTCATTGAAGTAAGCCGGAACAGTGACCACTGCTTTAGTAACCTTGTCGTTTAGAAACTTGGATGCATCATCCACAAGTTTTCTCAAGACCTGAAACCACAAGAGAGAAGGGGTTAGGACGTTTCTAGCATATAACCATTGCATGACCATCTAACATGACTATAAAAATAAACAAATCAACCTAAATGCTCTACTTAAGCAAAAAATTAAATATAAGCCACTTCGTTTCTCAGTACCCATTCAGAAACAACATTAAATCGTTCAAACTTCAAATAAGATCGAACTGCATGATATCCCTTATATACATTATAAGTAGGTCGCATAACCACAAACATGGAATTGGGATATGGCACGATACGGATAGGAGATACAACAGTACTTAGAAATTTTAGAATATGGTTATAGCATGGATCCAATTATACACACACACATTAAAACACATTTATATATACGTTTTATACATTATATCTTAATAATATCTAGATTTATGCATTTACATAAAATAGGTTCCAAAAAGTAAGGATTCACAAATGTATGTCATATTTCGATTATATTAAGCACAATCATGGCCATGCCAAATCACATTCAACCACATTTTGAGTCCCTTTTGAGCCTCTAGACATGGGCAGGTCATACCAGCAGGAGTGTCCAAGAAGTATATTGTTGGTTACATATCAGATATAGATATTGTTATGGATACGGTGCTCTAGAGGAGTATCCGTGCAACTGCAACCCAGAATTATAATTAGTACACGGACACTCCTAGCCAATTTTCATGTGTCTCTTGTACATAAACCCTTATACCCAGACACTGATGAGGTATTAGATTCTTGTACCAGTTTGATTTTTTTTTCCAACCATAAAAGTGGTATTAGCTAATACTCATTCAAAAATGATTTTTCTTACAACCAGTTGTTGTGGCACTTAAATTTATTTTTTTACCTAATATTGTTGTGGTACCCCGGTTCCCAGAAAATAATTGGTTAGTATATACAATTCTATACCTATAAGCTTAATTTACCTAAATGCTCTAGCTCAAAGAAAAAAAAATAGCACATAGAATATCGTCAATTTTTTTGTTATAATCTATAGGGCTAATTAGAGTTTAAGCGATGACTGATCCAATTAGAAAGTTTCGACCCTAGATTTTTATGATTTGTTTCATTTTTCCCATTATACCCTCCCTCCTATGCTTGACAATGAAACATTCTTATATAGGCTAGGGAGGATATAATGAAAAAAAATAAACAAAAAATAAAAATCCAAGGTCTGAACTTTCCAATTGGACATGTCACGGATTAAACTCTAAACTGGTATAAAATCCAGTGTTTAAACTCTAAGGCCATCTCCAATGGGAATTTCTAAAATTGAGTTTTTATCCTAGTTGCCATTGTACTTTAAGAAAATTTCTATCCTAGTTGGTAGAGTTTCAACGTAGAAATTAGACAAATAAAAAATACTCTCCAATGGTTCTCCATTTCTATCATATGTATCACAAAATAAAAGAATCAAATTAATGGTGTGGGGTCCACTATTAATTGCTATGAGAGGAAGAATTTCTATGAGGATTTCTACATGTAGAAACCCTCAAAAAAATTGTTCATCCTACATCAACGCCACCTAGGATAGAAATTAAGATAGAAACCACCATTGGAAGTAAAAAAAATTTAAATGAATTTCTACCATAGAAATAGGGAAGATAGAAACCCCTATTGGAGATGGCCTAATTAGCCCTAATCTATAATACCCATTCAAAAACATTAACATAATTCAATCGCTAATTCGAACTTCAAATCCCCCAATACATTGTAATCAAATGAGAACACCCCCCCCCCAACAACCCACATGATACTGACAAAAAAGGCAGTTTTTCTTAGGAACTAGTACCCAAATAATGGGCAGCTCCAATTTGCTATTATATATAATGGCTTCTAATTCTTTTGTACCCAACTTTTGGAATATAATTCTTTGATAACATAACCAAAATGATGTATAACTTACAATTCAAATGAGAAGAAACAAAATTATTTCTTCTTTACCTGAGCCGAGATCTCCTCCGCAGCGAACTGCTTTCCAATGGCGGGGCAGTCCAGCTTGACGTTGCCGTTGTCGTCCCTGACGACCCTGTAGCTCACCTGCCTCGACTCGTCGGACACCTCGGTCATCTTCCTCCCGATGAACCTCTTCACGGAGAAGAAGGTGTTCTCCGGGTTGACCACCGCCTGCCTCTTCGCGATCTGGCCCACCAGACGGTCCCCGGCCTTGGTGTAGGCCACCACCGAGGGGGTCGTCCGCTGGCCCTCCGCGTTGGTGACGATGGTCGGCTTCCCTCCCTCCATGGCCGCCACAGCGGAGTTGGTGGTGCCGAGGTCGATGCCGACGACCTTCTCGTTGACAACGCGGAGGGGGGCGCAGCTCCTCCTGTTCCCAGTCTGGATTCGGAGGGATTTCGGGGAGGAGGAGGAGAAGCGGGTGATGGGGAGGGAGGAGGAGAAGAGGGATTTGGAGGAGGAGAAGTTCTTCTTGTAGTTGGAGAGGAAGGATGTAGCCTGGATTTGAGCGGCGGCGGAAGCCATTGATGACCCTAGATTTGGTCCCCTAAAACCCTAACCCTAGATAATGTAGTTGGTAGAGAGAGCAGGGAGAAAGGGGATAAGGGAGAGAGAAGGACGGGGGAGCGAATTTATAAACAAAACGGAAATTTTTGTTAAGAGTAACGAAAATACTAAAAATTTTACTCAAATCATATAATTTAAAAAAAAAATCAAGAATAGCAACAGTTTTACGTTTTTTCGCTCTTCGTTCGCTTTCCGCTGGAAAAAAAAATCTCCGATAAAAAAATAATAAAGAATAAAAAATACTTTTTTGAAAAACGTTCTCTTCCAAAGAACATTTTTCATTATTTTTTATTTATTTATTTCGTTTTCTCTCTCCTCTCTCACTCACACACTCTCTCTCTCTTCTCTCTTCTCTTCTCTCTCTCTCTCTCAATCACTCTTCTCTCTCACTTTTTCTCTCACTCATTCGCTCTCTCTTCTCTCTTTCTCTTCTCTCTCTCACTCACTCTCTTCTCTTTCTCTTTCACTCTCACTCTCTCTCATCTTCTTTCCCGCTCATCCCTCTCTCTCCTATCTCTCTCTCTCTCTCTCTCTCTCTTCTCTCTCTCACTCACTCTCTCTCTCTCTCTTCTCTCACTCACACTCTCTTCTCTTTCTCTTTCACTCTCACTCTCTCTCCTCTTCTTTCCCGCTCGTCCCTCTCTCTCCTCTCTTGTTCTCCTCTCTCTCTCTCTCTCTCTCTCTCTCTCTCTCCTTTCCTCTCCTCTCCTCTTCTCTCTCTCTAATTCTCTTCTCCTCTCATGTCCTCTTCTCTCTCTAATCTGTGACCACTCTCTTGTCCTCTTCTCCCGTGACCACTCTCTTGTCCTCTTCTCTCTCTCTAATGTTCTCTAATGCTAACTCGTGATCATTCTCATGTCCTTATCTATCTATCTCTCTAATATTAATCCGTGACCACTCATAATTTCAATGTATTGGAATGAATGCATGCATTGGAAAATAAAAATGTTTGATTTTAATGCATTGGAATGCATCTATAAGAATGGGAACTCGTTTATAGAAGGAGAAGAAAGAAAATATTTGTAAGAAATTCTCCAGTAAGAGAACTCAATAGGAGAAGCCGAAGGCTGAAAGAGTTCAAGAGGAAGAAGATACAAAAGAAAAAAAACAGGTAAAAAGTTCAAGGGTTTGAAAAGAGTTAAATAGCAATTTAATTACGAATTTTTTATGTAATATCCTAATCATAAATACAGATGGCTTTACAAAATGACGGACGCATACCCGGTGGACCTACAACTTCGGCCATTGAACGTGAGCGAGAGTCTCATATTTCTAGTCTGATTTTCGCAGGACCGGTAATGTAATTTTTAGATAATTGATATTATTGTTGTTAAGCGTATTATATTGTACTAACAATATCTATACATATACTATATAGCGTTATGATTATCCAGATGTAAAATTACGAGAGCATGGTGAGTGGCGGTCATCATGGGAGTTGACTGAAGGCCAAAAGGTCTTGATGGAGGCTTTTGGTTTTTACTTTGTTGATGCTACACGAATTAAGCGTCATGATAGAGACCTGATATTAAGTATCGCTGAGCGATGGTGGCCAACACGTAACACATTTCAGTTACCCTTCGGGGAGATGACGATCACATTAGCGGATGTGGCACAGATTCTGGGATTACCTATCGAGGGTAATCTTATATATTTCGACGAAAAATTGGAAGCAAAATATCTCATTAGAGAATACCTCGGTGTGGAGCCCCCCTCTGACATGGGAGAGTGATACAAGAGTAGAGAGAGAGATAGTCTGCTAGGGGTGTAGGTGTTAGGGAGCGAGAAAGCGAACGTGAGTGAGAGCGAATGTTAGGAAAATAGAGAGAGAGTAGGAGTAAAAAAATACAACTCTTAAGCAATGGGTCCCACTTTTTTACGGGATCGTTGCGGGAAGAGAGCAAGGGTGAGATGAGAGAGAGAGAGCAAGGGTGAGAGAGAGAGTAAGAGAGAACGAAACGTGAGAGAGAGAGTATTAGGGAGAGAGAGAGAGTGTTAGGGAAAGAGAGAGAGAGAGCAGAGACTGAGTGGGAGAAAGAGCAGGAACGAGAGTGAGAGAGAGAGAACGGGAACGAGGGTGAGAGAGAGAGAGTTAGCACATAGAGACAGAGAGTAGAGAGAGAGAGAGTGAGTGAAAGAGAAAGATAAGAGAGTGAGTGAGTGAGTGAGTGAGTGAGTGAGTGAGTGAGTGAGTGAGAGAGTGAACAGAGAGAGAAGAGAAGAGAGAGTGTGTGAATGAGAGAAGGAGAGAGAGTGTGACAGAGAGAGAGGAGAGAGATAAAAAAAAATAAAAAGAATAGGAAAACGCCCTTTAGAAGGGCATTTTTTCTCTAAAGGGCGTTTTCCTATTTTTTTTATTTTATTTTATTTTTTGACGGGTTTTTTTAACGGAGTTGGACGAAAATGTTCTTGGAAAGCGTAAAACGCCCTTAGAAAGGGCGTTCTGATGCTATTTTTGCAAAAAATTAAAATTGTATGCTCTGAGTGGGATTTTTAGTATTTTCGTTGCTCTGAACAAAATTTTCCGTAAACAAAATAAGGATTTTTCCACAGTAGTCCCCTGTAAACGATTTTATTACATTTTGTGATGAGTAAAAAATGAACAATAATACTGTCCAAGTCCTGTAAAGTTGGAGAAAAATTATTCGTGGAGTTCTTAGAAGGCAAATTCTATAGACATTCCATTTTTTGTTTCTGACAATCCAATTTTTTTAAATTTATTTACAAATTTGTTATCCAATTATTTTGCTTGAGGGCAGTCCAAACCCTCATATAAAAGCCAATGACTTCTATTTTTCAGCCTAAATTTTTTTTCATAACTGTTACAATGTTGACAGTCCTTATAATTATTTAGGACTGTCACAATGTTGACAAACATTCCATTTTGAAGGACTATCAACATTGTCACAGTCCCAAATAATTAGGATTATAAAAAAAATTGAAAGTCCTTCGAGGAAGGACTGTCAATTTTGTTTACAATCCTAACAAGGAGGAAAAGAAGAAGAAGAAGAAGAAGAAGAAGAAGAAGAAGAAGAAGCAGGGGCGACGGCGAGCGTGGGCGGCGCGGGACAGAGGTACGGGGCGGACACGGGACGGACGCGCGGGGGGTGCGGGGGACTTGGCGCGGCGGAGGCGCGGGGTGCGGACGCGGGGCGGAAGCGCACGTACGGGGTGCACGCGATGGAGGCGGATGCACGAGGCGGACGCCTTATTTTCATTGCTATTACTAATTCACAGCTTTTGTCATTTATTGGAACTGCTATTGGGTTGTACTTTGCTCCAATCCTGACTGGATATATTTTTCAGATAATTCTTTAATTATCCTACACACTACGGTCCACATGATGGCGAGCCAGCTGAGATAACACCCTTAGAGCACGATGATCTAGTACCAACCGTTGAGGAGACTCAGCTAGTATAGCAGACTTAGCTACTTTCCTTTATTGTACTGGATATGTCTTCATCTTAGACATTTTGGCATGTTATATATATATATATATATAGAGAGAGAGAGAGAGAGAGAGAGAGAGAGAGAGAGAGAGAGAGAGAGAGAGAGAGAGAGAGACTATTTGTTCTTAGACTATTAGACATAGATTTGTTTGTAGCTGTGACTTGTGATTTCCATTCTTCTATTCATGTCACGCCCCAGTCCCAAAATACGTAGGACTAGGACACGTAAGCATGCCAGCCGCCTGTATATATGGCAACTCCAATATATGGAAACAATAATACATGCGTACGCTGTATAATGAATAATAATTCACAAGTGGTAAATCTATCACAAGTCACAGGGTAAAATTAAATCTCATCCACAGAAATCAAATATACATGAATAACCAATAACCAAGTAACTAGATCTCAATATAGAGTATCTAAAGAATGACAGTCGGATGGAAACAAATCCACTGCCGAAATAGAATATAAAAGTGAACAAGATAAACCCTAAAAAAATACATCTAACCATCACGAGGCTCGATGAGAAGACCTCCTCGGAATATAAGTAGCATGTCCAAATCTGTGCTCCCGCGAGTACTCATAAACATCTACACCTGGAAAGGGACCAGGTCCTCAGAGGGACATAACAAGATACATAGAAGCATGCCATAATGTAAATACTGAAAAAATAAAGGGGGTGTGCTAACCATCTAAGTGAATGCAATTTAAAGACCTTATAGTACGTATGGGAAAGTGTAGGCTAGACATATGCTGACATAATTCACCAATCGTCGTGACTGGCTAGTATATGTGTCATATGCCCCCTGACACAAGGGCACTCTGCAATCGTCCATCTCCGAGGAGCATGGTACGAAGGATATAACATTAAGTAGGGGGGTGTCCCATACGCCTACTAGTATCTTCCCCTCCCAATATAGATATGCAAATCGTGAAAACGACGTGGACATCTCATACTATGATGCAAGTCTCTATAAAATAAATAACTGAGCTACATACCGTTACACGTGTTGCTCACACTGATGGCCAGTCGCGCATGAGACACGCGTCCCTACATGAACTCACTCTGTGACGTGTAATTATACGTGTCAAGGCCTGGGGAGTCATACCAATAACTCCACAACTTTAGATGGGTCTACTAGACACTAGGTCAGACACAAGTCCTAACGTCAACGCCTTCATTGACTGCACTCGAGTTTTTTCGGATGTGCACATTTATATAATATTAGAATAAATAAACATGTAACTAAAATAACTGAATTTAAACAGTACAACAAGGCAATGTATACTTGCCTGGCAAGAGAGCTGTAAAAATATAACGTCCAGATGTCAAATACCAAGTGTCAGAAACTATGGCCTCAGAATGAACGTCTCCGGATACTGAAATAAATATCACTAACAGTCTCAAAAAATATCAAATGGCTAAAAATGCCTGTCCTTAAGTCCAATTTGAAAACAAGGGCAAAGATCACATTTTTTGGTCAAAGCGGGGTCCACATGTGGGCCGCTTTGCACCAAAAAATGTGTCAGAACCAATGGTCTCCAAATTTGCCAAACTTAATGTCAACAAGTCCAGAACGTCGATACAAACCCAACGGAATATCCAGAACTGGATTCCGATGAGCCGATCACAAAATCGCCCTTCAAGTGGAGCCGTGGGGCCCACGATACGGGATTTTGTCAACGTTCTCAGAATCGAACCAAACTTGGGTCATAGGACAAGCGTATTGCTACGAGTCTGATAGCATAAGTTTCGTTTCGATCCGACATGTGTACACAAAGTTACAGTATGTTCCAGAACAGGCGGATATGGGGCGTTGTCGGCGGATACGCGTTGATTCCGGTGTGCACGCACATCCAAATCAACTTCTGCGAAATTCCGCACGTCCGTATCAACGGCGCGCACGTTTTGGTAAAGACCGCGTGCGACCAAGTCATCCCATTTGGCGGGGCACACTCAGTTCTGGGGTGAAATAAGGCATTGTTTTTCCTATTTTTGGATCGCGGTTTGCGATCGCCACAGGACGCGATGCACGGGCATTGAGAGGGTTACACAGTCTACGTGGCACAACTGACGGAATGGAAAACGGAACAACGAGGAGAGAGAACGGGTTACCTGAATAGGGCTCCGTAGAACGAGGTTTTCCTGTGTTCGGTCACTGTGTTGTGTCCTGGTTGCTGTGTCCGGGTTCTGTCGTGTCTTGGGTTCTGTCGTGTCCTGGTCAGCCGCTGTTGTGTCCGAGGTCTGCAGGTCCACTGTGTCCGGGGTTAGGGTTCAGTCGCGTCCGTGTCAGAGTCCAGGCGGAGAGGGTTGCTCGGCGTGGGTGGCTGTCATCGGGATGCAGGGAGGAGGACGATAAACTTCAGGCGATGGCGGGGAGGAAGACGACCGGAGGGCGAGGCGGGTGCAGTTGATGGCGAGGAGGGAGTCGGCGGGTCGTGATGTGTAGAGGCGGGGAGAAAGAGGACGGGGTGGCATCGAGCACAGCGGCTCAGGCGAAGGGGGATCGGCTCCGGTCGGCCGCGGGCCGTAGCGGTTCAGGGAGGAGGGGAGAGGAGACTCTGGTAGGCGGCTGTGGTGGCGAGTGGCGGAGGAGGTGAAGTCCGGGAGGAGGTCGGGGAGTCGAGGCCGGCGGGGGGGGGGGGTCAGTCGAGAGGGGAAAGAGGGGAGGCTGCTGTGGTGGATGGTGGAGACGATCAGGCTGGGGAGGAGGAGGAGGAGGTCGGGAAGGGACGGGCGGAGCTCTCCGGCAGGGGTCGGCTCGTCGTGGGGGGGCGGAGGTCGGGGGCGGGGGCAGCTGACGGCTAGGGTTAGGGTTAGGGTTAGGGATTTGGATTTTTATAGAAATTAATTAGGGGTAATTAGGTAAATTCAATGTTAGGATATTTTGTGGATATTTTTAGGTGGGTCCCACTTCCAAATGGACGGTGCAGGTTCACCCTCCAATGAGGGATTGACACCTCACACTGGAAATTTACAGGAAAGACCCTGTAATTTCATAAATTGCATAAAGGTCCTATAATTGAGAAATTGTGCAATTACGAAATTGTCTGGAAAATACTCTATTCCTGAAAATGCTATAAAGCACAGAATTGAGAGAAAATGCTGTGTAAGGACCCTGGGGGGTGGGGGTGAGCCTGGGCAGGGGCTGGGCCTGGTTTTTGGGTGATACAGGTCACCGTATTAATTAATTAATAATTAATGCGCACGGTGTTTACCAATTAATTAAAAATAGGTAGGGCCATAATTTTAGTGCGGTATAAATATACTAATTGTAGTATACTTAAAGTAGGGTAATAACGTATTTTTGTTTGGGCAAAACAGGTGCATGTTGGGCCTCTAATGTCTGTTGGAACAGAGATGGGTACAGATCTGGGAATTTAAATACGTACGTTTGTAACGATATTTGTGCGTCTAAAACGAGACACAAAACAGAGTATCTGGGAGTTGCACAAAGTTCAGAAAAATAGACTAGAATGTCTAGGAGAGGTATGTGAACTTTATTCGAGGATAACTGTCAAGGTAAAGCTCCAAATAATTTGATGATGGACAGGTGCACAAATAGGATATGTAAGCAAAATAAATAAGAAAAAAATCTGGGATAAATCCTAATTTGGTAAAATAATCCTAAATTTAGTATTAAATACTGAAATATGGTTGAGGGAGTTTACAATCTATCCTCCTTAGAATATTTCGTCCTCAAAATTAAAACGGACATACAATGAGAACTAAAGATTGATTTGAAATATTAGGACATACCCTGGCTTTGGAATAGATGGGGGAAATACTGTCGAATATCCTCTTCTCGTTCACAGGTTGACTCGCCTGGTGCATGCTCTCTCCATGCAATACGAACTAGAGGGATAGTCTGGCCTCGCAACACTTTCTCGCTTCGGTCTAGGATCTCTACAGGCTCCTCCTGGTACGATAAGCTCGGACCGACGGTGATCTCTGAATGGTCCAACATATGACTTGGATCTGGAATGTACCTCCTCAGCTGAGATACGTGGAAGACGTCATGTACTCTTTCCAATATTTGAGGTACGGCTAGCTTGTAAGCAACTTCTCCGATGCGTTTTAACACATCGAAGGGTCCGATGTACCTTGGGCTCAGTTTTCCTCTTCCTCTGAATTTGATAGTTCCTCGGGTAGGTGAGATATTAAAAAAAAACACATGTTCTCCAACTTGGAACTCTAGAGGTCGTCATTGTACGTTTGTCCAGTGCCTTTGTCTGTCCTGCGATGCTCGCAGGTATCCTGGGATCTTCTTTTACTTTCTCCACCGTATGAATGACCAATTCTGGTCCTAAGATCTGTCTTTCGCCTGCATCGCTCCAGCATACTAGGGAACGACATTTCCTACCATACAATGCTTCAAAAGGGAGCCATCTGAATGCTCGCTTGATAGCTATTGTTGTAAAAAAATTTGCCAGATGTAAGTGATCTTCCATGATTTACTGAAATCAAGCATACATGCTCTCAGCATATCTTCTAGGGTCTGAATGGTGCGCTCTGACTGTCCATCTGTCTGCGGGTGATATGATGTGCTGAACTTTAGGCGGGTATCAAGACTTCCTTGCATACTTCGCCAAAAGTAAGATTTAAACCTCGTATCCCTGTCAGACACTATGCTGACTGGTACTCCGCTCAAACGTACGATCTCCTTCATATACATGTCTGCCAAGACTTCTGTAGATTGCCCGACTCTGAAGGGTAAAAAGTGTGCTGACTTGGTGAGTCGGTCCACTATTATTCGTACTGCATCTCTTCCACTTGGACTCTTTGGGAAAATTCGTGACGAAGTCTATAGTGATGCATGTATCAGGAACGCAATAAAACGTAGGTAGGTAGCGAAGGTCATTCTAAAGATATCACAGTTTATAAACTTAAATCAAATCTAATAATAGAGTTTGGAAATTTTTCCAAGAAACAAACCGAAATGGCTACAGAAACAATACACTTTTTCGTGCTTATAATAAGCACGAGGTTTCGTCTTTCCGAAATAGGAGAAGACGAAAAACAATAATTAAGAGTTCAAGGGGGAGGCAATAGATTTAGAAGTGTGGGGATCAAGGCATTTAAAGAATTCAAATGGGAACTTGTCAAGGCAGTTGTGGATTGAAATCATATTCTGGTAATCCCTATTCACATATTCGTATCAGCACAGTTAGGTAGCTGATACAATATGCTCAGACATATCTAGAGGGCAAGTACATCCGTCTACTAATCACTATATATCTCAATCCACGTAAGGTAGTTATGCGAAGGACGAACCAAGTGCACTATGGTTGATCAGACCGTAATACACTGATTCTGAAATGTATTAGTGTAGTACTCCAATAATACATATATCATGAACAAGCTTGATTAAGAATAAGCTTGCAAAACTAGGCTATAATAGCAGTATAATCAAGGTAGTATAGTAAATATAAGTACGCTATGAGTTGGATAGCAAAACTCGGGAGGAGGGTGGCGTGGACATGCAGTCACTAGTAAATTTATGGTGCTGCGGCTCTGCAACTTGTTCGGCAGTTCATGACAGGTGGGTTGATTGGATGAGAAATTAGTACATGGGTCAATCTATTTTTTGGGTCATGGTTATTGACAATATTCCTCTATGAATTTTTAAGCAAATGTTTCGTATCCGGGGTGTTGGCAACGAACAGCAAAAAATCGTTCTCCCAATAATAAAAAAAACTTATTAGGCTATTGAAAATCTCTACAGATGTCCCACCAATAAGTAAACATTTTCATCACAACCTCTCATAAACCTTTGGTATTCGGGGTATTGATAATATAAGGTTTGTTGCCACCACCTCGGATATCAAAGGCTTTGTCTGATTGGCAAGAAGATCATATTTATGTGTTGTTGGTCGACTCATATAACCCATAGAACTGCTATGGACAATATGAAGACCCAAGCCATCATCGGTCAACATCATCAGACCCTGCATAAGGAGCCAGAAGTGAAAGATTATTCGTGTCTGCAGTGACATGGTGCAACGTCCTACAATTAATTGGCTATGTGGGGGTATCAGCTCTCCAAGTGATGCAGAATGTGCATGCGGTTGCTATGGAGAAGCCTGACGTTGCGTCTGTGAATATGTTACAGATTGATCCGAAGAAGATTGAGTAGTGACAACTCAAAAAAAGGAGTATCGCTTGACAGTGTAGTACCATATACTTGGCAATACCCAAGATATCGAAATGGTGGAGGTCGATAATTACAAGGAATGGAAGATGTAAAGGGGTCTTCGAAAGCTATTATGGTTTTAAAAAATATAGAGAATTGTGAGAGAGAGAAAAAAGGTAAAAAAAAAAATAGGCCAAGAATGTGGCTATGATACCATGAAGAGATTGGAAAATAATGGCTTGATTTTCATCGAATAAAAATGAACTATATATTCACTTACAAGATGAGATTGGAAAAGGAGTGTTGCTTGACAATGTATCCTTGAGTACCACATACTTGGCAATACCCAAGATATCGACATGGTGGAGGTCGATGGTTATGAGGAATGGAAGATGTAGAGGTGTCTTCGAAAGCCATTATGGTTTTAAAAAATATGGAGAATTGTGAGAAAGAAAAAAGGTAAAAAAATTGGTCAGGAATGTGGCTTTGATATCAGAAGAGATTGGAAAATAATGGCTTGATTTTCATTGAATAAAAATGAACTATATATACACTTACAAGATGAGATTGAGTTAATTTTCCAAATATTCTAATCTAGCTAATTATCTAATCTATGAGATTTGTTGTCAATTCAAATTATATAATGTTATTGCCTGAGTTACAAAGATGGATCAAACTTGCAACAAACAGACAATTATTGCTCTTATTGGTCTTACGTAATTGGATACAAACTTTCACAAACTAGCAAAGAAGAAATTTAATAAAATTTGAACCCATATTCTTCCTTGCAAACACAAATGCAATTGAGATAGAACTTTTACACGAAGAAAAAGAAGAAAAAGAAGAAGGAATAAAAAAAATTATGCTGGTGTGATGAACACCACCGTTGCTCAATGCAAGTTTCGTCCTCTATCAACGATCTGCTCCTAAAAACTAGCAAGTTTACGAAAAGAACTTCTGGAACGCCTGTAGTCATCTCTATTACAAACTCGAACGAACTCCTGGACGAATATGGCAGCCACGGTTCGTATTCTCTTCTGTCTCTCAAATTTTTTATGTCCAAATGGAGAATGGTGGAAACCCTAACCCTAATCCTGGCCACCACCATATGGTAGGATAACAAATAATTAAATCAGAGTCCTAAAAGATTAGGATTGATTAAATTTTGAATTTATCTGCCATAATTGTCCATATACGTAATCAACATAATCTGCGTGATTTGTAAATCTCGCGTTTAGCATAACCACAGTAATCTATGCAGATTTTGTACACAGATATGACCGTAGAATTGTGCGTCGAAACGTACAAAAAATGCTTCGTAGATACGTGCAGATTCGTACGCAGAACCGCGCATATAATCTATGTACAAAATCGCTCGTAAAATCTGTGTGCAGAAACGCATGCAGAAACTGTGCACAAAAATACATGCAAAAATGAGCACAACAAATTTACACAAGCGCCAACTCGCTCCCGATGCATACATGCGGGGTGGAAAGTGTTCCTTTAAAGCACTGTTAGCCCAATGTTTAAGTTGAGTTTTTGAATATGGCTAATCGATTAAGTTTAGCATTATGATAATCGATCAATCACTATAGTAACTTCTACTTAAACTCAGCAATATCCAGATATTCATTAAATGTTATCATATTTGCTTGTATATATTCCTTGTTCATCTAACATGTATATGCAGAAAAGTAATCGACATATGATATAAGAAATGATGATGAGCCAAAGATGGCGTTATACCAGAAGATTTCGTCCAACCGCCTACGACTTATCCAGAGCCTCGCACAGCCCCTGAAAGGTATTCAGATTTCCAGATCTGGCTATCTTTGGACAACTGCCATCAAGAAAAAATTCATCTTCAAGTCAGCAGAAGATTGGCATCATTAGTGCTCTTGGTCTTTCACTTTTTATTAGGTATTTTATATTTTGTTTATAAAACCAAATGTACATCGGGTTCGCAGTTGGCACTAGGAAGATCAAACCCATATTAAACCAGAACCTACTCCACTCAAAATAGTCTGAACCAAACCAAACCTGGACCCAACATTCTAAAAATAGACCAACAGAGTTCGGACCAAACTCGGACCGAACTCGATCAGGGTCAAACTAGAAAACTGAGTCAGCCTCCTCTTTCGGATGACCAGGATCTAACGTTCGAATTTATGAACGTTAAGTAACCGAACTCGGACCGAGTTCTGCCCGAACTCTACCCGAACTCAGTTCATAAAAATCCTATAAATAGAGAAGAATTTCTCCATTCTAAATCACTCATCCATTCTTTATTCTTCTCATATATTCTTGAGTGTTAGCCTGAGCTATAAATCTTTCTTATTTTCAAGATCAACTCTCAGCCTTCTAGTGCCAAGGCAATTCCGATTTAGAAATCTGATCGAGTTATAAATGCTTGGTTTGTCAAGTTTTGCCTTAAGTGTTTGAAGTCGACGTGCCATTTGGATCAAACGCACGTGTGAAGTCTTTCGAGCCTTCAGATTAAAGCTTAATGTTGTAAGAAGTCTGCAAGCCTTCGGATTAAAGCTTATTATTCACTATGGGTGATTATAGTGGATATAATTTTGAGCAAGAGTTCTCGGGCCTGGACTAGTCCTCTCAGAGGAAAACCAGGATAAATTTCTCGGTGTTTGTGTTTGCTCTTCTTTAATATGCATATTCTTAATTGTTATATCTGTTGATATATTTATTATGTCACGCCCCAGCCCCAAAATACGTAGGACTAGGAATACGTAACACGCCAGCCGTATGTATACGAACTCCAATATATGGAAACCATATACACACGTACGATGTACATGAATATCCAATCCACAGTGGTAATATATGTCACAACAAGTCACACGCAGTTCTATATCTCATCCACAGCACAAATAATAGAATAATGGAAATCAATAAGTGAATATCAAAGAAGCAGTCTCAAATAGTAATCTCAAAGTGTGATAGTCGGGTGGAAACAAATTCACTGCAAATCGACTATAATAAACTACTAAAGAGAGAAGAGAATAAACTCCAATATAAGAATAAATGTCTAGAAGAAGATGAGCAACTAGAATCTCTAAACAGCTGCAATGAATCACATATAATCAGAGGGTAAGATCTCCTCAGACTGATAGGTAGCGTCAGGTCCAGGTCCATACTCCTGCGGGTACTCCTGCTCACCTATATCTGGAAGGGACCAGGTCCTCAGAGGGATGTAACAAGATACAAAAAACACATGCCAATAAAGTACTGAAAATAAATATCCAACGGGGTCGCCTAACCATCTATGTGAATGCAGTTTGAGAACAACTTTCCACCAAGTGGGCTATCTGGCTGAAAACTGGGATTGGCATGACTCTCTCGGAGAACCAGGGGCCTCAAAGGCATGTCGTCTTTTGAACGGCAGAGGCCCGCCAAGTAGTATAGGGGTCATCACCGCCCGTATCTCCAGCGGAGCTTCCGGGTTACAGAAGAAAAAGTGTAAAGGAGCCCAAATGCCTTACTTGTTGTTCTCCCCACCCAATGCTCTAAGCATGTCATGTCCATGACACGATAAACCTCTAATAACCGTCAGGTCTACTAGCATGCAAAGTTTCTATTGACAGTTATCCCTATCCGTCGCACGACCTATACGTACCGGTGGCCAGCCGAGTACGCAAGTCCGTGTCCTACATGTGACTCACACTCGTGTAAGAATAGTGTCATGGCCAATGAAACATAAATGCCTCATGAAGATGGGGTAGTCTCATAAAATAGGTCTAATGCATATACATAAATAAAAGCATAGTACGACGACACCGTCGTTGCACCCAAGTTTCCTTGGACGCGCAGTTTATATAGCAGTTAAAATAAATGAACTAAATAAACAGAAAATAAACATGCATTGTCACGCCCCAGTCCCAAACTACCGAGGGATCGGACGCGTGATAATGGCCAGCAGTACGCACCGATGGACCAACTCAATATAATGGATCCATCAGGGCATACTTAAGCTGTAAAACAAGTCTACGACAATCATGGCACAACTAATCTCATCCACACACGATATAAAATATGATCCACATAATAAATGAGGAATGTAAATCATCAGCAAGTCTCACAAAGTACTTCGGGGAACAACCCGATAAATATCTAGTACAATGGTTCTACAGACCAGAAAAGAAAAGACTGAAATAATAAATAAAAACTGAGCATGAACATGGATGCTCAAGAGAAGTCTTCAGCTAAGACCTCGCCATCAGATGGTGGTACAGCTCCTGGATCGGCTCCTCCTGCTGCAGTCCCGTAAACCTCGGGGTAAACCTGTACTGCAAAATCTGGGGACAAAATCCATATCCAGGTCCTCAGGGGACATAGCAAGGTACAGGAAATAAAACAAGCCAGAATATAAACAGTGCAGCAATAATGAGATAAGCAGGGTAAGTATGTAACATCTGTATAATGCAAGAGAGAATATCAATAGTACTCAGGTTGAACCTCTACAAGCTCTGTGTAGTGGAGCCTGTAGCAGGGGTATCATGGGGTGGTCTAGCTCAGCGGGAGACTGAGTAGCCGACATAATAATATCAACCTGTAGCCTGTGAATCTATCCAGCAATAGATGGAACAATAAGGGAATACTAAAATAACCAGCTAAGTGATATGCAAGATAAGAGCAGCACTAGAACTCAGGCTGAAGCATACTACAAGCTCTGTGTAGGGGAGCCGGTAGCAGCAGTAAATATGAGTAATGGGCCAAGCTCGGCTATAGAGTCTTGTGCCTCACGGTAATAGGGGTGTATATATATAATCAGCCTGTAGTCTGTGTGTCTCTCCCCACCCAATGTAACCACACAAATCATGAACATAACGTCTCACGTCCATGTCCGCGGGGTCATAACTAATGCACAAGTCATAATGTATCTAGAATATAGTATCTCTATAAGTCCTGCAACCTATACAGGATCACCACGAATATCTCGGAAAGATCCTGTCTCATGATCAGTGTCCAGTGTCCTGGGTCAAGTGTACTTGGTATGACCAGTACGAGAAGATAAAGTGTCACGTATGTCCATATCTAGATGACATTACCCAACACCGCGTACGATGTTGGCACCCGACTGATAATCGGACGCTAAGTATGTCAAACGGTCCTAGGTTGAGCATGCACAGTAATATATATATAGCAAGGAAAATAATAACTAAGCTGCAGAGTTTGGCAAGGTACACTTGCCTGATGTCCGAATATCAACTGTCGTCCTGGGATCTGTGGAACCGGTAGGGGCTACTCCAGATGCTGTAATAAATATCATCAACAGTCTCAGAAGGTATCAAACTGCTAGAAATGCCTGTCCTTACGTCCAATTTGGACACAGGGGCAAAATGGTCATTTCCGGACCAAAGCGGGTTCCACTTGTGGGCCACTTTGCACCGAAAAGCGTGTCAGGGTCAAAGGTCTCCAAATTAGTCAAACTCAGTGCCTACAAGTCAGGAACGATGATACGAACCCAACGGAACTTCCAGAATTGGATTCCGATGAGCCGATCACAAAATCACCGGTCAAGTGGAGCCTGTGGGGCCCACGATACGTGGTTTTGTCAACGTCCTCAGAATCGAACCAAACTTGGCTCACAGGACCAGCGTATTGCTACGAGTCCGATGGCGCAAGTTTCGTCTCGATCCGACGTGTGTACACGAAGTTACAGCGCGTTCCAGAAAGGACGGATACGGTGTGTCGTCGGCGGATACGCGTTGATTCCGGGGTGCACGCACCTCTGAATCGACTTCTGCGAAATCCTACACGACCGTATCAACGCCGCGCACAGTTTGGTAAAGACCGCGTGCGACCAAGTCGTCCCGATTGGCGGGGCGGACTCAGTTCCGGGGTGAAACGGGGTATTATTTTTCCTGTTTTTGGATCGCGGTGTGCGATCACCCCAGGACGCGATGCTCCGAGCGAATTGCACGGGCACCGAGAGGGTTATACAGTCTACGCATAGCAATTTACAGAAACGGAATCGGAGTTGCGATGAGGGTGAAAACAGTACCTGAACAGGGCTCCGTGAATTCTGTTTTTCACGTGACCGAGAGTCCAATATGTGTCCTGGTCGTGTCCTCACGTGCTGCTGCTCGCGTCTCGTGTCCGCGGAGACGCTGTGAGGCGGAGGAGTTGTGCTCGGGGTCGCTGTGCTCGCGGCGGGGGTGAAGCCGCGCTCGGGGTTGCTGGGCGAACTCGGCGGCGGGGTGAAGCCGCGCTCGGGGTCGCTGTGCTCGCGGCGGAGGGTCGACGAGCGGATGGGGGTTGCTGGGCGAACTCGGCGGAGGGTCGACGACTAACGGATGGGGGTTGCTGGGCGAACTCGGCGGAGGGTCGACGACTAACGGATCGCGGTGGAGGGGTGTCGATGGGAGGCGTCGGGGTTGATGACTGACGGATCGCGGTGGAGGGGTGTCGATCGGTGGTGAAGGGGTGCTGGGAACTAGGGTTCCGGTGGGCGAACGGATTCTGGAGAAAGCGGCGCTGCTCGGGCTCGTATATCGAGGATGGCGGCTGCGGCTGCTTTAATAGCTGCTACAGTGCAATCCGGCGGGGCTAGGGCTTGCTGTGCGGGTTTCGGGTTGGTGGGTTTGGGTTTGGTTCGTTTGGGTTCGGTTTACAATCCAATTGCTTTTGGTCCTCGATACGTTGCTCCGGTGTCCGATTAATTCACCGAAAAATGCCATGCGTCCGGTTCTCCATCATACACAATAAATTTTTACTTCCAGAATATTTTAACCCCATCTAGCCACACTTAAAATTATTTCTTTAAATCACACTCATCCTGGTTTTAAGTTTCCAAAAATTCCCAAAACGAAATAACTTCATTTAAAATTATTCTCAAAAATTTAGGGTGTTTACAATCTTCCCTCCTTAAAAGGATTGCGTCCTCGCAATCAAAGAATAAGTTACTAAAGAAGGGTTATGGAAATACAAGGTGACCTAGTTTACAACTGCCTCCTCGAACAAATGGGGATAACGTTGACGCATACTATCTTCTCGTTCCCAAGTCGATTCGCCTGGTGAATGATGTTTCCATGCTACTCGGACCAGTCTGATTGTCTGTCCCCGCAACGTCTTCTCACTGACGTCGAGGATGCCAACTGGTTGTTCCTCATACCTCAAGCTCGGGCCTACTGCGATCTCTGAATGATCGACTACGTGACTTGGGTCGGTCACGTACCTTCGCAGCTGTGAGACGTGGAATATGTCATGCACTCCCTCTAAGGATGGAGGTATTGCAAGACGATAAGCCACCTCACCAACGCGCTCTATAATGTCAAATGGCCCAATATACCTTGGGCTCAGCTTGCCTCTGCTCCCGAATCTGATAGTACCCCGAGTGGGCGAGATCCTCAAGAATACGTGATCCCCTTCTTTGAACTCTAGGGGGCGTCTGTGCGTGTCTGCCCAATGCTTCTGTCGGTCCTGAGCTGCCCGTAGATGATTCTGAATCTGCTTCACCTTCTCCACTGTCTGTGTGACCAATTCTGGTCCCAGTATCTGACGTTCACCGACGTCACTCCAGCATATAGGTGACCTGCACTTCCTTCCGTATAAAGCTTCGAAGGGTGCCATCTGAATGCTGGCCTGATAACTGTTATTGTAGGAGAACTCTACTAAATGCAAATGATCTTCCCAAGATCCTCCAAAGTCTAGCATACATGATCGCAACATGTCCTCCAATATCTGAATGGTGCGTTCCGATTGGCCATCTGTCTGCGGGTGGTATGCCGTGCTGAACTTGAGTCTGGTGCCGAGACTCTCTTGCATGCTTCTCCAGAAATGAGATGTAAATCTCGAATCTCGATCCGATACAATACTAACAGGTACTCCATGTAATTTGACGATTTGTCGCATATACATGTCAGCTAGTACCTCGGTGGTCTGTCCAACTCTAAATGGCAAGAAGTGTGCCGATTTAGTGAGTCGATCCACGATCACCCATACTGCGTCTCTTCCGCTGGGGCTCTTCGGAAATCCTGTGACAAAGTCCATCGTGATGTGCTCCCACTTCCATTCCGGTATCGGAAGCGGCTGTAACATCCCTGCGGTCCTCTGATGCTCGGCCTTTACCTGCTGGCAGACTAAGCATCTAGCCACAAACCTTGCGATCTCTCTCTTCATTCCATGCCACCAGTAATACTGTCTCAAGTCCCTGTACATCTTAGTTCCTCCCGGGTGAACAGAGTACATAGAGCTATGTGCTTCCGTCATCAACTCCTGTCTCAATTCTCCGTTTGGAACATACAGGCGATTTCCAAACCTCAAGGTCCCGTCTTCGTGGATGCGAAGTCCTGTCTGAATGCCGGCTTCTGTCCTTTCTTTGAGTCTTCGGAATCTAGCATCGGTGGGCAATGCCTCCTTAATCTTCTCCACGAGGGATGACTGAATCTCAAGATTAGCCATCAATCCATTCTGTCCCGGTAATACGACCTCTATCTGTAACTCCTGCAAATCTCTCAATAACTCGGGCTGCACCGTCAAGAAATAGGCCATAGGCTTCCTGCTCAGTGCGTCTGCAACAACATTCGCCTTCCCCGGATGATACTGCAGATCGATGTCAAAATCTACCATCAGTTCCAGCCAGCGTCTCTGCCTCATGTTTAGCTCCTTCTGAGTATATACATACTTCAGACTCTTGTGATCGGTGAAGATTTCTACCCTCTCTCCATAAAGATAGTGCCTCCATATCTTCAATGCAAATATCACTGCTGCTAATTCCAAATCATGTGTTGGGTAGTTCTTCTCGTGGTCCTTCAACTGTCTCGACGCATAAGCAATGACCTTGCCATGTTGCATCAAAACACATCCTAGTCCACTGCCTGATGCATCACTGTAAACAACAAAACCTCCCGACCCCGAAGGAAGAGTCAAGACAGGTGCTGTTGTTAATCTTCTCTTCAGTTCTTCAAAAGCCTTCTGGCAGTCTTCTGTCCATATAAACTCCTGGTCCTTCCGTGTCAGCTTCGTCATTGGTTCTGCAATCCTTGAGAAATTTTCTACGAACCTTCGGTAATATCCCGCAAGTCCGAGAAAACTTCTCACCTCTGCGACTGATGTGGGTGTAGGCCAAGTCTCTATTGCTGCCACCTTCTCTGGATCTACGGAAAGTCCTTCTCCTGATATGATGTGTCCCAAGAAAGGTACTTTGTCCATACAGAACTCACACTTACTAAGCTTGGCATATAACTTCTCCTGTCTCAAGGTCTCTAACACGATTCTAAGATGTTCCTCGTGCTCTTCAGGGCTCTTGGAATATATGAGGATGTCGTCAATGAATACCACTACGAATTTATCCAAGAACTGATGAAAGACCCTGTTCATTAAGCTCATAAACACTGCTGGTGCGTTGGTTAAGCCAAACGGCATCACCAAGAACTCATAATGCCCATACTTTGTCCTGAAAGCTGTCTTCGGGATGTCTTCCTTCCTTACCTTGATCTGATGATAGCCGGATCGAAGGTCAATCTTCGAAAATACCCTTGCACCACTCAATTGATCGAATAGATCATCAATGCGGGGTAGGGGATACCTGTTCTTGATGGTTACAGCATTGAGTGCCCGGTAATCAATGCATAACCGTACTGTTCCATCCTTCTTCGGCACAAATAATATGGGTGCCCCCCAAGGTGAAACACTGGGCCGAATGAAACCCTTCTCCAAAAGATCATCAACCTGTGCTTTCAACTCAACTAACTCCTTGGGTGCTAGTCGATAAACTGTTGAAGTGATTGGCTCTGCTCCTGGAGTTAAGTCTATTATGAATTCTATTTCCCGATCAGGCGGTAAACCTGGAAGATCATCAGGAAATACATCCACAAATTCTGATATGACTCTCGGGTAACCTGTCTCCCCTTCTACAGATAGTACCCTAAGAGTAGGCTGAACTCCTTGCTCTACTGCTCCTCGGAGAAACTCAAATTCTGGATGTCCAGGCGGTCTAAATATAACCCGCCCAATTCGGCAATCAAGAGTCGCATGGTACTGACTTAACCAGTCCATACCAAGTACGACGTCATAATCCGGCATAGAAAATATCAGAAACTGTGCTCGCATTTCTCGGCCACATACGACTACAGAACATGATCTACAGACATCACTAACTGGAATAATACCGCCTCCCGTAAGAATCCTCTTCATCTTCGGGAGGGGTGCGGTAGCTACTCTATGGGTGGCTACAAAGCTAGCTGCTATAAATGAATGTGATGCTCCAGAATCAAATAATGCTACTGCAGGTAATGAAGCTACTAAAATAGTACCTGCGATGACCTCGCCTGCTGTAGCCTCCTCCTCAACAGCTAAGGTGAATGCCTGTCCTCGGCCCTGGGCTTGGCCTCGCTGCTGCTGAGCCAATCAATCTTTGGAGTTCGAACTTCAACCCGTCAAAGAACTTTTCCGCTTTCTCCTCCTCTGTCGAAATCAATGTTGGAGCAAAGCGGCTCAGGCGAATAAATTCAGAATTGTATTCTTCTACTGTCATGCTGCCCTGGATGAGACGGTTGAACTTGTCCCTGAGCTCTGACCTTGCAACTGCCGGGATGTACATCTCTTGGAAGAGTCTGGAGAACTCTTCCCATGTGACTCTGTCCTGTCCAAGTCTCCTTTCTTCTGCTAACCACCAGTGGTGCGCATTATCAGTTAACTGCATTCTGACTGCAGTCATCCATCTCTCTCTTGGAAGTTCAGCGGCTTCCAGCTGATGCTGAATGTTTGTGAGCCACTCATGAACTTCCGTTGGCCCTTCTTTACCAGAAAATGTGCGAGGCTTGAGATGACGGAAGTCGGTGATAGATCCCGTCGATGTTCGCCTCGCTGCTGGATTAGCCTGCTCCAATGCGGATACCAGGCTGGTCCTCAGATACTCGGCCTCCTGCCGATGGGCCTCTTGCTGAATCTGCTGCTGTGCTTGCATCATAGCATACATCATCTGAAACATTTGTTGCCCATCCATGGCTTGTCCTGGTGGGAAAGCTGGCATCTGGGGAGTGAACTGTGGTGGAGGTGGGATGTCATCTCTCCGGAACCTTGGATTAGGCTGACCGGTTTGATCGCTCTGCGATGCTTGTCCTCCACTTCCAGGGGTCACTCCATCTCCATAAGTAATCACAGCGTCGTGTGGTGTCTCCAAAGGAATATCATCTCTGTTCTCGGAATCCATTGCTCTAAAATCAAAAGATAAACTATGAGAACGCTCGGAGGAATCAATACAGGATGCAGTTCAAGTAAAAATTTCGAGTTCGATATAGAGTTCAACAAATGGTTAAATGATGGATGAGATCCTATAGTTTATACTATCCTTAGGGCAGGCTGGTCCGGTCCCTAAGTTGAAACCGAACTATTTAGTCGTAGACCTGCATGGGCCACCACAAAAACCATGTCACGCCCCAGTCCCAAACTACCGAGGGATCGGACGCGTGATAATGGCCAGCAGTACGCACCGATGGACCAACTCAATATAATGGATCCATCAGGGCATACTTAAGCTGTAAAACAAGTCTACGACAATCATGGCACAACTAATCTCATCCACACACGATATAAAATATGATCCACATAATAAATGAGGAATGTAAATCATCAGCAAGTCTCACAAAGTACTTCGGGGAACAACCCGATAAATATCTAGTACAATGGTTCTACAGACCAGAAAAGAAAAGACTGAAATAATAAATAAAAACTGAGCATGAACATGGATGCTCAAGAGAAGTCTTCAGCTAAGACCTCGCCATCAGATGGTGGTACAGCTCCTGGATCGGCTCCTCCTGCTGCAGTCCCGTAAACCTCGGGGTAAACCTGTACTGCAAAATCTGGGGACAAAATCCATATCCAGGTCCTCAGGGGACATAGCAAGGTACAGGAAATAAAACAAGCCAGAATATAAACAGTGCAGCAATAATGAGATAAGCAGGGTAAGTATGTAACATCTGTATAATGCAAGAGAGAATATCAATAGTACTCAGGTTGAACCTCTACAAGCTCTGTGTAGTGGAGCCTGTAGCAGGGGTATCATGGGGTGGTCTAGCTCAGCGGGAGACTGAGTAGCCGACATAATAATATCAACCTGTAGCCTGTGAATCTATCCAGCAATAGATGGAACAATAAGGGAATACTAAAATAACCAGCTAAGTGATATGCAAGATAAGAGCAGCACTAGAACTCAGGCTGAAGCATACTACAAGCTCTGTGTAGGGGAGCCGGTAGCAGCAGTAAATATGAGTAATGGGCCAAGCTCGGCTATAGAGTCTTGTGCCTCACGGTAATAGGGGTGTATATATATAATCAGCCTGTAGTCTGTGTGTCTCTCCCCACCCAATGTAACCACACAAATCATGAACATAACGTCTCACGTCCATGTCCGCGGGGTCATAACTAATGCACAAGTCATAATGTATCTAGAATATAGTATCTCTATAAGTCCTGCAACCTATACAGGATCACCACGAATATCTCGGAAAGATCCTGTCTCATGATCAGTGTCCAGTGTCCTGGGTCAAGTGTACTTGGTATGACCAGTACGAGAAGATAAAGTGTCACGTATGTCCATATCTAGATGACATTACCCAACACCGCGTACGATGTTGGCACCCGACTGATAATCGGACGCTAAGTATGTCAAACGGTCCTAGGTTGAGCATGCACAGTAATATATATATAGCAAGGAAAATAATAACTAAGCTGCAGAGTTTGGCAAGGTACACTTGCCTGATGTCCGAATATCAACTGTCGTCCTGGGATCTGTGGAACCGGTAGGGGCTACTCCAGATGCTGTAATAAATATCATCAACAGTCTCAGAAGGTATCAAACTGCTAGAAATGCCTGTCCTTACGTCCAATTTGGACACAGGGGCAAAATGGTCATTTCCGGACCAAAGCGGGTTCCACTTGTGGGCCACTTTGCACCGAAAAGCGTGTCAGGGTCAAAGGTCTCCAAATTAGTCAAACTCAGTGCCTACAAGTCAGGAACGATGATACGAACCCAACGGAACTTCCAGAATTGGATTCCGATGAGCCGATCACAAAATCACCGGTCAAGTGGAGCCTGTGGGGCCCACGATACGTGGTTTTGTCAACGTCCTCAGAATCGAACCAAACTTGGCTCACAGGACCAGCGTATTGCTACGAGTCCGATGGCACAAGTTTCGTCTCGATCCGACGTGTGTACACGAAGTTACAGCGCGTTCCAGAAAGGACGGATACGGTGTGTCGTCGGCGGATACGCGTTGATTCCGGGGTGCACGCACCTCTGAATCGACTTCTGCGAAATCCTACACGACCGTATCAACGCCGCGCACAGTTTGGTAAAGACCGCGTGCGACCAAGTCGTCCCGATTGGCGGGGCGGACTCAGTTCCGGGGTGAAACGGGGTGTTATTTTTCCTGTTTTTGGATCGCGGTGTGCGATCACCCCAGGACGCGATGCTCCGAGCGAATTGCACGGGCACCGAGAGGGTTATACAGTCTACGCATAGCAATTTACAGAAACGGAATCGGAGTTGCGATGAGGGTGAAAACAGTACCTGAACAGGGCTCCGTGAATTCTGTTTTTCACGTGACCGAGAGTCCAATATGTGTCCTGGTCGTGTCCTCACGTGCTGCTGCTCGCATCTCGTGTCCGCGGAGACGCTGTGAGGCGGAGGAGTTGTGCTCGGGGTCGCTGTGCTCGCGGCGGGGGTGAAGCCGCGCTCGGGGTTGCTGGGCGAACTCGGCGGCGGGGTGAAGCCGCGCTCGGGGTCGCTGTGCTCGCGGCGGAGGGTCGACGAGCGGATGGGGGTTGCTGGGCGAACTCGACGGAGGGTCGACGACTAACGGATGGGGGTTGCTGGGCGAACTCGGCGGAGGGTCGACGACTAACGGATCGCGGTGGAGGGGTGTCGATGGGAGGCGTCGGGGTTGATGACTGACGGATCGCGGTGGAGGGGTGTCGATCGGTGGTGAAGGGGTGCTGGGAACTAGGGTTCCGGTGGGCGAACGGATTCTGGAGAAAGCGGCGCTGCTCGGGCTCGTATATCGAGGATGGCGGCTGCGGCTGCTTTAATAGCTGCTACAGTGCAATCCGGCGGGGCTAGGGCTTGCTGTGCGGGTTTCGGGTTGGTGGGTTTGGGTTTGGTTCGTTTGGGTTCGGTTTACAATCCAATTGCTTTTGGTCCTCGATACGTTGCTCCGGTGTCCGATTAATTCACCGAAAAATGCCATGCGTCCGGTTCTCCATCATACACAATAAATTTTTACTTCCAGAATATTTTAACCCCATCTAGCCACACTTAAAATTATTTCTTTAAATCACACTCATCCTGGTTTTAAGTTTCCAAAAATTTCCAAAACGAAATAACTTCATTTAAAATTATTCTCAAAAATTTAGGGTGTTTACATGCATGCCTCATATGGAATGTAAATACAGTACAATGGCAAGGTATACTTGCCTGGCAAGAAATCTGTAAAGTGTACGCGCCCAAATATCAAGGACACTGAACCTGGAACTAAGGACTCCGAACAAACGTCTCCGGATGCTGAAATAAACATCACCAACGTTTTCGGAATGAGCAAAATAGCTAAAAAGCACATCCCTTTCGTCCAATTTGGACACAGGGGCAAAATGGTAATTTTGGGTAAAAGTGAGGTCCACGTGTGGCCCACTTTGCACCAAAAAGCGTGCCAAGGGTAACAGTCTCTAAATGGGACAAACTATAGGCCAAACAACTCTAGATGTCAATACGAACCCAACGGTATATCCAAATATGGATTCCGATGAGCCGAACAAAATTATGTCCAAAAAGTCAACTGTGGGGCCCGCCAATTGGCAATTTGGTCAACCATCTCAGAAATGCGTGAAAATCGGGTCACAGGACCAGCGCGTTACCACGAGTCCAGTGGCACAAGTTTTGTCGCAATCTGACAAGCGTGCACAAAATACGTGCGAGTTCCACAAAAGTTACGACACGAAATGTGTCCGCGGATACGGCCTGATTCCGGCGCGTACACGCGTCCGAATCAGTCTCCACAAAATTTTACGTATTCGGTTACGCTGTGTGCACCATGCGGTACACTTGGCACACGGCAGGGCGGTCCCGTTTAGCGGGGCGCGCTCCGTTTTCCAACTTTTAGAAAACTGGAAAAAGTGGGTGCGTGCAGTTTTGTGACGAATATAATTTTGTCCACAGAAACTAATATCATAGGATTATTTAACAGAAAATAAACTAGGTCAGGTATTCTACAGGTATCAAAAAGAATCACCGAATTCGGATCTCTGTGGTGGGAGATACGAACTCGGCAATATGGGTGGTCAGTCTGGAATTCTGCGATTCCAGAATTGGGTCTGTCCGTCCACTTTGGACGCTATTTTTCACCTAGGGGCACACGTTTTCTGAGGTTGGCTATAAAACAGATATTGGAGAGGGTTAAGGGATGATTATACCTATGAAAACGGAACAACGTTTGGTTGAGCGAGTCGACGGAAAATCACGCCGAAGCGAAGGTGCTTCGAGTGGGATTCTGCAGGGCGCGAGGTCGGAGTCGACGGGATGGTTGGATGGCTTGGTGGGGCTCTCTGGCTGCGGTGACGGCTCTAGATGGGAAGAGGAGGTCTGGAAATTAGGTTAGGGTTTTGAGAGCTAACTATATATATATATATATATAGAGAATAAGGGAGGTGAGGTGGCACCTCACTCTCAAAACAAGGGTGGCGGTGATGTGGCACAATCTCAACCATACAAACAAGGGGAGGGGGTTAAGTGCAATTTGCCAATTATGAAATGTGTGGTTAGAATTGTGCCACGTCACCGCCACCCTTGTTTTGAGAGTGAGGTGCCATCTCACCTCCCTTATCCTCTCTCTCTCTCTCTCTCTCTCTCTCTATATATATATATATATATATATATATATATATATATATATATATATATATATTAATATAGGAAGAAAAAGAGGGGGCGGACGGTTCCGCGGATGAAGGGTCGGGTCTCCCTGGTGTTTACTAGTATGCAACAGCATAAAGTGGGTCGGCACAGCAAATTAATTGCTAAAGAGGAAGTTTTAGCAAATGCTAAAGGAGTGGGTCCACGTGGGGGAGGGGGGGCAAGCCTAAAGTTGAAGGAAAATAGCAAATGCTAAGTGGCAGCAAGTTGCTAGGAATTAGTATACTAAGTAGTAGTAGTTATTTAGTAGTGTTATTATTATTATTAAGTTCTTATTTAATTCTTTTACTTTCTTTTCTTTTCCTTTATAAATATATATGTATACATATATATATATATATTTGTATATACATATATATTATATATATACTCATAAGAAAATTTATAGATTTGGTGATGCACACCATTAGGCTAGCAACTGCTCAAGGGGGTCTCCTACATGGAATAAATTCCTAAAAATTCCTGATGGTCCCACAAGTCCTCTAAGTGCCCGAACACCTAACATAAAATTTATTAAAAATCTATTTCTCCTATTTAAACTTAATTACTACAATTTAATTAACAATTAATAAATAAAAGGGTATATACGATTTCTAGGAAGGGGGTTTTACATACTGCCTTTACTTAGTTAATTTTTTAATTAGGTTATTGCTTCCGCTACACTCTATTCACCATCCTATAGAGTTTCTACACGATCCAACAGGCGCCACTTTGTGCCCTTCGCTCGAGCCTGAGTCCAAGTTTGAGTCCCTATGCCCCTAAGGGTCTTAGATCCTATGGAAATTTTCCAAAGAGAGTGACAAAAACTTAAACATTTTTTTGAGAAATTTAAACTTAGCCACTCTAGGAAAACAACAAACATGGCACCCACATGGACCACCACTCTCCATATGTGCATACCTTAATATCAAGCATAGTTATATATTGAGATAATCACTTGGAGTAATTTTTCAATGTGGAACTATCTTTCTAGTGGTTCTAACAAAAACTCCAACAATTACCCAAATATCTCAATAGCATAAAACTTTATGTTAGACTTTTAGATTTTTCTTTGAACTTTATGGTAGATGACTAGTAGATTTTTCTTTGAACTAATATCATAAAATTTTATAGTAGAATTACAAAGACACAATAACATAATACCTTCAAGCCTACTTTTACTGTTGCGTCCTCAACCAACTGGTGCTTTAGGTCTTTGGTAAATGAATCTACAAGATTTTTCTGGCTCTGAACATCAACCACTGCAATGATACAATCCTTGATGTTATCACTCAATGCTCTGTGACAAAGTCGTCCAGTCCTCTTATTACCATTGAAGAGATCATTTAATACCACCACTGTAGTCGCCTGGTTATCATAGTAGATCGATACAACCGAAATCTGCACGTCAACAAGAGAAAGATCATACATGAGCTCCCGAAGCCATTTTGCTTTATCTGCTACAGCTGTCAATGGATGGAATTCAAACTCTATTGATGAGTGAGAAAGCATCGTTTGCTTCTTCTACTTCCACAATATAGCAGATCCACCTATGGAGAAGACATTTCCTCCTGTGGCCTTTCGCTCTCTTCTTTTGAGCACCAGCTTTTATCACTGAAGCCTTCTACTACTGTGGGATAACCGTTATAGTGCGGTGCATTCTTCTGAGTCCTCTTGAGATATCTCATGGCTTTTTTATATCTTTCGAGTGCTAAACACTTGGATTGCTCGTAAACTGACTCAACATCCCCATGACAAAAGCAATATCAGGCCGTTGTACCTGTAGCATACATCAAGATTCCAATGACATTAGAGTATTCCAAATGTTTGACGCTTTCTTCTGGATTTGGCTTCAGCTTCTTGTCACACCTGTACAGAGTATCAATCCATAGAAGATCCCGATATCCATAGCATGTGAGCATCTTTTCAATGTAGTGAGTTTGTGACAACACAAGCCTAGCTTCTGTCTGGATGATCTTTATCCTCAAGATAACATCGATATCCTCCATGTCCTTCATAGTAAACTTGGACGAGAGGAAATTCTTTGTCTCTGTGACACATTCTAAATTCGTACCAAAGATTAGCATATCGTCCTCATACAGACAAACTATCACTCCTCTTCCATCAGCAATTTTAGTGTAAATACACTTATCCATCTTATTGATCATGTAGTCATTTGAACTAATAATCTTATCAAACTTCTCACGCCACATCTTAGAATTTTCTATAAATTTTATAACAACCATCTTCAATATGTGTGGACCTTGCCTCAGACTATACAAAGATTTTACCAACTTACTGACTTTATCTTTAAGATCCTTGATGATAAATTCTTTTGGTTGTTGCATGTAAGTCTCTTTCGTCATATCTTCATTCAGGAATATTATTTTCATATCCATCTGATGAATCACCAACTTGTGAATTGCACCCAGAGGAATAAGTAACATGATAGTTGTCATTTCCACAATTGGAGCACACGTGTCGAAGTAATCGATCCCCTGCTTCTGAGAAAATCCTTGGCTACCAACCTCGCCTTCAACTTGTCAATAGTTCTATCAGCCTTCATCTTCTTCTTGAAGATCAATTTACATCCTATGGGTTTTGCTCCATCATGCAGATCTACCAACACCCATGTTGTGTTGGGGCTTATGTAGTCAATATCATCATTGACAGCCTCCTTCCATAAGACAACATCTATTGTCTTAATTGCCTCATCATAGGTAAGATAATCTACTTCCACATGATAGGTGACAAAATTATCTCCGAAGTCACTTTACCTCCTCACACTCTTAGATGATGGCTCAAGAAGTTCTGGTTCAAATGCTGTCTCCTCAAAGATAATCTTATCTTGGACTACATCTCCTTTGGAAGCACTTGTCTCCTCTGCAATAACATTATTCTCCGGAATATCCACGAGAACAATGTTCTTATGTCTAACAATTTTTTCTTCAAAGAATTCTGCATCACAAGATTCAATGATATAATTTAATTCAATATCAAGGAACTTTTGAGAATAACTCTTTTCAACATATCCCAAGAATATGGTTTTCGTAGACCTTGTTTCTAGCTTCTGAATTTTCATAGTCGGAAGCTTCGCATACGTCAGGCACCCCCACACTCGAATGATATTCATGTTGGGTTTGAACTTAAACCATAGTTCATGAGAAGTAATATCAAAAGTTGTGAACGCCACTTCTATTTAGAATAGAAGTAGCCGTAAGTACAGCTCTGCCCAGAAGTATTTTAGAAGACCCGCTGTCAATAGCATAGAGTTCATCATCTCTATCAACGTCTTGTTCTTCCTCTCTACAATACCATTGGATTGAGAAGAATACATAGTAGTCATTTTATTGACAATTCTATGTTTTTTGCAGAACGATTTGAATTTAAGAGAACAATATTCTCCGTCGTGATCGCTTCTGAGTCTCTTGATTTGTCCAGTTTGACGTTCAGCTTCAACTTTGAAGTCTTTGAACTTCTCGAATGCTTTATCTTTTGATTTGAAAAGATGTACGAATGCATATTTCGAGAAGTCATCGATGAAAGTAATAAAATACTTCATCTCGGCCTTTGTAGAGAATTGTTTGAAGTCATATATATTGGAGTAAACCAACTCCAGAAGATTTGAACTTCCATTCACCTGTTCGAAACAATCTTCGTCTACGCACAGACTTCACACTTCTCCACCTCCATACCCCCACACTTGGAGATAAGTTCTAGACTAGACATTTTGTTAATTCTTTTAGAATGTACGTGTCCTAGTCTATTATGCCACAACTCAAGAGGATAACCAAAAGAAGATACTGTATTGACATTTTTAGACTTAGTTATAAGTTAAAGTTTGAACATCCCTTTGGTACAAAAAGCTTTTCCAAAGTATGTTCGTTTATAAGATATCACCATCTGATCAGCGTTAATGTTCATCCTCAAGCCTGTGTTTTAAAGCAGACTTCTTAAGATCAGGTTCTTAGCAATCACCGGTATGTGATTACGTTATACAAAGTCAGCGACCTCTCCGAAGTTAGATTCAGCACCACTGTCCTGATCCCAAGTACTTCAGCTTGTGCCTTTTTCGCCATCAAAACCTTCACTGAAGTAGGCTTGTATATGGTGAACAACTCCCTCTTTGAGCACACATGGCAGGATGTACCTATGTTCAACCACCAGTCAGTGTCCATGCTAGATGAGTCAACATGCGTAATCATAGCAACCAAGTTAAGCTCACATTGTGCTTTCAATTTGGGCTTGGATCTGCAACCCTTCTTGTAGTGGCTCTTCTTGCCACAGTTGTAGAAAGTCACGTTAGACTTGGGCCTTGGCTTGAAAGAAGCCGACTTCATCTTTATATGGTTGAAGTCCTTCTTTTTATTGTAGGAAGTCTTCTACTTCCCCTTGGAGCCCTCCAATTGTACCATGTTTGCCTTGGCAAGCTGTTTGGACAGAGAATCCATCTTTAGTTGACTCCTAGATTCATATTTAACATTGATCTAGTGCAAAAGATCTTCTAACTCGTTCTCTATCTTTTTTCCTTACATATCATTCTTGAACTTGATCCAACCCGGAGGAAGTTTGGAGACAATGACTCCCATCATGAATTTGTTCTCTGGCTTCATGTTTTCCTCTTCAAGTTTCTGCTACAACTTCAGTAGATCTTTGACTTGTGGCAGCATAACCTTCTCATCTTCAAATTCTATAGTTATAAATTTGTCATTGATATGGATCTTGGACATCCTCTCATCAGATTTGTAATGCTTTTTAAGATACTCCCATGCGTCTCTAGCATTGGTCTTCTTATTGTATGATTCTACCATGGAATGATCCACGGAGTTGAGAATCAACAACTTGCATAAGTTTTTGTCTTTCCTCCACTTTTATTGCAAGGCAGTGGCTTTTGTAATCCTTTGAGCATTATCCGTCTCTGGAAGAGTTGGTTTAGGATATGTCAATACGTAATCGGTATTTACAAGTTGAAGATGATGATTTTTCTCTTCTATCTATTGAAATACTCCCTGTCAAACTTTTCAAGTTTGTGAAAACTTGTATCGAGAAGGCTTGCATAGTTATCCATCTTTGATGGTAGATCTTGCTTTGAGATTGTTACTGTTTCTTTTATAAAAAAGTGTATAAAGTTTTTATATAAAAATTTTGATGCTTACAAAGAATAAACTAATACTAAGTATAAGCAAAGAATATAATTCTGGGAAATGGGAGTGATGGAGATCAAGTCCGCGATCGACTTTTGTACTTTGTTGACGATCTGAATGAAAAGATTAGATAACTTGCTAACTCTGGATCACAGGCACAAATTGGTAGCATGTAGACTCAATAATGTAAGCTTTTGATCTGGTTTATGAAGCACATGTCACCCAGCTATTTATAGTCGTTCTCACTATAACAGCTATGTGCGCATAAGAAACAAGAATAAATTATTTTTTGCTTGTATTTGCATGCACATAGAATTCTGCATTAACTTATGTGCATGTTACGGATTTGAACGTCTGTGCATATCACGATCATCTTGACATGTGGCATGTGTTACGAGGAACGTTTAAAACCACTTTTAATTAGGCAACTATCGTTGTGAAACGTATGCTCATTAATATGCATTAAACTAGCAAAGAAGAAATTGAACAAAAATTAAACACACGTTCTTTCTTGTAAATGCAATTGCAATTGAGATAGAATATTTACACGAAATAGAAAAAGAAGAAGAAAGAGAAGAAGACAGAATAGAAAAATCTTATTGGGGGTGAGAAGACCATCGTCGCTCAAAGCCAGATTCGCCTTCTATTGATGATATGTTCCTAGGAACCAGCAAGTTTATGTGAAGAACTTCTAGAACGCTTATAGGCACCTATATTACCAACTCGAATGAACTCCTGGATGAAGGTGGCATCCATAGCTCCTATTATCTCCTGTCTCTCAATTTTCATGTGTCTCTAGAAGGAGGCACGAAGAGAATATATATATATAGGGAAGGATGAAACCCTAACCCTAATCCAGGTCATCACCAAATATGGTAGGTTAACAACTAATTAAATAAGAATCTCAAAGGATTATGACTGATTTAAATTTATCTGCATTAACTGTCCATATTCACAATCAATTAATCTGTGTGATCAGAGCATAAATCTTGCGTTTAGCGTAACTCCAATGATCCGTACAGATTTGTGCGCAAATATGGAAACAAAACTGTGCACAAAAATTGCTTTGCCAACATGCGCACAAAAATATGCATAGAATCGCGCACAAGATTTATAGGAAAATAAGCACAACAAATGCACACAAGTGTCAACTCATGCTATGCGTACATACGCTTGTAGAACTATGCACTGAAATGCGCAAAAATTGCTTCGTAGACATGTGCACAGAAACACTAAGCAGAAATGAGCGCAACAAATATGCACACGAAGTGCAAAGTGTACCATCAAAGCTCCACTTTGCGTCCTTCACCCTTTGCCTAATCTTGAGACCGAGTCCGAGCCTGAGTTCGTGTCCGCAGAGTCTAGGTTCTAGTCGCTAAGCCCCTACTGGACTTGGCTCATATAAATTTTTTTTAAAGATAGTGACAAAAATGTTTCTTTGGAGAATTTAAACTTAGTCTCTCTAGGAGAAAAACCAACATGGCACCTATATGCTTCACCACTCTCCACATGTGCATACCTCAATACCAAGCATAGATATATATTGAGATATTTACTTAGAGTATTTTTTCAATGCGGGACTATCTTTTTAGTGGTTCTAAGAAAAACTTCAACATATGCAAATTTAAATATAAAACTAACTAGATAATTCCTGAAACAGAAATATCCAATTAAGGAATTAATAAATTAACTCCTCTAAGAAGATAATTCCATAAACAAATACCTAATTAAGGAATTAATAAATTGATTCCTCTAATAGTATGTCTGTCAATAAGCATTGTGCATGGACTTGGTGATTTTCTTTCACTCTTGGCTAGTGCGACGTACATTCATCCTCCTTGAAGAGTTGTGCAAGCCTTCTTCTGTATGAACTTCACTATTAAACCCTCAAAAAATAGTCTCAGGAATTAATCCCTTGAGCCTAATCAAACTCAACAATAAAACCTACTTATCAAAACCACCTCTTTTGCATATCTAAAACCTGACTGTCAGGCAACCCTTCTTCCTTCAAGTTCGTCATCAAACCCCTATAGTAGCTATTTAGTTCTCTTCGATTTTGAAATATCCACCACTTAGAGGGGGAAAGTGTTATTGAAATATGCACTTTCATTGTAATTGCTCCCATGTGAAGACAGTTATCATATTTAGATTGATATTGCAACTTCATTGCAAGTGGCTGTGATATATGTCGGATCAAGTCTGTATGATAGAGACAAAACTCGGACAGCGTTCGATCCCTGGTCGAGCTCGAGCTAACCTTGGTGTTTTATTCCAGAATTGTTGGCAATAGGCCAATCAAACTCTGCCCGAGTTCGGTGTCATTTGGGACTGACCAGTTTTGGATTCTAATCTACACCGTTGGATGCTGATGGACGACCAGATCTATTGGTGGGCTACTTTTAGGATTTTCTAAACCCTAAAATAGGTTTCTCATCCTACTTATATAGGTTGAGGGTGAAGGCACAAAAAGGAGCACGAAAGTAAAAAATTTAAGGTGCTTGTCCATAAAAAATTGAAAAGAATGTACATACTTTTCTCTTAGTGCTTGTCATCCAAGATAGAAGGAATATGAGATCTGATCGAGGAGTCGTCGCCTTCATCCAGGGAGATTTCTACGGTTAGGGTGAGTGTTTTTATTATAATATCTACCTTTTCTTCTTGAGTGTGGTGAGAGGGTTGAACCTATTAGGACAAAGGGTTCAACATTGGTTTTATTCAATCTTATAATTTTATCTGAGTTGTATAGATTGAGATTTGTCCAGTGACGTAGTCACCGACCATATACGTTATTCTTATTTGTGTTTGGTTCTTGCATTAGACGGTAGTTGGTTATCTCAGGTGGGTTGGCCTAAGTTTTCGCTGTCAATTTTGGACATGATATTGGAGAGCTTGTCGGGCGTGTCTGATCCCAACAATATAACATTGCATTGCAAATGTCCCCCCATTTCTTCACAGAAGAAATAGAGAGGAACTTTATTACAAGTTGTTGTGCTCTCTACTTTTTTAACTCTCGCCTACACTTTCACATTGTCAACCAAACAAAATGGTTTGAAACTTCTCACTTACGAAAGACAAAAAACTATATATCCAAACATATTTTGAAAAAATAATATATGGTATTGGTACAAATACATTACAACATGTTAAAAGTAACACTTTTATACTTTCAAGAAGTTACAACCAACCAAACAGCTCTTAGTGAATAAGTGGAATATCTTCTCATTTGTAACCGAACCCAAAGCTTTGAAAAAATATTGGCAATGATGGAAGCTGTGCCATCTGGACGACAATAAACCAAGTATCTCATGTCATCTGCTGGTGTGTTCATCAAGGTCTAGGTATGGTTAGTTGTCAATTTTGTTAGTAAACAAATCATGTCCAACTTTGCAATTATGTATAAATTTAGCAAACAATTTGGGCCACCTTCTTTGACCTCTATATTTGTTTTTGGTATTTTTGATGGAATTTAAGAAACAAGTCAACCGAGTTAGGTCTGATCCAATGTGGCCCATCAAATAAAAAAATTATTTTGGACTAGCCAATTTCCTGAATTAGGTTCTGGTTTAGCCTAAATAGGTCGAGGATGAGCAAGTATGTTAGCGTTAGTAATTTATTGTTTTGTTATAACGTGGGTTACTAAAGGGTTTAATTCCCACTTTATATTTTAGTCCCACGTTGGTTAGATATTAGTATTATACCTTCATTGGGTTGTATAAATAAGATCTTTGCCTCCTACTATGTGATTACACTAATAAGAGATATTCTCTCATATTTTCCTCTTCCTTCTTATACGTTTATTCTAACACGTTATCAGCACGAAGCTCTAAAAGGAGAAAATAAACGAGAGCATCTCAGTAGAGCCGCTATTTGCGAATTCTCCACTTCGGAAATAGCACTCTGATGTTAATCGCATATAGATCTCTCAGAGAGAACGCTGGAGTTATTCTTTATTTCTTTCTTTCTTTTATATATGTTAATACATTCAGATCAAAACTATCAGAGATATGATGACCATGAACATGAATTGTTTGGTATATATATAAGACTTCTGGAACATCATTGTTCGAAGCATACCATATATGGTATTTTTGAAAGACTTCTTGAACATAATCATTGTTTGAGGCATACCATGAACATCTAGTGTTTGGTATTTACCTACGACTACTGGAACATTATTGTTCGAAGCATACCATAAACAAGATTTGTTTGGTATAAATAGACTTCTGAAACATCATTGTTTGAAGCATACACTATGAACATGAATTATTTGGTGATTTACCAAGTTCTTATGTTAACTTGTTATTATTGATCTTATACAGCAATATGTCAAGCCTCACAAAGCATGATTTTAATCCTTTAAACTTAGAAGGCCAGAACTTTCTCAACTGAAGATTGGATGCTAAATTGCACCTTCAAGCCAAAAGCTTAGGTGATGCAATTGTGGCTAATAAGCCAATATCTGCACAAGATAAAACAAAGGCTTTAATTTTCCTAAGATATCATATTCATGATGATCTCAAGGCTGAGTACTTAACCTTCAAGGACCCCTTGGTGCTATAAAATTCTCTAGCTGAGAGATATGATCACCAAAAAATGATCATACTATCAGGTGCACTCCATGAATGGCTCAATCTACGTTTCCAAGATTATAAGACAGTTGTAGCCTATAATATAGCTATGTTCAGGATTACTTCACAATTGAAGTTATGTGGTAAAGAAGTGACAGAGCATTCCATGCTAGAATAATTCATGCGACTAATATGACCCTACAACAGATTTATAGGGAGAGAAATTTTAAGAAGTATTCTGAACTCATTATTGTCTTACTCATAGCCAAGAAAAATAATGAGTTATTAATCAAAAACCATACTAGTAGACCAACTGGGTTTGTACCAAGTTGAAGTGTGACCAATACTAGGGGTCGAGAAAATCAAAGAGGTAGAGGGCATGAACGCAATGGAAGCCAAAGAAATGGATACAATCCGGGTCCAAGGAACGATACACAGTTCAAAAATAAGTGATTTAATCTTCGAAGAAATAATACCCAAATTTTCAATCCAGCTGCTCCAACTGATATTTGCAAGCGTTGTGTCATGCCCCATATCCAGAATACTGGAGAGCGGGAGAATGACTCGTCCATCCACACCTTCTAGAATACCGAAGCAACCTGCAATGTGTTAAGATTGTCTAGAGACAAGGGGCTATATATTAAAATCAAGTCTTCTAGGGTCAAGAACTTCTATATCTCAATCATTCAAACAAGTAGCAATAACCTAGAATATTTTAGATTAAGCAGTAAGGCGTCTCCAATGCCGCATTAGAATATTCTAGAGATATAGCAAATACAAGTGATATGCCAGATACACAATCAAAAGTTTACATGATAGTGAGTCAGTTGTAGTCTGAATATATTATAGTCATGTAGAAAACTGGTGTCAAGATTATCCGGCTAACATGTGTCGGTTGGCTAAATGCCAAAAAAATTATAACTTACAAAAGACGAGCAGTGAATGAAGGAACCCACTCATAACCCTCAGCAGCCATCCTTCTGGTGCATGCCATCGGTGAAGGTAAGATACGCTTGATCCTCAGGTGCTGGATCTAAACTTGGCCATGCAAAACCAGTGGGGTCAAATTCTAAATAGTAAGTACCACAAAGGAAGCACAAAATGAAGAAACAAAACCAGTTCTATAGCATGAGATGCTTAAACCAACATTCAATGGCATATGTCTCATCCATGATAAGACACGATACCCCTTCACCAAACAAGGATAGAAAGTTCCACATCACATCAAGATAAGATACGTCCCTTAATTATGGTCAAGCTAGAATAACTCTACGTTGTAGTTTCAGTCCACAGGCTATCGTAACACAATAGCGCAACCTAATAACCAAACAAGGACATGAGTTGACTATCATGCCACGATAGTCTATGTCCCTAATTCCACTCAACAGAAGGCACAATACACAAGCAGGGATACAATATTAAGTAAAATAACATAATGATGACAAACAGCTTTGATCTGTGTCCCGTTGTAACAGAACAACGCAACTTGACAACCAAACAAGGACATGAGTTAAACTTTTATGCTGCAACGGTCCACTTCTCTAACTAAAATAGAGTTAACGGCCAAACATGTGTTACAACTTAATATGTGGTCTCTGAGTTAGCCCAGTAATACAATATATAAGTATCCTCAGATCGTGCCATAATCGAGCAGGTATGGATGAACCTATAATATACAAGCAAGAATATATGATACACCAATCCCTTGTAAGGGCCCTGAGCTAATTTAATAATCAGTACCTGTTCCAGGCTTTCTATAGGAAAGACACTGGCTCGGCTTATAAATAAGTCAGATACTGTACTCCACTAGTGTGGATGATATACAGTATCCGTGATGGCCAGCCTTTACTCCCATCTAACTTAGGGTAGTTCGACATGCACGATCTCGGGATACCGTTTCCTCCCAATGTTCTACAAATTAAGTTGCCTAGTTAACCCTAGGTTATTTAGAATCTCATGCCGTGGTCACATGAACATTCCTTCCTAAATATCGTACTTTAAGTACGGGCACTATTAATACCAATCCACATTGTCTTTTATAGTTAAATCTGGATTCACCCAAGTATGATGCAATAATCAACACTATCTAGCTACGGTAAAAGTCACTGTCCAACTACAAAATTCGTGCAAGAAAATAATTGTCACCCTCATATTTTTATTTAAGGATAGTTTGGTAATTGACATGGGTAATTTATTTTTAGAATTAATTGTATTTAAATATTGTGCATGCATGATTAATTATTTGTTGTACTAATTATTTATTATTATATGTAGTATATTTTGGAATTGTGTAGTAGACCTAAACTATTTAATTAGTTGCATGAACCCAATAATTAGATCGGTTTAGATTGAGCCCATGAATTAGGCCCATGGATTAGGAGGCTATATTAATTAGTGTAACCATTAGACTAGAACCTTCCCTCCCTAATTAATTTCTTTATGAGAGGTCCCAAGGGGTAAATAGGACACTTCACATTGCTTAGGGAAGGGGGTATATGGTCGGCCACCATAGGAGGAGAGAGAGAGTGTCTCTCTCATTTCAATTTCCAATTCCATTTAGATCTAGTTTTCTCCTCTTCCAATTTTCTTTATTATCTCATCAATTCTCCACCAATTTCTTCACAAATTCCTTCCCTATTCTTTATTAGAGACTTCTACATCAAGGATCTATAAGAAGGAAGCAAGGAGCAACAAGGAGGAGGCCAAGATCTACAAGGAGAGGAGCTACATTTCATTTGGGGATTTTTTTTATTGGAAATACATCTCCTAATAGGTATATTTCAGTTTTTTCTCTTCTAGTAGACTCTAAATCTGAGATAAAACTATGAGAAACTAACCCATATGTATAGAAACTAACCCACATACATAGGCTACCCATAGGAATTGATTTTAGATTCATAGGAGACCTATGGTGAAAGTTGTGTACATTTTGGTATCAATTTTGGGAAAATTCTGAGATTGGCACATGTTGTGTCTGTCAATTGGTCTAATAGATCAAACTGACATATGATTGATTGTTTGTGACTAGTGTCGTGTCCACAATTGGGTACGTGTAGGCCGTATCTCGTCGATTTGACGATACGGGTTGATTTTGGGGGTTTTCCTCCGACACGGGGACTTGTGCATATCATATTATGACACGGACATGTAGTTGATCTAATTACTATACGTATTATTTATATTTAGTATATTAGACTTTCTCATGTCCTCCGGGATACGTTTGGTTGTGTGTTGGAGCAGTATCACAAGCGTATCATAGAATTAGTGTGATACGGGTGCGGTACACTCCACATGTTTGGTTTATTGCTCTTAATTCTCTCTCTCTCTCTATATATATATATTATATATATATATATATATATATATATATATATATATATATATATACATACATATACATATACATATACATATACATATATTATATTTTATATAATATATATATATATATATATATATATATATATATATATATATATATATATATATATATATATATATATGAGTATGTATATAGTTAAGTGTATATGTATATGTCTTTATGTGTGTGTGTAAGTATGTATGTATATATATATATATATATATATATATATATATATATAGAGAGAGAGAGAGAGAGAGAGAGAGAGAGAGAGAGAGAGAGAGAGAGAGAGTTGGATAGCTATATAGATATTGATATATAAATATATATAGAGAGAGAGGGAGGAGTATATATACATATATATATATAGACTGATATATATATATTTATATAGGAGTGTTTGTGAGTGTTTGTGTGGCTGTGGGTGTGTGTCAATGAGTGAGAGAGTTAGCAGTGGCAGCAATGAGGAGGGCTGCTTGAGCAAGAAGTGCTCGAGCACACTGCACAGTAGTAGCAGCTTTCAGCAGAAAGAGAGGCTCGGGCATACAATAAGGTGGTTTAACTGCAAGGAAAGTTCAGCAGTGTGGAAACTGCTGAAGGGTACAGTCGGGCACTGCAGTTTAACTATAACAGGAAAGTATTATCTCGAACAGCAAGTAAGGTGGGTTGGGCACCAACAGCCAGTGCAACAATCAAGTGCAGTATCAGCACGAAGGAGCATAGTGCATAGCATCAATCTTAGTATAATCTCGACTGTGCAGGCAAGGCCCAGCAGCCTTGTGTAACTCGAACACAACAAGTGTAGTATCTGTACAGTGCAAACCAAGCTGAGGCAGCAACAGTATCAGGTATCTGTGTCTTTGGGGTAGTTAGTATTTAGATGTATCAGTGTTTCAGTATCCAATCAGGTATCCATATCAGTTTAGTTTCAATTTCAGTCAGAGGTTAATGGATAGTTAGCTTATATTTGGTTTAGTAGTTTATAATATTAGTTGAGTTTAGATGAGTTAGTGTTTAGGTAGTCTAGTGTTAAGGTAGTTAGTTTGTATAGTGTATTAGTTAGTTATATACTTTATATGTTGATATTTAGATATGTATTCTAGTATGTAGTATCTATATCTAGTTAGATAGATGTGTGTTTTGGTAAGTTGATATTGTATTATATTAGTAGGTATATATTATATTGGTATCTATTATAGTACTTAGTATATATATTGTTATAGTTAGTGTATATATATGTGTGTGTGTGTGTGTCTGTGTGTGTGTGTGTGTGTGTGTGTGTGTGTTAGCTATATCAAGAGGTATTGGATTACCTTGGGATACCAAGGTAAAGTCAAGGTAATGGTTCGATACCAAGGTATTGGGCTTGAGTATCGAGATAGGTGTGATACGTATTAGTGCAAGGCCAAGGTATCATATTTTTATTGAATTGTTATAGTGTTATGTATATTGACTTGTATATATATCTAAAATACTATCTTCATATATTTTAACTTGCGTATCTTAGGATACAGCTTTTCGAGTGTCTTTTAGTATCCTAGTTTAGTTAGTATAGTTAGTTTCATAGTGCATTGGCTTAGTGTCCTAGTGTTAGATTCTTGCAACCTATTTTTAATCGGTTTGACCTCAAAATAGATTTATGACTTAGAATTGTATCATATTAACTGATTTTCATTCCGAACATTGTATTGATGCAATATACCATATATAGGTCTTTGTGACACCAGCTTGGGCATCAAGAGACACACCTTGCTCAGGACTTCAGGCAAGTACATTTATCTGATAGTCTTTAATTCATAATAGTTTATATATTCATGTTCTAGAATTGTATACTTGATTTTGACACAGTGATTTTACGGACTTGTACTACATGGATCCCGTCAGGAGATGTTATCCCCTACCGTGTTTAGCGGCTACTCGTACTACTTGTGACTCTATGATACGATTTTATAGTTGTACTGCTACGAGCCTGCTTTAGAAAATAGGATTTAGGTGGAGAGTTTGCTCAATCTCAATTAGGAAATATTCTAAAATATGTTTTGCAATCCTTATCTATTGAATATTTGCTTTACTTTGAATAAAATTATGTCCTTCTTTGATGGTATCGTATCATATTCAATATTGATTCCTTATTTCAATCTATCTTCAGGATGCCGCCGAAGACGCGTTCCCAACGCTCAGGTGTCGCGATAGCACGATCAGTCACCTCATCACCCTTGAGGGCAGCACCCTCAGATGATGGTCCAGTACCTACATTCCGGAGGTCAGCTTCACCGGTCCAGGTGGGTGTATCAGCAACAGCTTTCGGAGGTACCCCACCTCCAGTACCGAGGACAGGGCAGACAGTTTCCGAGGATCTTCCACCCCCACCACCAGTAGTTGATCATACACAGATTTTTATACTCTTCCAGCAGATGATGGAGGCACGACAGCGTCAGTCAGAGGTCCTACGATAGAGCGTGGAGAATGCTCACCAGATCGTACTTACAGCAGTTGAGAGAGCTTCCATAGTCCAACCACAGACGACACCACCTCAGTTTATTCCTCAGCAGCCGAGGCCGGGTACCATCATAGACTTCAAGAGGATGGGCTCGAAGGACTTCAGAGGCATAGAGGGTATTCTTTATGCAGATGATGGGATCGAGGACATCAAACAAAACCTGCAACTGGCGCAGATTCTAGAGATGCTACGATAGAGGCAGCGGGGTATCGAGGGAGGTATGTCAGTGGACGAGTATGCGGCAGAGTATTGCCGACTAGGTCGCTTCGTGGAGGGACAGAACCCTAGAGGTAGAGCCAGGAAGTTCAGAAAGGACCTGAACCGGGAGGTCAAATTCCATACCAACGGATATCCTACCGCCACCTTCGAAAAGATTCTCAGATAGGCACAGAGAGCGGAGGATGACTTAGAGCTTGGCTCTAAGAGACCGAGGGACACAGGAGGATCCAGCATCAACACGAGTCCAGCGAAGAGGCCTTATTTCAAATAGGAGCACCAGAGGCATTACCAGCATTCGAGCCAGCAGTATCATGGGCCAGCTAGAGCGTCAGCACAGCAGATATATCAGATCCAGATGGCAGCAGTTCCTTACACTTTCTGTAAGAAGAAAGGACACGAATGGGATGCATGCAGGATGAGACTAGGCCAATGCTTATTCTGTGGATCGTGAGATCATCAGTTGAGGGCTTGTCCTAAAGTCCTAACTCATCCAGCTCAGGGTGGAGGACAGGCACAGAGAGCACCCGCTAGACCACCAACGGGACAGCAGAGAGGACCTCTATCATCAAAGAAGTAGCAGTTTACTCAGCACCAGTAGCAGAGAGGTACGCAGCGACAGGGGCAAGCTTTTGCCTTGACTGTCGAGGAGAAGGAGCCGGTTGGCAATGTCATCTTAGGTTCAGTTTATCTCTGTTCCTTTTCGGCTCACGCTTTATTCGATTCTGGTACTTCTAATAGCTTTGTATCTGTATCTTTTGCTTTGAGACATCGTCTTGAGTCCAAACTGTTGGTGAGGACTTGCAAGATTATGAACGGGGTGACATTATCCTGGTCAGTAATGTTTGCAAGAACCAGAGAGTTTATTTGGGAGGCCGAGAGTTGAGCGTATGTTTACTCGTAATGTCACATCCAAGCTATGATATAGTACTCTGGATGGATTGGTTGAGTATACATTATGCTAGTATCGATTATCGTGGAGGCAAAGTTTTATTTGAGATGCCAGGAGAGCCGAAGTTCAAGTTCGTCCGAGGAGCAAAGTAGAGCGAAGGCGATTTCTGTGGAGATTTAGTAGAAAAGCTGGAGCTGCCACATCCGTTGATTACAGAGTTCATGGATGTCTTTCCAGAGGAGTTATTGGGGTTGCCATCGGACAGAGATGTAAAATTCTCTATAGATTTGATGCCAAGCGCAGAGCTGATGACTAGACTAACCAGAAAGGATGTGGAGTTCATCTAAACTGAGGATTGTCAGTCAGCATTTGAGGAGCTGAAAAAGAGATTGACTACAGCTCTAATCTTGATATTGCCATCAGGAGCAGGAGGATTTTCTATTTACAGTGATGCATTAGGAAAGGGTTTGGGTTGTGTGTTGTAGCAGCACTGGAAGGTGATTGCCTATGCTTCCAGGCAATTACGTCCGCATGAGAAGAACTACCATACCCATAACTTAGAGTTGGCAGAAGTTATCTTTGCTCTCAAATTATGGAAATACTACTTGTATGGAGAGAGAGTAGAGATCTTCACATACCACAAGAGCTTGAAGTATGTGTTTACATAAAAAGAGCTCAACATGAGACAGCGACGATGGTTGGAGTTGATGAAGGACTTTGATATTTCTTTGTTGTACCATCCAGGAAAGGCCAACATAGTTGCGGATACTTTGAACAGGTATCCCGTGGCTATGTGCTTGACGAAAGACAGACATTTATTGGCCGATCTTGACAGTTTGGGCATTGAGGTATTAGTTCCTGGAGTCGCAGCACAGATATGGGGACTTCAGGTATAGTCAAAGCTGATGGACTGGGTCAGAGCCGGACAGTATGATGATGAGTCTCTGAGGAGCATCAGAGCACAGGTTCAGATAGGCTGGCAAAGGACTTTATCATTGCAGATGATGGATCATTGCGGCATGGTACCAGATTGTGTGCCCAGAGGAGTATTACGCGAGGAGATTCTACAGAAGGTACATCATTCTCAGTACTCTATGCATCCAGGGGCCAATAAGATGTATAGAGACATAAGGGAGCATATATGGTGGTATGGTATGAAGCAGGAGATAGCTAGTTTCGTATCTAGATGCTTAGTTTGCCAGCAGGTAAAGGCGGAGAGACAAAGGCCAAGTGGATTGCTTCAGCATTTACCCATTCCAAAGTGGAAATGGGAGTATGTGACCATAGATTTTGTATCAGGACTTCCGCATTCTCCAGGAGGTAAAGATGCGATTTATGTCATCGGGGACAAGTTGACCAAATCAAGCCCACTTTCTGACATTCAAAGTGGGTACATCTACGGAGAAACTTGCAGAGATAAATTTTTGCCAGATTGCCAGATTACATGGTATTCCAGTGAGCATAGTCTCATATCGTATAGTCGCTTCACGTCCCACTTCTGGAGGAGTTTGCAGGATAGCTTGGTCACTCAGCTCAAGTTCAGTACTGCATATCATCCTCTGACTGATAGGCAGTCAGAGAGGACTATTCAGACTCTCGAGGACATGCTATGCACCTGTATTTTAGATCTTGGAGGTTCTTGGAAGGATCACCTTCACTTGATAGAGTTTTTATACAACAACAGCTACCAAGCCAGCATCGAGATATCACCATTTGAGGCATTGTATGGACGGAGATATCATACTCGGTTATTCTGGGATGATATTGGTGAAAGATCTTTATTGGGGCCAGATATGGTAGTGAATGCAACCGAGAAGGTAAAGCTTATCAGGGATAGACTTCGAATGATGCAGGAAAGGCAACGGCATTGGGTCGATAGCCACCGGAGACCTTTGGAGTTTGAGGTATAGATTTTTGTTTTGCATTGCTTATGATTGATTGTTTATTTTGTTAGAGTACTAAGATTGTGTTTTGTGCTAGGTTGGCAGTCTGGTTTTCTTGAGGATTTCTCTGACACGTGGCATAATTTATTTTGGTGGAGGCAGAAAGCTTAGTCCGCGATTCATCGGATCTTTCAGTATTCTTGAGAGGGTCGGTGCAGTTGCATATAGACTAGACTTACCACCTGCATTAGAGGGAGTGCATAACATATTTTATATGTCACAGCTGAGATGGTATGTGGCAGATCCCAGTCATGTGTTGGATCACTCAGAGATAGAGGTGGGCCCTACTCTTAGCTATCCATAGCAGTCAGTTGAGATTCTGGATCGGAGAGAGAAGGTGATGAGGAACCAGACAATTTCTTTAGTGCGTGTCGTGTAGAGGCATCACTCGCCAGGAGAGAGCACCTGGGAGCGAAAGGCCAAGATGCGCAAGCGATGTCCATATTTATTCGAGCCGTGAAGTATATTTCTTTCTTGCATTGTATTGATTGCTTTTGGTAGTTAGTTTCTTCCTTAATTTTGAGGACAAAATTTTTCTAAGGTGGGTAGTATTGTCACCCTCACATTTTCATTTAAAGGTAGTTTGGTAATTTACATGGATAATTTATTTTTAGAATTAATTGTATTTAAATATTGTGCATGCATGATTAATTATTTATTGTATTAATTATTGATTGTTATATACAGTATTATTTTAGACTTGTGTAGTGGACCTAAACTATTTAATTAGTTGCATGAACCCAATATTTAGATTGTTTTAGATTAAGCCCATGAATTAGGCCCATGGGTTAGAAGGTTGGATTAATTAGTGTAACCATTTGACTATGTCACGCCCCAGTCCCAAAATACGTAGGACCAGGAATACGTGACACGCCAGCTACGCATTCGACCAGACTCTGGTCTGACTCGAATACGTATAAGCTGTAAAATAAAGGGCACTATCTAGATATTCCATAAATGTAAACCTCTATGTCTCAATCCACAATGTACAACAGTAAACAAGAAAGAGCTATATGTGCTAAGGTCGGCCGCCCAATAACACACTAACTCGAATAGACTCGAGAAGAAGTATGAGTCTATAAAACTAGGCTACAACAGCAGATGAATAATCAATATAAATAACCATAATGTCGATAGATATAATGTGAGTACCTGGTACCATGCCCGCAAGATATGCCACTCCATCGGTATCTCCAAGTGCTCCGTAATCGTCTATGCTGCAAAACTGGCAGGGAACCAGGTCCTCAGAGGGACGTAACAAGGTACAGAAATATAGCATGCCAAGTAAACAGAAAGTACAAGTGCACGACAGGGTACTCTATCATAACCCACTAGTGTGACACAGTTAAAGACAATGTTCGACGCGTGGGCTGTCCAAAATAAAACCGCAGCTCCGAACACAGAGACACACGGGTCGTACCGTAGCTCCGAGCACAGAGACACACGGGTGAAACAGTTACACTAGAAACAGGTATCACTAGAAACAGGTATCTCTAGAAAATACTACATATATATAAGCGCGTGCAGAGTAGCCCAAACGTCTAGTAACTGTCTTCCCCTTCCCAAGCGGTCAACGATTGCGCGTTGAACCTGAACCTCTAACTACAGTCTCGACACAAGGAATAACTCCACAGACGCGATCCTAAGGTCGTCCCAGTCTCTGGTCATGATGTCAGTATCAGGATACAGGAATCTGGCACGATCACAGTAACCCTAAGGTCGTCCCAGTCTCTGGTCATGATGTCAGTATCAGGATACAAGAATCTAGCACGATCACAGTGTATGAGTGTCCTGGGGGTATCGATAAACTCAGGTACGCATATCGAGAAACTACGACACATCCAACAATCTTCCTAGGACGCTACGACGTATGTCTTCACCCGGTTGTGAACCGGACGCGAAGTACCGAACGTCGACATAACTAAGTGCACAATGTACATAAAGAACAACAAGTATCTGTAAACTGAAATACAGGGTGGCAAGATACACTTGCCTGCGTGCGGCTGCTGATGACGGGGGTCCGGTACCACGTCCAAGTCCTCAGGTCCCGCAGTACCTAGAGATAGATACAAACCAAGAATCAATAATCTATTCTACGCCAAGCAGGGATGTGACACACATCTACTCCTAAACTCAGTCTCAGCTACGACTCACAGGGACAAGATACTAGGGGGGTTGACCACAGTTTACTGTCGGTACGATAGTCAAAACAACTAGTCATCATTACCATATCATCAAGCTATCCTCAAAACATAGTTCATGATTTTTCTTTTATCCTTTCGTTTATATCATTGTTACCCAATCACAAAGTACCACTCTAATTTGTCCCTTCATTAATTTCCAGTCCCTGAATCACCGATCAATGGTTTTATACAACACACTAGTTCACAATCAAATACGTGCTTCCTAGTGTTCACCAATGTTCAATTATCAGAATTTTATCACTCAATAAATTAAATCTATTCCCACAATAATCAATTTGTATTTAATTAGGACGACAACTGAAAATCTCGTTTGGCGATTTAAATTCCCATTCATTATTTATGCCTCAAATCCGTCCATCATGCATATATATTCCATGTCCTTGTTCGACTCATTTTAAAACCTCCCTTAATTGTTTTAGCGATCTTTTAACCATGCGTAATATCCAGATCATTTAGTTATAAACAAATTACTAAACTCACTTGCAAACCTTAATCATAAACCCAAATCTATATTAGACCCTAATCTCATGTCATTATAATCCACGTTCACCTTAATCTTTATTCACCTTAATCAACATTAACCTTAATCATCATTAGCCTTAAACAATATTAACCTTAATTATCATTAGCCTTAACATCATTAGCCTTGATCAACATTATCCTTAACCATCATTAGTCTTAACATCATTAATCCTAAATCAACATTATTAACCCTAAAACTAACAGTACATAGCAAAATATATACAAGTTTATAGAGAGGGAGAGAGATGGGTTCACCTCGACGCGATGACGGTGCCGGCCTATGGGGTAATGGCGGATGGGGATATCCTCCTCGGAGATGAGGGAGGAGCAGCTGGCTGGAGCATAGATGAAGAAGATGGTGGCTGGGCAGGAAAGAGATCGGATTGGGGGGGAGTCGGCCGGAGCAGCTGGGGGGAAAACTGTGCAGGCCGGAGTTGCACGGATGCGGTGGTGCACCGCCGGAGTGGTGCGAAGCTGACGGCAGTAGGCGGGGTCGGGGATGTTGCACTGGTCGGAGTCGAGGGCGGTGCACAAGGTCGTCAGGTTCGTCTCGACCTCGACCCGACGTGACCGCCATGGAGGGATGGTGCAAGCTGCTGTCGTCCTCCGCGTGATGTCGCACGCAGTCAGCAGTTACTGCTGCTCCATGTATACAGTCGGTAGAGATGTGGGTCGTTGATGTGGTAAGGAGAAGAAAAGTTGCCGGAGATTTGGAGGCCGGTGGTGGCAGGAGTCGTAGATGGCCAGAGTAGGGGGTGTCTGTCGGGGTGCTGAAGAATGTATAAGGAGGAATGAAGAGAAAGGAGAAGAAGAAAAAATGGAGGGGTAGCCTGTGTGGTCGGCTGGAAATGTGAAGGGAAGAGAGAGAGAGAGAGAGAGAGAGAGAGATTTTGGGATTAGGGCCGGTAGGTTTTAATTGAGGGAGGGGTGTAAGAGCCACTTTATAGGGGAGTGTGTGGGTGAGAATGGAGGGTTGGGATCATTCCATGTAGAACGGATGGATAGGATTTAATATGGAGAGAATGGGGTTTCTCCATGAGGGAATGAGGGAATCGAGATTGGGACCCTATTTTGGGACCCTCTCAATTAATTATGACCAATAGGATTCCAACAATTTAATATTTGTAAATAAGCCCCCGTAAATTCGAGAATTTGCATGGACACATAAAATGACGCAAAAATTGCGGAGAAAATTATATTTAAAAATGTCATAGTGAGGGGGCGTTGCGCGTCAGGCGCTGGTCAAATTTGAAGGGCATTGGGATTAATTTAATATAAAAATAGAATTTACAGAGTTGGTAAATCCTGATTTAATTAACGATAACGCGTCCCGCAAATTTAATTTAATTGGGGCCCGCGGGGTCAAAATCTGGAAACGGCGCAAAGGCCAAAAATAGTGGGAGCTTAGAGTCGGTCTTAGACCCTTTAGTTGGTCCGGCTCAACGGGTTAAGTTGGTACCCCAAAATCGAGGGTAACGACACAGGTGTCCGACACGGAATAAAATACGGTTTACGATTTTTGGAATGTTGCGCAATTAATTTAGAGCGCACGAAAGTTGATTTTAACAGTCAGAAAAGTCCAGTGCCTAATTTGGCGAGTTGAGTCGAGTGTACAATATTTGTACGGAATTTATGGGCTGATAATGGGTTCCGAATAAATAGACAAAGATAGGGTGTCTCAATGTTTAAATTAATTGTATTAAAATTCCAGGTAAATATTCCCTACTCTAAACCTCAATATATTCTATCTAAAATTTTTCTGGCCCACTCTAACTATCTACAGAATAAAATTGAGGGGGTTTACAATCTTCCCAACTTAGAAAAATTTTGTCCCCGAAATTAAAAGTAAAGCACGATAATATCTAACAGAATTTAAAATAACTAGTAATTAAATTGCCGTACGTAAATTCGTACCTTGCTCCTCAAATAAGTACGAAAATATCTGCCGAATAGAATCTTCGCGCTCCCAAGTAGACTCACCTGGTGAATGGTGCTTCCATGCCACTCTGACCAGTCGAATCGTCTGTCCTCTCAAAGTCTTCTCGCTGTGATCGAGAATCTCAACTGGATGCTCTACGTAAGACAGACTAGGCCCGACTGTAATCTCCGAATGATCAAGCACGTGGCTAGGGTCTGCGACATATCTCCTCAGCTGCGATACATGAAATACGTCATGTACTCCCTCTAGTGATGGAGGTAATGCAAGACGGTAAGCCACTTCGCCAACTCATTCCAAAATGTCAAAAGGTCCGATATACCTCGGACTTAGCTTGCCTTTACCTCTGAATCTGATGGTACCACGAGTGGGCGATATCCTCAAAATACGTGGTCACCCTCCTTGAACTCCAATGGCCTGCGGTGCGCATCTGCCCAGTGTTTCTGTCTGTCCTGTGCTGCGCGCAGGTGGCTCTGAATCTGCTTGACCTTCTCTACGGTCTGTGTCACCAATTCCGGACCAAGTATCTGACGCTCTCCCACGTCACTCCAACAAACTGGTGACCTACATTTCCTGCCGTACAGTGCCTCATAGGGTGCCATCTGTATGCTGGCCTGGTAACTGTTATTGTAGGAGAATTCTACCAACTGTAGATGGTCCTCCCAAGATCCTCCAAAATCAACCATGCACGCTCTCAACATATCCTCTAATATCTGTATCGTGCGCTCTGACTGTCCGTCAGTCTGTGGATGATACGCAGTGCTGAACTTAAGACGAGTTCCTAAGCTCTCCTGCATACTCCGCCAAAAATATGACGTGAACCTGGAATCACGATCCGATACGATGCTAACAGGCACTCCATGTAATCGTACTATCTGCCTCATATACATGTGAGCTAGTATCTCTGTGGATTGCCCAACTCTGAAGGGCAAGAAATGTGCAAACTTGGTGAGTCTGTCTACGACAACCCAAACTGCATCCTTCTCGCTAGGGCTTCGCGGAAATCCTGTGACGAAGTCCATGGTAATGTGTTCCCACTTCCACTCGGGAATGGGGAGTGGCTGCAATAATCCTGCAGTCCTCTGATGTTCAGCCTTGACTTGCTGACAAACTAAACACTTCGCCACAAATCTTGCAATTTCCCTCTTCATCCCATGCCACCTTAAATGCTGCCTCAAGTCTCGGTACATTTCCGTACCCTCGGGATGAATGGAATAAATTGAGCTATGAGTCTAGGTCATCAACTCTTGGCGTAGCTCACCACTCGGAACATATAGGCGATCTTCGCACCTCAACGTTCCGTTTTCATGAATCTTGAATCCCGTTTGCATGTCAGCCTCTGTCCTTTCTCGCAGTCGTTTAAATCTCGTGTCCGTAGGCAATGATGTCTTGATCCTCTCAACCAAAGTAGACTGAACCTCAAAACTGGCCATCTGTCCATCCATACCTGGCAATACAATCTCTATCCCAAGCTCCTGGAGATCCTCCAGCAACTGTCGCTGCGTCGTCAAAAAGTATGCCATGGGCTTCCTGCTTAAGGCATCTGCTACGACGTTCGCCTTGCCAGGGTGGTACTGTAGCTCAATGTCATAATCTGTCATCAGCTCTAGCCACCGTCTCTGCCTCATATTGAGCTCCTTCTGCGTGTAGACGTACTTCAGGCTTTTATGATCTGTATAAATCTTAACACGCTCACCATAAAGGTAATGTCTCCATAGCTTTAGTGCAAATATCACTGCAGCTAGCTCCAAGTCGTGCGTCGGATAGTTCTTCTCATGAACTCTCAACTGTCTCGATGCGTAGGCTATCACCTTGCCGTGTTGCATCAGTACACATCCCAATCTACTCCCTGACGCATCAATGTACACTACAAATCCTCCTGATCCAGAAGGTAGTGTCAAAATCGGTGCCGATGTCAGACGCTTCTTCAGCTCATCGAAAACCGCCTGACACTCGTCTGTCCAGATAAACTCCTCGCCCTTACGCGTCAGTCGCGTCATAGGCGCAGCTATCCTCGAAAAGTTTTCCGCGAACCTCCGGTAATATCCGACAAGTCCGAGGGAACTTCTAACCTCCGTAACTGATCTAGGGGTAGTCCAGGTCTCTACTGCAGCTATCTTCTCCGGATCAACTGATAGTCCATCTCCGGTGATTATGTGTTCCAGAAATGGTACTCTGTCCAAGCAAAACTCATATTTGCTGAGTTTGGCGTACAGCCTCTCATGTCTCAGCGTCTCCAACACAATCATGAGACGTCTCTCGTGCTTCTCCTGGTTCTCGGAATATATCAAGACGTCGATAAACACCACCACGAACTTATCCCAGTACTGGTGGAAAACCTTGTTCCTCAAGCTCATAAATACTGCTGGCGCGTTGGTCAAAAGAAACGGTCATGACTAGAAACTCATAGAGCACATACTTCGTCCGAAGCGCCATCTTCGGAATGTCTTCTCTCCGTACCTTGATCTGATGATAGCCTGATCTGAGATCGACCTTCATGAATACATATGCGCCACTTAGCTGATTCAATAAATCATCGATGTGTAGCAAGGGTACTTGTTCTTTATTGCTACGGCATTTAATGCCCTGTAATCGTTATGCAACGTATCGTCCCGTCCTTCTTTGGTACAATAAGATGGTTGTTCCCCATGGAAAATACTAGCCCGATCGAAACCCTTGTCTAAGAGATCCTGCACGATGAACCTTTAACTCAACCAACTCTATCGGTGCTACTTTGAAGACGGAAAAATAACTGTCTCGGCTCTTGGAGTCAACTCTGTAACAACACTTTCTGTCATGTGGCAGGCCCAAAATTTTTTTCTAGAAATACATCCTCAAACCCAGATATAATACGGGGTACACTGGTTCACCTTCTGCAATGTGTGTCTCTAAGGTAGAGGGCCACCATGCTCCCGGGCTCCTTGAAGTATCTCAAACTCAGGGTAATCTGGTAGTCATAAATAATGTAATCACTTCGACAATCTCGCGTCGCGTGATATTGGTTCAATCAATCCATGTCTAGGATAAGGTCATAGTCTAGACTAAACCTCACAATAATTTCTTCCGTTCTGTTTCCAACATCAATCCTCAAAAAAAAAAAAAAAAATTTTTATATAATATATTTGGTTTATTGCTCTTAATTCTATATGTACATATGTTTGTATATATATATATATATATATATATATATATGATATTTTATATAATATATATATATATATATATATATATATATATATATATGTATATGAGTATGTATATAATTAAGTGTATATGCATGTGCTATATATGTGTGTGTAAGTGTGTGTGTGTATATATATATATGTGTGTGTGTGTGTGTGTGTGTGTGTGTGTGTGTGTGTGTGTGTGTGTATTAGTGTTTGTATATATATATATATATATATATATATATATATATATATATATATATATATATATATATATATATAAGAGTGTAGTATATATATGCATATGCATATGCATATGCATATGTATATATATATATATATATATATATATATATATATATATATATATATATATATATATATATATATAGAGAGAGAGAGAGAGAGAGAGAGAGAGAGAGAGAGAGAGAGAGAGAGTTGGATAGCTATATAGATATTGATATAAATACATAGAGGGAAGAGTATATATACATACACATATAAAATTTTATATATATATATATATATATATATATATATATATATATATATATATATATATATATATATATATATATATATATATTTATATTTATAAAGGAGTGTTTGTGAGTGTTTGTGTGGCTGTGGGTATGTGTCAGTAAGTGAGAGAGTTAGCAGTGGCAGCAAGGAGGAGGGCTGCTTGAGCAAGAAGTGCTCGAGCACACTGCACAGTAGCAGTAGCAGCTTTCAGCAAAAAGAGAGGCTCGGGCATACAACAAGGTGGTTCAACTGCAAGGAAAGTTCAGCAGTGTGGCAACTGCTGAAGGGTGCAGTCGGGCACTGCAGTTCAACTGTAACAGGGAAGTATCGGCTCGAGCAGCAAGCATGGGGGGTCGGGCACCAACAGCCAGTGCAACAATCAAGTGCAGTATCAGCACAAAAAAGCATATTGTAGAGCATCAATCTCAGTGCAGTCTCGACTGTGTAGGCAAGGCACAGAAGCCTTGTGCAACTCGAACACAGCAAGTGTAGTATCTGCACAGTGCAAACCAAGCAGAGGCAGCAGCAGTATCCGGTATTAGTGTCTTTGGGGTAGTTAGTATTTAGATGTATCAATGTTTCAGTATCCATTCAAGTATCCATATCAGTTTATTTTTAGTTTCTGTCAGAGGTTAATGGGTAGTTAGCTTATATTTGGCGTAGTAGTTTATAGTGTTAGTTGAGTTTATATGAGTTAGTGTTTAGGTAGTCTAGTGTTAAGGTAGTTAGTTAGTATAGTGTATTAGTTAGTTATATACTTTATATGTTGATAGTTAGATATGTATTCTAGTATGTAGTATTTATATCTAGTTAGATAGATGTGTGTTTTGGTAAGTTGATATTGTATTATATTAGTAGGTATGTATTATATTGATATCTATTATAGTACTTAGTATATATATTATTATAGTTAGTATATTAGTTTTGGGGGTTTTATATATATGTGTGTTAGCTATATCAAGAGATTTTGGATTACTTTGGGATACCAAGGTAAAGTCAAGGTAATGGATCGATACCAAGGAATTGGGCTTGAGTATCGAGATAGGTGTGATACGTATTGGTGCAAGGCCAATGTATCATATTTTTATTGAATTGTTATAGTGTTATGTATATTGACTTGTATATATATCTAAAATACTATCTTCATATATTTAAACTTGTATATCTTAGGATACGGCTTTTTGAGTGTCTTTTAGCATCCCAGTTTAGTTAGTATAGTTAGTTTCATAGTCCATTGACTTAGTGTCCTAGTGTTAGACTCTTGCAACCTAAATTTAATAGGTTTGACCTAGAAATGGCTTTATGACTTAGAATTGCATCATATTAACTGATTTTCATTTAGAACCTTGTATTGATGCAACATACCATATATAGGTCTGTGTGACACCAGCTTGGACATCGAGAGACATACCTTGCTCAGGACTTCAGACAAGTATATTTCTCTGATAATTTTTAATTTATAATAGTGTATATATTCATGTTCTAAAATTGTATACTTGATTCCGACACAGTAATTTCACAGACTTATACTACATGGATCCTGTCAGGAGTTGTTATCCCCTACCTTGTTTAGCGGGTACTCGTGTACATGTATTTCATCGTGTATATTGGGTATTAATTTATATTTTGTGTTCACACACTGCTCGTATTTAGTATACTTATTCGTGTACACCCACTGCTCGTATTCAGTGGTCATATTCGTGTTCAAAGCCCCATTGTTCATCATGTATATTCTGATTACATACCTCACTTGTAATTGTCTTACCTTATTGATCATGTTCAGTGGATCCATCGGTATTAGTTGGAGATGGGAGAGTAGGAGTTGATTATGTGATGAAAGCCCCATTATTTATTGTGTACATTCTGATTACATACCCCACTTGTAATCATCTTACCTTATTGATCATGTCCACCCAAATCGATCACATAATAAACTTGTATTCTGAGGCACATTAGTTAGATAGCAGTTATTTTATCATATTGCTGATATCCATATTGTTGTTCTATATTCTCGTACATTACTTGTATATCTATTGTTCATCATTCATATGTTTAGTAATCTTGTATTTTATTTCTATTATCTGTTTTATATGCTCGATTATGTTATTGGAACTGCTTTCAGAGGTATGTACTTTGTTTTAAACCTGACTGGATATTTTTTTTTAGATGATTGCCTTATAGAGCAGTGTCCCATATTCTACGAGTCGCAGGATGGTGTACCTATAGAGGATACTCCTATAGACTAGGAGGACTTAGTTGTAGAGCCCGAGGAGGTCTAGTTATTTGTGTTGGCTTGTATTAGACTATATTTGTGGTGATTCACAGTTTGTATATTATTTCAGATTGTGGATTGTATCTTGATTTCTTTCCTTCGCTATTATATTCGTGCTTTATCTTCCTTAGTTGTTTTGTGATTGAGTTAGTTATTCTTGTGAGATACCATATTGTTCCTCCATTTGGAGTTGAGATGATTGACAGGTACCATATTATATTGTTGAGATATTAGATAGTTAAAAATAACCCAGACAGCGTTCTACCTCCGATGTTGCTGTAAACCTCCTGAATTTTGAAAATTATTAAATCTTGGATTTTTCCAATTTTCTGGAATTTTCTGGGAATTTTCTGTAATAAAAATTAGGTTTTTAATTATTAAATGATTTTTTCATTGTTAATAAATAATATTAAAATATTATGGAAATAATATTTTTTGGTGTAAAATAAAAAATTGGACTTAGGGTAATTTTTCTGGAATTTATCGGACCCCGGACGTATTTTAAAACACCTAAAAACTATTTATTTATTTATTTATTAATTATTATTATTATTATTATTATCATTATTATTATTATTATTATTTTTATCCGGCCCGGCCCGCGGCCCAACTCTCAGCCCGGCCCACCCGCTCGGCCCGCCGCCCGTTACCCGTTCCCCTTCTCCCCTCTTCCCCGCCTGACCCGCGCTGCTCCGCGTCCGCCGCCGCCTCCCGCGGCCGCCGCGCCACGCCGGCCACGCTTCCCCCGCCTCACCCGACCACCCTCTCCCTATAAAAACCCCGTCGATCTCCACCGCCTCCAGCCACCTCTCCTCCGCCTCACCTCGACACGCGCCGCCTCCGCTCCGCCCGACGCCGGCAGCCCGCCTCCGCTCCGCCCGACGTCGGCAGCCCGCCTCCGCCGTCCCAGCGGTCCCCGCAGCCCCAGCCTCCTTCCTCCCTCCCCGCAGCAGCTCCGGCCGCCCCCAGCTCGCCGCCGCAGCCGAGTAGCCGACCGCCTCCGCGAGCAGCCCGGCGAAGCCCCGGCCTCCCTCCGCCTCAGCTCCGGCGAGGCCTAGCCGCCGGAGCTCTGCCGTCCAAAACCCTAACCCTAGCCCTAATTCTTCTCTGTGTCGGACACGGGACACAGGACACAGTGTCCTGTGTCGTGTCGGACACGATTCGACCCTGTTTTCGGGTCCCCTTCAGGTGCGTGTAATTTTTTGTTCGTAGCTCTGTTTTCGATTCCGCAAATTGCGTTGCGAAGCCTGTATGACCCTCTCGGTGCCCGGACAAACCGCTCGGGGCATCGCGTCCTGTGGTGATCGCACACCGCGATCCAAAAACAGAAAAAACCAGACCCTGTTTCACCCCGGAACTGAGTACGCCCCGCCAAACGGGACGACTTGGTCGCGTGCGGTCTTCACAGATACGTGCGCACCGTCGATACGGACGTGTGAGATTTTGCGGAAGCTGATTCGGGTATGCGTGCACACCGGAATCAACGCGTATCCGCGGACATCGCCCCGTATTCGACTCTTCTGCAATTCGCCCTAACTTCTTGTACACTCGTCGGATCGAGACGAAACTTGCGCCATCAGACTCGTAGCGATACGCTGGTCCTGTGGGTCAAGTTTGGTTCGATTCTGAGAACGTTGACAAAATCGCGTGTCGTGGGCCCCACAGGCCCCGCTCGACGGGCGATTTTGTGATCGGCTCATCGGAATCCAATTCTGAAACTTCCGTTGGGTTCGTATCAGCATTCCTGACTTGTTGACACTAAGTTTGGTGAATTTGGAGACCGTTGACCCGGACACGTTTTTCGGTGCAAAGCGGACCCACCGGCGGACCCCGTTTTGACCCGAAACTGCCGTTTTTGTCCTTGTCTCCAAATTGGACCCAAGGACAAGCGTTTCTAGCTATTTGACATCTTCTGAGTATGATGGTAATGTCTATTTCAGCATTTGGACTCATCTCTGGAATATTTCCCCGAAGTATAATTAACTGGATCCAAACAACAGGCAAGTACCTGCACTTCAAGTTTAATCTTTATATTGTGATAGTTAATTCCCTGCTCTACTAGTACCCTTGATGATTACACGTAGTGTTAGAATACTGTATTTTATGTCTTGGATACTGTATTTCATGTCTTGCTTTTCATGTCGGGTGGGAGAATACTAGAAGGCATGTAGTTTACCTTTCCCCTATCATGTTTAATAGCTGTTGGTGCGCGACTGTACCCTCAGCCGGATCTCGATTATTCATTATTTAATATCCGTCTATGACGGCCGGATTAGCCTTATAAACCCCTACATGCCAACTATATATTCTAAAATAAACACAAGTTCACACAGATAGCTCCTGGTCTTGTTATAGTTCTTGCTGACTGTTGTAGTTTCATTTCCTGTCTTATTTATCCCTGTTTTCTCATATTCCTGTTTTTAGCATTAACTCTGAGATGGATGTTTCTTTTATGCAAATTTTCTCAAAATGATACTCAAGTTAATTGTCATGAATATTTAGTTTAATCTTGTTGTGCATTGTGTACTTTGCTCCTTTCCTGACTGGATACGTTGTTTTAGGCGATGATGAGGACCTTGCCCTACCTATTATGCCCACTATGAGTTAGCAGGTGACTCATATGAGGAGCCAGTTCCCACCCAGGAGGCTACTTTTGCAGACTAGTTAGCATTAGCTGCTTATTTATTTCCTTTCAGCATATACTCGGGTTTGTCCCCGATTTATCTTCTGGCTTGTATTAACTGTGGATTGGTTGTCACAGATTAAATATTATGAAATCTTAGCATTCCTATTTCCTGTGATTATTCTTACATGTTCATTATTGTGGATGAGATAGATACTTATTGACCCCAGAAATGACCTAGACAACGTACTACCGCCGACACTGCGGCGTAGGCTGGACGTGCCCACGCACTCGTGCCCGAATAACCTGGTGCGGGTCGTGACACGTTTTTGTGGTGGCCCATGCAGGTCTAACGACTAAATTGTTCGGTTTCAACTTAGGGACCGAACAGGCCTGCAATAAGATTGAGGATTTTAGGAAAAGCTCATCCACTTGCTTGAATCGTTTTTTTTTATATCTGTATCGTATTCGAACTAATTTGAACTTGCATCTTGCCTTGATTCCTGTGCGCCTCTTATTGGTTAATTTGGATACAGGGAAATGGACCCACAAGCCAGCAATGAGGCTCATGCAGAAATACCATAAACCGTTGTGGTTACCCAAGAAGACGATGTGATACCAGTCGGTGAAGGCCAATCATCACAAGGCAGTCAAGCAAGTCAGCCTGCCTCAATAATCCATCAAGATGGCGTTCCACCCTCGACGCAGCCTATTCCACCGATGCCTTCCTTCCCACCGGGACCGCCTATGGACGAACAGCAGATGTTCCGCATGTTCTACATAATGATGCAAGCCTATCAGAAGGTTCAACAAGAAACTCAGCAAAACCAAGCGGAGAACTTCATCGACAGAATTAGCTCGGAGTCACGGAATGTCACGCCCCAGTCCCAAAATACCGTGGGACCAGATACGTGGCAATGGCCAGCAGTACGCACCGATGGACTAACTCAACATAATGGATCCATCAGGGCATACTTAAGCTGTAAAATCAAGTCTACGACAATCATGGCACAACTAATCTCATCCACACAAGATAGAAAATATGGTCCACAGAATAAACAAAGAATGTAAATCATCAGCTAGTCTTACAAAGTACTTCGGGGAACAACCCGATAAACATCTGGTACAATGGTTCATCAGACCAGAATATGAAAGACTGAAATAAATAATAAAAGCTGAGCATAAATATGGATGCTCAAGAGAAGTCTTCAGCTAAGACCTCGTCCTCAGATGGTGGTACAGCTCCTGGATCAGCTCCTGCTCCGGTCCCGTAAACCTCGGGATAAACCTCGTCTGCAAAATCTGGGGACAAAATTCGGATCCAGGTCCTCAGGGGACATAGCAAGGTACAAGAAAGCTCATGCCAATAAATAAATAAACAGTGCAGCAAATAAATAACTAAATGAAACAATGGGGTAAATATGTAACCATCTAAGTGAAATGCAAGTGAGAGCAGCACGAATACTCAGGCTGAGACCACTACAAGCTCTGTGTCTGGGAGCCGGTAGCAGTAATAACTATGTGTTTACTATGTGTTTACTATGTTTTATATATATATAATCAGCCTGTAGCCTGTGTGTCTCTCCCCACCCAATGTAACCACGCATATCATGTCCATAACGTCTCATGTCCATGTCAAGCGCGATCATAGCTAAATGCAACAAGTCATAATGCATATAGAATATAAAATCTATGTCAAGTCCTGTATCCTATACAGAATCACCACGAATATCTCGAGAAAATCCTGTCTCATGAATAGTGTCAAGTGTCCTGGGTCATAGGGTACTTGATAAGACAAGTACGAGAATATAAAGTGTCACGTATATCCATCTCTAAATGACCGTACCCAACACTGCGTACAGTGTCGGCACCCGACTGATAATCGGACGCTAAGTACGTCACACGGTCCTAGGTTGAGCATGCACAGCAATATATATAAAGCAAGGAAAATAGATAACTAAGCTGCAGAGTTTGGCAAGGTACACTTGCCTGATGTTTGAATATCAACTGTCGTCCTGGTATCGGTGGATCCGGTAGGTACTACTCCGAAAGCTGTAATAAATATCACCAACAGTCTCAGAAGATGTCAAATAGCTGGAAATGCCTGTCCTTACGTAAAATTTGGACACAGGGGCAAAAAGGTCATTTTTGGGCCAAAGCGGGCTCCACGTGTGGGCCCACTTTGCACCGAAAAGCGTGCCGAGGGTAACAGTCTCTAAATGGGACAAACTATGGGTCAAACAACTCTAAATGTCAATACGATCCCAACGGTATATCCAAATTTGGATTCCGATGAGCCGAACATAATTTGGTCCAAAAAGTCAACTATGGGGCCCGCTAATTGGCGATCTGGTCAACCGTCTCAGAAATGCGTGCAAATTGGGTCACAGGACCAGCGTGTTACCACGAGTCCAGTGGCGCAAGTTTCGTCGCAATCTGACAAGCGTGCACAAAATACTCGCGAGTTCCACAAAAGTGGCGACACGGAATGTGTCCGCGGATACGGCCTGATTCCGGCGCGCACACGCGTCCAAATCAGTTCCCACAAATTTTCACGTGTCCCGTTATGCTGCGTGCACCATTCGGTACACTTGGCACACGGTGGGGCGGTCCCGTTTGGCGGGGCGCGCTCCGATCTCCAACTTTTAAAAAAATCGGAAAAAGTGTGTGCGCGCAGTTTTGTGATGACTACAATTTTGTCCACAGCAACTAATAGCACAAAGTTATTATACAGAAAATAAACTAGGTCATGTAATCTACAGGTATCAAAAAGAATCACCGAATTCGGATCTCTGTGGTGGGAGATACGAACTCGGCAATATGGGTGGTCATTCTGGAATTCTGCGATTGCAGAATTCTGTCTGCTCGCGCTGACTTGGGCGCTATTTTTCACCTAGGGACACTCGTTTTCCGAGGTTGACTATAAAACAAATATTGGAGAGGGTTGAGGGAAGATCATACCTATGAAAACGGAATAACGTTTGGTCGAGCGGGTCAACGGAAAAACACGCCGGAGCGAAGGTGCTTCGAGTGGGAAACTGCAGTCCGCGATGTCGGCGTCGACGGGGTGGTTGGATGGCTTGGGGAGGCTTCTCTGGCTGCGGTGACGGCTCTAGATGGGAAGAGGAAGTCTGGAGTTTTAGGTTAGGGTTTTGGGAGAGCTAACTATATATATATATATGTTATATATAATTATGAGAGAGAGGGGGTATATAGGAGGCGGGTTGAGTGGGTCGGCTTAGGAGTATTACTTCGGCTGCAGGGGTCACGTGTAATGAAGGGTGCTGCAAGGGAATTGCAATTCCTAAACATTTGGTATACTAAGTAGCAGCATGTTTGCTAGGAAAAGCAAACACAAAAGTAGCTTATGTATTTAAGTAATATTACTATTACCATTATATTATTATTATTAGTATTATTAAATTAATTCTTTTTTTCGTTTCTTTTCTTTTCCTTTCTTTTTTTTTTGAATATATATATACATATATATTTGTATATATATATATATATTCACACATAAAAAAATTTATATAATAGGGTATTGCACATCGTTAGGCTAGCAACTGCTCAAGGGGTCTCCTACATGGAATAAATTCCGAAAAATTCCTGATGGTCCCACAAGTCATCTAAGTGCCCGAACACCTAACATAAAAATTATTAAAAATCTATTTCTCCTATTTGGACCTAATTACTACAATTTAGTTAATAATTAATAAATAAAGGGTATATACGATTTTTTGGGAAGGGATTTTACATTCTACCCAACTTATAAAAATTTCGTCCTCGAAATTAAATTAGGGTAGGGCTCTCTCTATCAAGTCTCACTTGATTACAGTCTAAGAATTTCTCTCAAGTGAGCATTACGGTCTCTACCCAACTTAGAATTTATCCATCTATTATCTAAGACTATTCATCCAATAAATCTATGCCCCGACTCATTTAATCATGTTATTGAATCCTCAAGTCTTTAACACCAAACCTATCACCTATGATATTCCCTTAATCATATATAAAAGGGTAGCAATAATGTGACCGGTCTGTGGAGTATATCTAGTACTGTCTATATATCAAACTTATACCAAGCACGAGGTTTCGCCTTTCCGAAATAAGGGAAGACGAAGATCAATAATAAAGAGTTCAAGGGTGAGGTAATAGAATAGAAGTATCGGGATCAAGGCGTTTAAAGAATTCAAATGGAAATGGTCAAGTTGTTGTGGATTGAAATCCTATTCTGGTAATCCTTTGTTCGCATGCTCGTATTAGTACAGTTGTGTAACCGATACAATATGCTCAGACATATCTAGAGGGCAAGTATACTAGTCAACTATATATCTCAATCCACGTGATGTAGTCGTGCGAAGAGCGAACCAAAATGCACTAAGGTTGATCAGACCGTAATACACTGATTCTGAATAGACAATTGTATTAGTGTACATGTCCACTAACACATATGTCATGAACAAGCTCGATAAAGAATAAGCTTGCAAAACTAGGCTATATTAGCAGCATAAGTCAAGGTAGTACAACAAAAAGGGAAGTACGCTAGATGATGATGAAGGAGGTACGACTTAATTCAAGTTCACAAAACAACACAAAATAAGCACAATAACAAAAGACTCTATAATCTCTACAGTTATCATATTAATTCCTTGTCTAAGTCGATAGTCGACAAATTAGGGGTGTGAGCCTCTAAGTTCTATAGTCTGAATAAACCCTATCATCTTATGTTAGCATACAATTAATGCCATTCAGTTACACTTCATCAATGGATCACAAGGGCTATATGATACTAGGTGGTGAGGTATACTACCCAACTTATAAGAATTAAACTAATACGGTGACAGTCTTAAGAGGGTCCTACAAAATAATCTTGCACATGTAAAATAGAGCAGAAACTCTTATTAGGGTATATGAGGAAGGATCTTGATACTTATTAGGGTCTCTTAGGGTATCATGCAAGTAATGGTCATCTTAAGTCTTAGTCATAGCGCTCATAGGTCATGTGTCAATCGTAGGGATAGAAGAGTTACTAGCCGTTGAGGAGGAAGGGTCTAACTTGTATCGGGGTGAGGGTACAAATTACATGATTTAAAAATTAAGGGTTAATCATTGGTCACAATCTACAAGATTAACTCAAACTTATCAATTCTAACTACTAGGCACCAATTTTCAAATTCAAGACTACAGCTATAACCCTAGCAAACTATGGGTCCTTAACAAGGAATAAAATTACTTGGCCTACTATCAGAAGTGTCAGGTGGCACGAATTGAAAGACGGAGGAAAGAAGAACATATTTTAGTCGTTGCGCATTAGCGAACGTTAAGGTCGCAGATGAACAACATAGGAAATTAAAATATGGGGCTCTAGATAATATCATGGTTTTCTAAGGGGAGGTGGTATGCTAGTTGCTATGTTTGAGGTATGATTAGGAAAATATTTTATACATTGCTCTTGGCTTTCTAAGGTACTGTCTGCTTATCTCAAGACAAGAACCTATATCCTAACGCTATCTCACTATGCACATTAGGTTCAGTCCTAACATTCGACCTCGGATTTCTATTGGTTCCTCATGAGTGGGGTCAAACACTAGGGTCAAACATTATGGTAAATTTTCTAACTAACTCTAGTAGTGTCTATACTACCCTCAAGTCTTCATAATTCATCAGGGGGTAATGGTATACCGATCCTAGAGATGAGGAATTCTAGAGTTCCCTAGATATGCTAACTTAGTGGGGTGTCAACACTCTAGTGGTACTCTTAATAGGAATGTTACCTTACTTATCATTCTATCAACAGGGACTTCTATATTCTAGCAGAAGTCTATACTCAAGGAACTGTTAAGGAAGTACAGGAATCAAGCAGGATGCAAATGTTCAAATAGAACAGATAGGAGGAAGATGAATCATAGTCAATTATGGATGAGATCCTATATTCTAGTCCTAGGTGCAGGCTGGTCCGGTCCCTAAGTTGAAACCGAACTATTTAGTCGCAGACCTGCATGGGCCACCACAAAAACCATGTCACGCCCCAGTCCCAAAATACCGTGGGACCAGATACGTGGCAATGGCCAGCAGTACGCACCGATGGACCAACTCAACATAATGGATCCATCAGGGCATACTTAAGCTGTAAAATCAAGTCTACGACAATCATGGCACAACTAATCTCATCCACACAAGATAGAAAATATGGTCCACAGAATAAACAAAGAATGTAAATCATCAGCTAGTCTTACAAAGTACTTCGGGGAACAACCCGATAAACATCTGGTACAATGGTTCATCAGACCAGAATATGAAAGACTGAAATAAATAATAAAAGCTGAGCATAAACATGGATGCTCAAGAGAAGTCTTCAGCTAAGACCTCATCCTCGGATGGTGGTACAGCTCCTGGATCAGCTCCTGCTCCGGTCCCGTAAACCTCGGGATAAACCTCGTCTGCAAAATCTGGGGACAAAATTCGGATCCAGGTCCTCAGGGGACATAGCAAGGTACAAGAAAGCTCATGCCAATAAATAAATAAACAGTGCAGCAAATAAATAACTAAATGAAACAATGGGGTAAATATGTAACCATCTAAGTGAAATGCAAGTGAGAGCAGCACGAATACTCAGGCTGAGACCACTACAAGCTCTGTGTCTGGGAGCCGGTAGCAGCAATAACTATGTGTTTACTATGTGTTTACTATGTTTTATATATATATAATCAGCCTGTAGCCTGTGTGTCTCTCCCCACCCAATGTAACCACGCATATCATGTCCATAACGTCTCATGTCCATGTCAAGCGCGATCATAGCTAAATGCAACAAGTCATAATGTATATAGAATATAAAATCTATGTCAAGTCCTGTATCCTATACAGAATCACCACGAATATCTCGAGAAAATCCTGTCTCATGAATAGTGTCAAGTGTCCTAGGTCATAGGGTACTTGATAAGACAAGTACGAGAATATAAAGTGTCACGTATATCCATCTCTAAATGACCGTACCCAACACTGCGTACAGTGTTGGCACCCGACTGATAATCGGACGCTAAGTACGTCACACGGTCCTAGGTTGAGCATGCACAACAATATATATAAAGCAAGGAAAATAGATAACTAAGCTGCAGAGTTTGGCAAGGTACACTTGCCTGATGTTTGAATATCAACTGTCGTCCTGGTATCGGTGGATCCGGTAGGTACTACTCCGAAAGCTGTAATAAATATCACCAACAGTCTCAGAAGATGTCAAATAGCTGGAAATGCCTGTCCTTACGTCCAATTTGGACACAGGGGCAAAAAGGTCATTTTCGGGCCAAAGCGGGGTCCACGTGTGGGCCCACTTTGCACCAAAAAGCGTGCCGAGGGTAACAGTCTCTAAATGGGACAAACTATGGGTTAAACAACTCTAAATGTCAATACGATCCCAACGGTATGTCCAAATTTGGATTCCGATGAGCCGAACATAATTTGGTCCAAAAAGTCAACTATGGGGCCCGCCAATTGGCGATCTGGTCAACCGTCTCAGAAATGCGTGCAAATTGGGTCACAGGACCAGCGTGTTACCACGAGTCCAGTGGCGCAAGTTTCGTCGCAATCTGACAAGCGTGCACAAAATACTCGCGAGTTCCACAAAAGTGGCGACACGGAATGTGTCCGCGGATACGGCCTGATTCCGGCGCGCACACGCGTCCAAATCAGTTCACACAAATTTTTACGTTCCCGTTATGCTGCGTGCACCATTCGGTACACTTGGCACACGGCGGGGCGGTCCCGTTTGGCGGGGCGCGCTCCGATCTCCAACTTTTAAAAAAATCGGAAAAAGTGTGTGCGCGCAGTTTTGTGATGACTACAATTTTGTCCACCGCAACTAATAGCACAAAGTTATTATACAGAAAATAAACTAGGTCATGTAATCTACAGGTATCAAAAAGAATCACCGAATTCGGATCTCTGTGGTGGGAGATACGAACTCGGCAATATGGGTGGTCATTCTGGAATTCTGCGATTGCAGAATTCTGTCTGCTCGCGCTGACTTGGGCGCTATTTTTCACCTAGGGGCACTCGTTTTCCGAGGTTGACTATAAAACAAATATTGGAGAGGGTTGAGGGAAGATCATACCTATGAAAACGGAACAACGTTTGGTCGAGCGGGTCAACGGAAAAACACGCCGGAGCGAAGGTACTTCGAGTGGGAAACTGCAGTCCGCGATGTCGGCGTCGACGGGGTGGTTGGATGGCTTGGGGAGGCTTCTCTGGCTGCGGTGACGGCTCTAGATGGGAAGAGGAAGTCTGGAGTTTTAGGTTAGGGTTTTGGGAGAGCTAACTATATATATATATGTTATATATAATTATGAGAGAGAGGGGGTATATAGGAGGCGGGTTGAGTGGGTCGGCTTAGGAGTATTACTTCGGCTGCAGGGATCACGGGTAATGAAGGGTGCTGCAAGGGAATTGCAATTCCTAAACATTTGGTATACTAAGTAGCAGCATGTTTGCTAGGAAAAGCAAACACAAAAGTAGCTTATGTATTTAAGTAATATTACTATTACTATTATATTATTATTATTAGTATTATTAAATTAATTCTTTTTTTCGTTTCTTTTCTTTTCCTTTCTTTTTTTTTTGAATATATATATATACATATATATTTGTATATATATATATATATTCACACATAAGAAAATTTATATAATAGGGTATTGCACATCGTTAGGCTAGCAACTGCTCAAGGGGTCTCCTACATGGAATAAATTCCGAAAAATTCCTGATGGTCCCACAAGTCATCTAAGTGCCCGAACACCTAACATAAAAATTATTAAAAATCTATTTCTCCTATTTGGACCTAATTACTACAATTTAGTTAATAATTAATAAATAAAGGGTATATACGATTTTCTGGGAAGGGGTTTTACACGGAAGCCAAGCAGTTCAAATGCAATTACCTTCGACGAGGACGTTCTTACTGCAGTGCGACCTGTGGAGTGCACCACAAGGATCGAGTCCAGTCGAAAGCGGCCGTATGCGTCAGCACCAAACCAAGCACAACAGAAAAAAGCTGCAAAGCGACCACAGATGAATCCAACTCAAGGACAGAACCAACAAGCTCCCACTTGTGGCTATTGTCGAAAACAAGGTCACATTTGGCAGGATTGTAGAAAGAGGCTAGGTGCCTGTCTATATTGTGGATCAGCAGCACATCAAATGAAGGACTGTCCTGCTGCTCAAAGACGCACAACTGCACCAAAGTTCCAGTTCAGGCCAGGCCCCAGCAGCGCAGCAGAGGGCACCACCTCCAGAACACGGACAAGCTTACGCGATGACCATGGAGAACGTGCAGACTCTTAGAGTAACTAATTCGCGTAAGTGATTTTTAGCTGTCGTTTCTAGTATTATTTAGCTCGTGCCTATTGGTTCGTGACCTCAGCCCCAACCTAGTAACTTTAAACTTGCTAATAACCTGGTATGTTTTTGTATCTGATAACTGTATAGTTTGTAGAATCTTTTGTTATTGTGCTTATTGTAGGTTGTTTTATGAACTTAAATAATTTGTACCTCCTTTCATCATCATCTAGCACACTTAATTTTGATGTACTTGACTTATGCTGCTATTCTATAGCCTAGTTTTGCAAGCTATCTTTTATCAATCTTGTTCATGACATATGTATTAGTGGGTCGACACACTAATACAATTGTCTATTCAGAATCAGTGTAATACGGTCTGATCAACCCTAGTGCATTTTGATTCGCCCTTCGCACTACTTTACGTGGATTGAGACATAGTTGACTAGTATACTTGCCCCTAGATATTTCCGAGCATATCGTATCGATTACATAACTGTATTAATACGAACATGTGAATAGGAATTACCGAGATAGGATTCAATCCACAATCGCTTGACAATTCCCACCTGAATACTTTAAAACGCCTTGACCCCGATATTTCTTTTCTATCACCCCACCCTTGAACTCTTTATTATTGATCTTCGTCTTCCCTTTTTTCGGAAAGACGAAATCTCGTGCCTGGTATAAGTTAGTACATAGATAGTACTAGATATGCCACATAGGCCGATCACATACTTGAGGATTAAACTTTCGTAATTGAGGACATATCATATGTGACATGATCGGCGTTGAAGTTCGAGGATTGAATGACGTAGGTAAACATATTAAGGAATATTTTCTTAAGGTATATAGTCTTTTGTGATGAATGGGTAAACTCTAAGTTGGGTAGCAATGTATTTGTCAACTCGAGAGGAATGTCCTTTGGATCGTGACCGAGTAAGGTTAGATTGGAAGAAGCAAGCCATTATAATTTTGAAAATTTAGAGGAGTGACTAAAATGATTAATGAATTGATATCGATGACCCAATAAGTTGTATCTTGGATACATGATTTAAATTTTGAATAATGAAAGTAAAATCATCTATTTGAATTTAGAGGATAGAATTATAGAATTTCAGACTTGAACATCGGTGAACTACATTTAAATTATTTTTCAATTTGATGATTTGATTTAAGAATTAAAAATTTAAGGGTTGGACTACCTAGTTAGAATATTGAGAATGTGAATGGAATTTAAAGAGTTGAAGCATACAATTGTGAATAGGAATATTGTTCGACTCAAATCAATTCTAGAGGAATTTATGATAATTAGAGGCAAAGTCATGTGCAAATCTTGAAAATGTTATATGGACTTAATTAAAAATCTGCCTGTGGGTAATTTGAGAAAGTAAGAAGTGATAACCATAGGTTGAATTCTTGATTGGAACAAGTAGTCGTCTTAAACTTTGAAGTGATTGCAGTAGATATGATTAGGCTTTTAATTATCGCAAAGAGATGGCGATCGACTTGCCCTATGTACATGAAGGATTAACAGATTATGGCTTAATTTTAAATTTTGAGGATGAAATTTTTATAAGTTGGGTAGATTGTAAACCCCCTGAATTTTGAAAATTATTAAATCTTGGATTTTCCCAATTTTCTGGAATTTTCTGAGAATTTTCTGTAATTAAAATCAGGTTTTTAATTATTAAATGATTTTTTTATTGTTAATAAATAATATTAAAATATTATGGAAATAATATTTTTGGGTGTAAAATGAAAAAATGGACTTAGGGTAATTTTTCTGGAATTTATCGGACCCCGGACCTATTTTAAAACACCTAAAAACTATTTATTTATTTATTTATTAATTATTATTATTATTATTATTATTATTATCATTATTATTATTATTATTATTATTATTATTATTATTTTTATCCGGCCCGGCCCGCGGCCCAACTCTCAGCCCGGCCCACCCGCTCGGCCCGCCCGCCTTAACGGGTCGGGTCGGGTCCACCCGAACCCGACCCGCCGCCCGTTACCCGTTCCCTTTCTCCCCTCTTCCCCGCCTGACCCGCGCTGCTCCGCGTTCGCCGCCGCCTCCCGCGGCCGCCGCGCCACGCCGGCCACGCTTCCCCCGCCTCACCCGGCCACCCTCTCCCCTATAAAAACCCCGTCGATCTCCACCGCCTCCAGCCACCTCTCCTCCGCCTCACCTCGACACGCGCCGCTTCCGCTCCGCCCGACGCCGGCAGCCCGCCTCCGCCGTCCCAGCGGTCCCCGCAGCCCCAGCCTCCTTCCTCCCTCCCCGCAGCAGCTCCGGCCGCCCCCAGCTCGCCGCCGCAGCCGAGTAGCCGACCGCCTCCGCGAGCAGCCCGGCGAAGCCCCGGCCTCCCTCCGCCTCAGCTCCGGCGAGGCCTAGTCGCCGGAGCTCCGCCGTCCAAAACCCTAACCCTAGCCCTAATTCTTCTCTGTGTCGGACACGGGACACAGGACACAGTGTCCTGTGTCGTGTCGGACACGATTCGACCCTGTTTTTGGGTCCCCTTCAGGTGCGTGTAATTTTTTGTTCGTAGCTCTGTTTTCGATTCCGCAAATTGCGTTACGAAGCCTGTATGACCCTCTCGGTGCCCGGACAAACCGCTCGGGGCATCGCGTCCTGTGGTGATCGCACACCGCGATCCAAAAACAGAAAAAACCAGACCCTGTTTCACCCCGGAACTGAGTACGCCCCGCCAAACGGGACGACTTGGTCGCGTGCGGTCTTCACAGATACGTGCGCACCGTCGATACGGACGTATGAGATTTTGCGGAAGCTGATTCGGGTATGCGTGCACACCGGAATCAACGCGTATCCGCGGACATCGCCCCGTATCCGACTCTTCTGCAATTCGTCCTAACTTCTTGTACACTCGTCGGATCGAGACGAAACTTACGCCATCGGACTCGTAGCGATATGCTGGTCCTGTGGGTCAAGTTTGGTTCGATTCTGAGAACGTTGACGAAATCGCGTGTCGTGGGCCCCACAGGCCCCGCTCGACGGGCAATTTTGTGATCGGCTCATCAGAATTCAATTCTGAAAGTTCTGTTGGGTTCGTATCAGCATTCCTGACCTGTTAACACTAAGTTTGGTGAATTTGGGGACCGTTGACCCGGACACGTTTTTCGGTGCAAAGCGGGCCCACCGGCGGACCCCGTTTTGACCCAAAACTGTCGTTTTTGCCCTTGTCTCCAAATTGGACCCAAGGACAGATGTTTCTGGCTATTTGACATCTTCTGAGTATGATGGTAATGTCTATTTCAGCATTTGGACTCATCTCTGGAATATTTCCCCAAGTACAATTAACTTGATCCAAACAACAGGCAAGTACGTGCACTTCAAGTTTAATCTTTATATTGTGATAGTTAATTCCCTAATCTACTAGTACCCTTGATGATTACACGTAGTGTTAGAATACTAGATTTTATGTCTTGGATACTGTATTTCATGTCTTGCTTTTCATGTCGGGTGGGAGAATACTAGAAGGCATGTAGTTTACCTTTCCCCTATCATGTTTAATAGCTGTTGGTGCGCGACTGTACCCTCAGCCGGATCTTGATTATTCATTGTTTAATAGCCATCTATGACGGCCGGATTAGCCTTATAAACCCCTACATGCCAACTATGTATTCTAAAATAAACACAAGTTCACACAGATAGCTCCTGGTCTTGTTATAGTTCTTGCTGACTGTTGTAGTTTCATTTCCTGTCTTATTTATCCCTGTTTTCTCATATTCCTGTTTTTAGCATTAACTCTGAGATGGATGTTTCTTTTATGCAAATTTTCTCAAAATGATACTCAAGTTAATTGTCATGAATATTTAGTTTAATCTTGTTGTGCATTGTGTACTTTGCTCCTTTCCTGACTGGATACGTTGTTTTAGGCGATGATGAGGACCTTGCCCTACCTATTATGCCCACTATGAGTTAGCAGGTGACTCATATGAGGAGCCAGTTCCCACCCAGGAGGCTACTTCTGCAGACTAGTTAGCAGTAGCTGCTTATTTATTTCCTTTCAGCATATACTCGGGTTTGTCCCCGATTTATCTTCTGGCTTGTATTAACTGTGGATTGGTTGTCACAGATTAAATATTATGAAATCTTAGCATTCCTATTTCCTGTGATTATTCTTACATGTTCATTATTGTGGATGAGATAGATACTTATTGACCCCAGAAATGACCTAGACAGCGTACTACCGCCGACACTGCGGCGTAGGCTGGACGTGCCCACGCACTCGTGCCCGAATAACCGGGTGCGGGTCGTGACACGTTTTTGTGGTGGCCCATGCAGGTCTAACGACTAAATTGTTCGGTTTCAACTTAGGGACCGAACATGCCTGCAATAAGATTGAGGATTTTAGGAAAAGCTCATCCACTTGCTTGAATCGTTTTTTTTGATATCTGTATCGTATTCGAACTAATTTGAACTTGCATCTTGCCTTGATTCCTGTGCGCCTCTTATTGGTTAATTTGGATACAGGGAAATGGACCCACAAGCCAGCAACGAGGCTCATGCAGAAACACCACAAACCGTTGTGGTTACCCAAGAAGACGATGTGATACCAGTCGGTGAAGGCCAATCATCACAAGGCAGTCAAGCAAGTCAGCCTGCCTCAATAATCCATCAAGATGGCGTTCCACCCTCGACGCAGCCTATTCCACCGATGCCTTCCTTCCCACCGGGACCGCCTATGGACGAACAGCAGATGTTCCGCATGTTCTACATAATAATGCAAGCCTATCAGAAGGTTCAACAAGAAACTCAGCAAAACCAAGCGGAGAACTTCATCGACAGAATTAGCTCGGAGTCACGGAAGCCAAGCAGTTCAAATGCAATTACCTTCGACGAGGACGTTCTTACTGCAGCGCGACCTGTGGAGTGCACCACAAGGATCGAGTCCAGCCGAAAGCGGCCGTATGCGTCAGCACCAGACCAAGCACAACAGGAAAAAGCTGCAAAGCGACCACAGATGAATCCAACTCAAGGACAGAACCAACAAGCTCCCACTTGTGGCTATTGTCGAAAACAAGGTCACATTTGGCAGGATTGTAGAAAGAGGCTAGGTGCCTGTCTATATTGTGGATCAGCAGCACATCAAATGAAGGACTGTCCTGCTGCTCAAAGACGCACAACTGCACCAAAGTTCCAGTTCAGGCCAGGCCCCAGCAGCGCAGCAGAGGGCACCACCTCCAGAACACGGACAAGCTTACGCGATGACCATGGAGAACGTGCAGACTCTTAGAGTAACTAATTCGCGTAAGTGATTTTTAGCTGTCGTTTCTAGTATTATTTAGCTCGTGCCTATTGGTTCGTGACCTCAGCCCCAACCTAGTAACTTTAAACTTGCTAATAACCTGGTATGTTTTTGTATCTGATAACTGTAGAGTTTGTAGAATCTTTTGTTATTGTGCTTATTGTAGGTTGTTTTGTGAACTTAAATAATTTGTACCTCCTTTTATCATCATCTAGCACACTTAATTTTGATGTACTTGACTTATGCTGCTATTCTATAGCCTAGTTTTGCAAGCTATCTTTTATCAAGCTTGTTCATGACATATGTATTAGTGGGTCGACACACTAATATAATTGTCTATTCAGAATCAGTGTAATACGGTCTGATCAACCCTAGTGCATTTTGATTCGCCCTTCGCACTACTTTACGTGGATTGAGACATAGTTGACTAGTATACTTGCCCCTAGATATTTCCGAGCATATCGTATCGATTACATAACTGTATTAATACGAACATGTGAATAGGAATTACCGAGATAGGATTCAATCCACAATCGCTTGACAATTCCCACCTGAATACTTTAAAACGCCTTGACCCCGATATTTCTTTTCTATCACCCCACCCTTGAACTCTTTATTATTGATCTTTGTCTTCCCTTTTTTCGGAAAGACGAAATCTCGTGCCTGGTATAAGTTAGTACATAGATAGTACTAGATATGCCACATAGGCCGATCACATACTTGAGGATTAAACTTTCGTAATTGAGGACATATCATATGTGACATGATCGGCGTTGAAGTTCGAGGATTGAATGACGTAGGTAAACATATTAAGGAATATTTTCTTAAGGTATATAGTCTTTTGTAATGAATGGGTAAACTCTAAGTTGGGTAGCAATGCATTTGTCAACTCGAGAGGAATGTCCTTTGGATCGTGACCGAGTAAGGTTAGATTGGAAGAAGCAAGCCATTATAATTTTGAAAATTTAGAGGAGTGACTAAAATGATTAATGAATTGATATCGATGACCCAATAAGTTGTATCTTGGATACATGATTTAAATTTTGAATAATAAAAGTAAAATCATCAATTTGAATTTAGAGGATAGAATTATAGAATTTCAGACTTGAACATCGGTGAACTACATTTAAATTATTTTTCAATTTGATGATTTAATTTAAGAATTAAAAATTTGAGGGTTGGACTACCTAGTTAGAATATTGAGAATGTGAATGGAATTTAAAGAGTTGAAGCATACAATTATGAATAGGAATACTGTTGGACTCGAATCACTTCTAGAGGAATTTATGATAATTAGAGGCAAAGTCATGTGCAAATCTTGAAAATGTTATATGGACTTAATTAAAAATCTGCCTGTGGGTAATTTGAGAAAGTAAGAAGTGATAACCATAGGTTGAATTCTTGATTGGAACAAGTAGTCGTCTTAAACTTTGAAGTGATTGCAGTAGATATGATTAGGCTTTTAATTATCGCAAAGAGATAGCGATCGACTTGCCCTATGTACATGAAGGATTAACAGATTATGGCTTAATTTTAAATTTTGAGGATGAAATTTTTATAAGTTGGGTAGATTGTAAACCCCCTGAATTTTGAAAATTATTAAATCTTGGATTTTCCCAATTTTCTGGAATTTTCTGAGAATTTTCTGTAATTAAAATCAGATTTTTAATTATTAAATGATTTTTTTATTGTTAATAAATAATATTAAAATATTATGGAAATAATATTTTTGGGTGTAAAATGAAAAACTGGACTTAGGGTAATTTTTCTGGAATTTATCGGACCCTGGACCTATTTTAAAACACCTAAAAACTATTTATTTATTTATTTATTTATTTATTAATTATTATTATTATTATTATCATTATTATTATTATTATAATTATTATTATTATTATTTTTATCCGGCCCGGCCCGCGGCCCAACTCTCAGCCCGGCCCACCCGCTCGGCCCGCCCGCCTTAACGGGTCGGGTCGGGTCCACCCGAACCCGACCCGCCGCCCGTTACCCGTTCCCCTTCTCCCCTCTTCCCCGCCTGACCCGCGCTGCTCCGCGTCCGCCGCCGCCTCCCGCGGCCGCCGCGCCACGCCGGCCACGCTTCCCCCGCCTCACCCGGCCACCCTCTCCCCTATAAAAACCCCGTCGATCTCCACCGCCTCCAGCCACCTCTCCTCCGCCTCACCTCGACACGCGCCGCTTCCGCTCCGCCCGACACCGACAGCCCGCCTCCGCCGTCCCAGCGGTCCCCGCAGCCCCAGCCTCCTTCCTCCCTCCCCGCAGCAGCTCCGGCCGCCCCCAGCTCGCCGCCGCAGCCGAGTAGCCGACCGCCTCCGCGAGCAGCCCAGCGAAGCCCCGGCCTCCCTCCGCCTCAGCTCCGGCGAGGCCTAGCCGTCGGAGCTCTGCCGTCCAAAACCCTAACCCTAGCCCTAATTCTTCTCTGTGTCGGACACGGGACACAGGACACAGTGTCATGTGTCGTGTCGGACACGATTCGACCCTGTTTTCGGGTCCCCTTCAGGTGCGTGTAATTTTTTGTTCGTAGCTCTGTTTTTGCTTCCGCAAATTGCGTTGCGAAGCCTGTATGACCCTCTCGGTGCCCGGATAAACCGCTTGGGGCATCGCGTCCTGTGGTGATCGCACACCGCGATCCAAAATCAGGAAAAACCAGACCCTGTTTCACCCCGGAACTGAGTACGCTCCGCCAAACGGGACGACTTGGTCGCGTGCGGTCTTCACAGATACGTGCGCACCGTCGATACGGACGTGTGAGATTTTGCGGAAGCTGATTCGGGTATGCGTGCACACCGGAATCAACGCGTATCCGCGGACATCGTCCCATATCCGACTCTTCTGCAATTCGCCCTAATTTCTTGTACACTCGTTGGATCGAGACAAAACTTGCGCCATCGGACTCGTAGCGATATGCTGGTCCTGTGGGTCAAGTTTGGTTCGATTCTGAGAACGTTGACGAAATCGCGTGTCGTGGGCCCCACAGGCCCCGCTCGACGGGCGATTTTGTGATCGGCTCATCAGAATCCAATTCTGAAAGTTCCGTTGGGCTCGTATCAGCATTCCTGACCTGTTGACACTAAGTTTGGTGAATTTGGAGACCGTTGACCCGGACACGTTTTTCGGTGCAAAGTGGGCCCACCGGCGGACCCCGTTTTGACCCAAAACTGCCGTTTTTGCCCTTGTCTCCAAATTGGACCCAAGGATATATGTTTCTAGCTATTTGACATCTTCTGAGTATGATGGTAATGTCTATTTCAGTATTTGGACTCATCTCTGGAATATTTCCCCGAAGTACAATTAACTTGATCCAAACAACAGGCAAGTACCTGCACTTCAAGTTTAATCTTTATATTGTGATAGTTAATTCCCTACTCTACTAGTACCCTTGATGATTACACGTAGTGTTAGAATACTAAATTTTATGTCTTGGATACTGTATTTCATGTCTTGCTTTTCATGTCGGGTGGGAGAATACTAGAAGGCATGTAGTTTACCTTTCCCCTATCATGTTTAATAGCTATTGGTGCGCGACTGTACCCTCAGCCGGATCTCGATTATTCATTGTTTAATAGCCGTCTATGACGGCCAAATTAGCCTTATAAACCCCTACATGCCAACTATGTATTCTAAAATAAACACAAGTTCACACAGATAGCTCCTGGTCTTGTTATAGTTCTTGCTGACTGTTGTAGTTTCATTTCCTGTCTTATTTATCCCTGTTTTCTCATATTCCTATTTTTAGCATTAACTCTGAGATGGATGTTTCTTTTATGCAAATTTTCTCAAAATGATACTCAAGTTAATTGTCATGAATATTTAGTTTAATCTTGTTGTGCATTGTGTACTTTGCTCCTTTCCTGACTGGATACGTTGTTTTAGGCGATGATGAGGACCTTGCCCTACCTATTATGCCCACTATGAGTTAGCAGGTGACTCATATGAGGAGCCAGTTCCCACCCAGGAGGCTACTTCTGCAGACTAGTTAGCAGTAGCTGCTTATTTATTTCCTTTCAGCATATACTCGGGTTTGTCCCCAATTTATCTTCTGGCTTGTATTAACTGTGGATTGGTTGTCACAGATTAAATATTATGAAATCTTAGCATTCCTATTTCCTGTGATTATTCTTACATGTTTATTATTGTGGATGAGATAGATACTTATTAACCCCAGAAATGACCTAGACAGCGTACTACCGCCGACACTGCGGCGTAGGCTGGACGTGCCCACGCACTCGTGCCCGAATAACCGAGTGTGGGTCGTGACAGTTGCGGCGTAGGCTGGGCATAACCACGTACTCGTGCCCGAATATCCGGGTACGAGTCATGACAATAATTACATATACCACGTAACAAGTGTTTGTGGAACGACGGCTCACTATATATCAAGTATCACTCTTGGTGTGATCAAGTGTATCAGCACAGATACAATAGTCAGGGCAGGAACGAGTTCTAGTATCAAGATTGTGGTTAAGTTATCAAGTAGCAAATATATTCAGGATAGGACAGTCAAATAATGGTCATAGTTATTTTTTACTTTATTATATCGATTGATAAAATAAGAGTAGTGCGAGGACCCCCTCGAGATCAGATCCACAATCCTTAAACCAAATAAGGACCGTGATTATAAACCCTCCCTCGAGTTGAACTATGCCGCTTATTTTGTTCAACGTATAATAAGATGATCCAGAGAAAGTAGCCTAATCAGCAAGTAAGTACATGTAGGGCCATATCTACAGGCTCATTCCAGGTGCTTAGTTATTTAGCACATAGTCACATCTGGGTCATACAAGTCATTTCTAAGTTAACCACATAGCATCACAATCGTTCAATCAATATCCATATTAAACCAAGCAAGTATCCAAAGTGAGTAAGAAACAATAGGCGCATAGGAGCAAAGGCGCATAGCAAGGTGCCGCATAACTTCAAGGCCACATAAGATCAAGGCCGCATAGACAGAGCAAATTCTACTCTTCAGGAAACGTGTGATATGACAAACAATAAATGCAAGTCAAGTCAAGTCAAAAAAGTAACTGATGTGACATGTGATAAAAGTGTGTCAGATGAAAAGACAAATTATGAAAAGTCATGCCAAGTCATTCAGAAGTTATACATCCAGAATGAGAGGGACGCATAGCTCCTGGCTGCATAGACAACGAAGCCGCATACTCCTCTTGGCCGCATACACACTTGGCCGCATAAAATCTTTTTAGACTTAGTAAAATTTCATTCGTTCAAGTTCATGCATTTGGCCAAGGGCGGAAGGCAAATGCAGTCATGCATCAAAAAGGGTTAGCCGCATGCTGACTCGAGATGAGAAGTCCAGGCCGCATAGCACTTCGTCATCTCCACCAAACAGCAGTTTTCGGCCATGGCCAAAAGCTAGAAAACGAGTCTTTGTTTCTTCTATAGATATATCAAATAATGTCCAAATCTAACAAAGTTCAGTTCTAAACTACTCAAAATCAAGTGCTCATCAACATAGAGTAACAAGTTTTCGAAAATATTTAATTTTACAAGATCAAAACCCAAGAACACAAAAAAATCCTAAAACTTAAAACTTATATCTACCCTAATCCATCCACCAAACCCAAAAATACCATGTTGTAAATGCATGGAGAATCATATAAGAAACATAATGGAACAAAAATATTAAGGGTTTCTCCATTTCTTGCAAGATGTACTTGCCTATGGAGGGGGAGAGGAAAACCTAAGAAAGAGAATGGAAGAGGAAAAATAAGAGGAGAGAGGGTGAAGTTGGGTTATATATGGAGGGTTTGAGGTTTGGACCATGGGTTCAACTCATGATAAAACCAAACCAAACAAATAAACCAAGAGCCAAGTGAACCAAAGAATATGTCTAGTCTCTCTACAACATATAACTATGCTAGCAAAAAAATAATTATGCTCCAAATACGTATATTGGGAGCGGGGAGTGATACGTTGTGGAAGAGCTGGTCAGTAGATGCGAAACTGTCGCTCCTCACAAAAGAAATTAGACGAGTATGAAGTCTAAAAGGGTGTGAAAACTAATCTCATGGAGGGTACAACACACATGGATTTCAATTTTTCTTCCAAGATATGGATAGAAACGCAATTTCGGAAGACTAGTTCAACGCCATGATAGGCGATGTCAATGAATAGTTATTGTATACTTATCTAAGTTTATTTACTTTCCACTTTGAATAAATTGGTAATTATATAATCAATAGTCTATGTAGTTTACTTTCTTTAAAGCAGTTTTATTTATATTTAGATCAAGTTATAATAATTGGCAATATGCAAAGTTTAACCATTTAGTAGAATATTAATATATTATTAATTTTTTATTTTTGAAAGGTATGGACAATGATGATGGCATATGCTTGATAGATAGTGCAATAACTCACACTATATTAAAAACTAGGAAGTTTTTTACAATATATGCCTTAAACACTGCCAAGGTGACCACCATTGTTGGACCCGTGCAGATTATAGAAGGTTCTGGTAAGGCCAATATTGTGTTGCCAAATGGAACACACTTATTCATTCAAAATATATTATTCTCTAGTAGATCTAATAGAAATCTACTCAGCTTTATAGATATTCGAATGAACGGGTTTCATGTTGAAACCATGAACGATGATAGCAAAGAGTATCTTTATATCACCTCTAATGTTGGAAGCAATAAGCTCATATTAAAAAAATGCAAGTTAATCTCCTCGAGGCTATATCAAACTACTCTGAAGGTAGTAGAATCTCACCCCATCACTAGCAAAAGGCTAAAGGATCCAAGAAATCTAATCCTTTGGCATGACAGATTGGGTCATCCAGGATCGACTATGTTGAGAAAGGTCATCAACAATACCAATGGGCATAATTTATTATACCAAAGTCTTTCCTTTCCTACTGAACATCTGTGTGTAGCTTGTTCACAGGATAAACTCATTACAAGACCTTCACTTCTCAAAATAGCTTAAATTACCACCATTCTTTCAGAGAATACAAGATGATATTTGCGGACCAATTGATCCTGCTAACAGACCTTTCAGGTACTTTATGGTTCTAATAGATGCTTCTAGTCGATGGTCAAATATTTTCTTACTCTCATCTAGAAATTTTGCCTTCTCCAAGCTACTTTCTTAATTGATTAAGCTTAAGCCTTATTTTCCTGACCAACATATTAGAACGATTCGACTTGATAATGCAGCTGAGTTCACTTTTCGTACTTTTATTGATTATTAAGCTTTTGTAGGAATAGAAGTTAAATATTTTGTCCCTCATGTTCATACCCAAAATGGTTTAGCAGAGTCCTTGATTAAGCGTTTTCAGCATATAGCAAGACCTTTACTCATGCAATCAAATTTATTTGTTTCAGCTTGGGGACATGACATATTACATGCTGCTAAATTGATCATTGTTAGGCTAACTGTATATCATGAATTTTTCACCATCACAACTTGTGACATGCCATCAACCTAACATCTCTCATTTGCATAAATTTGGTTGTGTTATTTATGTTCATATTCCTCCTCCTCAGCGCTCTGAAATGGAACCTCCACGTCGTTTAGAAATTTATATTAGTTTTGATTCGCCCTCAATCATTAGATATTTTGAACCTTTAACTGGTGATATTTTTACTGCTAGATTCACAGACTGCCATTTTGATGAGACTAACTTGTCAAAATAGCTAGTTTACGGCTCCCCCGTAAACAAAAAATATATATCATGAAGACAATGTGAGAACATAAAGCATATAACATGATCATGTTGTCAACATAAGAATAATGACTTGCATATCATAACAATGACTTATATACTTAACAATTGAAGATAATTAGATGTAGACATATTCAATACATAGCATAAAAATTACTTTTAAACATTTTGTAACAATAATACAAGAGACATAACTGAATATTCAAATCTAGTCATATATAAGAGACAATTAAACAACTTCTCTTAGATATCCCAATCTCAACATTAAACTATCTATATCATAGCCTGACATCGAATCATGTAGTAGAAAAGAAATATGTATATCATTGTAACTAGCCAAAGTCTAAACTAAAATTTAAACTAAGTGACATATTTCTAAAGCAATTAGAAATATCCAAGGTGACTAGGAGTGCTTATTAAAAGTCATAGTGTCACGGTCTATACTAAAAGTTGTTAACTTTAAATCAAAAAGTAGGGCACAAATTTGTTATTATATTCTGAAATTAATTGCAAATAGACCTTAATAAATATTTATTCAATAAAGTATTGATCATCTTGGGTTAGCTGTAGGGGCCGGATCCCAGCTAGCAGTGATCACGAAGACACTTAAGTACCGTGTTGCTTAGGCTATTTATGCATTTTCGATAGAAGGATCCTTTCGGCTTATAACCAAAATTAATCTTAACTTTAAAGAACTTAGATTTAACAGGTATATGATAACCATAATATCATACAATATCATAATCCAAAATCATAATTCTTGACAAATAAAGTTTACTAAACGATATAAAGCATGCATAGACAATTGTGTCATATTAATAGAAAGTAAATAATTGATTCTAAAATGTGAACTAATCAATAACTAGCCATGAACCAAAAGATAATTAAGCTAATCATGTTAGTTTCATATATCTCAACTAAATACCAATTAAAAGAAATCAATAAGAGATAGTGACAAAACATTAATTAAAAAAATATATGCTAGATTCTACAAATTTATCCATTCTAAGAAGATCAATTTGCACGTTACTAAAATGGCCCAAGTAGCAATATTTATGTTGGTGCAATTGCTTGAAAGATGTTCTTTGTAGTTTTGCAATCACCAACGCTCTCCTTGGTGCTAAGTCCCGATACAAATTGTTCTACCTACATCATTAGACAGAGACTTTGGTATCCAAATAAATTAGGATCCACATTTGTTAGCTTTGGGAAACTAATTCATATCAACTTGTTTTCTAGCATAGCACTGTCTAGATACATGTCCTTTCAAACCATAATAGTGACATATAACATGATTATTTGTGTTTTAAGTAGGTGTATAGGTGCGATGTGTGATATGAATATTCTTTCGTGGTTGTGTATAGATAAAGGTGTGATTGTGTAAAGCTTTAGCTTTGCTTGCTTCCTTTAGAATTGATCTGTCGTGTGTGTCTTTGTGATGAGTCATGTGTCTTATGTTAGATTGAGTCATAGGTTCCATTACCTATTTCCCAAGTCTAATCTCTAACTTTTTAGAGGTGTCATATACCTTATTTTATTTAGCAGTTAAAGCATCTATTCTAAGTGTAGCAGTAGAATATTTCTTCTTCTCATATTCTAACTCCTCCTTAAGTTTAGCATTTTCTTGAGTATTTTTCTTAATGCACTCAAGTGCTTCATGTAAGCTAAGCTTAAGTGTGGACATTTCAGCAGAATCATCACAAGTAGAAGTATTCTTGATATCATCCAAAAGACAAGTAAGCTTTTTATTCTCAAGCTGATAAGATTTAATATCTTTTCTAGATTGCTTATAATTATTTCTAAGCTTCTTATAATATTCAAATAAATTATTGAAAGCATCAGATAATTCATCATAAGAAAACTATTCAAATAAAGGATTATCTGTTACCTCGCTTAACATTAAGCATAAACCTAACAAATGTGGATCCAAATTTATTTGGATACCAAAGTCTCTGCCTAATGATGTAGGTAGAATGATTTGTATTAGGACTTAGCACCAAAGAGAGCGTTGGTGATTGCAAATCTAGAAAGGACATCTTTTAAGCAATTGTACCAACATAAATATGGCTACTTTAGCCATTTTTTGGTAACGTGCAAATTGATTCTTCCTAGAATGGATAAATTTGTAGTATCTAGCATTTTTTAATCAATGTTTTGTCACTATCACTTATTAATTTCTTTTAATTAGTATTTAGTTGAGATATATGAAACTAGCATGATTAGATTAATTCTTTTTTTGGTTCATGGCTAGTTATTGATTAGTTCACACTATAGAATCAATTATTTACTTTCCATTAATATGACACAATTATTTATGCATGTTTTAAGTGATCGAACTCGGACCAAGTTCTGCCCGAACTCTGCCCGAACTCTATTAGTCTATTTTCAGAATATTGGGTCCAGGTTTGGTTTGGTTCAAGCTGTTTTGAGTGGACTAGGTTCTGGTTTAATATGGGTTTGAACTTCCTAGTGCCAACTGCAAACCCTATGTATATTTGGTCCTATAAAAAAATATAAAATACATAATAAAAAGTGAAAGACCATGATGATGCCAATCTTCTGCTGACTTGAAGATGACTTTTTTCTTGATGGCAGTTGTCCAAAGATAGACATATCTGGGAATCTGAATACCTTTCAAGGGCTTCGCCCCCGAACCCCCACGAGGGGCGGCCCCCTCGAACCCCGTCCACTGACCGGTCAGCGAAACCCCCGAGTGCGAGGCTACGGATAAGTTGTAGGTGGTTGGACGAAATCTTCTGGTATAACGTCATCTTTGGCTCATCATCATTTCTTCATATTATATGTCGATTGCTTTTCTGCACATACATGTTAGACGAACAAAAAATATATAGAAGCAAATATGATAACATTTAATACATATATGGATATTGCTAGGTTTAAGTAGAAGTTACTATAGTGATTGGTCGATTATCATAATGCTAAACTTAATCGATTAGCCATATTCAAAAACTCAACTTAAACATTGGGCTAACAGTTCATGTTTGACAAGTGATATCCATGTAGTATGAAAATATCCCTTTTATATGCACATTTCAATTTAGTCCATGATTAACAACAGTATGGATACTTATCCTCTTACAGAAAGTGGAAACTGCTCAGTAGTGTTTGGTTTCAACAGTGTTGTGTTGGTTATAAGTTATTCCTGTGCAGTACTCCGCTATAGACTAGCATAAATTAATTATGTAAAAAATGAAATTTGAAAATATAAATTGGATCTGAAACATTAGTCAAGTTGGTATATATTAGTATTATTCTCTTTTAGCAAAATAAGATGGTTAAAGTTAAATTCCATAGGACAAGTTGTATTTATGAAGATAGGAAATTTAACTTCTACAGAATAAAATGGTCATGTGTTTATAGCATATTAACTGCAGAGATATCATGAGTGAACACTTTGCGAAAATTCAGACTGCTCTCATAAAAGGTCTTTCTATTACATGGAATGTTTGCTAGCAAATGAGTTGGTACATAATACAAAGTAGGTTGGATCAAGTATTGTATCAAATTAGACTTTGTCGAAAGTGTTCACTCCATTAAGAGCATCTCAAACCCTATTGTCTTTGTAATGTATTGTAATTCTTATGTGGCACAAGACAATATCTTTTCTAAGTAATAATATTATATTTACAAAAAAAAATGAAGTAAAAAAGTAAAAAAGTCTTCTCCAATTAGAAAAGTTTTTTCCAATGCAAAAGTATTGAGATGCTTACGTTTTCCAACTTCGAAGACAATTTTTCCTCTTCCTCCTTTTTCTAAATTTTTTTTACTCATAATTATTGACATAAAGGTAAAAACATTATCAAGTGTATTGTCTAAAAACTAGACAACCAATGCTCTCACAATTTAATTGAAGAAGATTTTTTAAATAAAATTTTAGATTTTTAAATAAAATTTTGCCATGGCAACAAATTTTTTTCGAAGTCACAATAGGGTTGGAGATGCTCTAAATCAAGATTTTGTTTGTCACATTCCCTTGAACTGCCTACGCCTGGGGTTTGATGTTGTCTATTCGAGAATGCATTGCCACTTGTATGTTCTCGGTGCATATAGAAAGGGAACCTCATGGGTTCTTTTCTTTTCGAGCAACAGTGGCCCACATCAAGACTTCTAACCGAATGTGCTGGGTTGGTAGAAGCGTCTTAAGAGGGGGCAAACAAAGGTATGGGCCGGTCCGGAGGGTTGGATTATGAGCTTATTTTGATTGTCCTTTGATCTTTATTGTGAGTCCTTCCTGAGGGGTCATTTGTGAACTCATTTTTTGGTAAAATCATGCTAAACCTAAAAGATTGCCAAGCAGAGAAGGGTTGCCCAAACCCGAAGTCTTATCCGGTATACCCCAGAGCCGGTTCTGGGTATAACTTGTTCGACCGATCATTGCAACAGTAGCTATGTACTAATTAATCCAAAGAATTGAGGAACATGCCAATTTTATCTGGTTGTGTGGGGATACATGCTATGAGTTGGATAGCAAAACTCGGGGGGAGGGTGGCATGGACATGCAGTCACTAGTAAATTTGTGGTGCTGCGGCTCTCCAACTTGTTCGGCGGTTCATGACAGGTGGGTTGATTGGATGAGAAATCAGTACATGGGTCAATCTATTTTTTGGGTCATGGTTATTGACAATATTCCTCTATGAATATTTAAGCAAATGTTTCATATCCGGGGTGTTGGCAACAAACAACAAAAAATCATTCTCCTAATAATAAAAAAACTTATTAGGCTACAAAAATTCATTGAAAATCTCTACAGATGTCCCACCAATAAGTAAACATTTTCATCACAATCTCTCATAAACCTTTGGTATTCGGGGTGTTGATAATATAAGGTTTGTTGCCACAACCCCGGATATCAAAGGCTTTGTCTGATTGGCAAGAAGATCATATTTATGTGTTGTTGATCGACTCATATAACCCATATATAGTATGTTGATCTAAGATTTCAATTCTTCCATGCTTTAGCAGTAGCATTTTGTTTACTTTTTCTAACATTTCTAGTACCAACTAATTCATTCGGACGAGACAGATTATGATGTCTTGATGCGCCCATTCCTATGGCCATTCCTTTAATATTATGGCTCTTGGGAGTCACTTTGTAGGATACTTGGCCAAAGTGTAACTGCTCTAATCTAATAAGGTAAGTTTTATACCGCAAGGAAGACCACCTGCAGAAAACAGTAGCTAAGGTATCGAAATGCAAGAAAATCCAATGTTTTACTTGTTTGAAAATTTTGGGCAGGGTTCATCTTTGTAGGAACCAGATTATAGATATGAAAAAGTAAGAACTCAGCGGGACCCTACTATAGATGTTCTGTAAGATCATAGAAGACTTATGTATTATGCACCCCCTTATCTAGTGACAGCCGTGATTGTATTGTGAGGAACTTGTATACTCCATAATTTCTAGCTAGCCATGTCATACTCTCGTTCACCGTATTTCGATACTGGAGCATGACAATCATCAACAGAATAAGCGGAGAGGTCCAAACATCAGAAAATATGATTTATAAATGGTGAGATAAAGCAATTTTGGAGGTAGTAACTTTTTTGTTATTGATACATGCATTAAAATGAGACTTTTGTGACGTAGAATAAGGTAAATAAAATGTTGACATAATATGATATAGAATATGTGATGATGGATGACCCAATCTAGAGTGTCACTCGGACAAAGTGGTCTTAATGCTGAAAAAGACAACGAGCAGAGAAGATAATTTTGGTAAGGATGTTGGTCACTCATAGACGTCATCTTTAGATTTGTACGTCAAAAGGATTGCCTCTGTGTTGAGGTCCTTCACATCAAAAAAGTGGATAAGAATTCAACAAAAATGTGACTAGTATTACAAAATTGAAAGATAAAAGTAAAGTTCTTTTCCATATTAGGCACAAAGAATATTGTGTAGATTAAAAGTACGAGAAGGGATAGAGAAAGAATGGTAGAACTGCTATGGATAATATGAAGACCCAAGCCATCATCGGTCAACATCATCAGACCCTGCATAAGGAGCGGGAAGTGAAAGATTATTCGTATCTGCGGTGAGATGGTGCGACGTCCTACTATCAATTGGCTATGTGGGGGTATAAGCTCTCTCAAGTGATGCAGAATATGCATGCGGTTGCTATGGAGAAGCCTGACGTTGCACCTATGAACATGTTACGGATTGATCCGAAGAAGATTGAGTAGTGACAAGTCAAAAAAAGGAGTATCGCTTAACAGTGTAGTACCATATACTTGGCAATACCCAAGATATCAAAATGGTGGAGGTCGATAATTACGAGGAATGGAAGATGTAGAGGGGTCTTCGAAAGCTATTATGGTTTTAAAAAATATAGAGAATTGTGAGAGAGAGAAAAAAGGTAAAAAAAATAGGTCAGGAATATGGCTATGATACCATGAAGAGATTAGAAAATAATGGCTTGATTTTCATCGAATAAAAATGAACTATATATACGCTTACAAGATGAGATTGGAAAAGGAGTGTCGCTTGACAATGTATCCTTGAGTACCACATACTTGGCAATACCCAAGATATCGACATGGTGGAGGTCGATGGTTATGAGGAATGGAAGATGTAGAGGTGTCTTCGAAAGCCATTATGGTTTTAAAAAATATGGAGAATAGTGAGAGAGAAAAAAGGTGAAAAAAATAGGTCAGGAATGTGGCTTTGATATCAGAAGAGATTAGAAAATAATGGCTTGATTTTCATTGAATAAAAATGAACTATATATACGCTTACAAGATGAGATTGAGTTAATTTTCCAAATATTCTAATCTAGCTAATTATCTAATCTATGAGATTTGTTGTCAATTCAAATTATATAATGTTATTGCCTGAGTTACAAAGATGGATCAAACTTGCAACAAATAGACAATTATTGCTCTTATTGGTCTTACGTAATTGGATACAAACTTTCACAAACTAGCAAAGAAGAAATTTAACAGAATTTGAACCCATATTCTTCCTTGCAAACACAGATGCAATTGAGATAGAATGTTTACACGAAAAAGAAGAAGAAGAAGTTGAAGAAGAAGGAATAAAAAAATTATGCTGGGGTGATGAACACCACCATCGCTCAATGCAAGTTTCGTCCTCTATCAACAATCTGCTCCCAGAAACTAGCAAGTTCACGTGAAGAACTTCTGGAACGCTCGTAGTCATCTCTATTACAAACTCGAACGAACTCCTGGACGAATATGGCAGCCACGGTTCGTATTCTCTTTTGTCTCTCAATTTTTTTATGTCCAAATGGAGAATGGTGGAAACCTTAACCCTAATCCTGGCCACCACCATATGGTAGGATAACAAATAATTAAATTAGAGTCCTAAAAGATTAGGATTGATTAAATTTTGAATTTATCTGCCATAATTGTCCATATACGTAATCAACATAATCTGCGTGATTTTTAAATCTCGCGTTTAGCATAACCACAGTGATCTATGCAGATTTTGTACACAGATATGACCGCAGAACTGTGCGTCGAAACGTACAAAAAATGCTTCGTAGACACGTGCAGATTTATACGCAGAACTGCGCACATAATCTATGTACAAAATTGCTCGCAAAATCTGTGTGCAGAAACGCATGCAAAAACTGTGCACAAAAATGCATACAAAAATGAGCACAACAAATTTACACAAGCGCCAACTCGCGCCCGATGCATACATGCGGAGTGGAAAGTGTTCCTTTAAAGCACTGTTAGCCCAATGTTTAAGTTAAGTTTTTGAATATGGCTAATCGATTAAGTTTAGCATTATGATAATCGATCAATCACTATAGTAACTTCTACTTAAACTCAGCAATATCCAGATATTCATTAAATGTTATCATATTTGCTTGTATATATTCTTTGTTCATCTAATATGTATATGCAAAAAAGTAATCGACATATGATATAAGAAATAATGATGAGCCAAAGATGGCGTTATACCAGAAGATTTTGTCCAACCGCCTACGACTTATCCAGAGCCTTGCACAGCCCCTGAAAGGTATTCAGATTTCCAGATCTGGCTATCTTTGGACAACTGCCATCAAGAAAAAAGTCATCTTCAAGTCAGCAGAAGATTGACATCATCAGTGCTCTTGGTCTTTCACTTTTTATTAGGTATTTTATATTTTGTTTATAGAACTAAATGTACATCGGGTTCGCAGTTGGCACTAGGAAGCTCAAACCTATATTAAACCAGAACCTACTATACTCAAAACAGTCTGAACCAAACCAAACCTGGACCCAACATTCTAGAAATTGACCAACAGAGTTCGGACCAAACTCAGACCAAATTCGATCAGGGTCAAACTAGAAAACTGAGTCAGCCTCCTCTTTCGGATGACCAGGATCTAACGTTCGAATTTATGAACGTTAAGTGACCAAACTCGGATCGAATTCTACCCAAACTCAGTTCATAAAAATCCTATAAATAGAGAAGAATTTCTCCATTCTAAATCACTCATCCATTCTTTATTCTTCTCATCTATTCTTGAGTGTTAGCCTGAGCTATAAATCTTTCTTATTTCCAAGATCAACTCCCAGCCTTCTAGTGCCAAGGCGGTTCTGATTTAGAAGTCTGATCGAATTGTAAATGCTTGGTTTGTCAAGTTTTGCCTTAAGTGTTTGAAATCGGTGTGCCCTTTGGATCAGATGCACGTGTAAGTCTTTCGAGCCTTCAGATTAAAGCTTAATGTTGTAAGAAGTTTGCAAGCCTTCAGATTAAAGCTTATGATTTACTATTGGTGATTATAGTGGATATAATTTCGAGCAAGAGTTCTCGGGCCTAGACTAGTCCTCTCAGAGAAAAACCAGGATAAAATTATTGGTGTTTGTGTTTGCTCTTCTTTACTATGCATATTCTTAATTGTTATATCTGTTGGTACATTTACTGCCTTTACTTAGTTAATTTTTTAATTAGGTTATTGCTTCCGCTACACTCTATTCACCATCCTATAGAGTTTCTACATGATCCAACAGGCACCACTTTGTGCCCTTTGCTCGAGCCCGAGTCCAAGTTTGAGTCCCTATGCCCCTAAGGATCTTAGCTCCTATGGAAATTTTCCAAAGAGAGTGACAAAAACTTAAACATTTCTTTAAGAAATTTAAACTTAGCCTCTCTAGGAAAACAACAAACATGGCACCCACATGGGCCACCACTCTCCATATGTGCATACCTTAATATCAAGCATAATTATATATTGAGATAATCACTTGGAGTAATTTTTCAATGTGGAACTATCTTTCAAGTGGTTCTAACAAAAACTCCAACAATTACCCAAATATCTCAATAGCATAAAACTTTAAGTTAGACTTTTAGATTTTTTTTTGAACTTTATGGTAGATGACTAATAGGTTTTTCTTTGAACTAATATCATAAAATTTTATGGTAGAATTACAAAGACACAATAACATAATACCTTCAAGCCCACTTTTACTGTTGCGTCCTCAACCAACTGGTGCTTTAGGTCTTTGGTAAATGAATCTACAAAATTTTTCTGGCTCTGAACATCTACTACTGTAATGATACAATCCTTGATGTTATCACTCAATGCTCTATGATAAAGTCATACAGTCCTCTTATTACCATTGAAGAGATCATTTAATGCCACCACTGCAGTTGCCTGGTTATCGTAGTAGATCGATATAACCAAAATCTGCATGTCAACAAGAGAAAGATCATACATGAGCTCTCGAAGCCATTCTGCTTTATCCGCTACAGCTGTCAGTGCATAGAATTCAAACTCTATTGATGAGTAAAAAGTATCGCTTGCTTCTTCTACTTCCACGATATAGCATATCCACCTATGGAGAAGACATTTCCTCCTGTGGCCTTTCGCTCTCTTCTTTTGAGCACCAGCTTGCATCACTGAAGCCTTCTACTACTGTGGGATAACCGTTATAGTGCGGTGCATTCTTCTGAGTCCTCTTGAGATATCTCATGGCTTTTTTTATATCTTTTGAGTGCTCAACACTTGGATTGCTCGTAAACTAACTCAACATCCCCATGACAAAAGCAATATCAGGCCGTTGTACCTGTAGCATACATCAAGATTCCAATGACATTAGAGTATTCCAAATGTTTGACGCTTTCTTCTGGATTTGGTTTCAGCTTCTTGTCACACCTGTACAGAGTATCAATCCGTAGAAGATCCCGATATCCATAGCATGTGAGCATCTTTTCAATATAGTGAGCTTGTGACAACACAAGCCTAGCTTCTGTCTGGATGATCTTTATCCTCAAGATAACATCGATATCCTCCATGTCCTTCATAGTGAACTTGGACGAGAGGAAATTCTTTGTCTCTGTGACACATTTTAAATTCGTACCAAGGATTAGCATATCGTCCTCATACAGACAAACTATCACTCCTCTTCCATCAGCAATTTTAGTGTAAATACACTTATCCATCTTATTGATCATGTAGTCGTTTGAACTAATAATCTTATCAAACTTCTCATGCCACATCTTAGGATTTTGCCTCAGACCATACAAAGATTTTACCAACTTACTGACTTTATCTTTAAGATCCTTGACGATAAATTCTTTTGGTTGTTGCATGTAAGTCGCTTCCGTTATATCTTCATTCAGGAATATTATTTTCATATCCATCTGATGAATCACCAACTTGTGAATTGCACCCAGAGGAATAAGTAACATGACTTCCACAATTGGAGCATACGTGTTGAAGTAATCGATCCCCTGCTTCTGAGAAAATCCTTGGCTACCAACCTCGCCTTTAATTTGTCAATAGTTCTATCAGCCTTCATCTTCTTCTTGAAGATCAATTTACATTCGATGGGTTTTGCTCCATCATGCAGATCTACCAACACCCATGTTGTGTTGGGGCTTATGTAGTTAATATCATCATTGACAGCCTCCTTACATAAGACAATATCTATGGTCTTCATTGCCTCATCATAGGTAAGATAATCTACTTCCACATGATAGGTGACAAAATTATCTCCGAAGTCACTTTACCTCCTCACACTCTTAGATGATGGCTCAAGAAGTTCTGGTTCAAATGCCTGTCTCCTCAACGATAATCTTATCTTGGACTATATCTCCTTTGGAAGCACTTGTCTCCTCTGTAATAACATTATTCTCCGGAATATCCACGAGAACAATGTTCTTATGTCTAACAATTTTTTCTTCAAAGAATTATGCATCACAAGATTCAATGATATAATTTAATTCAATATCAAGGAACTTTTGAGAATAACTCTTTTCAACATATCCCAAGAATATGGTTTTCGTAGATCTTGTTTCTAGCTTCTGAATTTTCATAGTCGGAAGCTTCGCATACGTCAGGCACCCCCACACTCGAATGATATTCATGTTGGGTTTGAACTTAAACCATAGTTCATTTGAAGTAATATCAAAAGTTGTGAACGCCACTTCTATTTAGAATAGAAGTAGCCGTAAGTACAGCTCTGCCCAAAAGTATTTCAGAAGACCCACTGTCAATAGCATAGAGTTCATCATCTCTATCAACGTCTTGTTCTTCCTCTCTACAACACCATTGGATTGAGAAGAATACATAGTAGTCATTTTATTGACAATTCTATGTTCTTTGCAGAATGATTTGAATTTAAGAGAACGATATTCTCCGTCGTGATCGCTTCTGAGTCTCTTGATTTGTCCAGTTTGACGTTCAGCTTCAACTTTGAAGTCTTTGAACTTCTCGAATGCTTTATCTTTTGATTTGAAAAGATGTACGAATGCATATTTCGAGAAGTCATCGATGAAAGTAATAAAATACTTCATCTCGGCCTTTGTAGAGAATTGCTTGAAGTCATATATATTGGAGTAAACCAACTCCAGAAGATCTGAACTTCGATTCACCTGTTCGAACGACTTTTTGACAATCTTCGTCTACGCACAGACTTCACACTTCTCCACCTCCATACCCCCACACTTGGAGATAAGTTCTAGACTAGACATTTTGTTAATTCTTTTAGAATATACGTGTCCTAGTCTATTATGCCACAACTCAAGAGGATAACCAAAAGAAGATACTGTATTGACATTTTTAGACTGAGTTACAAGTTAAAGTTTGAACATCACTTCTGTACAAAAAGCTCTTCCAAAGTATGTTCGTTTATAAGATATCACCATCTGATCAGCGTTAATGTTCATCCTCAAGCCTGTGTTTTAAAGCAGACTTCTTAAGATCAGGTTCTTAGCAATCACCGGTATGTGATTACGTTATACAAAGTCAGCGACTTCTCCGAAGTTAGATTCAGCACCACTTTCCTGATCCCAAGTACTTCAGCTTGTGCCTTTTTTGCCATCGAAACCTTCACTGAAGTAGGCTTGTATATGGTGAACAACTCCCTCTTTGAGCACACATGGCAGGATGTACCTATGTTCAACCACCAGTCAGTGTCCATGCTAGATGAGTCAACATGCATAATCATAGCAACCAAGTTAAGCTCACATTGCGCTTTCAATTTGGGCTTGGATCTGTAACCCTTCTTATAGTGGCTCTTCTTGCCACAGTTGTAGAAAGTCACGTTAGACTTGGGCCTTGGCTTGAAAGAAGCCAACTTTATCTTCATATGGTTGTAGTCCTTCTTTTTATTGTAGGAAGTCTTCTGCTTCCCCTTGGATCCCTCCAATTGTTCCATGTTTGCCTTGGCAAGCTGTTTGGACAGAGAGTCCATCTTTAGTTGACTCCTAGATTCATCTTTAATATTAATCTAGTGCAAAAGATCTTCTAACTCGTTCTCTATCTTTTTTCCTTACATATCATTCTTGAACTTGATCCAACCCGGAGGAAGTTTGGAGACAATGACTCCCATCATGAATTTGTTCTCTGGCTTCATATTTTCCTCTTCAAGTTTCTGCTGCAACTTCAATAGATCTTTGACTTGTGGCAGCATAACATTCTCATCTTCAAATTCTATAGTCATAAATTTGTCATTGAGATGGATCTTGGACATCCTCTCATCAGATTTGTAATGCTTTTTAAGATACTCCCATGTGTCTCTAGCATTGGTCTTCTTATTGTATGATTCTGCCATGGAATGATCCACGGAGTTGAGAATCAACAACTTGCATAAGTTGTTGTCTTTCCTCCACTTTTATTGCAAGGCAGTGGCTTTCGTAATCCTTTGAGCATTATCCGTCTCTGGAAGAGTTGGTTCAGGATATGTCAATACGTAATCGGTATTTACGAGTTGAAGATGTTGATTTTTCTCTTCTAGCTATTAAAATACTCCCTGTCAAACTTTTCAAGTTTGTGAAAACTTGTATCGAGAAGGCTTGCATAGTTATCCATCTTTGATGGTAGATCTTGCTTTGAGATTGTTACTGTTTCTTTTATAAAAAAAAGTGTATAAAGTTTTTATATAAAAATTTTGATGCTTACAAAGAATAAACTAATACTAAGTATAAGCAAAGAATATAAATCTGGGAAATAAGAGCGATGGAGATCAAGTCCACGATCGACTTCTGTACTCTGTTGACGATCTGAATGAAAAGATTGGATAACTTTCTAACTCTGGATCACAGGCACAAATTGGTAGCATGTAGACTCAATAATGTAAGCTTTTGATCTGGTTTATGAAGCACATGTCACCCAGCTATTTATAGTCGTTCTTACTATAAGAACTATGTGCGCATAAGAAACAACAATAAATTATTTTTTGCTTGTATTTGCATGCACATAGAATTCTGCATTAACTTATGTGCATGTTACGGATTTGAACGTCTGCACATATCACGATCATCTTGACATGTGGCATGTGTTACGAGGAACGTTTAAAACCACTTTTAATTAGGCAACTATCGTTGTGAAATGTATGCTCATTAATATGCATTAAATGTGTATAATCCTCTCAAATTCCATAACTGTCCACTACCATCTTTTGAATTGTATGTGCGAGCATTTCTCTGTGCCTTTTTTAATCGAACAATTATGCATAGTGCCATGTAGCATTGCTCTGCTTGTAACAAAATATAATAATTTTAATGACGCAAGTATTTACGTTTTCTTGTTCTACATATAAATGTTGTTTGCACAGATTACGAACGGACACAGTTTTTAATGCATCATTAAATGAGATGTCTTCTGCGTTTGACTGTATACGTATGGCTTCAAATTCTTGCATATTGCATTAAGTGCACATACGAATTTTATGTGCATGGTGCATAAACTTTTGTCCAACCCAAGAATCACTATCTTTGGCGCATAAACACTGCGCATAGTGCATAGACTTTCACACATAACTCCAAAGTTCACTATCTCGGATGCGTGTAGAGTCTTGTGCATGGAAACGGCTTTATTGCTTCCTACTGAAGAGTGGCTTCTAGGCATAATCCCCCTAGGAATGGGGTTAAAAAATTACATACTTCTATAGTTATTACCTCAGTTACAAGGATGGATCAAACTTGCAACAAATAGATGATTACTGACCTTATTGGTCTTATATAATCGGATACAAACTTTTATAAACTAGCAAAGAAGAAATTGAACATAAATTAAACACACGTTCTTTCTTGTAAACGCAATTGCAATTGAGATAGAATATTTACACGAAGAAGAAAAAGAAGAAGAAAGAGAAGAAGACAGAATAGAAAAATCTTATTGGGGTGAGAAGACCATCGTCGCTCAAAGCCAGATTCGCCCTCTATTGATGATATGTTCCTAGGAACCAGCAAGTTTACATGAAGAACTTCTAGAACACTCATAGTCACCTATGTTACCAACTCGAATGAACTCCTGGATGAAGTGGCATCCATAGCTCCTACTATCTCCTGTCTCTCAATTTTCATGTGTCTCTAGAAGGAGGCACGAAGAGAATATATATATATATAGGGAAGGATGAAACCCTAACCCTAATCCAGGTCATCGCCAAATATGGTAGGTTAACAACTAATTAAATAAGAATCTCAAAGGATTATGACTGATTTAAATTTATCTGTCATAACTGTCCATATCCGCAATCAGTTAATCCGTGTGATAAGAGCATAAATCTTCCGTTTAGCGTAACTCCAGCGATTCGTACAGATTTGTGCGCAAATATGGACACAAAACTGTGCACAAAAATGCTTTGCCAACATGCGCACAAAAATATGCATAGAATCGCGCACAAGATTTATAGGAAAATGAGCACAACAAATGCACACAAGTGCCAACTCATGCTATGCGTACATACGCTTGTAGAACTGTGCGCTGAAATGCACAAAAATTGCTTCACAGACATATGCGCAGAAACACTAAGCAGAAATGAGCGCAACAAATATGCACACGAATTACAAAGTGTATCATCAAAGCTCCACTTTGCGTCCTTCACCCTTTGCCTAATCTTGAGACCGAGTCCGAGCCTGAGTTCGTGTCCGCGGAGTCCAGGTCCGAGTCGCTAAGCCCCTACTGGACTTGGCTCGTATAAAAAAATTTCAAAGATAGTGATAAAAACGTTTCTTTGGGGAATTTAAACTTAGTCTCTCTAGGAGAACAACCAACATGGCACCTATATGCTTCACCACTCTCCACATGTGCATACCTCAATACCAAGCATAGATATATCTTGAGATACTTACTTATAGTATTTTTTCAATGTGGGACTATCTTTTTAGTGTTTCTAAGAAAAACTTCAACATATGCAAATTTAAATATAAAACTAACTAGATAATTCCTGAAACAGAAATATCCAATTAAGGAATTAATAAATTAACTCCTCTAAGAAGATAATTCCATAAACAAATACCTAATTAAGGAATTAATAAATTGATTCCTCTAATAGTATGTCTGTCAATAAGCATTGTGCATGGACTTGGTGATTTTCTTTCACTCTTGGCTAGTGCGACGTACATTCATCCTCCTTGAAGAGTCGTACAAGCCTTCTTCTGTATGAACTTCACTGTTAAACCCTCAAAAAATAGTCTCAGGAATTAATCCCTTGAGCCTAATCAAACTCAACAATAAAATCTACTTATCAAAACCACCTCTTTTGTATATCTAAAACCTGACTGTCAGGCAACCCTTCTTCCTTCAAGTTCGTCATCAAACCCCTATAGTAGCTATTTAGTTCTCTTCGATTTTGAAATATCCACCACTTAGAGGGTGAAAGTGTTATTGAAATATGCACTTTCATTGTAATTGCTCCCATGTGAAGACAGTTATCATGTTTAGATTGATATTGCAACTTTATTGCAAGTGGCTGTGATATATGTCGGATCAAGTCTGTATGATAGAGACAGAACTCGGACAGCGTTCGATCCCTGGTCGAGTTCGAACCGACCTTGGTGTTTTATTCCAGAATTGTTGGAAATAGGCCAATCAAACTCTGCCCGAGTTCGGTGTCATTTGGGACTGACCAATTTTGGATTCTAATCTACACCGTTGGATGCTGATGGATGACCAAATCTATTGGTGGGCTACTTTTAGGATTTTCTAAACCCTAAAATAGGTTTCTCACCCTACTTATATAGGTTGAGGGTGAAGGCACAAAAAGGAGCACAAAAGTAAAAAATTTAAGGTGCTTGTCCACAGAAAATTGAAAAGAATGTACATACTTTTCTCTTAGTGCTTGTCATCCAAGATAGAAGGAATAGGAGATCTGATCGAGGAGTCATCGCCTTCGTCCAGGGAGATTGCTACAGTTAGGGTGAGTGTTTTTATTGTAATATCTATCTTTTCTTCTTGAGTGTGGTGAGAGGGTTGAACCTATTAGGACAAAGGGTTCAACATTGGTTTTATTCAATCTTATAATTTTATCTGAGTTGTATAGATTGAGAATTATCGAGTGACGTAGTCACCGACCATATACGTTGTTCTTATTTGTGTTTGGTTCTTGCGTTAGACGGTAGTTGGTTATCTCAGGAGGGTTGGCCTAAGTTTTCACTGTCAATTTTGGACATGATATTGGAGAGCTCGTCGGGCGTGTCTGATCCCAACAATATAACATTGCATTGCAAATGTCCCCCCATTTCTTCACAGAAGAAATGGAGAGGAACTTCATTACAAGTTGTTATGCTCTCTACTTTTTTAACTCTCGCCTACACTTTCACATTGTCAACCAAACAAAATGGTTTGAAACTTCTCACTTACGAAGGACAAAAAACTATATATCCAAACATATTTTGAAAAAATAATATATAGTATTGGTACAAATGCATTACAACATGTTAAAAGTAACACTTTTACACTTTCAAGAAGTTACAACCAACCAAACAACTCTTAGTGAATAAGTGGAATATCTTCTCATTTGCGACCGAACCCAAAGCTTTGAAAAAATATTGGCAATGATGGAAGCTTTGCCATCTGGACAACAATAAACCAAGTATCTCATGTCATCTGATGGTGTGTTCATCAAGGTCTAGGTATGGTTAGTTGTCAATTTCGTTAGTAAACAAATCATGTCCAACTTTGCAATTATGTATAAATTTAGCAAACAATTTGGGCCACCTTCTTTGACCTCTATATTTGTTTTTGGTATTTTTGATGGAATTTAAGAAATAAATCAACTGAGTTAGGTCTGATCCAATGTGGCCCATCAAATAAATAAATTATTTTGGACTAGCTAATTCCTGAATTAGGTTCTGGTTTAGCCTAAATAGGTCGAGGATGAGCAAGTATGTTAGCGTTAGTAATTTATTCTTTTGTTATAACGTGGATTACTAAAGGGTTTAATTTCCACTTTATATTTTAGTCCTACGTTGGTTAGAGATTAGTATTACACCTTCATTGGGTTGTATAAATAAGATCTTTGCCTCCCACTATGTGATTACACTAAAAAGAGATATTCTCTCATATTTTCCTCTTCCTTCTTATACGTTTATTCTAACATGTTATCAGCACGAAGCTCTAACAGGAGAAAATAAATGAGAGCATCTCAGTAAAGCCGCTATTTGCGGATTCTCCACTTCGGTAATAGTACTCTAATATTAATCGCATATAGATCTCTCAGAGAGAACACTGGAGTTATTCTTTATTTATTTCTTTCTTTTATATATGTTAATACATTCAGATCAAAACTATCAGAGATCTGATGACCATGAACATGAATTGTTTGTTCTATATATATAAGACTTCTGGAACATCATTGTTCGAAGCATACCATATGTGGTATTTTTGAAAGACTTCTTGAACATAATCATTGTTCGAGGCATACCATGAACATCTAGTGTTTGGTATTTACCTACGACTACTGGAACATTATTGTTCGAAGCATACCATGAACAAGATTTGTTTGGTATAAATAGACTTCTGAAACATCATTGTTTGAAGCATACACCATGAACATGAATTGTTTGGTGATTTACCAAGTTCTTATGTTAACTTGTTATTATTGATCTTACACAGCAATATGTCAAGCCTCACAAAGCATGATTTTAATCCTTTAAACTTAGAAAGCCAGAACTTTCTCAATTGAAGATTGGATGCTAAATTGTACCTTCAAGCCAAAAGCTTAGGTGATGCAATTGTGGCTAATAAGTCAATATCTACACAAGATAAAACAAAGGCTTTAATTTTTCTAAGATATCATATTCATGATGATCTCAAGGCTGAGTACTTAACCTTCAAGGACCCCTTGGTGCTATAAAATTCTTTAGCTGAGAGATATGATTACCAAAAAATGATCATACTACCAGGTGCACTCCATGAATGGCTCAATCTACGTTTTCAAGATTATAACACAGTTATAGCCTATAATTTAGCTATGTTCAGGATTACTTCACAATTGAAGTTATGTGGTGAAGAAGTGACAGAGCATTCCATGCTAGAATATTTCATGCGACTAATATGACCCTACAACAGATGTATAGGGAGAGAAATTTTAAGAAGTATTCTGAACTCATTGTTGTCTTACTCGTGGCCAAGAAAAATAATGAGTTATTAATCAAAAACTATACTAGTAGACCAACTGGGTTTGCACCAATTCTAGCTGAAGTAAATGCAACTAGTGCTCAGAAAAATGTGACCAATACTAGGGGTCGAGAAAATCAAAGAGGTAGAGGGCATGAACGCTATGGAAGCAAAAGAAATGGATACAATCCGGGTGCAAGGAATGATACACAGTTCAAAAATAAGTGATTTAATCTTCGAAGAAATAATACCCAAATTTCTAATCCAGCTGCTCCAACTGATATTTGCAAGCGTTGTGTCATTCCCCAGATCCAAAATACTGGAGAGCGGGAGAATGACTCGGCCATCCACACCTTGCAGAATACCGAAGCAACCTGTAATGTGTTAAGATTGTCTAGAGACAAGGCGGTGTATATTAAAATCAAGTCTTCTAGGGTCAAGAACTTCTATATCTCAATCATTCAAACAAGTAGCAATAACCTAGATTATTTCAGATTAAGCAGTAAGGTGTCCCCAACGCCGCATCAGAATATTCTAGAGATATAGCAAATACAAGTGATATGCCAGATACACAATCAAAAGTATACATGACAGTGAGTCAACTGTAGTCTGAATATATTACAGTCATGTAGAAAATTGGTGTCCAGATTATCCGGCTAACAGGTGTCGGTTGGCTAAACGCCCAAAAAATTATAACTTACAAAAGACGAGCAGTAAATGAAGGAACCCACTCGTGACCCTCAGCAGCCATCCTTCTAGTGTGTGCCATCGGTGAATGTGAGATACGCTTGATCCTCAGGTGCTGGATCTAAACTTGGCCATGCAAAACCAGTGGGGTCAAATTCCAAATAGTAAGTACCACAAAGGAAGCACAAAATGAAGAAACAAAACCAGTTCTATAGCATGAGATGCTTAAACCAACATTCAATGGCATATGTCTCATCCATGATAAGACACGACAACCCTTCACCAAACAAGGATAGAAAGTTCCATATCACATCAAGATAAAATACGTCCCTTAATTATGGTCAAGCTAGAATAACTCTGCGTCGTAGTTTCAGTCCACAGGCTATCGTAACACAATAGCGCAACCTAATAACCAAACAAGGACATGAGTTGACTATCATGCCACGATAGTCTATGTCCCTAATTCCACTCAACAGAAGGCACAATACACAAGCAGGGATACAATATTAAGTAAAATAACATAATGATGACAAGCAGCTTTGATCTGTGTCCCGTTGTAACAGAACAGCGTAACTCGACAACCAAACAAGGACATGAGTTAATCTTTTATGCTGCAACGGTCCACTTCTCTAACTAAAACAGAATTAACGGCCAAACATGTGTTACAGTTTGATATGTGGTCTTTGAGTTATCCCAGTAATACAATATATATATAAGTATCCTCAGATCGTGCCATAATCGAGCAGGTCTGGATGAACCTATAATATACAAGCAAGAATATATGATGCACCAATCCCCTGCAAGGGCCCTGAGCTAATTTAATAATCAGTAGCAGTTCCAGGCTTTCTATAGGAAAGACACTGGCTCGGTTTATAAATAAGTCAGATACTGTACTCCACTAGTGTGGATGATATACAGTATCCGTGATGGCCAGCCTTTACTCCCATCTAACATAGGGTAGTTCGACATGTACGATCTCGGGATACCGTTTCCTTCCAAGGCTCTACAAATTAAGTTGCCTAGTTAACCCTAGGTGATTTAGAATCTCATGTCGTGGTCACATGAACATTCCTTCCTAAATATCGTACTTTAAGTACGGGCACTATTAATACGAATCCATATTATCTTTTAAAGTTAAATCTGAATTCACCCAAGTGTGATGCAATAATCAATACTATCTAGCTATGGCAAAAGTCACTGTCCAACTACCAGATTCGTGCAAGAAAATAATTGTCACCCTCATATTTTTATTTAAGGATAGTTTGGTAATTGACATGGGTAATTTATTTTTAGAATTAATTGTATTTAAATATTGTGCATGCATGATTAATTATTTGTTGTATTAATTATTTATTATTATATGTAGTATATTTTGGAATTATGTAGTAGACCTAAACTATTTAATTAGTTGCATGAACCCAATAATTAGATCGGTTTAGATTGAGCCCATGAATTAGGCCCATGGATTAGGAGGTTGGATTAATTAGTGTAACCATTAGACTAGAACCTTCCCTCCCTAATTAATTTCTTCATGAGAGGTCCCAAGGGGTAAATAGGATACTTCATATTGCTTAGGGAAGGGGGTATATGGTCGGCCACCATAGGAGGAGAGAGAGTGTCTCTCTTATTTTAATTTCCAATTCCATTTAGATCTAGTTTTCTCCTCTTTCAATTTTCTTTATTATCTCATCAATTCTCCACCAATTTTTTCACAAATTCCTTCCTTATTCTTCATTAGAGGCTTCTACATCAAGGATCTACAAGAAGGAAGCAAGGAGCAACAAGGAGGAGGCCAAGATCTACAAGGAGAGGAGCTACATTTTATTTGGGGACTTTTTTATTGGAAATACATCTTCTAATAGGTATATTTCAGTTTTCCCTCTTCTAGTAGACTCTAAATCTGAGATAAAATCATGAGAAACTAACCCACATGTATAAAAACTAACCCACATGCATAGGCTATCCATAGGAATTGATTTTAGATTCATAGGAGACCTATGGTGGAAGTTGTGTACATTTTGGTGTCAATTTTGGAAAAATTCTGAGATTGGCATATGTTGTGTCTGTCAATTGGTCTAATAGATCAAACTGACATATGATTAATTGTTTGTGACTAGTGTCGTTCCACAATTGGGTACGTGTAGGCCGTATCTCGTCGATTTGACGATACGGGTTAATTTTGGAGGTTTTCCTCCGACACGGGGACTTGTGCATATCGTATTATGACACGGACATGTAATTAATCTAATTACTATACATATTATTCATATTTAGTGTATTAGACTTGCTTATATCCTCCGGGATACGTTTGGTTGTGTGTTGGAGCCATATCGTAAGCATATCATAGAATTAGTGTGATACGGGTGCGGTGCACTCCACGTGTTTGGTTTATTGCTCTTAATTCTATATGTACATGTGTATATATATATATATATATACACTTACACACACACATAAAGACACATACATATACACTTAACTATATACATACTCATATAAAGACACATACATATACACTTAACTATATACATACTCATATACATATATATATATTATATTTTATATATATATATATATATATATATATATATATATATATATATATATATAGAGAGAGAGAGAGAGAGAGAGAGTTGGATAGCTATATAGATATTAATATATAATTATATAGAGAGAGAAAGAGGGAGGAGTATATATATATACATATATAGACTGATATATATATTTATATAGGAGTGTTTGTGAGTGTTTGTGTGGCTGTGGGTGTGTGTCAATGAGGGAGAGAGTTAGCAATGGCAGCAATGAGGAGGGCTGCTTGAGCAAGAAGTGCTCGAGCACACTGTACAGTAGTAGTAGCAGCTTTCAGCAGAAAAAGAGGCTCGGGCATACAACAAGGTGGTTTAACTGCAAGGAAAGTTCAGCAGTGTGGAAACTGCTGAAGGGTACAGTCGGGCACTGCTGTTTAACTATAACAGGAAAGTATCATCTCGAACAGCAAGTAAGATAGGTCAGGCACCAACAGCCAGTGCAACAATCAAGTGTAGTATCAACACGAAGGAGCATAGTGCATAGCATCAATCTTAGTGCAGTCTCGACTGTGCAAGCAAGGCCCAGCAGCCTTGTGTAACTTGAGCATAGCAAGAGTAGTATCTGTACAGTGCAAACCAAGCAGAGGCAGCAACAGTATCAGGTATCTGTGTCTTTGGGGTAGTTAGTATTTAGATGTATCAGTGTTTCAGTATCCAATCAGGTATCCATATCAGTTTAGTTTCAGTTTTAGTTAGAGGTTAATGGATAGTTAGCTTATATTTGGTTTAGTAGTTTATAGTATTAGTTGAGTTTAGATGAGTTAGTGTTTTGGTAGTCTAGTGTTAAGGTAGTTAGTTTGTATAGTGTATTAGTTAGTTATATACTTTATATGTTGATAGTTAGATATGTATTCTAGTATGTAGTATCTATATCTAGTTAGATAGATGTGTGTTTGGTAAGTTGATATTGTATTATATTAGTAGGTATGTATTATATTGATATCTATTATAGTACTTAGTATATATATTGTTATAGTTAGTGCATATATATATATATATATATATATATATATATATATATATATATATATATATATATATGTGTGTGTGTGTGTGTGTGTGTGTGTGTGTGTGTGTGTGTGTGTTAGCTATATCAAGAGGTATTGGATTACCTTGGGATACCAAGGTAAAGTCAAGGTAATGGGTCGATACCAAGGTATTGGGCTTGAGTATCGAGATAGGTGTGATACGTATTGGTGCAAGGCCAAGGTATCATATTTTTATTGAATTATTATTATGTATATTGACTTGTATATATATCTAAAATACTATCTTCATATATTTTAACTTGCGTATCTTAGGATACAGCTTTTTGAGTGTCTTTTAGTATCCTAGTTTAGTTAGTATAGTTAGTTTCATAGTGCATTGGCTTAGTGTCCTAGTGTTAGACTCTTGCAACCTATTTTTAATCGGTTTGACCTCAAAATAGATTTATGACTTAGAAATGTATCATATTAACTAATTTTCATTCCGAACCTTGTATTGATGCAATATACCATATATAGGTCTTTGTGACACCAGCTTGGGCATCGAGAGACATACCTTGCTCAGGACTTCAGGCAAGTACATTTATCTGATAGTTTTTAATTCATAATAGTTTATATATTCATGTTCTAGAATTGTATACTTGATTTTGACACAGTGATTTTACGGACTTGTACTACATAGATCCCGTCAGGAGATGTTATCCACTACCGTGTTCAGCGGCTACTCGTGTACATATATTTCATCGTGTATATTGGGTATTGATTTATATTTCATGTTCACACACTTCTCGTGTTCAGTATGCTTATTCGTGTACACGCATTGCTCATGTTCAGTGGTTAATATATTCGTGTACATCCACTGCTCGTGTTCAGTGGTCATATTCGTATTCGTAGCGTGTCGTGATTGGATCCATCGGTATTATTTGGGGATGGGAGAGTAGGAGTTAATTATGTGATCAAAGCCCCATTGTTCATCGTGTACATTATGATTACATATCTCACTTGTAATCGTCTTACCTTATTGATCATCTTCACCCAAATCGATCATATAATGAACTTGTATTCTGAGGCACATTAGTTAGATTACAGTTATTTTATCATATTGCTGATATCCATATTGTTGTTCTATATTCTCGTACATTACCTGTATATATATTGTTCATCATTCATATGTTTAGTGATCTTGTATTTTATTTCTATTATCTATTTTATATGCTCGATTATGTTATTGGAACTGCTTTCAGAGGTATGTACTTTGCTCCAATCTTGACTGGATATATTTTTCCAGATGATTGGCTTATAGAGCAGTGTCCCACATTCTACGGGCTGTAGGATGGTGTACCTATAAAGGATACTCCTATAGACCAGGAGGACTTAGTTGCAGAGCCCGAGGAGGTCTAGTTATTTGTGTTGGATTATATTAGACTATATTTGTGGTGATTCATACTTTATATATTATTTTAGATTGTGGATTGTATCTTGATTTCTTTCCTTCGATATTCTATTCGTGCTTTATCTTCATTAGTTGTTTTGTGATTGAGATTAGTTATTCTTGTGAGATACCATATTGTTCCTTCGTTTGGAGCTGAGATGATTGATATGTACCATATTATATTGTTGAGATGTTAGATAGTTAAAAATGACCCAGACAGCGTTCTACAGCCGATGTTGCGGCATAGGCTAGGCGTAACCATGTACTCGTGCCCGAATATCCGGGTGCGGGTCGTGACATATTTTTAGCGGTGGCCCATGCAGGTCTCATCTATCCTATGATAACGTACTACTTGTGACTCTATGATACAATTTTATAGTTGTGCTCGCCTAGAGTACTACTACGAGCCTGCTTTAGAAAATAGGATTTAGGCGGAGAGTTTGCTCAATCACAATTAGGAAATATTCCAAAATATGTTTTGCAATCCTTATCTATTGAATATTTGCTTTACTTTGAATAAAATTATGTCCTTCTTTGATGGTATCGTATCATATTCAATATTGATTCCTTATTTTAATCTATCTTCAGGATGCCGCCGAAGACGCGTTTCCAGCGCTTAGGTGTCGCGATAGCACGATCAGTCACCTCATCACCCTTGAGGGCAGCACCCTCAGACGATGGTCCAGTACCTACATTTCGGAGGTCAGCTTCACCGGTCCAGGTGGGCGTATCAACAACAGCTTTCGGAGGTGCCCCACCTCCAGTACCGAGGACAGGGCAGACAGTTTTCGAGGATCTTCCACCTCCACCACCAGTAGTTGATCATACACAGATTTTCACACTCTTCTAGCAGATAATGGAGGCGCGGTAGCGTCAGTCAGAGGTCCTATGATAGAGCGTAGAGAATGCTCACCAGATCGCACTTGCAGCAGTTGAGAGAGCTTCTACAGTCCAACCATAGACGACACCACATCAGTTTATTCCTCAGCAACCGAGGTCGGGTACCATCATAGACTTCAAGAGGATGGGCTCGAAGGACTTCAGAGGCATAGAGGGTATTCTTTATGCAGATGATGGGATCGAGGACATCAAACGGAACCTGCGACTGGCGCAGATTCTAGAGATGCTACGATAGAGGCAGCGGGGTATCGAGGGAGGTATGTCAGTGGACGAGTATGCGGCAGAGTATTGCCGACTAGATCACTTCGTGGAGGGGCAGAACCCTAGAGGTAGAGCCAGGAAGTTCAGAAAGGACCTGAACCGGGAGGTCAAATTCCACACCAACGGATATCCTACCGCCACCTTCGAGGAGATTCTCAGATAGGCACAGAGAGCGGAGGATGACTTAGAGCTTGGCTCTAAGAGGCCGAGGGACACAGGAGGATCCAGCATCAACACGGGTCCAGCGAAGAGGCCTTATTTCCAATAGTAGCACCAGAGGCATTACCAGCATCCGAGCCAACAGTATCACGGGCCAGCTAGAGCGTCGACACAGCAGATGTATCAGATCCAGATGGCAGCAGTTCCTTACACTTTCTGTAAGAAGAAAGGACACGAATGCTTATTCTGTGGATCGTGAGATCATCAGTTGAGGGCTTGTCCTAAAGTCCTAACTCATCCAGCTCAGGGCGGAGGACAGGCACAAAGAGCACCCGCTAGACCACCAGCGGGACAGCAGAGAGGACCTCTATTATCAAAGCAGTAGCAGTTTGCTCAGCACCAGTAGCAAAGAGGTGCGCAGCGACAGGGGCAAGCTTTTTCCTTGACTATCGAGGAGGAGGAGCCGGTTGGCGATGTCATCTTAGGTTCAGTTTATCTCTATTCCTTTCTGGCTCATGCTTTATTCGATTCTGGTGCTTCTCATAGCTTTATATCTGTATCTTTTGCTTTGAGGCATCGTCTTGAGTCTAAACTATTGGCGAGGACTTGCAAGATCACGACCGGGGGTAACATTATCCTGGTTAGTAATGTTTGCAAAAACCAGAGAGTTTATTTGGGAGGCCGAGAGTTGAGCGTATGTTTACTCGTAATTCCACTTCCAAGCTACGATATAATACTCGAGATGGATTAGTTGAGTATAAATTATGCTAGTATCGATTATCGTGGAGGCAGATTTTTATTTCAGATGCCAGGAGAGCTGAAGTTCAAGTTCGTCCGAGGAGCAAAGTAGAACAAAGGCAATTTCTATAGAGATTTAGTAGAAAAGCTGGAGCTGCCACATCCGTTGATTGCAAAGTTCATGGATGTCTTTCCAGAGGAGTTGTTGGGGTTGCCATCGGACATAGATATAAAATTCTCTATAGATTTGATGCCAAGCGCAGAATCGATGACTAGACTAACCAGGAAGGACACGGAGTTCATCTGGACTGAGGATTGTCAGTCAGTATTTAAGGAGCTGAAGAGGAGGTTGACTACAGCTCCAATCTTGACATTGCCATCAGGAGCAGGAGGATTTTCCATTTACAGTGATGCATCAGGAAAGGGTTTGGGTTGTGTGTTGTAGCAGCACCGGAAGGTGATTGCCTATGCTTCCAGGCAATTATGTCCGCATGAGAAGAACTACCATACCCATAACTTGGAGTTGGCAGCAGTTATCTTTGCTCTCAAATTATGAAAATACTACTTGTATGGAGAAAGAGTGGAGATCTTCACATACCACAAGAGCTTGAAGTATATGTTTACATAAAAAGAGCTCAACATGAGGCAGCGATGATGGTTGGAGTTGATGAAGGACTTCGATATTTCTTTGTACTACCATCCAGGGAAGGCCAATATAGTCGCGGATACTTTGAACAGGTATCCCGTGGCTATGTACTTGACGAAAGACAGACATTTATTGGCCGATCTTGACAGTTTGGGCATTAAGGTATTAGTTCCTGGAGTCGTAGCACAGATATAGGGACTTCAGGTATAGTCAAAGCTGACGGACCGGGTCAGAGCTGGACAGTATGATGATGAGTCTCTGAGGAGCATCAGAGCACAGGTTCAGATAGGCTGGCAAAGGACTTTATCATTGCAGATGATGGATCATAGCGGTATGGTACCAAATTGTGTACCCAGAGGAGTATTACGCGAGGAGATTCTACATGAGGCGCATTATTCTCAGTACTCTATGCATCCAGGGGCTAATAAGATGTATAGAGACATGAGGGAGCATGTATGGTGGTATGGTATGAAGCAGGAGGTAGCTAGTTTCGTATCTAGATGCTTAGTTTGCCAGCAGGTAAAGGCGGAGAGACAAAGGCCAGGTGGATTGCTTCAGCATTTACCCATTTCAAAGTGGAAATAGGAGTATGTGATCATGGATTTTGTATCAGGACTTCCGCGTTCTCCAGGAGGTAAAGATACGATTTATGTCATCGGGGACAAGTTGACCAAATCAACCCACTTTATGCCATTCAAAGTGGGTACATCTACGGAGAAACTCGCGAAGATAAATGTGTGACAGATTGCCTGATTATACGGTGTTCCAGTAAGCATAGTATCATATCGGTATAGTCGCTTCACGTCCCACTTCTGGAGGAGTTTGCAGGATAGCTTGGGCACTCAGCTCAAGTTCAGTACCGCATATCACCCTCAGACTGATAGATAGTCAGAGAGGACTATTCAGACTCTCGAGGATATGCTATACACCTGAATTTTTGATCTTAGAGATTCTTGGAAGGATCACCTTCACTTGGTAGAGTTTTCATACAACAACAGCTACCAAGCCAGCATCGAGATATCACCATTTGAGGCATTGTATGGACGGAGATGTCATACTTCGTTATTCTGGGATGATGTTTGTGAGAGATCTTTATTGGGGCCAAAGATGGTAGTGGATGCAGCCGAGAAGGTAAAGCTTATCAGGGATAGACTTCGAGTGGCGCAGGACATGCAGCGGCATTGGGTCGATAGCCACCGGAGACCTTTGGAGTTTGAGGTATAGTTTTTTGTTTTGCATTGCTTGTGATTGATTGTTTATTTTGTTAGAGTACTAAGGTTGTGTTTCGTGCTAGGTTGGCGGTCTGGTTTTCTTGAGGATTTCTCTGACACGTGGCATAATTCATTTTAGTGGAGGCGAAAAGCTTAGTCCGTGATTCATCGGACCTTTCAGTATTCTTGAGAGGGTCGGTGCAGTTGCATATAGACTAGACTTACTACCTGCATTGGAGGAAGTGCACAATATATTTTATATGTCGTAGCTGAGATGGTATGTGGCAGATCTCAGTCATGTGTTGGATAACTCAGAGATAGAGGTGGGCCCTACTCTTAGCTATCCAGAGCAGCCAGTTGAGATTCTGGATCGGAGAGAGATGGTGCTGAGGAACCAGACAATTTCTTTAGTGCGTGTCGCGTGGAGGCATCACTCGCCAGGAGAGAGCACCTGGGAGCGAAAGGCCGAGATGCGCAAGCGATATCCATATTTGTTCGAGCCATGAGGTATATTTCTTTATTGCATTGTATTGATTGCTTTTGGTAGTTAGTTTCTTCCTTAATTTCGAGGAAAAAAATTTTCTAAGGTAGGTAGGATTATCACCCTCACATTTTTATTTAAAGGTAGTTTGGTAATTTACATAGATAATTTATTTTTAGAATTAATTGTATTTAAATATTGTGCATGCATGATTAATTATTTATTGTATTAATTATTGATTGTTATATGTAGTATTATTTTGGACTTGTGTAGTGGACCTAAACTATTTAATTAGTTGCATGAACCCAATATTTAGATTGGTTTAGATTAAGCCCGTGAATTAGGCCCATGGATTAGAAGGTTGGATTAATTAGTGTAACCATTAGACTAGAACCTTTTCTCCCTAATTAATTTCTTTATGAGAGGCCCCAAAGGATAAATAGGATACTTCACATTACTTTGGGAAGGGGTATATGTCCGGCCACCATAAGAGGAGAGAGAGTGTCTCTCTCATTTCAATTTCTAATTCTATTTAGATATAGTTTTCTCCTCTTCCAATTTTCTTTATTCCCTCATCAATTCTCCACCAATTTCTTAACAAATTCTTTCCATATTCTTAATTAGAGGCTTTTACCTCAAGGATCTAAAAGAAGAAAGCAAGGAGCAACAAGGAGGAGGCCAAGATCTACAAGGAGAGGAGCTAAATTTTATTTGGGGACTTTTTATTGGAAATCCATCTCCCAATAGGTGCATTTCAGTTTTTCCTCTTCTAGTAGACTCTAAATATGAGATTTAACCATGAAAAATCAATCCACATGCATAGGATACCCATAAAAATTAGTTTTAGGTTCATAGAAGACCTATGGTGGAAGTTGTGTGCATTTTGGTGTCAATTTTGGAAGAATTCCTAGATTGTCATATATTGTGTTTGTCAATTGTTCTAATAGATCAAATTGACATGTGATTGATTGTTTGTGACTAGTTTTGTATCCATAATTGGGTACGTGTAGGCCGTATCTGGTCGATTTGACGAAACGGGTTAGTTTTGGGAGTTTTTCTCCGACACGGGGACTTGTGCATATCATATTGTGACACAGACACGTAGTTAATCTAATTACTATATGTATTATTCATTTTTAGTGTATTAGACTTGCTTGTGTCCTTCGGGATATGTTTGGTTGTGTGTTGGAGCCGTATCATAAGGTATCATAGAATTAGTGTGATACGGGTGCGGTACACTCCACGTGTTTGGTTTATTGCTCTTAATTCTATATGTACATGTATGTGTATATATATATATATATATATATATATATATATATATATATATATATATATATATATATATATATATATATATATATATATATATATAAAATATTATATAAATATATATATATATATATTTATATAATATTTTATATTATATATATATATATATATATATATAATTAAGTGTATATGCATGTGTCTATATATGTGTGTGTGTATATATATATGTGTGTGTGTGTGTGTGTGTGTGTGTGTGTGTGTGTGTGTGTGTGTGTATTAGTGTTTGTATATATATATATATATATATATATATATATATATATATATATATATATAGAGAGAGAGAGAGAGAGAGAGAGTTGGATAGCTATATAGATATTGATATAAATACATAGAGGGAGGTGTATATATACATACACATATAGTCTGATATATATATATATATTTATAAAGGAGTGTTTGTGAGTGTTTGTGTAGCTGTGGGTATGTGTCAGTAAGTGAGAGAGTTAGCAGTGGCAGCAAGGAGGAGGGCTGCTTGAGCAAGAAGTGCTCGAGCACACTGCACAGTAGCAGTAGCAACTTTCAGCAGAAAGAGAGGCTCGGGCATACAGCAAGGTGGTTCAACTGCAAGGAAAGTTCAGTAGTATGGCAACTGCTGAAGGGTGCAGTCGGGCACTGCAGTTCAACTGTAACAGGGAAGTATCAGCTCGAACAGCAAGCAAGGGGGGTCGGGCACCAACAGCCAGTGCAACAATCAAGTGCAGTATCAGCACAAAAAGCATATTGTAGAGCATCAATCTCAATGCAGTCTCGACTGTGCAGGCAAGGCACAGAAGCCTTGTGCAACTCGAACACAGCAAGTGCAGTATCTGCACAGTACAAACCAAGCTGAGGCAGCAGCAGTATCCGGTATTAGTGTCTTTGGGGTAGTTAGTATTTAGATGTATCAGTGTTTCAGTATCCATTCAGATATCCATATCAGTTTATTTTCAGTTTCTGTCAGAGGTTAATGGGTAGTTAGCTTATATTTGGCTTAGTAGTTTATAGTGTTAGTTGAGTTTAGATGAGTTAGTGTTTAGGTAGTCTAGTGTTAAGGTAGTTAGTTAGTATAGTGTATTAGTTAGTTATATACTTTATATGTTGATAGTTAGATATGTATTCTAGTATGTAGTATTTATATCTAGTTAGATAGATGTGTGTTTTGGTAAGTTGATATTGTATTATATTAGTAGGTATGTATTATATTGATATCTATTATAGTACTTAGTATATATATTGTTATAGTTAGTATATTAGTTTTGGGGGTTTTATATATATATATATATATATATATATATATATATATATATATATATATATATATATATATATATATATATATATATATATATATATATGTGTGTGTGTGTGTGTGTGTGTGTGTGTGTGTTAGCTATATCAAGAGATTTTGGATTACTTTGGGATACCAAGGTAAAGTCAAGGTAATGGGTCGATACCAAGAAATTGGCTTGAGTATCGAGATAGGTGTGATACGTATTAGTGCAAGGCCAATGTATCATATTTTCATTGAATTGTTATAGTGTTATGTATATTGACTTGTATATATATCTAAAATACTATCTTCATATATTTAAACTTGTATATCTTAGGATACGGCTTTTTGAGTGTCTTTTAGCATCCTAGTTTAGTTAGTATAGTTAGTTTCATAGTCCATTGACTTAGTGTCCTAGTGTTAGACTCTTGCAACCTAAATTTAATAGGTTTGACCTAGAAATGGCTTTATGACTTAGAATTGCATCATATTAACTAATTTTTATTTCGAACCTTGTATTGATGCAACATACCATATATAGATCTGTGTGACACCAGCTTGGACATCGAGAGATATACCTTGCTCAGGACTTCAGGCGAGTACATTTCTCTGATAGTTTTTAATTTATAATAGTGTATATATTCATGTTCTAGAATTGTATACTTGATTTCGACACAGTGATTTCACGGACTTGTACTACATGGATCCCGTCAGGAGATGTTATCCCCTACCTTGTTCAGCGGGTACTCGTGTACATGTATTTTATCGTGTATATTGGGTATTGATTTATATTTTGTGTTCACACACTGCTCGTGTTCAGTATGCTTATTCGTGTACACCCACTGCTCGTGTTTAGTGGCCATATTCGTGTTCAAAGCCCCATTGTTCATCGTGTACATTCTGATTACATACCTCACTTGTAATCGTCTTACCTTATTGATCATGTTCAGTGGATCCATCGGTATTAGTTGGGGATAGGAGAGTAGGAGTTGATTATGTGATGAAAGCTCCATTGTTTATTGTGTACATTCTGATTACATACCCCACTTGTAATCATCTTACCTTATTAATCATGTCCACCCAAATCGATCATATAATGAACTTGTATTCTGAGGCACATTAGTTAGATAGCAGTTATTTTATCATATTGCTGATATCCATATTATTGTTCTATATTCTCGTACATTACTTGTATATCTATTTTCATCATTCATATGTTTAGTAATATTGTATTTTATTTCTATTATCTGTTTTATATGCTCGATTATGTTATTGGAACTGCTTTCAGAGGTATGTACTTTGCTTTAAACCTGACTGGATATATTTTTTCAGATGATTGGCTTACAGAGCAGTGTCCCATATTCTACGGGTCGTAGGACGGTGTACCTATAGAGGATACTCCTATAGACTAGGAGAACTTAGTTGCAGAGCCCGAGGAGGTCTAGTTATTTATGTTGGCTTGTATTAGACTATATTTGTGGTGATTCACAGTTTGTATATTATTTCAGATTGTGGATTGTATCTTGATTTCTTTCCTTCGCTATTACATTTGTGCTTTATCTTCCTTAGTTGTTTTGTGATTGAGATAGTTATTCTTATGAGATACCATATTGTTCCTCCATTTGGAGTTGAGATGATTAACAGGTACCATATTATATTGTTGAGATATTGGATAGTTAAAAATAACCCAGATAGCGTTCTACCTCCGATGTTGCGGCGTAGGCTGGGCGTAACCACGTACTAGTACCCGAATATCCGGGTGCGGGTCGTGACAATAATTACATATAGCACGTAACAAGTGTATATGGAACGACGCCTCACTATATATCAAGTATCACTCTTGGTGCGATCAAGTGTATCAGCACTGATACAATAGTCAGGGCAGGAACGAGTTCTAGTATCAAGATTGTGGTCAAGTTATCAATTAGCAAATGTATTCAGGATAGGACAGTCAAATAATGGTCACAGTTATTTTTTACTTTATTATATCGATTGATAAAATAAGAGTAGTGCAAGGACCCCCTCGAGATCATATCCACAATCCTTAAACCAAACAAGGACCGGGATTATAGACCCTCCCTCGAGTTGAACTATGCCCCTTATTTTGTCCAACGTATAATAAGATGATCCAGAGAAAGTAGCCTAATCAGCAAGTAAGTACATGTAGGGCCATATCTACAGGCTCATTCCAGGTGCTTAGTTATTTAGCACATAGTCACATCTGGGTCATACAAGTCATTTCTAAGTTAACCACATAGCATCATAATCGTTCAATCAATATCTACATTAAACCAAGCAAGTGTCCAAAGTGAGTAAGAAACAATAGGCGCATAGGAGCAAAGGCGCATAGCAAGGTGCCGCATAACTTCAAGGCCACATAAGATCAAGGCCGCATAGACAGAGAAAATTCTACTCTTGGGAAACGTGTGATATGACAAACAATAAATGCAAGTCAAGTCAAGTCAGAAAAGTAACTGATGTGACATGTGATAAAAGTGTGTCAGATGAAAAGATAAATTATGAAAAGTCATGCCAAGTCGTTCAGAAGTTATACGTCCAGAATGAGAGGGACGCATAGCTCCTGGCTGCATAGACAACGAGACTGCATACTCCTCTTGGCTGCATACACACTTGGCCGCATAAAATCTTTTTAGACTTAGTAAAATTTCATTCGTTCAAGTTCATGCATTTGGCCAAGGGCGGAAGGCAAATGCAGTCATGCGTCAAAAAGGGTTAGCCGCATGCTGACTCGAGATGAGAAGTCCAGGCCGCATAGCACTTCGTCGTCTCCACCAAACAGCAGTTTTCGGCCATGGCCAAAAGCTCGAAAATGAGTCTTTATTTCTTCTATAGAAACCTCAAATAATGTCCAAATCCAACAAAGTTCAGTTCTAAACTACTCAAAATCAAGTGCTCATCAACATAGAGTAACAAGTTTTTGAAAACATTTAATTTTACAAGATCAAAACCCAAGAACACTCAAGAACACAAAAAAAATCTTAAAACTTAAAACTTATATCTACACTAATCCATCCACTAAACCCAAAAATACCATATTCTAAATGCATGGAGAATCACATAAGAAACATAATGGAACAAAAATATTAAGGGTTTCTCCATTTTTTGCAAGATGTACTTGCCTATGGAGGGGGAGAGAAAAACCTAAGAAAGAGAATGGAAGAGGAAAAATGAGAGGAGAGAGAGTGAAGTTGGGTTATATATGGAGGGTTTGAGGTTTGGACCATGGGTTCAACTCATGATAAAACCAAACCAAACAAATAAACCAAGAGCCAAGTGAACCAAAGAATGGGTCTAGTCTCTCTACAACATATAACTATGCTAGCAAAAAAATAATTATGCTCCAAATACGTATATTGGGAGCGGGGAGTGACACGTTATGGAAGAGCTGGTCAGTAGATGAGAAACTGTCGCTCCTCACAAAAGAAATTGGACGAGTATGAAGTCTAAAAGGGTGTGAAAACTAATCTCATGGCGGGTACAACACACATGGATTTTAATTTTTCTTCCAAGATATGGATAGAAACGCAATTTTGGAAGACTAGTTCAACGCCATGATAGGCGAAGTCAATGAATAATTATTGTATGCTTATCTAAGTTTATTTACTTTCCACTTTGAATAAATTGGTCATTATATAATCAATAGTCTATGTAGTTTACTTTCTTTAAAGCAGTTTTATTTATATTTAGATCAAGTTGTAATAATTGGCAATATGCAAAGTTTAACCATTTAGTAGAATATTAATATATTATTAATTTTTTATCTTTGAAAGGTATGGACAATGATGATGGTATATGCTTGATAGATAGTACAACAACTCACACTATATTAAAAACTAGAAAGTTTTTCACAACATATGCCTCAAACACTGCCAAGGTGACCACCATTGTTGGACCCGTGCAGATTATAGAAGGTTCTGGTAAGTCCGATGTTGTGTTGCCAAATGGAACACACTTATTCATTCGAAATATATTATTCTCTAGTAGATCTAATAGAAATCTACTCAGGTCTATAGATATTCGAATGAACGGGTTTCATGTTGAAACCATGAACGATGATAGCAAAGAGTATCTTTATATCACCTCTAATGTTGGAAGCAATAAGCTCACATTAAAAAAATGCAAGTTAATCTCCTCGAGGCTATATCAAACTACTCTGAAGGTAGTAGAATCTCACCCCATCACTAGCAAAAGGCTAAAGGATCCAAGAAATCTAATCATTTGGCATGACAGATTGGGTCATCCAAGATCGACTATGTTGAGAAAGGTCATCAACAATACCAATGGGCATAATTTATCATACCAAAGTCTTTCCTTTCCTACTGAATATTTGTGTGTAGCTTGTTCACAGGGTAAACTCATTACAAGACCTTCACTTCTCAAAATAGCTTAAATCACCATCATTCCTTCAGAGAATACAAGATGATATTTGCGGACCAATTGATCCTGCTAACGGACCTTTCAGGTACTTTATGGTTCTAATAGATGCTTCTAGTCGATGGTAAAATATTTTCTTAGTCTCATCTAGAAATTTTGCCTTCTCCAAGCTACTTGCTCAATTGATTAAGCTTAAGGCTCATTTTCCTGACCAACATATTAGAACGATTCGACTTGATAATGCAGCTGAGTTCACTTTTCGTACTTTTATTGATTATTAAGCTTTCGTAGGAATAGAAGTTGAACATTTTGTCCCTCATGTTCATACCCAAAATGGTTTAGCATAGTCCTTGATTAAGCGTTTTCAGCATATAGCAAGACCTTTACTCATGCAATCAAATTTATTTGTTTCAGCTTGGGGACATGACATATTACATGCTGCTAAATTGATCATTGTTAGGCCAACTGCATATCATGAATTTTTTACCATCACAACTTGTGACATGCCATCAACCTAACATCTCTCATTTGCGTAAATTTGGTTGTGTTATTTATGTTCATATTCTCCCTCATCGGCGCTCTGAAATGGGACCTCCACGTCGTTTAAAAATTTATATTGGTTTTGATTCGCCCTCAATCATTAGATATTTCGAACCTTTAATTGGTGATATTTTTACTGCTAGATTCACAGACTGCCATTTTGATGAGACTAATTTTTCGCCGTTAGGGGGAGATAAGAAAGAAAAGAATGTTCTTACAGAACCATTCACCACAAATAAATGGCATAAATTATCATGGGATAATCCAACTCTGTCTCATCTAGATCCTCGTACTAATCAATATGAAACTGAGGAAGGATATTGCATCTACAGGAGATTGCAAATCAAATGCCAGATGCATTTACTAATGCAGCTAAAGTGATTAAATCATATGTGCCCGCTGAAAATGTGCCAGCTCAAATTGATATCCCCGTAGGGAAAAATAGCATAGTGGCTAATGAATTAATGCACGCCAGAAGCGTGGTAGACCTATAGGTTCGAAGGACTTAGTCCCTAGAAAGAGAAAATATCCAAGTAGCACTCTTAAGAAGGTTACACATAACGCTCAAGAAGAGGTTATGAATGATAGATCCATACTCTCTAAACACTAAAAGAGGTTATTGTCTTAGAAAAGACAAGCCCAAGAGGAGGCTCAGGTACCTGAAAGCAAAGAGATCTCTATGTTTTATACATAGACAAGAGAGGTATGTGATCACAAAGATATAACAATAGATGAGATATTCTCATTCTCAGTAGCTACTGAAATATCTAAGGGCATTGATGACACTGAACCACGTAGCATCGATGACTGTCGACAAAGAAAAGATTGGCCAAAATAGAAAGATGCTATTCAAGCAGAATTGGATTCCCTTAATAAACGTGGTGTGTTCGGACCTATAGTACAAACACCAAAAGACGTCAGACCGGTAGGTTACAAGTAGGTGTTTGTAAGAAAGAGAAATGAAAAGAATAAAATCGCTCGATTTAAGGCACGATTAGTGGCACAAGGGTTTTCTCAGAGACCCGGGATTGATTACGAAGAGATGTATTCTCTCGTAATGGATGCAACAACGTTCCGTTATTTGATAAGTCTGACAGTTGAGAAAAAACTGGACATGAGACTTATAGTCGTTGTAACAGCCTATCTATATGGTGATTTAGATAGCAATATCTATATGAAAACCCCAGATGGATTTAACCTACCCAGCTTAAAAGCTAAGAACATGCATTCCATAAAGCTAAGACGTTCATTGTACGATTTGAAACAATCCGGAAGGATATGGTACAACCGTCTTAGTGAATATATGAAAAGGGAGGGATATGAGAATAATCATATATGCCCATGCGTCTTCATAAAGAAATCTAAGGAGGGTTTCGCTATAGTTGCAGTATATGTCGATGACATAAACTTGATTGGGACAAGACATGAAATCAATGAGACTGTAAACTATCTGAAAAAAGAGTTCGAGATGTAAGATCTCAGAGACAAGAAATATTGTCTCAGATTACAAATTGAGCATTGCACTAATGGAATTTTAGTGCATCAATCCAAATACACAAAAAAAATATTAAAACAGTTCAATATGGATAAAGCTCATCCCCTTAGCACTCCAATGGTTGTTCGATCTTTAGATATCAATAAAGATTCATATCGTCCTAAGGGCGACAATGAAATGATGCTAGGATCCGAAGTACCGTACCTTAGTGTCATTGGGATATTAATGTATCTATCACAATGTACAAGGCCAGACATATCATTCTCTGTCAATCTGTTAGCTAGATATAGCTCGGCGCCAACTCGCAGACATTGGACCAAGCACATCTCACCGAAGTTTTGCTATACTCATGAGCTTCAGAAGAACTTTGATATTGACGTCCAACAAGTTCGCTCAAGTGATAGTCTTGCATACTTATTCACCAAATCGTTGCCAAAGTTAACTTTTCAGAAACTAGTTCATGGAATTGGAATGCACGTCTTCAACAGCTGGTTGTTCAGGATCAACATCATCAGGGGAAGTGATTATTTTCAGGGAGAGATACATTTTGTATGGACTATAACGCGTCGTACTTTTTTCCTTAGTCATGAACTTTTTTCCATTGGATTTTTTCTGACAAGGTTTTAATAAGGCAACATTAAGCGTGTCCAACACCTATCTAAGCCATCCTAAAGATTGTACTTTTTTCTTTCGCACAGGTTTTGTCCTAATGAATTTTTCTGACAAAGTTTTAACGCGGCAATAGGCTTAGAGATGGTGGTCATCCAAAGGGTGAGTGTTATAATGTGGGTTACTAAAGGGTTGGATTTTCATTTTGTATTTTAGTCCCACATTGGTTAGAGATTAGTATTACACCTTCATTGGATTGTATAAATAAGACATTTGTCTCCCACTATTTGATCACACTAATAAGAGATCTTCTCTCCTATTTTCTTCCTTCTTTTACGTTTATTCTAACATGTTCAACAATTTTAAACATTTGCCAAAACTTGAGCTAAAAGGTATCTTCATCCAGGTTCCCCATCTGAGATTAACCTTTGTGACCATCTTAAACATTTCTGTCCACCCCTAGCCAAACAAAGAACACACGAAAGTCCAAGCCAATTTCTTGACATTTAAGATACCTTGTACTTATCATGCCTAATCCCTCTAGTTGACCAAAGGAACCTCCTATTAGTAATGCTTTTATATATATGGATATGTTCATATTTCTGCATGTGCATGAAACACGTGGACCAATAGGAATATAGTGTACTAGTGCACATAAGTGCACATGGAATGTAAAAAACTATTCATATTGGTCCACATGCGCATAACTCGTGTAAGAATATAAACACTATAACTCATATTCCGTTTATCATATATATATATATATATATATATATATATATATATATATATATATCTTTTCGTAAAATTTTGATCTACTATGAATGATAAAAAAACCAATCTAACTACTGTTATAACAACGCTCGCTCGCTCGCTCTCTCTCTCTCTCTCTCTCTCTCTCTCTCTCTCTCATGTGCACCCTTCATTGCTCCACTCCCACTATTTATCTGAGACATGTAGGCAATGAGTAAACATTTGAGGGATAGGTGATTGAGCAATGTATCGCTCATAAGCAGAGTTGAGGTATATATTGTGCAAAGACATGACCATCTCCCCTTCCTACAATCACTTTCTGCTTCTGTTAGACAATGGTTCATACATTAATACAACCCAAAAAGATCTCATATTTTCCTTTACAACAAAGCCCAGTCAGTAAAATGCATGATCTCTACTTTGCCTAGTCATTAACTCATTGGTCTCTCTCTCTCTATTTTCTTCTGTTAGTTTCCTACATTGATTAGTTGTATTGGAATACAAAAAGGGAGGGCGACCCCTGCCCTCTGAACTCAAACCCTCCCCCCTCTCCCAACCCAATCTCTCTCCATAACTTAAAGACTCGCTTTCCCCAGCAGAAGAATGTCTTCCGATCAAAGGGGAGTATCCTAAACCGTCTGAATCCTCAGAGAAACCTGAAGATTGGCTCCAACTTAACCGCCCAGAATCACCAAATATATAATCAGAGAAGTCATCGGTGCTGGTGGAGTCCCTTGTACTCTCTGTACTACATGAGACTTCATCTGAGTAGCTAAGGGATGAGCAATCGCTGCAGGAATCTGTTTCCGGGAAGGGAAGCCTCTCCTTGAAGAGATCAGACGGTCGGCAGCGGGACTGGCGATGATGAGGATAATAAGGTGGACGATCTTGGCTCCTTAGTTGATTGCCAGAAATAACGGACTCCTTGAGCCTGTTCTTCTTACTCCGTAAATGGTCACGGGACGTTGCATCCCTTATCAAGCTTGGGGCTCGGGGTGAGCACCTAAAAAGAGGTACAAACTGGTCAGAAATAATAAATATTAAAACGGGGGTATATCCTGTTAAAATATTCTTCATTGGGGATGCAGCTATATGGTCCATCAGATGAAGATTACCTCGCATATAAGAGCATGTAAGCATTTTCCGTCAAGACTCTTTCGATCTCCACAGGCTTCACCTACAATAAAGAAATCAGGAGAAATTCAGATGTGCAGGAAATTATCTTCATCCATTTAAACTATTTTACAAGTCTAAGCAGGCTCCATTAAGAGCTGGACAAATCATTACAAACACTTGAACAAACAAGCAAGCACAATTACAAACGAGTTCAAAGTGCCAATAAAAGAGTATTCAGGCTGCTAGGCAACTTTGTGCAACTATGATCTACCTCACTGTTTATACAATCTAAGCCCACAAAGCCATAGATCAACACGTGAAAATTTCCCCAGACTACAAACTAGTTTAAACATGTTTCGCTAAGGGCCACTTTGGCAACCTGAAACGATTAGAAACTTAAGAACTTTGTTTCTTTTTGAGTTTGGAAACTAGAGAAAAATTGTAGAAACTAGAGAAAATAGGTTTCCAAACTAAAAGTTGCTTGTTCGTTAGAAAGTATAATAAGTAGTGAATTATGATGACATATCACAATTAAAATAATATAGATGGACCATATTAACTACTCACTTTTTTCTAATAAGATATAATAAATGTTGTAGTCTCTAGTTTCCATGAATTTCCACCATTTGGAATGATACTTGAGGCTGTCTTTGGTTTGACGAAAAGGGAAAATGAAGGAAAATGAAGTGTTCCATGTAGAGCTGCCAAGTGGGTCGGGCCGACCCGAATTTGGGTGTCGGGATGGACCTGGGTCGGGCATCACAAGGCCATGCAATATAGTGGGCCGGGCCTAAGGGTAAAAATATGAGCCCAGCCAGGCACATGACCCACGGCACGGTGGACTTCGGGTCAGGCCGAGCCGGGCCGGACCGGGTCGGGCCTAGGCCATCATACAGAAAAGGAAACTACTTACAGTATTCACAAATTCCTGACTATCTACAGCACCTCCTAAAGCAAAAAGAGAATCACCGAGGACTGCAGCAGCAGCAAATCCCCTGCTACATAATATTTCATTGGTTCACCCATTATCCAAGAATTTATGCAGAAAATCTTGGCTAAGTTTGGTATCGACCATCAGTTGGCTAGGAGTCCATGTTGACAGGTCTGGGACTGGGAAGACTACAAAGATAAGAAGAATACTTACAAGCAACATTTAAGATCCATTATCCAATACTTGTCCTTGGCTTGGGACAGGAAAGACTACGAGCTGGCTTCTGGCCGGGCCAACTAGGAAGACTAAGCCATACGTACCAGTTGATTAGCATTGCTTCTAGCCGGGCTAACTTAGCAACTATATCCGGACTACAAGCCACACGCCCATAATTGAATACTAACAGCAACAATGGTTAGCAACAAACAAGATACATTCAAAACACAACCTATACCAATTGGCTTCACCAAATTTCAAACTTGGGTGGGCCGGGGCAGGCCGGACCTCGGGTCGTGTCTGGTCTGGCCGGGCCTGGGCTCCGAGTTGTGCTGAGCCTGTCTTATGGGCCAATATATATGACCCAGCACGACCCAGTATACTGGGTCGGACCATTCCGGATCCACCGGCACATGGGCCAATTTTTAGGACCGGACTCGTGTCGAGCCAATTGACAGGTCTAGTTCCATGTAAAAATGAGATCTCATTTATATAGTATTAAGTTTCATTTTCCTTTCATTTTCTCACTTCTTAGCAACCAAACTTGTGCCTAAAGTGAGACACTAACTTCATTTTTGATGATGTGGCAAGAAGTTTCTAAGCTTAGTTTCCAACAAACAAATTATATATATATATATATATATATATATATATATATATATATATTAGCTTCCATCACTTTTTCGAATAAGATAATAATAAACATTTACATCTCTACTTTCATGAATTTCCACCATTTGGGATGGTACATACGGTTGTGTTTGGTTTAAAAGAAAGTGAGGTAAAAGGAAACTGAACGTGTTTTATGTAGAAATGAGATCCCATATATATATTATCAAGTTTCATTTTCCTTTCATTTCTCTCACTTTCCTACGAACCAAACATAGCTCAAATGAAAGACTAGTTTCATTTTTGATGTGGCAAGAAGTTTCTGAGCTTAGTTTCCATTTACCAAACTGAGCAAACAACACACCAAATGAAAACTAGGACTTTCCAAGTTTCCATGTTAGTTTCCATTTACCATCGGGAGGCTGTTGGGTTGCCTAGAAATAGAAATATCATGCAACATTTGCTGCTTGTAGCATTTGCTTCTTTAGGTAGTGTTGCAAATACAGTGTTTGGCTGCCTGTAAATTGGGTTGTGGGATTTACGTATCTAGTGTTTGGAATTATACAATTAGAATGTTTGTTGCACTTTAAATAGAAAGTTCTGTTTTAAATTTTTGACATTGAATTGAGAGAGGAATTGGTGCAAATGGTGTAATTAAATGGGTAAATACCACTTTTGGTCACCGAATGTTTGAAAAATTTTAAGTTTCAGTCACTCCCCATATATATTTTTGGTCAGGGAGTGACTAAAACTTAAACTTTTCAAACATTCGGTGACCAAAAGTGGTATTTACCCGTAATTAAATTGTTGAAATTGGTGTTGTAGATTGGCTGCTACAAACTGTTGCATTTGGAGTTGTTGAAAGTCGTGTTGCATTAATTGGTACTACTTACAATAAACCAAAGGCCAGAAATGATTAAATGCTGCAATGGATATTACGGGAACACTACTCAGCAACCAAGAAAGAAACCCCAGAAGGAAGTGCATGCAAGGGATTCACCTATATTACTTGTTTCTTTTTATATATAGTCTTTTTTTTCAGTTCATGTAAGAGATTCACTAGTGTGATGTCAAAAATATATAATAGAAATGAATGCAGTACCTAAGAAACTAGAAGGCTTTCAAGCCTATCACACTTCCCTGAGGAAGGAGAACTTGTATATGAGATTGTTATCTATTGAACTATTAGTCTAGCCATAAAGAACACCACAATTAGATATAATGGATATGTACAACCTAAGGGCATTTTGGCAAATGGCAAGTGAGAGAGGAAGTAGGAAAGTATTGGAAACTATGACTACTTTCAATTTGGTTGGTTGGTTTGGTAATTAGAAAGTAAGGAAACTAGTAGGTTCCACAACTAAAGTGTACTCACCATCCATCCAAATATGTGAAAAGTCATGGAAACTCATGAAGGGCAATTATGACATTATTTTATTATTATTTGTATTTAAAAACTAAGCACTTACCATTAAACACTCCATGTTTATTAGTTTTTATTATTATCATGTCACAATTAATTGCAAGTTTCCATCTTTTAGTTTCTATAAAACACATCATTGTTAATTGGAAACTTAGTTTTCTTGGGTTTCTTATAGTTTCTGTTTGGCAACCAGAAACTATTTGAAAGTTAGTTTCCTGAGTTTCTAGAAACTAAAGTTTTCCGAACAAAGAATATTTTTACTTTGTAGAAACTATAATGAGGAAACAAAAGCAACATGACATGTAATTATTAAAATAACTAAGTATGGACAATATTAATTAATTTGAACCACATTTTTAAATGAAATATAATAATAAATGTTTGTCTCAACAAGTTTCTTGAGTTTCCATCATTTCGGATTGAAACTAGCTAAGCCTTTAGTTTCCATTTTTGCTGATGTGGCAGAAAGTTTGGAAACTTCAACAACCAAACAACCCATCAAATGGAAACTAGGAGTACTTTCTACTAGTTTACTATTTTCAATCCTACTTTCCTGTTGTCCAACAGGTTATCATTTTCTGCTCTTGGCCGGAATCATAGGGATATGATCTCTGCCATACAGAAATTTGGATAAATGCCTTCTCTCAGAAAAAGTTTGGAAAAATGCCTCAGTATGGTTAGATATTGGCTGGAGTCATCTGATATGTTGCCAGACATAAATTAGGATAAATGCCTTGTCTCAAATTGTTTTTTTTTTTGGAAAATGGCGCAGTATCATGCCATGGAATTAACTGTATGTATTCTCTATCACCTAAAGATTGACTTTACCCTTTCTATAAGAGAAAAATACAATCCATCCGTAAGAAAAAGAGGTCCATTGTCCCTCTTTTAGGCTCCTGACTTTTCCTATTCCTTCAGCAATATAAAGCCAGCTTCAGTCTGAATATTAGCTATACCCTTTATCCTAAAACCCCAGTTCTTTTCATTTCCTTTCCAGTTCCATTTAGGTTCTGAGCCACTTCAAGGGACTTCATAGAAAAAGTGATGTTGATCACCTTCATATTAAACAACAGTCAATAGTCTTCCACAAAAGACTACAATGTTCCAACAGTTAAGCTCAGTCCCTAAATGTGAAAATAATATAGTAAGATTTAGACAGCTATGTTATATGGACTTGGGTACGGGTGTCAGGTACGAGTACACATATGCAAGAGTCAGGTCCTTCAAATTCATAATTGAAGGGCACACGGACTCGGCTAAAAATGATCCAAATTTTGGATACAGGTACGGAAATATGAATATTAAAATAAATATATTTGAACATAGTTTCATAAAAGATACATCATGTAATTAAATTTGCATGGCTTCATAAAAGACATGTAGTTAAATTTGTACGATTTTATAAAGAAAAACATACTCTCTAATTAAATTTGCATGATTTCATAAAAAGACATGGTTGTAATTAAGTTTGCATGGTCTAATACATTTAAGCTTAAATTTAAATTTGTATGATTTCATAAAAAGACATCTTGTAATTAAATTTTTAAGGTTTCATAACTTTACTACCGGTCTACCATATTAAAATAAACTATCTACTTCACTAGCACATCAAAATAAACTATCTACTTCACTACCAGTCTTCCGATTATCACTATGAAAGATCCGATTGTCACCATGGAGGATCAGATACGGATTCCATACCCATACCCATGTCCTATCGGGCGGACACGGATACTCCTCCTTAAAGTAGAGAGTCCGGATAACATAGTTAGACAGTACAAACTGATATATATATATATATATATATATATATATATATATATATATATATATATATATATAAAGGCTATGAGTCAAAGCCTCTTAGATCTTGTGGCTAACAGGTGGAGACATCACGCATCCACACTGGGTGCGTTCGGTTCCACGGAAAAGCAGATTATTCCTTTAAATTAATGATGGGAGTATATATATATATATATATATATATATATATATGCCAATGACCCTCTAGCCTAGTGGTTAGTGGAGAAACATGCGGCCCGGGTGGTCGAGGGTTCGAGTCCCAGTGGTGGAGTGGAAGGGATTAATTACCAAGGGCCAATGTGCCCTTTTCCAAATATATATATATATATATATATATATATATATATATATATATATAGAGAGAGAGAGAGAGAGAGAGAGAGAGTTTCTTCTGTGAACTGTACAATTCATCTTCGTTTCATGCACAAGAAACTCAGAAAAACCATTAAGTATTTAAGATGTGGTAGATTATGAAGTTTTCTGAACAGATCGCAATGTCCTTTTGGCTGTGAGGGATCTAATTGATTGCGTTATATAGGACAACCATTATCAGTAAAACCATGATCTGATTAATAGTCAAACTTGATTTAAATAAGTTGGTTATATGTAATGGATAAGGAACACAAGCATGGGAAACCTGCTGGTCATTGTATAAACACAAATATTCCAAATTAAAACAGGAGCATAAAGCGTTTTTTACCATAATCAAATCAAGTTTCTTCTGGAAACTGTAAAATTAATCTTCACTTCATGCAGAAGAAACTAAAAAATGTTTAGGTATTTTAGATGTGGTAGATTATGAACATATTTTGAATGTGCCACAATGCCCTTTAGTCTGAGGATTTAATTGATTGTCATTAATATAGGACAAATCTTATCAGCACAACCATGACCTGACTAATGGCCAAACTCGATTGTAACTCAACCTAAATCCAAAACCACAAAAATCATAGAAGCCATCAAGATCGGACATCTATAAAAGCATCAACACCAATATTTTTAATCATCATCATCCAAGCCTTATCTCATCAGAATAGGGCTGCCTAGCTATATTATTAATCAGCAACATAAAAATGGCTCAGTTCAAACGTTTTGTAGGTTCCTGGCAATGCGTTAGGAGTGTGAAAATAGAGCTAAGATCAACTTTTGTTTGAGGTACATGGTCAATAGAAGCATCAAGTCATTAGATAATGGGTTATTTTGTAGATCACAAATAACATGTTCCTAGGTTATAGTTTAGGTATCACAAGAATGAGTGAGGTGACCTTGATATGCTGGAAAGTTTAGGTAAATAAAGCATACAAAAAGCTGGTACGATTGTGAAGATCCAGCACAATAACAAAAAGAGAAAAGAGAAAAGAAAGGTAAAAGCACATCTAAAGGCAGCGGTTAAGCAAAATTGCTGGAAAAAGAACAATCTGTTAAACTTCATGAGGAAAGATATAAGGAGCATAAGAATACCTTGCTGTCATCAGTCTTGTACCATTTTCCTTGTGTACTCTTTACATAGCATATATAGTGGCCAGAAAATGCTGCATTCATGACATCCTGATGAACAACCACGGCATAGAGACTGTATACCGGAGACTTGTCATCTGTGCCACTCATATAAGGAGCTAGATCTAGGTGTTCTGGAAACCGAACTGCCTTGTTGAGCTTACCAAATTTACCCGACTGCAAGAAAAAATATGAGAGCTTATGAAACTACAAGTGTTAATATAGAATATGGTTTCAGTACAGAACCCAGCGGAGAGTAGCTACATTTCCGCTACAGGTCCATCTTCATATATAATGTACTTGTGTGTAGTTACCTGAAATCTTTTCAAGACAATTGTCAGGACATTAGGAGCCTCCAATACACTGAGTTTCTTTTTTGCTCGCTCATATGATTTGCATCTGAAAATAGCAATTTTGGAGTACAGAATCAGCTCATAGAGTAAAATTAAAGAAGTGTAATGAAAAATGCATAAGCTCAAACTATACATGCTGCATTTTAAGTGCATCAAAATTTTAAGATACTTGAAAAATAAAGCACATTGATGAAAGAATAAATGATGAGCATAACAGTATTACCACTAGCTGGTAAGGAAAAAGAAAATTAAGTGATTCAGAAATGTAGACTAAAGAGGCAAATAAACATACAAATAGATCACGGACCATGAGTTTTGTGCTCAGCAGTAGACGGTAAACATAATATGGCTGCATCTTGCGTTTAACCAACTTAGGTTTCACTTCACAAATTATCATTGCATCAAAAATGATAGGTATGGTTTGGCCTTGTTTAAAATGAATATTCTAACCAAAATAGAGAAGGTCTAGAATGATTTGGCTCATGCTCTCACATCCACAAAGCTATCATCGATTGGATTGTGTCATAAATCCAAGTGGTGTCAGACCAGATTAGGGAGTCAAATTCCACTGTACATGCAGAAATTCCAAGCCAATTCCAAATAAGGATAACTATGAGCAAGAGAGGGTCTAGCAATAAAGTAAGGCCAGCTAGCAGATACGTAGACCTAAATTTCATCAGCCATTTAATCTTAAGCAACCAAGGAGAAGCCTCTAAATTCCCCTTGACTAAAAGAGAACAAATGAAGATGTAAGAAAGATTATACAATTTTGCTATAGGTAATTGGATTCTTCTCCACACCATATTAAGCCACTTTATTTCTACAGGATGTAACTATATTATCTATTAAGCAAAATTAGAAATATGCATCTCAATTATTTAAATAGAACCATCAAATAATGCATAAGGAGTCAAGTTTCCAAGACTTTATTTGGTTATATCTGAATCAATTTCGCCAGTGAGCCCAACAACTCCCTCACTAACATTAGGAGAAAGTAATCAAATTGTATCATCTTAGCCCTTAATATAGAACTTTTATAGTCTAGGGGAAGTTGGAGAGTCCTTGCTTGCATGAGTTTAAAGTTTAAACTGCACATCCAAAAGGTAAAGTCTACCTACCTATCTCAACTGACAACCTACCATTATGGCATGGCCTCTCGTGCTCACAGTCATAAGCTAATAGAGGGTTAATGCCAGGTCGAAAAATCCCTTGTGGAGCTTTCTTATGCTCCAAAGCGGAACCTATGTTGATGGGAGAAGGCTTGGATGATGATAATGATGATGGGATAACATAGCGAAATTTGAGAAGAAAACTGTTTGTAAAGATTGACATGATTTTCCAAGATAAATTAATCCTAAATAAAGAAACTAATTGCTCCACGATAAGCAAAACCAGGTCTCCATGAATTGATATAGTAGAAGACACAATTTCCAACAAACAGCTATAAATCCTAAACAGATGTATAAATTTACAGTAATTCTTTTATAAAGTAATTTGTTAAACAAAATATGACATTAAATTCAAAAAGAGAGTTGTAAATTGGTTGGATTATGGCCAAACACATCTACCGATATAAATATATGCTAATTTTCACCTAAAATGCCCTCAACTATTACGAATTTTCGCTTTAATACCTTGTACTATATTTTGGTCAACTGATTACCCTAAACTATTTTAACTTCTTTCAAGTTCAACTCCCCTTTAGTCCACCGTTACATTTAATCGCCATATGATATGATATAAGACTCTTTTACCCCTACAACATTTGAAAAAGAAAGGGGGAAAACAAAATGAAAGAAAAATAACTGAATTAACCTATTCCACCCCCCCCCCCAAAATACTGCCAATGGCGCTGCCTCCACCGGCAAGGCCTAACCTCTATGTTACCCTCCCCCTCGACACTCGTTGTCCAGTGACGAGGCAACGGCTACCAGCGTCTGGCATTGATGTTGGTCGCCTCAGCTCGTCAGGGCAACGTCATCGGCCAGCAAAAAAATCGAGAGGGAGAGGTGGCATTGGGGTCGGGCCTCGCCAGTAGAGACAACGCCACCAACAGGGTGGGGGGGAGAGTTAACGATTCTTTTAATTAGTTTGTTTTAGAAATTAGGATTTTTTTTTTAGGATTTTTTTTTTTTAATTAGGTATTAAAAAATAAGAGAATTACTTGTTGCTTAAATTTTTGGAACAATTTTGATTTGAAGTGTATCATTATTATTGTTAGGCTAATTTCATTTAAAGTATTTCTATTATTATTTTTAACTAAAAGTTTGTTTTATATTAATTAACTTTTGGTTATTATTATGAAAAGATAGGTGAGGGACATTATGATCTTTATGTGCTTACCGTTAGGACCAAGTTGAAAAAGACTGATAGTTGAGGGTATTTAAGTGAAAAAATAAAGTTCATGATATTTAAATGATAAACAAATAGTACGAGGTATTAAAGTAAAAAAACGTAAGAGTTGAGAGTATCTAAGTGAAACATAGCCTTAAATATATAATTAAACCTTCATGCTAATGGAGTAAAATGAATCCAACTACTAATAAGATAGCAAGCATTTTGCATATATTTCAAATCCAAATGGATTTTCTTACCCTAAAAAGTCAAAGTGGATATGAATAAAAGAAAAGGCCTGAACCAGACCAAAAAGTCTTTGTATGATCCACATGGTCAAATCTGTATCACTAAACATATGATTTTGACAGCATCGAAATTGCATTCTGGTCCTAGGTAGGCCAGTAATCTGATCAGCAATCTAATCTCTCATAAAAGGACCATATATTGTCAACCTAAAACAGTATGCTTGTCCCATATCACATCCACATCATCAGCCCATCAGATGTATAACTGAGATTTGGACATATGAAAGATGGGTTTCCCCAGTTTAAACAACAATATTAGAATAGCATTATGCGAGAACCCTACTTCTAAAAGAAACATATGCCAGAAAATAATTATCAACATCAAGCAGGAAATTTGAAAAAAAAATTCCCCAGAGTAGAGTTATACACATGCCTCATTTTCTCAAGTTCATGACCCAACCAATATAAAAAGGGCCACAAAATGCAACACAAAGGGTGTATGTGTCTGTGTGTGTGTGAGAGCGCGAGAGAGTCAACCTGTTGCATTGGTATTTGTTTTCTCCGTCCAAAATTTCAGTAGCTGTGAACCGGGCAAGTGCTTCTTTAAGAGTTCCAATGTCCCCATGTATCTCTACAGTAAGATCCATCATCCTTTCTCGTCTCTCAGATTTGCCCCGGCATCTAGTGCACTTTATCTGTAGTCACCAACCATCAACATTTTACTGCTCATCTTCCCAGCAATAAAAAAAGATATCAAAGTCCAAAACAAACAAGTAATAAAACATTAAATCCAAGTTATAAATGTAACACCTTGGAATGAAGGTAACCACCAAATATAAGTTGTATAATTGTTGTTTGTTCAGCTAATATGTCAGCCATATGAGCTCCAGCTTCCTTAAGACACGCAGTTTGCATGGTGTCAATTGCATACCTGTTAAATAATATGCATATGTATAAGTTCGATAGAAAGGAACAAATAGTATATGACTGTCAGCATAAAGCTATTCCTACCAACCTAAATTTTCAAGACAGTTCAATTAACAAGAACAACCACAACAATAAAGCCTTTATTCCAAATCTTCAAGACAGTTCAACTAAATGAGGTTATATTCCATTCTTGGTACTATAACCATACTATAGAACATACAATTCAGGAGAACTGAACATCCGACTGTTATCATAACCTGTCTGCCTAAACCAAAAGAAGCCAAAAAAAAAATTGAAAATCAATTGTATATTGACATTTCTGGCAGAGGTTAGGGTGACAATGTTGTCGTGAGAGAAGTCAGGGGCCCTGAACATCCTAAGCTTATGCATGATAAGTTGTACATGTGATTATAAATATTTGCATTATGTCATAGACATGCATAATCTCCTATATGTATGCATTTGCCATGAAAAGGAAATGTGTTATCAATAAAAATCCACAAAGAAAGGTGGATTCCTTTTCTCTCTTTGAACTTTATTTAGATAGAATCCTTTAGTTACCGGTAGATAATTTTATCTGTGTTGCAACTATATATTCCTCCTACTACTCCGTTATTATGACTTGTTCTGGTATCAGTTGCTATCAGAGCTTTCGTTGCAATAGTCAATCATCAACAAGCTCACAACATTGACTATGCCGCGGCTCGTGAGTGTTGCCTATGAGCCTGTTTAGCAACCGGAAGCTATTTGAAAGTTGGAAAGTTTGTTTCTTTTAAGTTTCTATAAACTAGAGAAAGCAAGTTTCCAAGCTAACCAATTTGTTTGTTTACTTGAGAAAGCAAGTTTCCAAACTAGGACAAGGGAACTAGAAAATATGATGACATCTCATTATTAAGATAATGTACTTGTAGACCATATTAATTAGCTTGTGTCACATTTTTCAAATAAAAATGTAAAAGAATGTTGCCCCTCTAGTTTCCAGTTTCCTTGAGACTCCACTATTTTAAATGGAAACTAAATGAGTTCCTAGTTCTAGTTTCGTTAATATGGCCTGAAGGTTCTAAACATGGTTAACCAGACAACATAATAAAAGGAAACTAGGAGTTTCCACTAATTTTTCTAGTTTCCATTAGAGTTTTTGATTGCCAAAAGAGTCCCAAGGGGCGTGGAAATGGACAAGTTAAAGGAGACGAGAGCAACTATTCCACGAGCGTCTTCAGTGCATTGAGAATTTGTGACATGGGGATCTTTGCCACGTCTCGGAGCAAGAACCTTCATATCATGACGAGGGCGATGTTAATCCCTTCCCCCATGCTTTCACATTGAGTGATAAAGAGGGACTGCCTCGCCATCAAAGAGACTATAGATTCCGTGAATGATAACAATGTTGATATACACGACTTTAAAGCACATTTGAATAACTAGTTTCCTATTTTTGATAAAGAATTAAGTGTATGGGATTAAACTGCTTTACCTACTTATGATGATTATCAAGCGTTGTTCAATATATGAAGGATATCTTACAAGATGGTACAGAATTACAATAAAGTAAAGTTTTAGGTGAGGTTGAAGAGTTAAAGGAAGACTTGATGGTGATAAAAGAAGAAATTCCTCTAAGTACATGGGAGAATATGAAACCAATAATTTGTTGGTTGAAGTGGAACATATTGACTATACTCGGTTTGGTAATATTTTATCAACTTCTTGTGATGTGATAAACAATTTGACCATCATATTTATTAGTGCAAGAAGATCGAAGGAGGGTTCTTGATTTGTTTAGGCAGAGAAACATATTTCTTTTCTTCACGGTTATGAGTTCAAGGTAAATCGAAAACTCTGTTATCTTGAATCTGCTCTTAAGGTTTTAATGCTATATTCTAAAGGAAGATCAAAAGAGAAGGCATTGCACAGTAATCCAGCTAACTATGAAGTTTCAGGCACCTTCACTAGTGTAAACCTTTCACCTCACCATGCTGCAAAAGAGACTTGAAAATACCCTCATAAACTAATGTGAGGAATTGCAGTCTGCTTCGTAAACTTAATGTGAGGAGTCGAGGAGGAAAATATCCTCGTAGATACACAACGAAAATTCGTGAAAACAAAAAAGATAGTAAGACATGCTTATTGGAGAAATCAACATCCGTTCGAAGTTATCATTAGAGTTGAGATCCTTGGACCTTGGAATAGGAGAAAAACAAAAGAGAGAGAAAAAAAGTCAATGAGAAAAGGGATGAGAGAAAGATAGAGATATTTACATATTGGTTGGTGATAATGCCCTTTTTTGGAGTGTTTGTTGCAAGTCCGATATGTGTCCAACACATCCAATCGTCCAGATTAGGATTGTGTGCTTCGTAAACTGAACGTGAGTCGAGGAGAAAAATATCCTCATAGATACACAACAAAAATTCGTTAAAATAAAAAAGAGGAGAGCGAGACAAGCTTATTAGAGAAATCAACATCCGTCGGATGTTATCATCAACGTCGAGAACCTTGGACCTTGGCATAGTAGAAAAACAAAAGAAAGAAGGATCATTGAGAAAAGGGGTGAGAGAAAAAGAGATTTATATATTGGTTGGTAATAGTGCCCAATGGAGCTAGGAATAGAGAGCGGATACAATGGTTTAAGACAAACACATAGGGGGGAGAAATCGGAAGAGAAAAAACTATTTTCCCTCCCATATTCTCTAATATATATATCAAATTGTTAATAATTTATATAATTTTTGTTTAGCCTGGGTCATATTCCAAATTAAAAAATAGCTTACGTCGTATTATATTTAATAGTCGGTGCACGTCAAGGCACTTAAGGTAGCCTAAGGCGGGTTGAGGCGCTCCGAGGTGGGTTCCCACCATTCTAGAACGGGTGCATCATGATCTGACAACCTAAATACTAGTTGCCTAAGCGCCAAGGCATGCAAAACGTTTAGACGGGGGGCCTAAAAGGACGAGGTGGACGCCTTAACTCAATCGGTAAAAACCCGATTCAAATCCGGTTCAAATGACACCCTAGCCTCTTCATAAAGCTTTGACAACCACCATCAATAACCATAGCATATCTGGACCTATGTAGTTAATCTCGTACTATACACAATACATGATGTTGTAATTTCGTACTATACACAATACATGTCGTAGGATTCGATACAAAAGGTTTTCGATGGAAAAATAATTTGACATTTTTTGTATCATTTGATATGATACATCGAATCATCGATATAATACATTTCTGTTTTTCTTTCAATCAATATTCTAAAAATCGCTAGACGGAATCAGTACGGTAGAGGAACGAATAGCGCCTAGGCCGCCGTAATATATATATATATATATATATATATATATATATATATATTGAAATATTGATTTTTTTTTTATCGAAATTTGAATATTTTTTGTTGAAAATTCTTGATTTTTTTCTAAAATCTGATTTTATTTTTTTGAAATTTGAAATTTGAAATTTTGAAATTTCAAAAAAAAAAATCAATTCCCGCCTAGGCCGAACAGGCCCGCCTAGCCGCCTAGGACTGTCGATTTAAGGGTTTTCGGTGCGGCGGACGGTCGCCTAATCCGATTTTTAGAATACTGCTTTCAATCTTTTTACCATTTCTATTCTATTTGTCTATTTATTGAGCTTTCTTGGCATCTCATTTTGGATTTTTTTTTCTTTTCTTTATGTATTCCAAACAATGTTTCTATCAAGGTAGTCAAAGGCGCACTCAAGGTGCAAAGGGTCCAAATCGCCCGAGGCGCAAGGTGCACTTAAGGCGCGCGCCCGAGCGACACGAGACACAAAAATTATATATATATATATATATATATATATATATATATATATATATATATCGAATTTCTACATTGATAAACATGTGCTTCAAATTCACCCATGTCTAGGTTGCAATCACTTTGATTGAGTGAGAGAAAACAGTAAAAAAAATACAGCAGTTCAAAAAACAATCTAAAACAAGTACAACAATTCAAAAAATAGTCTAAACATGTTATTTTTTTCACAATATTTTCAAGGCACGCCTTAGATATGCCAAGGCGCTCAGAAAAGGCGCGCCTTAAGAATTGTACCCTGCCTGGAGTGCCCTGAGGCGCTGCACCTGCGCCTAGGAGCAAGGCACGCCTTTGACTACCCTGGAATCTATTATGGAACTTATTGTGTTGAATGGATAAATTTATGAACGATAAGAACTTATAATACAATATATACTATATATGTTACCATATATAACGTATATACTAATAACACTTTTAGGGGAAAATGTTATATATAAATATACTATATAAAATATATACCATATATATATATATATATATATATATATATATATATAGGACAATTTCAGTTAATTACCCCTTTGTTTTATACTTATTACATTAACCATCCCTATTTTGAAACTAATTTCATGGACCACCCCTATGTTTAATATTTTCTATAAAGAGTTATAACACTAGCTACCCTTATTTCAAAAATAAAACATAAAGCAGAGGGAGTGATCCGTGTAATTATTTTAAAAATAGGGGTGGTCTCTCTCTCTCTCTCTCTCTCTCTCTCTCTCTATATATATATATATATATATATATACACACTTTTGTTTAAAAATCCAGTCAGCCCGGACCAGGCCATGTGCACCCCGGACTGGTTCTACCTGGGTCCTGGGCCAAGCTGGATTTGAGTATTTGGTTCGTAGCTCTACTCCGACCAATGTTCTTGATCATACCGGCCCGGTCCCAGTCAACACCGGGCCGGGTCGGCCTCCATTGCACCTTAAGTCATAAGAATGCCCAATGATCTTCAATATACATAGAACTCCATAGAAAGATCATAACCCCAGACAGATCCATTTAGGATTATGCCCATTTCATTTGGTTTCAAACTTTTGCCACGAAAATATAATACACAAACTACAAAAGAAGGCATAAATAAAGGCATAACTCAACACCTAAAAGGCCAAACCAGAAGTAAATGATGCTAAGCTTACCTTAAAAATTCATGGGCATCTTCTTCTCTCCCATGCCCAAGATTACTTCCAATATTTTTTATATGAGATAGTACACCAATAGGGGACACAGGAGACTGTCCTTGTTTCGACTTTGCAAGAAGGCTTCCAAACTCACATGTGAAACACCACCCTCTGCTCGTGCCTGTAAAACAAGGAGATAATCAATATACAACATTTTACTTCCTAAGACAAAGGAAAAAAATATGGGTAAGAGGAGGAACAATACATGTTTTGGCATGAAATCCCTGTAGAAGATATGAAGTAAGTGGCCGAGTAAATGCCAAGCATTGAAGCACGGCATTTGCATAACAGCTGCGGTTATTAAAACAAGAATATTTAAAGTAAATGATAATCAATAAGGTTGTAGAAGCCAGAACCAGCATGAGTAATTTTATAAGGCAAGTATTTTAGCAGAAAACCAGATGTCTTCCCCGCATCATACCATAACTTTTCTACCATGAAAATTTCCAATTATTTTCAGCTACTATTTTGTGTATCAAAACTTAATTAAAAAAAATCATCCTTGCTTTCTAGGTGGTCTTATAGAAAATAAAGGTAGGAAGTTCAGACCAGAAGTGATAGGCGAAGGCAATGTATTGCCCTGGTGATAAAGAAGAAAAAGGAAGGCTGTATCCGGATATTTATTTGACCCTCCACTAATGTTGGGCGATTGTGCACTTGTGTCGGTTAGGGATACGGTCAGCTAAGCATTAAGCCATGACAACCGTCAGAATTGAAGAAGACGGTGGCATAGCCGAATGGAAAGTTTTTCTTCATGGTAAGGTTTAGGGTGTGTCTTTATCTGGAAAGTTCTTTCTTGATGGCAAAGTCTCTATGGCTATAAAAAGAGACGTGCTCCAATCATTTTAGATAATTAAGAGTTAATGAATTGTGAGGGTGTGAAACCAGGGTGCGATGCCTCCACAAATTATTCCTTGTTATGAAGCCTTCAAAAGCCCATGCTACTTCTCTTTTCCCCCCTCTTCTCCTTGTTTGTTTTGTTGCTGCCACTGCCTGGGTTTCTCCTGTTTCCTCCTATTGAGAGCAGGAAGCTCTTCCCCCTCTTTGTATTACTCAGTCTGCCAGCAACTATACACCAACAGCCCTTCCTCTCATTGCAAACCCTATGGCCCTAAGTACCTACCCTTTCCATCTTCCCATCACCTACACATAAACCCAAATCATTACTCCAGATATAATTTCAAAATCCAGATAATGGTTCAAGTTGATGTGTCAGATACTCAGATCTTGGACAAATAGGCTTTGAAGCAACAGATCATCCTCCTACAAAGAAGGTGTGTTCTTGATTGTGAGAATTAATTTCACATTCCTTTGGTAAACTCTAACTTCTCTTGTTATTCAATTGCAAATATTGTGATTTGTTGTTAGCTTGAAATAACGCAATTGCTTCTAGCTTAATTTTTGTGGATAGCTTTCATGTCATTCCATCATTGACTAATCTAGGTTTCCTTTAGATCTTGTCTTGCATTATATTTAGTATAGCTTAGGTCAGAAAGTTTGCTTGATGCGTAATGATATGAACTATAGAAACAAGTATCGCACCTGCTATAATAAGAGAGACAACGATACTTACAAGTACCTGCAACAGTAGGGCTAGGGAGATTATGTCAGTACTGAGGCTTTGTCATTCAATGGCAATTATGACTAGGGTTTTTAGCGATTGGCTGTCCAATTTGGACTCTTACTTTATTGGAACTACATGAACGATGAGCATAGGATCATGCTCATTAGAATGAAGTTGTATCATTAGGATATTGTAAAAACCATCCAGAAACTACTAGGCCTTTTAGTTGAACATTTAGCAAGAGCATCCATAAAGACATGGGATGAGATAAGGAAAAGTACCACTCTGATTATGTGAGTGGACTGGTGCGACGTCAGCTGGTAGATACTAGGTTTCATGCATACACTATTGAGCTATCTCGCCCTGAGTTTTGCAAGTTTGATGCATTAGCAACCAAGATAACTTGTGAGCAGCCTCATCCTCAGGTTTGCCCTATTCCCGCTAGAGATGCCCCAAATATGATGTTGTCTTGAGATTATTAACTATGGACTAATGAATCCAATTTTAATGGTTTAGGAAGCAGGGACATTCTAAAACCAGTGTCGTCTATTGTGTGTCCTGGCAGAAGGTATGAGCCGCACAACATGGATACTTCAAACTTACACTAGGACAAGCCAGAATCTGTGATGTCTTCATGCCATGATGTTAGTATCATGTATAAGTTCATGGCATGCTGTCCTCTCCCTTGCTTGCAGTTGCAGGGTGTGTGTGTGTGTGTGTGTGTGTGTGTGTGTGTGAGAGAGAGAAAGAGAGAGAGAGAGAGAGAGAGAGAGAGGTGTGTAAGAGAGAGAGAGGGGATGCATTACAAATACAAATTTCAAACTACACAGAATATCCACTGAATATAGTAGATAGTATTTACCTATTTCCACAGTTGGTAAGGCCGCAAGGATGCAATTCCACTTTTTCGCAATTGTAGAGCTTGACAAAGAGATCGTATGGAAAGAGCATCTGAGAAGAGAAAAACATGTAACTCAGTGCCATAGAACATTAATCTGCACTGGAAAATATATAGTATTCGAGCTTATTTTACTGGATGAACCAATACCTTGTATCTACAGGATACATCACTTTTGGGAGCTGATAAATGACTTCTCGGAAGTTGTGAAGACTTAAGTTGCTGTACAACTTTCCTAACAGATGTCTTTAAGTCAGCAATACCATTTGGCGTGAAACCGATACTCTCGGATGATTTTGAAGAAAGTTTAGGAGTAACATCAATCTTTGGAGATGTATTGTGTGAAACAGATCGTCGTCTACCACTGGATGATTCATGATGCACAGAAGAGAGAGGTGGCTGTGGTTTCAGTGCTTTGAACTTCCCTAAGCATTCATCATTGCACCTCCCATTAAAAGGATTTGATTTGTCAATATCCATGGCTTTGAAGTCCTTAAGGTTGGACTGCGTAGTGCCTCCAGACAATGTACTTCGATGAGAACAAGTTTCAATCAAAGAACTTCTCTCAGTGGTTGTCGTCTTGGAAAGAGAAGAGTCAGCATTCAAATGAGTACGATCAACCTCACACTTTAAAGAATCCTTAGAAGACCCTGAATCTGTACCACTGTCAGAACCTACAAAGGCTGTACCTTCAGGTCCACTAGATATGCTGCACTCTTCATATTTTGATTTACAAGTGGACACCATTTGCTCAATATTACTTGTACAAGACGAATTATTTACAGCTAACCTTGCACTATCAAATTGAGAAAGTGGAACTCTTGTAAGCTTTGCCTCACTAGCATTCGATGTTGCTCTAGAGTAATCAGGGAAAATATTATCAGAAGAGGATTTACCAACTTTAGCGTAATGAAGTGTTCCTGAATCCTCCATGGCAGAAGCATCATCAGGCGACTGGGGAGGGAAAGAAGATGTTGATGGTGGTAATGATGAAGAGGAAGAGGAAGAGGAAGAGGAAGACAATGATGATGAGTCAACAAAAAAGTCTGAGGTGCTATCTTTTCCAGATGTATCTGAAAAAGGCCTAGTCTCATTACTGTCATTCTCATGAAAATCATCAGGGTTGAACTTGGATTCAGATGGTGGTCTCTCTGAGAGTGATTCAACTGGTTTAGTCTGAAACTTCCCATCAAGCTCCAAGCTGTTCTCACATGTATTAGATTGATCAATTTTGAGACCCTTCAATTTGGAGGCAAATTCCTGGCCACTAGAACGATCATCTATTCTCGGAGGATGGCATTCGTCCTTATGCCCTTGTCTCCAATGGATAATCTGACATTTACCAGAACTGCAATAAATAAATAAAGAAGGTGAACATTTTGAGCGCATAATATGTTTAAAAAACTTTGGAAGGCGTGACTTTTTTAAAATCAAAGGTATATGCACCACACTAAGCACTAGCAGATTCACCAAGGATAACTTGAGTCAACTTCCATGAAATCCATAAACAGGTTTAACTTAAACAGATCGCATGCATCCCTTCAATCAAGGAAATATTCTACAAACTATGTGAATTTAACTCCTGAAATCTCCTATACCATCAAAATAATCTACAAATTAACCATTCATCACCAATATATTAGGATACAACATTTACTGGAATTTTCAACCTCATCTCATGTATCAGATAACCTGTAAGCTCATAAATCTATACGGACAAAAGTGTATTGTAGATACGTCGCATACGAAACAAGTGTATATTCAGGTGAAATGCAATCATCCCCTTCACTAGGAGTAAGGACTAAGGCAAGATAGCAACAAACCCCGTCTATATTATAAACTTATGTTTCACATGGCCATCACCAATAGTGTTCTACCATGTCTTTAAGAAGGATAATTCGTATGCATACTAAGAAAATTGTCATGTGAATGGAACTTATGAAGCGGAAGAAATTCATTCGTCCTGCTAATTTATTAGATCCAAGAAAGCATATTACATGGGCTGTATTTGAGACAAACCCAAAGCGGCGAAGAACAAATAGAATTGCTACAAATCGGCAGCTACGAACTAACACGCTTCAGAAGCTACATCCAATTTCAGTAGGCAGGAGAAGGAGAAGGGCAGTCAGAACTGAATATCTAGGTCAGGATTAAGTTATTAACTTTATTAAAAGATTTGGTCACCGGTCTTTTAGTTGCTACAATTGACTTGAAGGCCTATTGACGATGCAATTCCCTATAGCAAAGCTTATCATCTTACAATTACCTCAGCATACTTTACAGTCAAAAGTTCTTAGATGGTTGCTCCTCGATTACATGAGCTTAAACTATACGACCAAAAAGTTAACTCTTCCTATCTGCCATCAGGCCTGACGCAGGAGCGAGAGTGGTCAACTGGTCCAATTGGTTGACCTGTCCAGTCAATTTAGACGATCCTCTAAAAGATCTAAAAATAACTAAAGTGCTAAAAAATCTTTCTAGAATATCTCATAATAATCTAGGAGTTCTATATTTGGTAATGATATTTACTATTTAGTAGTTTCTAGGAGCTTCTACATTTGGTAATATTATAATTAGTTTCTAGGAGGTTCTATATTTGGTAGCATAATTAAATTTATTCAGTAGTTTCTAATATTTTCCATGGCTTTAGTACTTTCTAATTTTAGTACCCTATGTCCCTAGAAATCAGGCCCCCTAGGGTCCTCTTTGTAGTGCCCCGCTCCTAGTAGGGGGCAAAGTATGGGCTAGTGGTTTGATTAGCCATTTGGAATCAAATCACTGCTGAAAATTTATATCGATATCGATTGATCGGAACAGTGAATTGAGACCATTTCCCATTCCTGGAATGTCTTCGTTGGAATTGAGTCCTAAATGCAGTAAATCATGTCTTGGAGAATGAATTTTATATGAGATTATCTTCCTCAAACTTTTACACTGTTCGTTTTCGTTGAATGTTTTTCAATGTTGCTTTTGTGGATGTGTTTCGTCGATAATTTCGATAGATGATTTCTATTGCTTGCCTTCATCAATTTGCACATTCATATCGAATTTTGAGAGAGAGAGAGAAGAGAAGTATTGAACCTATGTTGGTGCAAATGCAAGTAAACGAAAGACGAAGCTTGACCGACCAATGGAGAATTCTCTCTCTCGGCAATTCTCCAACAGTGAGTGACTTTGATCCTTTGCTCCTTTATCTCCACGCATTAACAAAAGAATCTCTTTCGTTTTCGTGATGTCTTTCAATTAATGATACATTAACAAGAGAATCAAGATAAAAGAGAGTAATCATATTGGTTTTACTTTTTATAAAGAATGATGGAATGTTGTACTATTGTTACAAAAAAAATGAAAATTATGAAAAAATGTTTGGGACCGTTGAGTCGCCAGTCATGGTAATCCCTAGATTGGGAAGTATGAAATTACGAACGATTGTTCGAAAAAATGTAAAAATACAAATAAGAATGTGTTGCATAGCTATTTCAAAATTTTGTTATCATACATGTTATATTTTAATAGCTAAGTTGCATATGCATAAATGGCCATGGACAACTCGTGCACAAGGCTTAGTTTCCTCGAACGATATCTGCGACCACGAAATCGATTCGTCCTAAAAGGAACAGGAATAATTGGTGTTGATGTATAATACACATGGACTACGGAACCTCTAGTGAGGCCAGCTACCTGCATTGAGAGGGACACCATAATTCCCATGAATAGTCCAATATGGTATGCTCACCAGTAAGCTTCATATAGACATGTTGCATCGCTAATGATGTTGTTTGCAGAGAGGAGTATGATAATACTTGTTTGTAGGGAAGGACAACCGACCGTAAGTAAGCATCACCATTTGGTGATATATAATCGCATTCATGTCATATGAATTGTAAATTGATCCTAAGAAATGATAGAAAGATTACTAATAGTATTGTATGTTGTCACAAGAATACTGTGTTCATTTAGGTGAGTCGAGTTGATACCGCTCACTAGTGCATTCCCCAATGTACTGACCCACAATATACTGACCCACGTCCCTATAGGTGTCGGAAATCAAGTAGACGTTCTGAGACCCTAAAAGCTTTTCCACCTCTTAGAAGCTCTACCTACATTTTGAAGCTTTTAATACAGATGTTGAAGAATTCTGCCGAAGATGTTTTTACTTTATTGTTAATAAGAGATATAATGTATGAAACGATGTATCTCATTTTGTTGTTTCAAAAGTTGTAAGTTAAGTTTTGTACTTCTCTACTCGGTTGTTTGAGAGCCTATGTTCCCGCTGCAAAATTATCAATAAAGAGCTATTTCTTTTACATAATGTGTTATTCAATTTCTATGTTTATCCACTACAAATTATATGAAAAGAACTATTTTACAAATAAGCATGAACACTCCTTGTACAAGCGCAATTTAGGCTTATACGGTATTACGTCCAATAGCGACTTATCGATTCGCCAAAAACGGGACGTGACACTCTTGTAATAAAGTTATTAGTGGATTGAAAGAATTTTAAGTTATCATAATTTTTTTTTCTTTGTGGAACTAGAGTTGCTCCTTGTATACTTGGCTAGGACATCCAAGATGGTGCTTTCGCCCGTTGACATCCGTAGGGGGATTCTGAACCTCGTCACCATCGGATCAACGACAAATTGTGACGTCCGTAGTGGGGTCCTAGACCTCGCCACAATCGAATTTCTGACACACCCAACGTCACTCTTGTAATAAAGTTACGTCAAGGCCTTTGAAAGTTCTGACAACTAGATTTGAGATTTCATGATAAAGTTCCCTCACGATCATAGTCGAGCATATGCTTTAGCTAGGAGCCAAGGAATTCATACACCAACTCATTGAAACTTGACAACAAATCAACTAAAAAGAACACGCTCAATACTTTTGTTAAGTTCTATGGTTGTAAGGTCATACTCCAAAAATATCCCAATTTTCACTGTAAAGGCTTAAACGGTGACGATGAGCTGATTATTGTAGAGATTAAATGAAAATTTGTGTAAATCAAGGAAGAAACCATTCAAGGATTTCACTCAATATCACTCAATATCATTATTAAATTATTAAAGATAATGGAAGGCTAATAGTATTTCACAGTAAAGATTCACTTAAAACATCCTTTGGTCAATTTGGCCCTTTCAAAATTTTGGAAGGCGAGTACTTATGGAAGAACTTTTAAAGAAGTAAAAGATTTTTACTTGGTCCTACTACTCTTTATATTCACTATTCTCTTCATCTACTTCTCTTTTACGCCCTTATTACTATAACATATTTATAGAAAACTACAGTATACTAATACAAAACCAATTTAAAACATAGTATAAAGCAATTCAATGATAGAGATCTCCTCCAACTTCCAAGCTCATCAAGATTCCTATTATGTTGTTCAACTTCAGCTTAAGATCCATTCCCAACCCAAAATCATAAAGCAGTTCACAAAAACAGTACCCTTAGCTTTCTAGTAGGCCCTGGTCACACCTTAGCTTGCGCTAGTATCAACTGATCATGCTGACTCATTTGTGTGTGTTTTGTTGGAAATACCATTTCAGTTAATGTCCTGAAAAAGATTTGAACTGGCCCCTTGTAAGCTCACTTAATATTCCCACAATTCACAGATCAGCGCTCTAGTATTGTTGCTTACCGTTCATACAATTCAAAAGGAAGGAAAAAAAATTCCTAGCAACTGAGATAACTAAATGAACACAAAAGTTTAAAGTGCCTATTTCATCAATCAATTCCCGACATGTCCACAAAATCAGTATAATTCCTTCCCATCCCTTCCACAATTGGATTTATAAGAACATCAACCCTAACCCTAACCCAATCAATTCTTACGATAATTTACAAGTCGAGAATCAAGCAAAACTGACTAATACAAAAGAAACAACTTACCAGTATCTGACAGACTTGCATCGAGCACACCTTGTGGTGGTGTGTCTATAGCAAACAGCACAATGCGGCGGCAGCGACGCCGGCTGCGGAAGAAAAACCGTTTCCTCTTTGACTCCTTTGACCGCTGCTGCAACCGGCGACGACGGCGGGGGAGGAGGCGCGTAGGCGAGAGAGGCCGCCTCGATCTCCGCCCGGGCCGACTCCTCCGCCGCGAGCCAGACCAGCCGCCTCACCTCCTCCGCTCTAGCCGCCGCCATCCTCCATCTCCGGCGACCGACGATCAGTAGGACGAAAGGGAAGATGAAGAGGACGAAGAGGAAGGAGAAGCGGATGGCTGAGTAGCCGGGGAGAAACCCTAGATCCGCCCGGCCGATGGGCATTTATAGAAAGGAAGAGGGCTTCTTCTTCTTCTCCTTTGCCTTCGCATAGATGGAATCGCTCGCTAGCTCTGCTGATCGATCAATCGATCAATTGATGGGCTTTGAATCGAATCGAAGACCAGAAAGTAAACAAGCAGTAGTAAAATTCAATCCCGCGAGATCCAATTCAACTATGAATTATTTTCTTTCCAAATCCGTACACAGACGATGGGAACGGAGGAAAAAAGAAGTGGAAATTGTGTATGATGTTCCTCCGTCAGCAGCTCTTTAAATGAATTTTGCGAACGACAAGGATACAAGGTTCGAAGAAGTTCTTTGTCTGTTAGATTTGATGCACGATAGTTATGCTGTACAGAAGGTGTATCGTAACACGTGACGTGTATAGAGGGCAGGTTGGTCCTACTTTCTAACGCCGGTCCGAGCTGGGCCGTCAATAACACGTAATCTTAACGACGGACGGTGGTGATGACTCTTTGGACCAAAACGGACGACCTGCTGAAACCCCTCCCTCTCATCAGACTAAGTGGATTCCTTGCCATGAACACTAGTAGGATGCGTTTGTTACGCGGAAAAAGTTCTTGATTTTTGGTATGCGTACAATGGCGGATCCATAATGAAATTCTACTGAAGTACAAATATAAGAGAGATCGGTACAATTATAAGAAAATTCAGAGACAATATTTTTAAAAATTGAACATATAAAAACAAAATACAGAATTAAAAAGTGAACATACAAACAATTCCAAATAAAGGAAAGGACTATTTCAATAAGATCCACTTATTTAATTCATCTTCCTTTATTTCGTTTCGAATTCTCAACTTTATCCATATCATATCTTAACCGGAAAATTTCAGTGAGAGCATAAAAGTTTAATATATTTATAAAAAAAGCATAAAAGTTTCTAAATTTACATCAAAAGCATTAAAACGCCCTTCGGAATGGCGTTTTACACTTTTCCGTTAGCTTCTGTTAGACATTAAAAAAAAATATATAAAACGCCCTTCCGAAGGACGTTTTATATTTTTATTTTATTTTAATATTTTCTCTCCTCTCTCCTCTCTCCTCTCTCTTCTCTCCTCTCTCCTGTCCGTCCGCTCCCCTCTCTCTCCTCTCTCTCCTCTCCTCTCTCTCCTACTCAAAATAATATATATATATATATTTATTTATTTATTTATTTATTTATTTATTTTCTCTTTCTCAGCAAAGTAAAATATATATTTATATATATATATATATATATATATATATATATATATATATATATATATATATATATATATATATATTCTGATTTTTCCTTAAAGCAGGTATTGCAGCAATCCGTACCCGAAGGAGGAGCACTACCGGGTGTGCAACTGGTGCTTAAGAGAGGAAGGGGGCAGATCCTCGGCTCGTGAATCCGCCACCGGCAACAACAACATCTCCTCGACATCCGGTGGTGCTAACCGAGACGGCCTGGGAGGAGTCATGTTGCACCGGGGTTCCTTCTCGACGTCGGACATGAACAAGCCCATCAAGAAGCAAGCGGTGCCCAAGAGGTCAAAGTCTTTTTTTAATTTTTTTTAATTTTTTTACTTTTTAAATATATTTTTAATTTATTTTTAAATTTTTAAATTTTTTTATTTTTTTTAAATTTTTAATTAATTTAAAAAAAAATTCCCGAAAAAAAAATATAAAAAAAAAGTAAAACGCCCTTTTACATTTTTTTTTAAATTTTTTTAATTTTTTTAAAATTTTTTTATTTTTTTATTAATTTTTAAAAAATTTTTTAATTTTTTTTTAATTTTTTATTATTTTTTAATTTTTTTTCGGGGAAAAAATATTATAAAAATGTAAAACGCCCTTCACAAGGGCGTTTTAATTTTTTATTAATTTTTTATTAATTTTTTAATTTTTTATTAATTTTTTAATTTTTTTCAGGAAAAAAAATATTAAAAAAATATAAAACGCCCTTCACAAGGGTGTTTTACATTTTTTTAAATTTTTTTTTTATTTTTTTTATTTTTTATTAATTTTTTAATTTTTTATTCTTTTTTATTAAATTTTTTATTTTTTTCGGAAAAAAAAATATTAAAAAAATGTAAAACGCCCTTCACAAGGGCGTTTTATATTTTTTTATATTTTTTTAATATTTATTTATTATTTATTTTTTTCTCTCTTCTCTCTCACACACTCTCTCTCTCTCTCTCTCACTCACTCACACTCTCTCTTTTCGCCTGATGGCTGCCCATTGGAAGGAGAGCCGGAAGAAAAAAAAAATAGGAAAACGCCCATTGGAAGAGCGTTTTTCCTAAATTTTTTTTTTTTCAGAGGACTTCTCTCTCCTCTCCTCAGACTGCTCTCTCTCTCTCTCTCCCCTCTTCTCAGACTTCCCTCTCCTCTGTCCCTCTCCCTCTCCACTCAGCTCTCCTCTCTCCCTCTCCGCTCCCCTCCCCTACCGCTCTTCTCTCTCCGCTCCCCTCTCCCTCTCCCTCTCCCTCTCCGCTCTCTTTTAAATATATATTATTTGACTGGGAGAGAGGAGAGGAGAGTGTGTGTGAGAGAGAGAGAGAGAGAGAGAGAGAGAGGAGAGGAGAGGAGGGGAGGGGGAAAGAGAGGAGGAGAGAGAGGGGAGGAGAGAGAGGGGAGCGGGCGGACACAAGAGAGAGGAGAGAGGAGAGAGGAGAGAGGAGAGAAGAGAGAGGAGAGAGAGGAGAGAAGAGAGAGGAGAGAGGAGAGAGGAGAGAGAAGAAAAAAAAATTAATAAAAAATATAAAACGCCCTTTTGAAGGGCGTTTTCTATTATTTTATTTATAAAAAATTTTTCTTTTCTTCTCCGTTAACGGAGTAAAAATTCATCGACGGAAAAGCGTAAAACGTCCTTCCGAAGGGCGTTTTAATGCTTTTGTTGTAAATTTAGAAACTTTTATGCTTTTTTTATAAATATATTAAACTTTTATGCTCTCACTGAATTTTTCCGTATCTTAACAAATCAAGTCCTACCTATTTAAATTAAATCATATCTATTAAGGTAAATAATTTTAATATATATATATATATATATATATATATATATTTACTTTTTCCTTCTATCATTAAAAATCTATCTTATTTTAGTCCAAAAATAACCCAAAATTGCCACAAAATTTAATATTATTCATGTTTTATAGTACTGTTTTACTTGACTCTTGACACGATGGTACACAGATTGGTATTATTGGATTCACCTTCATGAGATGCATCCATCATACTTGTCTGGACTATATCATGACTCATTTAATGGCATCACATCAGGACTCACCTACTGGCATCACTTACATTAACTAGCTGGCCTCGTATTTGATCTACGTGTCGGGACTTTGATTCATTGTACTAGTCGAACGAAAAAATACTTTAGTAGATATGTATACATTCCTAAAACATGAATCACCCCTCAGGTCTAATCAGGAATGATAATACTCGTACATCTCACGTGCGTGATGCCGTATATTACCCATAGTCGTTTACATGTCGAAAGTGGTATTTCAACACACTATATTAGGTACAGTCCTTCTGGTTTCACTTATACATTTCTGGTTACATGTCTCACCTGTTGGATTTATTCTATTTTCACTGGTTACATTCTCACATGGATATGTTTCTGAATTTTTATTTACTTGACTGGCCTTTACTGTCATACTTATTTGTTCACTCTGTTTACTTTCCATGCTTCTATATGTATCTTTTTACCATATTTTCGTCTTCTGACTCTATGCTTATATTTTTATCATGTATTGCATTACTATTTACTGTTTTATAGTATTTATCATTTAATTGGAACTACTATTGGGTTGTACTCGTTCCATCCTGACTGGATAATATTTTTAGGCTTTGTTGTGCTCCACGTTCCTGAGTTCAGAGTAATTCTATGATCGAGACTATTTTTGCACTGTGGACCTAGTGACCTCTGGTGAGATCTAGTCTAGTATTCATCTATCTCAGTGCCCTGTCTTAGTTTCATTTCTTTTAGATTATTGTTTGATTATCTTCCTTATTATTATTCATGTAGAATATTGTGATTGAGTACATTAGTTACTAGTTGAACCTGTATTGATTATAGATGACCTAAATATCGTTCTACCGTCGATGCTACGGTGTAGGCTGGACATACCCACGTACTCGTGTCCGAATATCCAGGTGTGGGTCGTGACAAGACCAATAGCTATTTTGTATATCAACCCCTCAAACATTATAATTAACTAAATACTAGAAAGCTTCTAACTTCCTAGGTAATGAATTAATGCAACACTACATGTAATTAACTTGCAATCTATAAAAGTAATCAATAGAAATTATCCTAAGATTAAATAATGGGATGTTTGTTATCACATAAGGAAAAGGAAAAAACACTTAGTCACAAATAGTATGTAGCCATAACTTTATCAATATAATCAATTAAGCTTTCATACAAATAAAATGGAGGTACAGGAAGTATATATTTTTTTACATATATCAATATAAACTAAATAGGATTTTATATTCATATTCATATTTCGTGTCCGGAACTCAGCTGAAATTGGACCACTTTGCATGCAAGTATACCTTGCCAACTTGTACAGTTTATTTCATGCATGTCTATTTTTACGTTGCTCTATTCTTGTTTCTTGTGTAAACCCCCTCAAATTTCTAATAATATTTTTATTGTTATTTATTGCTTATTTAGTTAATTAGAATTTATCACTTTTAAATTAATAGCTTATAAATTTTCTTTTATATAAAAAAAATATTCCACACATTTATATCTCGTAGGTATAGAAATTTTTTTAGTATTTAATTTTTTTAGAATTTGTTTAGTTATATATATAATATATTAATTATGGTATTAGTATTTGATTAGTATAGAAAAAATAAAGCACATACAAGTTATTCCCGCAAGGAACACATCCCTTAACCCGCACGATCCTTCCCCCTTTAGTTTTGGCTGAATTATTTTAAAAAAAATTATTTCAAATTAAAATATCTTCCATATTCTTCAAACCCACATTATTTCTATTGACTTCTCTAAATCAGATCATCTTTCTATGAGATTAAATCTCATTAAATTATTTCCAAATTCGGAATATCTGATACTCCATATTTTGGAAATCTCGAAAGAATAACTGATTGTAAACCTTCGTCAATATCCTATCAACCCACCCTAGCATTTTCTCCACCTTCAGGTGACCTGTCCCGGCCGATCTCGTTCGTCGTCGACCGCCAGAGTACGCCGCACGTCCTCACGACACTAACAGCCGCATACCTGACCCCCTCTGTTCGAGGTGAGTTCTTTTCTTCTCCTCCCTTCGTTTCATGATCAAATTGATTCGTTGTGTTCAAAACCTAACCCTCTACAATTCTCTTCAAGTAGATTAATTTATTTCGCTTTATATTGGTTGTAAATCGAGTTCCAAAATCGAGCAAAAACTTAATTTTCTAAATTTTTAAAACACACAGAAACTGTTCCAAGCACATATGTTCAAAGACCCATATCACCCAATCCTGTGAATCAAACCCAGATTCTTTTATTATAAATCCTATATAAAAAAATTAATTCCCTTCAAATAGATTTATTTTATTTTATTTTAAACTCAAGATAAATTAGTTTGAAAATTGAGAAAAAACTGTTTTTAGAAACTATTTTTTTTTGTGATACGGAGTTGGTCCTATCAAACCGGACAAAATTGTTTCATACTGATTGCACTGAAAGGCATGTACATTATTTTTCGATGTGTGGGCTTCGACGAAATTTAATTTGATTGCGTGTGTGCGACAAAATTGACCCGTATCCGTCGAAAGTCTTCGTATCATGACTGTTTAAAATTTCTTAATTACTTTGTGCATGCTTGACATGTCACAACAAAACTTGCTCCAGTGGAATCGCAGCGTTACACTAGTCTTGTGATCCAAGTTTTGTTCGATTCTGAAAAATTTGACCAGAACACCATTTTGCGGATCCTACGATATGACTCAATAGGCATTTTTTGATCGGTTTATCAGAATCCAATTCTGGTCATACCAGTGAGGTCGTATCGTCATTTTGGTCTCGTTAGATATATAGTTTGCCGATTTTAGAGAAATTTAAACCCTGTCACATTTTTTGATGCAAAATGAGTCACTTGTGAATCTCGTTTTGATCTGGAACTGCAAATTTTTTCCCATGTCCAAATTGGACTTGTGGATTGTCTATTATGAGTATTTCACTCATTCTGAACATGTCGGTGTTATTTATTTCAGCATCTGGAGATGTTTGTTCTGCTTCTATATTTTCCGCTTCTGTGGATTTGTTATGTTTGTCACTTGAACGTTGTCTTGGCACTATTCAGGATCCAGACAAGTATACATTGTCGTATTTACCGTCTTGCTATCTTTTTACAACATTTACTTGCATATTTTCGTATTTATTCTATTCTAGATTATATAAACTGTGCGTCTAAGCTATACTTGGGTGCAAGTGACTGGATTAGTCATTCTCGTATCTTATACTTAGTTTATGAATATTGACCTAGTTTTAGGGGACTGTCTTATGATTGGGGGATATACTTATATCTTCCTTGACCATGACACCCACATTATAAGATTGAGACATCTTGTTAGGGGCACAGATTGCATAATTGACTAGCCATCAATACATAAGAAACGTATGACGGATAGAGAACATAACTCCTATGTTTAGGATATTAGAGACTAAAGCAGTTACAAAACTAGACATGTTATGGATATGACTTGGTCAATGGAATATTATGGGAGAGGCCAGCTACTATGCTTATGGGACAGCCACATTGGTATACCATAGTCTCCAAACAAAACTATGAGATTTGATGAGTTATACAGATGACCTCTAACATTTTTGGATCGTGTCACGCCCTAGTCCCAAAATACTTAGGACTAGCCACGTGGTCATAGCTAGCTGATATAGTCTAATCGAGATTCCTGATTTAATGGATCCGTCTAGATGTACTACGTAGTAGAATAAATAACACATAGGTAATAGGTAATCTAATTCCATCCAAACATAAAGAGGAAATAAAATACAAATATACATCACAGAGTATTCATAGTACAAATCACAACTAGAACAGAGTCTGGTGGGAACAAATCCACAATACAACACTGAAGTACATAAATGGAATGTCTGAAAATGAAGATAACTGGACACGAGAATCTGCTAAGTAGATAAGAAACTCCAGTCCAACGCAAAGCCTACCACGATCAGGGAAACTCTGATGGTAGCACCTCAAGCTCCTCTGCTAGCACAAATCCAAATTCAAATCTCGATATGTACACCGTCGGTTAGAGATGATCGTCAGGATCTGAAAATGGAACCAGGTCCTCAGAGGGACGTAACAAGATACAAGAAAAAATATGCCATAATATAAATACTGAAATAAATACAAGGATTGCCTAACCATATATGTGAATGCACTTTAAATACAACTTTGGAACGTATTGATAAGACAAACCAAGAATAGCTGGATTAGCCTCTAGCTGGTAACCAATGTATATATGCTGCCATATATTAACAACCGACATAGCGTAAGCGCTGGCGACCATCGCCTGATATACCGACCCAGCATATATAATCCGGCCACTAACAATTAAAGAAAGTTAGCGGGCAATTATGAACTATGAGTGGCTAACCACCCTGTAGTTCTCTTCCGAAAACCATGATAGAAAAAATCGGATGTCCCATATGCTTACTCATTGTATTTTCCGCCCAATGCCAATGTACAAGTCGTACCTACGACTAGGACATCTCATATCTACAATGCAAGTCACTAATAACTAGACTCTCCCAACTATAAATAATACTGTCACAAGATCTACTCGCACCGGTAGCTAATCGAGTGCGAAACTCGTGTCCTAGCATGGTCTCATTCTCACTCTCTGTGTCATGATATGTAACATGTCAAAGCTTGAAAGTTATAACAATAACTTCACAACATTCAGGTACGTCCTCTATTTATTAGGTCGACACTCTAAATAAACATCGACATCTTCGTCGACTACATCCGAGGCATTCTCGGACGCACACAGTTCTAACATATTCAAAACATGGCATATGTACAATATTAAATCAAGTCCAATTAGTACAACAAGGCAAGGTATACTTGCCTGAATCTCCAAGATAGTAAAGCTGCGATCCGGGTTTGGTATCTAATGTCATGTCATCCCGGGAGTCTATAATTAAGTAAATATTAATTAATTACTACTCTAGAACCATATGACATGCATAACTACACATTTCTATATGCATAAGTTATTTAGACATAGGAATGGTCGCATTTAAAAAGAAAAACAATTTATTGAAAATAAGGTATAACTAAATAAATAAGAATTGGAATAAACACCTAATCTTCTGGTCTTCTAATCAATATATATATATATATATATATATATATATATATATATATATATATATATATATATATATATATATATATATATATAAGTCCCTTATATCCTAAATGGCAATTTGGTCAGGGCATAGGGTATACAACCTACAACTTTTATGTCTGGGTCATCAATACAACCTATAGGCCTACAACTTATCCTAAACTCAAATAAAGTTATAAAATCTAATAACACCACATAAAATCAAAAATAATATATATATATATTGGTGTGTGTGTGTGTGTGTGTGTGTAATATTAAAAGTCTCAATTACCTAGAATTCAAATGTCACACTTGTAGGGTACTTAGCAACTTGAAAATTATTCTAGGACATGTACCTACACTAAACTAAGGGCAACATAACGCCCTTAAATCCATGTTAAAATAGAATATAAAATGCATATTTAACATGGTTTGAGGGTACTTATCATGGGGAAAGTGTTGGCTCAATCATATGTGAGTTTCGGGTTCAAGAGCCTATTGAAACTAGGCTTTTCTAGGCTTGAAACGACATGTTACATGTCACACAAGATGGCCATAATTATATATATATATATATATATATATATATATATATATATATATATATATATATATATATATATATATATATCAGAATTAAATAAGTTTATAAACATAAAATTAAGGGTATATAACCTATAAAACTTATGGACATATATATTGTAGAAGTTACATGCTATACTAGGTACAAGAAGTTAGGTTTTCATGCACAATATACCAAATTTATAAATCTGAATTCCAGATTTGTGTGTTGTGTTTAGTGCTTTATAACCAAGTTTTTCGTGAGAAAAATTTAGGTTTAACTAGATCAAAATATATACTAATGTGTCCCCTAATTGGTCTCAAATTTTGTTAGGATTATCATGTCATTAAGGGGTTCAAAGCAACATGTCTCGACAAACTACAAATTCTAAAAATTGTAATTTATATGCTATAAAATATAGTTTAATCTAATTTTCTCATGAAATTAACATGGAATAATTATATGGCATGGTAGAGGGTTAATATAGGGATATGATTGTGAAGGTTTCGGACATAAAAGTGACAAATTTGTACATAAAATGATAACCACAAAAAGATATGTCAGTTTTGGAATTGAATGTTCGTGTCAATGTTTAACATGGTTTCACTTAGTTCTACACCATTTTTATTAAGGTTTATACCTAGGGGAGTGAAATATCTAGTTAGCCCTTATGATGAATAATAAAATAAAGAATATTTGAGGTACTTACCTATTTACGAAGCGTGGATAGTGGTGCTTCTCACTGGACTCTGTATGCGCACTCCGTGTAGAACGATATCTACGAAAGGGTAAAAGACCGAAACATACATCAAATAATATATGAAACTGACGGGAATTGATAGATCTACGCGATGGAAAAGGTCCGAAAGAGTTTTACTACACGGTTTGGGGGTGTGCACCTCGATCTTTTCACGAAATGTCCTGACAACACATCGTCTGGGCACCTTGTGTTGTGATAGTGATTAGAGGGTGTAAAACACCAAAAAAAATATAAAAAATATAGAGGGATGGGGAAGAGGTATATAATGAAGGTAGTAAATGAGTTAAAGGGTTTACCTATTGATTTTTAGGTACAAACTATTATAGAAGTCAGCACAGTGCAACAACATTCATCACCTCATTACTGGATGTAGGAACACTTGTTGAGGGAGAATAGAGTTGTAAATGGATTGTGAAGGACATGGGGTTGTAGGGGGATGAGGTGAGGTGTTGTGGCTTAGTTTTAGGAGATTTGGAGTAGTGGAGAGGTAGTTTTAGCAACCTACAAAAGAGTGGGGACTGGTTTGGTGCCGCCTGGAATAGGGAAGGATTATGTGCTGTCCGCATACCCATGTGTGCATAGTTTGAGTCCAATGAGACCTTGGTTTGGGTCCCTACACACCCTAGTTTGTGTGGAAAATGTTTGAGCTTATTTGGGTTTTATTTGATTGGGTTAAACTAGCCTATACCAGCTACTAGTCCAAGGTGTTCTAGGCTGAATATATACTAGTTCTAGTGCACCTAAACCACTACAAAATACATGTGACACATTGTTTTATCTAAAAATGTTAATCCTTATATATATATATATATATATATATATATATATATATATATATATATATATATATATATATATATATATATATATATAACCAACATTAACTATACTAACTAAATTAATTCTAGAAGGAATTTTAGGGGGGTGGTTAACATCCTTCCCTACTTAGAAGAATTTTATCTCCGAAATTAAAAGTGAAAGAACGAAAGAAAGGAAAAGACCAAAATATTAAAGATAACAATATAGTACGTAAATTCGTACCTCTGCCCTCGAACAAATGAGGTAAACACTCTCGGATGGTATCCTCACGCTCCCAAGTTGACTCACCTGGAGCATGATGATTCCAAGCCACCCAAACTAAGGGAATGGTCTGCCTTATCAATACCTTCTCCCTCCTGTCCAGAATCTCTACCGGTTGCTCCTCATAGGATAGACTCGACCCGATAGTGATTTCTAAATGGTCCAAAACATGACTAGGATCAGAAACATACCTCCTCAGCTGAGATACGTGAAATACGTCATGGACGCCCTCCAAGTTCTGCGGCAGAGCCAACCTGTAAGCAGTCTCTCCAATTCGCTCTAGCACGTCAAAATGTCTGATGTACCTTGGACTCAACTTTCTCTGCCTCCAAATATGATGGTGCCCTTGGTAGGAGAGATCTTCAGGAACACATGATCTCCTTCCTTGAACTCTATAGGCCAACGGTGCAAATCCGCCCACTTCTTCTGCTGGTCCTAAGCTGCTCTAAGGTGCCCTTGTATCTGCTTTACATTCTCCAATGTACACACCACCATCTCTGGTCCAAGTATCCGTCTCTCTCCAATATCACTCTAGCAAACTGGGGATCGACACTTCCTGCCATACAATACCTCAAAAGAAGCCATATGTATGCTTGCCTGGTAGCTATTGTTATAAGAAAACTCAACCAGGTGCAAATGATCTTCCCATGATCCTCCGAAGTCAAGCATACACGCTCTCAACATGCCTTTTGGGGTTCCATCCGTCCGAGGATGATAAGATGTACTGAACTTCAGACGGATTCCGAGGCTCTCCTGCATGCTCCGACAGAAATATGATATCAACCTCGAATCCCGGTCAGATACTATATTATTGGCACTCCATATAGCAGCATAATCTGCTTCATGTACATATCAGCTAGGGCCTCTGTCGACTGTCCAACTCTGAAGGGTAAGAAATGTGCCGCCTTGGTGAGTCGATCCATGATCATCCATACTACATCTCGACCACTTGGACTCCTTGAAAATCCTGTGACAAAGTCCATGGTTATATGCTCTCATTTTCACTCAGGTATCAGAAGCGGTTGTAGTAACCCTGCTGATCTCTGATTTTCATCCTTGACCTGCTGACACACCAGCCACTTTGCCACAAAGCGGGCTATTTTCCTCTTTATGCCATGCCACCAATAGTGTTGCCTTATATCTCTGTACATCTTCGTGCCAGTAGGATAGATTGAGTAAGCAAAATTATGCGCCTCCACCATCAGTTCTTGTCTGAGCTCTCTATTCAGAACATAAAGGCGGTCTCCGCACCTCAAAGTACCATCCTTATGTATCTTCAGTCCATTCTGCATACCAGCTTCTGTCCTCTCTCGGAGTCTCTGGAATCTAGCATAAGTAGGCAAAGCTACCTTGTTCCTCTCCACCAATGACGACTGCATTTGAAGGTTCGTTAGCTGTCCAACCTTTCCTGGCAGAATTACCTCAATACCTAGCTCCTCAGGTTATGCAATAGGTGACTCTGGGTCGTCAAGAAAAATTCTATGGTCCTTCTACTAAGTGCATCAGCTACCACGTTGGCTTTCCTCGGATGATATTGCAAATCAATATCAAAGTTAGTCATCACTTTCCGCCAGCGTCTTTGTCTCAGATTTAGGTCATTCTGAGTGTAGACGTACTTCAGGCTCTTATGATCTGTGAATATCTCTACCCGCTCTCCGTATAGATAGTGCCTCCAAAGCTTCAAGGCAAATATCACTACAATAAGCTCCAAGTCATGAGTTGGATAATTCTTCTCATGGGTCCTCAGCTGTCTTGAGACATAAGCTACAACCTTCCCATGCTGCATCAGAACGCAATCCAGTCCTTTCCCGGATACATCATTGTAAATCATGAATCCTTCCAGGTCCAGAAGGTATAGTCAAAATGAGTGTTATAGTCAGGCGCTTCTTCAGCTCATCGAACGCTGCCTGACACTCCTCGGTCCAAATAAACTCCTGCTCCTTGAGGGTCAGTGTCACATCCCAGACCTAAAATATCGAGGGACTAGACACGTGGCAATGGCCAGCAGCACACACCGATGGGCAAACCCAATTTAATGGACCCATCATGGTGTACTTAAGCTGTAAAACAACAATAAAGGTCTATGCTACTAATTTTATCCACAGCAGATAATCACAAAATAAATTTTAGAATTATCAAGATCAATATATCCAACAAATCTCAACAAAAAGTCTCGAGGAACAACTCGATAAATGAGTTTGATACAATAGTTCAATAAATAGGAAACAACAGAAATAACTGAGTATAGATAAGTAAATACTCAGGAGAAATCCTCAGCAATCACCTCGTCCTCGGATTCTGATACTGCTCCAAAGACTGCTCTTATCCCGTACACCTCGGGGTAGATCTCCTCTGCTAAACCTGGGGACATAATCCGAATTCCAGGTCCTCAGGGGGCATAGCAAGGTACAAGAATAACTCAAGCCAAATAAGTGCAGTATATGAAATGAATCAATAAGGCAAACTATTTAACCAGCTAAGTGATATGCAATATGAGAGCATCACTAGAACTCAGGTTGAGACTACTACAAGCTCTGTGTCGGAGAGTCGGTAGCAGTGATATCATATCGGAGTCTAGCTCGGAGAGGCTACGGTACCACAATAATATAATCAACCTATAGCCTGTGTGTCTTTCCCCACCCAATGTAATCACACGTCTTATGTCCATGTCACGCAAGATCATATCTAATGCACTAAGTCATAATGATAGCTAAGCACATGCAATATCTATGTCACGAATCATGTAACCTATATAGAATTACCATGAATATCTCAGGAAGATCATGTCTCATGAATAGTGTCAGGTGTCCTGTGGTACGACGTACTTGATGATGCAAGCATGTAAAACTCCTATTTCTAAAAATCGTATTTATTATTTTTTTATTATTAATTAATAATTTAAATATAGTATTTAGTGGCTAAATAGGAGAAATAGATTTTTAATAATTTTTATGTTAGGTGTTCGGGCACTTAGATGACTTATGGGACCATCAGGAATTTTTCGAATTTTATTTCATGTAGGAGACCCCCTTAAGCAGTTGTTAGCTTAATGGTGTGCATTAGTGTAATTCTAGATATATTTTTATGCGTATATATGTATATATATAAATATATATACATATATTTTTTTAAGGAAAAAAAGAAAGAAAAGAAATGAAAAAGAAAAAGAATAAAAGAAAAGAAAAGAATGGAAAAGAAAAAGGAGAAAGAAAAAAAAAGAAAAAAAAAAGGAAAAGGAAAAGATTAAAAGAAAGGGGATTAAAGTGTAAAATAGACAAAACTCCTTAGAAATTTTGAAGCAGCCAGCAATCAGCATCTATTACATGCGCGGAAGGCTTCCCCCCCCGGACCTATATATATATATATATATATATATATATATATATATATAATATCTCTCCGCAAAACCCTAACCTAATTTCCAGACCTCCTCTTCCCATCTAGAGCCGTCACCGCAGCCAGAGAAGCCCCACCAAGCCATCCAACCATCCCGTCGACGCCGACCTCGCGAACTGCAGAATCCCACTCGAAGCACCTTCGCTCCGGCGTAATTTTCCGTCGACTCGCTCGACCAAACGCTGTTCCGTCTTTATAGGTATGATCATCCCTTAACCCTCTCCAATATCTGTTTTATAGCCAACCTCAGAAAACGTGTGCCCCTAGGTGAAAAATAGCGTCCAAAGTGGACGGACATACCCAATTCTGGAATCGCAGAATTCCCGAATGACCACCCATATTGCCGAGTTCGTATCTCCCACCACAGAGATCCGAATTCGGTGATTCTTTTTGATACCTGTAGAATACCTGACCTAGCTTATTTTCTGTAAAATAACCCTATGCTATTAGTCGCTGTGGACATAATTATATTCGTCACAAAACTGCGCGCACCCACTTTTTCCGGTTTTCCAAAAGTTGGAAAACGGAGCGCGCCCCGCCAAACGGGATCGCCCCGCCGTGTGCCAAGTGTACCGAACAGTGCATGCAGCATAACCGGACACGTGAAAATTTGTGGGGACTGATTCGGAACCGTGTGCGCGCCGGAATCAGGCCGTATCCGCATGACACATTTCGTGTCGCAACTTTTGTGAAACTCGTGCATATTTTGTGCACGCTTGTCAGATTGCGACGAAACTTGCGCCACTGGACTCGTGGTAACGCGCTGGTCCTGTGACCCAATTTTCACGCATTTCTGAGACGGTTGACCAGATCGCCAATTGGCGGGCCCCACAGTTGACTTTTTGGACAAAATTGAGTTCGGCCCATCGGAATTCACATTTGGATATACCGTTGGGTTCGTATTGACATTTAGAGTTGTTTGACCTATAATTTGTCCCAATTAGAGACTGTTATCCTTGGCACGCTTTTCGGTGCAAAGTGGGCCACATGTGGACCCCACTTTTACCCGAAATTATCGTTTTGCCCCTGTGTCCAAATTGGACGAAAATGATGTGCTTTTTAGCTATTTTGCTCATTCTGGGAACGTTGGTGATGTTTATTTCAGCATCCGGATACATTTGTTCTGTGGCCATAGCTTGTGATCCTGTGCGTTGACATCTGGACAGTACACCTTGCAGCTTTCTTACCAGGCAAGATACCTTGCCAAATTGTTTACAGTACTTTGCATGCTATTTATATTTCTGTTCATTTATTTCATTTCTGTATAGTTCTTGCATGTGTAGTTTTTCTCCAGTCATTACTATGTATTAGATATGTTGACACACACATGACACCTAGTATCATAGAGGACAATCATTAGGCGTATGGGCTTTTAACCACTCTGGTAAACCGTAGTATATAGCTCGCACTACGGGCGTGTGTCGCGCTGGTCACTACCCCCGCGGTATGTCAATTTCTGGAGTCTCGCTGGTCGCTACCCCCGCGGTATGTCGATTTCTGATGTCCATTGACGTGTGTGTGAGTTGTGAGGTAGATCGAGTAGCCTACCCTTGCCCATACGTCGAAAAGTTGTCCTCATTTGCATTCATATAGATTGTCTGGTACAGCGTACTTATTTATTTTCAAATTATATGCATGTTTACTGTGTTCAAGTTGGCTCGTATTTTCTGTATCTTGTTACGTCCCTCTGAGGACCTGGTCCTCTGCCAGGTGTATCTGCTCTTGAGTATTTGCAGGAGTACGGGCCTGGACCTGACGCATTCTTTTCTGTCGAGGAGGTCTTACCTTCGGAGCATCGTTGATTATCTAGCGATGGATTCTTTTAGCTGATGCACTTCTGTCTTCATATTATTCTATATTGGAGATTTTATACTCCTCTCTCATTTTAGTTTTGGATATAGTCTTTGGTAGTGGATTTGTCTCCACCCGACTATTATTTTCTGGATATTTTAGACTCCTTATTCTAGCTTAGTATTTCTTTTCTATGACTTGTTGTGTGGATGAGATTAGCATATCTGTGACTTGTGACATTATATATACCACATGTGAGTTTATATTCATATTACAGCGTACGTATGGGTATGGTTTCCATATATTGGAGTTGCCATATCCATGCGGCTGGCATGCTTACGTGTTCTAGTCCTACGTATTATTGGGACTGGGGCGTGACAAAGCACGAAGATATGTATAGGGTCTTGATATCCATCTCTAGGTGACGTTACACAACTCCGCGTATGGCGTTGACACCCGAATATTATTCAGACATTAAGTAATGTCACACGGTCCTAGGTTTAACATATATATCATATAAATAATCAAGGAAATAATAGAAAACAAGTGCTGCAAGTATGGCAAGGTACACTTGCCTGAAATTTGGTTTCCAACTGCTGCTCTGGTATCAGCGGGATCTGTAGGTACTCCTCCGGTTGTTAAAATAAATATTACCATCAGGTTCAAAAGACATCAAATAGCTATAATTGCCTGTCCATAAGTCCAATTTGGACATAAGGGCAAAAGTAACAGTTTCTGGTCAAAGCGGGGTCCACAAGTGGCCCACTTTGCACCGAAAAATGTGTCAGAGACAATATTCTCCAAATTCATCAAACTTAGTGTCTACAAGTCCAGAACGATAATACGAACCCAACGAATTATCCAGAACTGGGTTCCGATGAGCCGATCACAAAATCGCCTGTCAAGTGGAGCCGTGGGGCCCACGATACAGGATTTTGTCAATGTTCTCAGAATCGAACCAAATTTGGATCACAGGACCAGCGTATTTCTACGAGTCCGATGGCACAAGTTTTGTTTCGATACGACGAGCATACACGAAGTTACAATAAGTTTTAGAACATAGTCGATACGGGGCGTTGTCGACGGATACGCGTTGATTCCGGTGTGCACGCACATCCAAATCAACTTCCGCTAAATCCCACACGTCCGTATTAACAGCGCGCACCTTTCGGTGAAGTTCCACATGACCAAATTGCCTCGTTTAGCGGCGCGCACCCAGTTCCGAGAAAAATTAGGGTTTTAAATAACCAATATTTTGGTCATTTTCATCCTCGAAAATATTACAAACTATAGCTTAATAAAATAAACTAAAAATAAAGTTTAAAACTTGGTCATACAGTCTAAATAATTGTTCAAGCTAATTTTGAAAATATTTAACAGGTTGGTCGCAAAACGGTCGTGAACTGGAGAGTTCGGGACATTTTTTGAATTTTCAGAAAAGGGAATTATTTTCCTGATTTTGCGTCGCAGTTTGCGATCGACACAGGACACGATACCCCGAACGAATTGTACGGGTTTCGAGAGGGTCACGAGGTCTACGCGTACGATTCGACATAATGAAAAATGGATCAACGTACATAAAATTACACACGCGAGAAGACGGGTACCTTGCTGAGGTTCGTGTACTGGGAGGGTCGCGGCTGTCACGCCCCAATCTCCCGCAAGCCCAATAGTCCCCGCTGAACGTGAAATCACCACGTTGCAGCTCTCCTGCGGGACAATCGTTCTCTTCGGGACTTGATGCCGTACGAGCCTGGAGTTGCGCTCGTACAAGGCGATGTTGTTAAACACCAAAGTTATCATCGAAACAACCAAGTTACAACGGAAGTCGTTTTGTGTACCAAGCACACATCAGAGTATACGCAGCGAAGCTCTCGATAGGGTCCAAAATAGAATGCCCCGAAGGCAATGCCACAAAGGCGATGCCACGGAGATGATGAAATGCTCTTGCTCTTTTCTCTAGCCCACAAAGGTACTTACATTTCATACATCATGCCTCGTATATCCAAGCAGCGCCACTACGCCTGTGTACCTGAAATATTGCCCACAAACGTGGGTCAGTACACAACCGTACTGGTGAGCGGGGTAACCCACTCGTCTAAGCCGACACTAAGTAAAATAGTGAATGCACACAGTTAAATGGTGATCTTTCTAGTTGAATCCTAGATTCATTTCATGGCATATGAATGACATATTAAGGGAAGCTGTAAAGTAGTTTAATCATGCAAGCATTCAACTCAAACCAATCGACAAGCATTTATATATATCCAATCCGAAGTAAACTAGCATGCAACCCGTCCTACTCAATGCCATCGCTTGCACGATAACATATCGAACCATCAGTCTCGCCTCAATATCCATCCTCAACCAAAGTTTATATCCCAATATCGAGTGCACACTCTTGCCGAGGCAAGGTGGTCACGCCTACACGAAAGCCAAACCAACAAAAGAAAAGCAAGCCAACTCTTATCTATATGAAGTCACTGGCAAAGCCATAAAGGACATATTCCAAGCATTAACGGTGCGCCCTATCAGCCCGGGTAGCAAGCCCCGTTGGAGGTCCCGCAATGCATCGTGACTAGCACGAATCAATATTTTCCTCCAGATCGATACGGTCCCAGTGCCCCGGAATGCCGTTTCGAGGAAATGTCAAACCCTGTGTATACAGGTTGTCCGTGACATGCAAAAAGTAGGTATGACGAGAGGATCGAACATTCTCGCCCCACCAAGCGATCATAGACTCGTTCAACCGAATATCCAACCGAAGCATCCATAACCATTCTTCCAACATATCCAACCAAGGAGTCCAAATCTCGACCTCAACATATATAGCCCAAGTCACCAAAATACCCATAGGCACAATCTCTCAAGTTGTGCCCAATTTATGCCCATATTCACATTGCCATGTATTTATAAACTTGGTGCAACACCTATGCTCAAAGCAATCCCATGGCCCAATGCCGTTTCAGTGGCACAATGCCCCACTCGTGGCACAATGCCCCATCAAGCGGCACAACACCCTCGCCGATGCAGTTGTTCGGTTTTGAACCACAACTGCTCGCTTTGTAAGACAAAGCGACCAAGTGATACTCGTGCACGGATGCACGCTCGCTCGCCCGAATTCCCGATATTCCCGATTGCCTCATTGCCTCGAAGTATCATTCCAACCGTCCAAGTATAATCCCAATTATCCAACCGAACTGCCTCAAATGTATAATCCAACTATCGCTCCAACTATCCAACGCGTAAATCATTTCAAGCCACAATCCTACCAAGCCAACGACGTACACTCTATGCACGCCTCAGTGTAGTATTTTCCAATGTTTCAGCCCAAGTGTTCAAGCCTTTTACGTGTTTCCATATTATTAGGCATGAAGGAGTAGAGGAGAAGGAAAAGAGCCCACTCACAATGTTTGATCCCGTTAGGCATGTCATGACCCAATTCCGTAGAATCAAATGAGGCATCCCCCGAATCGTGACCGCCGCGCGGGCCTGGAGTTGCGCCCGCACAAGGCTTTAATGATTTGCATAGCAAGCACATATTCAGAGTACGCAGATAAATTGAAACACAGATTTGAAACATAGAAAAGTTCTCTTTATTGATAATGAACATCTATTACAAACTCTTGAACGAGTTAGCTAATATGCCGAACGGCTTACAAAAGAGATGACTCAAAATGAGATAGCAGTCCTGTACATTACATCCCTTTATAAACTCAAAACGATAAAGACCTCCAGGCTGGAGGACGGCTTTGCCACGGAGCTGCATTTGTGTATGAAGAGTTGCAGCTTCGGACTTCAAAAGGCTTCAAGGGGCGCGGTGAAGGTGCGCCAACAGTTGGACTGGATCGGGTAGACGACTTCGGCTCCTCGCTCGGTTCACCTTGGTACGGAGAACCTGTTTCAACGAGGGTCAGCATATCGAAACATGCTGGTGAAGGCGAGCTAACCTGACTATACCAATCAACACGTTGTTTAGTGAAGCATGCATATTTTTGTGGGTTTCTATCTTGCCTTAGTTCATTTATAAGTAAGCAGCATATAGAATTTACTAAAATGAATGTGCCACCGTTAGGTGGATTTTACCTGACCGTCTGAATTACCTGCACAATACTTACCATGCCTTCCCTGCCACGAAGACACAAGTTAGTATGCAACAGGTTTAAATATACACGATGATCACTGGCGTGGTGCCATAACGGACATAGTCAAGGACAGGGATAGCATGCAACGAGAACACGACAAGCACACGATGCGTTGCAAGCTATCCCCTCCAGCACACGATGACTACACACGAGTTCCGCCCGGACCGGAACGGTGCCAGTGCCCCAGCGACCGTCCGCAGAACTTACCCTTGTGCACAAGTTGTCCATGATCGAACAATACGTTACTTAAACAATCAGTTACGCCTTCGAGGCAACACGAGCACACGACATATCCATAATTGTTAAGCATTCATGCACTTCAGGCAACACGAGTATGAAATATGTATTTGCACAAGACAAGCAACAGTTTATGATTATTTCCAAGCGAACAAGCATGCAGTTAAGTATCCGTTCGTGCGGTTTATTGACAAGCATAACATACCAAGTCTACTCTCTTTTTATCTTGGTTTCTTTTATTTTATTTGGTATCGTTTGATCGGGGCAAAGGAGTGAAGCTTGGAAGCAGGGCTAGCTAATCGGGTTGGTAGCCACTCACTTAGATTTTGGAAAGAAGAAGGAAAGAGGCGCTTCACGACTCCGCTCGCAAGCCGCCTACTGCTCGTTCACCTGCACACGAACAGCTCGATTAATACTTTTTCCTCTCTTTCCAATCTCGGAATAGAAGTGCAAGTCAATGAACGAAAACAATGAAAACCATCGAAACCGTTCAAGGTAAACAAGCAAATCCCAAAACCAACTCAAAGCACGAAAGCAACAAGCGACATCGAAAACCGAGGCAATAAAAGATAGCAGCGGAGAGGTCCCTCCTGACTCTGCCGCTAAGCCGATCCTTGGGGCGCAGTCCACTGAATATGGGAATCGATTCCGAAGAAACAAATCCATAACGAGGACGAGTTCTTAATTCAATCTATCCCGATCGAACGATACCGTCTTGTGTTTCTTAGCCGCGATCTCCGCACCGGGAGAACGGGGCGCTACATCCTACCCAACTAATTGGAAGTTTCGTCCCGAAACTTAAGAATAGGACCTACCGTTAAGGATTATTTTGTACAGGACGACGACCATGAAGGTTCGGACAGGAGGAAATAGCATGGCCTGGATCGCCACAAGCGAGGCATAATCCAAGTCTTTTACGGCAGTACTTCTTTAGGTGCCCTTTTCTTTTACAGAAGTGACAAGTTTTGTTCCAATCCCCGTCCTGCTGACCAGCGTTATTCGGGCGCTTTGTAGCGGTATTTCCTCCCTCGTTGCTTTGGCGTTTGTGACTGGATATATGCACAGCGCCGGCAGCAACATGAGGATAGAGTGGTTCGAGCGACAGGGCGTGATTCATGACTTCACGCATCGTACGATACTGAGGAACGGCTACGTGCGAATGGATGGCAGGGCGTAGTCCACCTTGAAACCTTCTAGCTCGACTCGCTGCATCAGGTAAATAGGCCCTAACGAATTTGGAGAGTCGGTTGAATTCGGCGGAGTACTCCTTAACTGTCATACCGCCTTGCCTCAGTTGCACGAACTCGTTTTCCATTTGACGTTGTACTGGAGGGGGTACGAACTCCTCTTCGAACGCAGCACGAAAAGTCGTCCACGAGATCGCCTCCTCTCCGTGATCAAATTGGAGAGATCGTCGATGCACGTCCCACCAATCGTGCGCGTTGAGGCGGAGCTGTAGTCGCGCGCAGGCGACGCGCTTCTCTTCGGGGACCTCTAGCAGAGCGAAGTGATCTTCAAGTTCGGCCAACCAATCTAGAGCTACGACCGGGTCCTCAGTCCCGTTGAATGGGGTGTTGCAGACTTTCTTGAAGTGGCCAAAGTCGAAGGCAGTCACATCCCTCGTCCTTGGTATTTGCGGCGTCTCTACTTCAAGCACGGGCTGTTCCACCGGAGTCGCTGGCGTTGCCGCGGACTGGTTGGATGCCAAAGTCTGAACGATCCGCTGCAGGGTATCTACCTGCTTCTGTTGGACTGAGAATCGTGCTTCTATATTGTCTTGAAACTTGAGCTGACTCTCTTCCGCCCGCTTCTCGGCCCGTTCATAGCGAGCCTCGTCCCTTTGTTGGTTTGCCTCCAACATCTGCAACATTCGTTGGACGGGATCGATGCTTGGCACGGCTCGCTGGCTCTTTGAACTTCCCAAAGTATCCGAACTACTTTCTTGGCCTCGCGTTTCGTCCGGGGTTTGCGCTGCAGATTGCGCTGGAGCCATTTCTTCAAAAGAAGGTAAATTACATTAGGATCATAATGTATTATGGACTTATTGCATGAACGTATCTCATTTTGGCCTAGCGAGTTCAAGAGTTCGCACAGGAATTTTGATCGTTAAAGGAACTTTTCCAGCACGAAGTCTAAGGAACTTGAATCTGTGCTCTGATACCACTATGTCACGACCCAATTCCGTAGAATCAAATGAGGCGTCCCCCGAATCGTGACCGCCGCGCGGGCCTGGAGTTGCGCCCGCACAAGGCTTTAATGATTTGCATAGCAAGCACATATTCAGAGTACGCAGATAAATTGAAACACAGATTTGAAACATAAAAAAGTTCTCTTTATTGATAATGAACATCTATTACAAACTCTTGAACGAGTTAGCTAATATGCCGAACGACTTACAAAAGAGATGACTCAAAATGAGATAGCAGTCCTGTACATTACATCCCTTTATAAACTCAAAACGATAAAGACCTCCAGGCTGGAGGACGGCTTTGCCACGGAGCTGCATTTGTGTATGAAGAGTTGCAGCTTCGGACTTCAAAAGGCTTCAAGGGGCGCGGTGAAGGTGCGCCAACAGTTGGACTGGATCGGGTAGACGACTTCGGCTCCTCGCTCGGTTCGCCTTGGTGCGGAGAACCTGTTTCAACGAGGGTCAGCATATCGAAACATGCTGGTGAAGGCGAGCTAGCCTGACTATACCAATCAACACGTTGTTTAGTGAAGCATGCATATTTTTGTGGGTTTCTATCTTGCCTTAGTTCATTTACAAGTAAGCAGCATATAGAATTTACTGAAATGAACGTGCCACCGTTAGGTGGATTTTACCTGACCGTCTGAATTACCTGCACAATACTTACCATGCCTTCCCTGCCACGAAGACACAAGTTAGTATGCAACAGGTTTAAATATACACGATGATCACTGGCGTGGTGCCATAACGGACATAGTCAAGGACAGGGATAGCATGCAACGAGAACACGACAAGCACACGATGCGTTGCAAGCTATCCCCTCCAGCACACGATGACTACACACGAGTTCCGCCCGGACCGGAACGGTGCCAGTGCCCCAGCGACCGTCCGCAGAACTTACCCTTGTGCACAAGTTGTCCATGATCGAACAATACGTTACTTAAACAATCAGTTACGCCTTCGAGGCAACACGAGCACACGACATATCCATAATTGTTAAGCATTCATGCACTTCAGGCAACACGAGTATGAAATATGTATTTGCACAAGACAAGCAACAGTTTATGATTATTTCCAAGCGAACAAGCATGCAGTTAAGTATCCGTTCGTGCGGTTTATTGACAAGCATAACATACCAAGTCTACTCTCTTTTTATCTTGGTTTCTTTTATTTTATTTGGTATCGTTTGATCGGGGCAAAGGAGTGAAGCTTGGAAGCAGGGCTAGCTAATCGGGTTGGTAGCCACTCACTTAGATTTTGGAAAGAAGAAGGAAAGAGGCGCTTCACGACTCCACTCGCAAGCCGCCTACTGCTCGTTCACCTGCACACGAACAGCTCGATTAATACTTTTTCCTCTCTTTCCAATCTCGGAATAGAAGTGCAAGTCAATGAACGAAAACAATGAAAACCATCGAAACCGTTCAAGGAAAACAAGCAAATCCCAAAACCAACTCAAAGCACGAAAGAAACAAGCGACATCGAAAACTGAGGCAATAAAAGATAGCAGCGGAGAGGTCCCTCCTGACTTTGCCGCTAAGCCGATCCTTGGGGCGCAGTCCACTGAATATGGGAATCGATTCCGAAGAAACAAATCCATAACGAGGACGAGTTCTTAATTCAATCTATCCCGATCGAACGATACCGTCTTGTGTTTCTTAGCCGCGATCTCCGCACCGGGAGAACGGGGCGCTACAAGGCATCCTGTCCTGCCGATACGGCCAATCCCTTGAACCCGTGGTCCGATGCAAGCGCGATCTACTCAACTGGTATGACCGTGCGAGCAGGCCGTGCTCTCCAAATCATCCGACCAATCGGATTAAGGAAGACGACATTATCGCTCCCATCCAGCTATTCAGTACTGTTCTGAACGAACACCTGATTTCCATCGAACCCGCTAGCCATCTGCACATTGAAACCAACTCGATTAATCCTTCTTCCTAAAATCCAACAATTCAAATGTAACCAGCATTTGATTTATTCAGTCCGACTCAGCGTAACGCTCCGAGCGGTTGCGGGCGTTATATAATATACCACTTAAAATCAGGTTCGTCCACGAACCGTGCTGGTACTCATTCCTTACTAGTATACCACAATCAAATTCCATAGATCTGCTCTATGCAACTCTCATATTCACGATTTCTGACTCAGCATCTCGTCTGCTGAATGCTCGTACAAATTCTCGAATTCCCACATCCTCCTTGCAGCTCAATACGAATTCTTCGTATCGCTTAGTTTTGGATCGTACACATATTTAAGGCGTCCCTAAAATACATGCATTTCAGCCGAGCTTTGCGATAGCAAATTTGAACAAGTTACAAGGGTATCTTTATGTCCGAGGCATCCATTTTGCTTTACTCCCAAATTGAACCAATCCTGATTTCCATCCCAACATATTCGCTTGAGCATCATTCACAATTATGATAATTTTCCACCGACTCAATCCGTTCGTGTTCCAACTCAATCCATCCAACTATTTCTGAAATCCGTACTAGCAACATCTCCAAATATTATCTCGTGCACCGAACGATCATCTCAACTGATCTACCCCAGCTATGCGACTTACCCAAATATCAACTTTGCTTAGATCAGCTCAGTCCAACACCTTTTCCTCAATCTCAATACCTCGCTGGGTGAACATCTATATTGAGGTTCGTGTGATCCACGAAGATCTCGCCGCCACGCCAAAGGGATTGTGTCGCCACGATTTCAACGTGGACACACTCGCCACAATTCTTAGGTTGCGCATGGAATAGTTCTTCGCGCTGCTTCCACTGCCTCAAAGCATAGAATATTACCTTTGCCTTCCGAAAGAGCACGCTTCCCAGACTAAGTTCCGAGACATCTTGTAAATATGAGGCAAATCTGTCCCTTCCAGTATTCGCAAGGATTTGATCTGAACGAGCCGCTGCTTTAACTTCACGAGCTAGTTTCACAGTCGTCAATTCATATGAATGTTATTCCCTTCCAGTGCACGATGAGTCAGAGGCGATGCCATCGATAAAAAATCTGCGACTCTGAATCTCATCAGTCGACTAGGCTACTTCCACCATCGCTTCGATCTTCTGGCTGCATCTTCAGCTGAAGACTATCCCAAGGGTCTCTCAAAATCCAACACTCAGTCAATAAGCCAAATCTCATTGCTCACATCTGCCCTCGATGCATTCCCAAATACGCCGCCTCAAGGGTCGTTCTATGGATTTACCATATTCATATTCGATTCAGCGGACAAGGTCGCTTAGGGTCAGCCGTCCCGAAGCTACGCTCGATAATTATAATCATTACGATGGACAGTTACTATAAACCATGCTATATCTCATCTGTAAACCCGAATCAAAATTCCAACCATTCCATCCAAGCGAAGTTTCTGAATCTGAGAACCGCACTCGTTGAAACCGTCTTCCATCAATCCGTCGTTCTGTCCTGAATCCATCAAATTTTCGAATTGCATGTTCGATTCTCGTACTACAAATTGCAATGATTCTCGAAACTCAAGACTTGCTCAATTTCATATCCGTTTGCCACGTCCCACAATGCACGTCCAACTTACTCGAGCAGCACAGTGATTTGTTCCGACGTTGCTCCCACATTTAGCTATCTTCAAAAGTCAATCCGCCACAATTCTTTTGCCTTCCGTTGTTGCCACAATCCGTCCACGTCTTTCAGAGAATCCGTCTTCCATTGTTGCACCATCATGCCCAAAATTCTATTTTTGCTAAACCTGAGTCAACTTCTCGAGCAGCAATATCCAAAATCTCCAAGTTTGTGTGAATCAATCGCATTGTCCCTCCAAACCAAATCGTGTTTCTTTACTCAACCAACAGTTCAAATGTGTTTCCCAAAATCGTAGTTCGTGCTCGCTATCATTCCATTCACCCATCGCTCCTTCGAGCGTATCCCAACTGTTCGTTCCGATTCCGTCCATCACTTAAGACAATGATACTTCCATTTGTACCAGTCCGTTCTCGATATGCTCAACTCAATATTCGCTTGCTCCATTTTTATTCTTCCCAACTCAACCGACGTGCACCAACCAACTTGTATTCCCGTTATCCGAGTCCGTTCAGGCAATTCCCATTGATGTCCAACCAAAAAATATTTTCAATGCCTTGCTTAATATGTGGTATCCCATATACCACTCCGAATCAAGCCGCTACTCGCATTACGATTTCTTCGCACTTATCCAAAATTCGTTCGAACCATCCCTCATGCGTGATCCTGCCATTCCCATCTTAAGTCTGACACAAAAACTTAGCCAATTCTTTAACCATCAATCTCGTTAGGCAACTTGTGCTATGTTCCATTCTCATTGCTTCCAGCTATTCTCAAACCGTCTGATACTTTCGCAACACGAGCAATCGTGCAACGATTGTCTTCCATGTAGTCCAACCCAATACCCAATGGTTTCACATATTTGTTATACGAGCAACTCGTGCCAACTATTCTGATATTCCCAAGCCAAACCCAAACATGCCCAACCGATGCGCCACAGCCAAAATTCCAACTTATATCCAACACAATCGCTAGACGAGCAACTCGTGCAAGGATTCATTATCATCGAATGTTTCTACTCAAAATATGCCGCATAACCAAATCTCGTATGCCAACCAACTGATCCATTGAGGCAATCAGAATCTCCCCGAACGATAAGCCAAGCCAAGCCAACGAAAGCCCACAACTTGTTGCATAAATGCAACAACGCCAACCAACTTGCTGCACGAATGCAACAACGCCTAACGAGGCTAAGCGATCCTACGAAAACCAACCAAGGCAACACAATCAAGAACAACATGCAGCCAAAACCAGCAATAAATAGACTTATTGCATGAAACATCCGATGCGACACTGAGTAGAGTCAAGAGCTAAACGACACGCGGAAGCTATTTTAGAGTTTGTGATGAAGCGAAGGACCAAGTCCGAAGAAATGAATCGGGCGCTCTGATACCAATTTGTCACGCCCCAATCTCCCGCAAGCCCAATAGTCCCCGCTGAACGTGATATTACCACGTTGTAGCTCTCCCGCGGGACAATCGTTCTCTTCGGGACGTGATGTCGTACGAGCCTGGAGTTGCGCTCGTACAAGGCGATGTTGTTAAACACCAAAGTTATCATCGAAACAACCAAGTTACAGCGGAAGTCATTTTGTGTACCAAGCACACATCAGAGTATACGCAGCGAACCTCTCGATAGGGTCCAAAATAGAATGCCCCGAAGGCAATGCCACAAAGGCGATGCCACGGAGACGATGAAATGCTCTTGCTCTTTTCTCTAGCCCACAAAGGTACTTACAGTTCATACATCATGCCTCGTATATCCAAGCAGCGCCACTACGCCTGTGTACCTGAAATATTGCCCACAAACGTGGGTCAGTACACAACCGTACTGGTGAGCGGGGTAACCCACTCGTCTAAGCCGACACTAAGTAAAATAGTGAATGCACACAGTTAAATGGTGATCTTTCTAGTTGAATCCTAGATTTATTTCATGGCATATGAATGACATGATAAGGGAAGCTGTAAAGCAGTTTAATCATGCAAGCATTCAACTCAAACCAATCGACAAGCATTTATATATATCCAACCCGAAGTAAACTAGCATGCAACCCGTCCTACTCAATGCCATCGCTTGCACGATAACATATCGAACCATCAGTCTCGCCTCAATATCCATCCTGAACCAAAGTTTATATCCCAATATCGAGTGCACACTCTTGCCGAGGCAAGGTGGTCGCGCCTACACGAAAGCCAAACCAACAAAAGAAAAGCAAGCCAACTCTTATCTATATGAAGTCACTGGCAAAGCCATAAAGGACATATTCCAAGCATTAACGGTGCGCCCTATCAGCCCGGGTAGCAAGCCCCGCTGGAGGTCCCGCAATGCATCGTGACTAGCATGAATCAATATTTCCCTCCGGATCGATACGGTCCCAGTGCCCCGGAATGCCATTTCAAGGAAATGTCAAACCCTGTGTACACAGGTTGTCCGTGACATGCAGAAAGTAGGTATGACGAGAGGATCGAACATTCTTGCCCCACCAAGCGATCCTAGACTCGTTCAACCGAATATCCAACCGAAGCATCCATAACCATTCTTCTAACATATCCAACCAAGGAGTCCAAATCTCGACCTCAACATATATAGCCCAAGGCACCAAAATACCCATAGGCACAATCTCTCAAGTTGTGCCCAAGTTATGCCCATATTCACATTGCCATGTATTTATAAACTTGGTGCAACACCCATGCTCAAAGCAATCCTATGGCCCAATGCCGTTTCAGTGGCACAATGCCCCACTCGTGGCACGATGCCCCATCAAGCGGCACAACACCCTCGCCGATGCAGTTGTTCGGTTTTTAACCATAACTGCTCGCTTTGTAAGACAAAACGACCAAGTGATACTCGTGCACGGATGCACGCTCGCTCGCCCGAATTCCCGATATTCCCGATTGCCTCATTGCCTCGAAGTATCATTCCAACCGTCCAAGTATAATCCCAATTATCCAACCGAACTGCCTCAAATGTATAATCCAACTATCGCTCCAACTATCCAACGCGTAAATCATTTCAAACCACAATCCTACCAAGCCAACAACGTACACTCTATGCACGCCTCAGTGTAGTGTTTCCCAATATTTCAGCCCAAGTGTTCAAGCCTTTTACGTGTTTCCATATTATTAGGCATGAAGGAGTAGAGGAGAAGGAAAACAGCCCACTCATAATGTTTGATCACTTTAGGCATCATGTCCTACCGATACGGCCAATCCCTTGAACCCGTGGTCCGATGCAAGCGCGATATACTCAACTGGTATGACCGTGCGAGCAGGCCGTGCTCTTCAAATCATCCGACCTATCGGATTAAGGAAGATGACATTATCGCTCCCATCCAGCTATTCAGTACTGTTCTGAACGAACACCTGATTTCTATCGAACCCGCTAGCCATCTGCACATTAAAACCAACTCGATTAATCCTTCTTCCCAAAATCCAATAATTCAAATGTAACCAGTATTTGATTTATTCAGTCCGACTCAGCGTAACGCTCCGAGCGGTTGCGGGCGTTACAGTGGCGAGGCACGCCCGGCCGGCGGTGGCGGTGCTGCTGCGGCTACTGCGGGGTGGATCGTCGGCGACGGGGTCGTCGCCTGAGAGTTCGTCGGAGGACACCAAAGGGGTGGCGATGTCGGTGGACGACGGATGATGGTGAAGATGTTGGTGGTGCTCAGTTTAAATAGGGTTGGCCGCGGCAGTTGTGGGGAGGTGGACCAGAGGGGTCGTGTCATGCCCCAGTCCCAAAATACGTAGGACTAGGATACGTAACCATGCCAGCCGCCTGTATATATGGCAACTCCAATATATGGAAACCATATATACGAGCATACGCTGTATAATGAACAATAATTCATAAGTGGTAAAACTGATCACAAGTCATAGGGTAATATCTAAATCTCATCCACAGAAATCACATATACATATGAATAACCAAATAACCATGTAACTAGATCTCAATACAAATATCTAAGAATGACAGTCAGATGGAAACAAATCTACTGCCGAAATAGAATATAAAAATGAACCAGATACACACCATATAAGATCAACATCTGACAATCACGAGGCTCGAAGAGAAGACCTCCTCGGGATATACGTAACATGTCCGGATCTGTGCTCCTGCGAATACTCAAGAACATATACACCTGGCAGGGAACCAGGTCCTCAGAGGGACATAGCAAGATACAGAAAAATGACATGCCATAATGTAAATACTGAATAAATAAATGGGGTGTGCTAACCATCTAAGTGAATGCAATTTAAAGACCTTGTAGTACGCATGGGAATGTGTGGGCTAGACATATGCTGACATAATTCACCAATCATCATGACTGGCTAGTATATGTGTCATATGCCCCCTGACGCAAGGGCACTCTGCAATCGTCCATCCCTGCAGAGCATGGACGAAGGTATAAAACATACAATACCCCATCCTCCTCGGAGCATGGTAACGGAACAAGAAAACCAATCTCCCATCTCCGAGCAGCATAGGAATGCCCCATCTCCGTAGAGTATGGTATCAGGCCACATGAATATATAAGGAGGGGGTGTCCCATACGTCTACTAGTATCTTTTCCGCCCAATATAGATGTACAAATCATGAAAACGACGTGGACACCTCCTACTATGATGCAAGTCTCAATAAAATAAACAACTGAGCTAAATACCGCTACACGTGTTGCTCACACTGATGGCCAGTCGCGCATGAGGCACGCGTCCCTAAATGTACTCACTCTGTGACATGTAATGATACGTGTCAAGGCCTGGGAAGTTATATCGATAACTCCACAACTTTAGGTGGGTCTACTAGACACTAGGTCAGACACAAGTCCTAACGTCAACGCCATCGTTGACTGCACCCGAGTCTGCTCGGACGCGCACATTTTATATAATAAATAAACATGTAACTAACAATAACTGAATTTAAACAGTACAACAAGGTAAGGTATACTTGTCTGGCAAGAGAGCTGTAAATGTAATGTCCAGATGTCAAGTGCCAAAAGTCAGAAACTATGGCCTCAGAATAAATGTCTCCGGATGCTAAAATAAACATCACTAACAGTCTCAGAAAATATCAAATAGCTAGAAACGCCTGTCCTTAAGTCCAATTTGGACACAGGGGCAAAAATGACAGTTTCCGGTCAAAGCGGGGTCCACATGTGGGCCGCTTTGCACCGAAAAACGTGCCAGGGTCAAAGGTCTCCAAATTCGCCAAACTTAGTGTCAACAAGTCCAGAACGTCGATACGAACCCAACGGAATATCCAGAACTGGATTCCGATGTGCCGATCACAAAATTGCCCGTCAAGTGGAGCTTGTGGGGCCCACGATATGCGATTTTGTCAACGTTCTCAGAATCGAACCAAACTTGGCTCACAGGACCAGCGTATTGCTACGAGTCCGATGGCGCAAGTTTCGTTTCGAACCAACGTGTGTACACAAAGTTGCAACGTGTTCCAGAACTGACGAATACGGGACGGTGTCGGCGGATACGCGTTGATTCCGGTGTGCACGCACATCCAAATCAACTTCTGCGAAATCTCGCACGTCCGTATCAACGATGCGCACGTTTCGGTAAAGACCGCGTGCGACCAAGTCGTCCCGTTTGGCGGGGCGTACCCAGTTCCGGGGTGAATCGGGTCATTATTTTTCCTGTTTTTGGATCGCGGTTCGCGATCGCCACAGGACGCGATGCTCCGAGCGGGTTGCACGGGCACCAAGAGGGCTACATAGTCTACGCGACGCAACTGACAGAATCAGAAACAGAGCTACGAGGTGAGAGAAAAATATACCTGAACAGGGCTCCGTGGAATGAATTTCTTCGTATCCTCGTGTCGAGTTGACACTGTTCCGTGTCCTGGACGTGTCCGGGATCTGCGTCCAGAGACTCGCCGGACTCGGGCGGCTAACCAAGGGGTGTTGGCATGGCTGGGGAGGCGGAGCCAGCGGGAGGGGGAGAGGGGACGGCGCCGGCGAGGCGGTGCGGGGTCGACGAGGGGGGGCAGCGTCGCTCCGGCGGAACCGCGGGGAGAAGGGGGCTGAGGAGAGAGGCCAGCGGGGAGAAGAGTCGGCTGTGGGGGAAAAAGTCGGCTCCGGCGAGGGACGGAGCTACTCCGGCGGGCGGGGCCTCGCCGCTCCGGCCATGGGGGGGTTGCTGCCGCAGTTTCTTTTCTTTCTTTCCTTTCCTTTCCTTTCCTTATTCTTTCTTTCCTTTCCTTTCCTCCGCTGTTGCTTTCTTTCTTTTCTTCTTTCCTTTCTTTCTTTCCTTCATTTCTTTCTTTCCTTTCCTTTCCTTACTTTTCCTCTGCTGTTGCTTTCTTTCTTTTCTTCTTTACTCTCTTTCCTTTCTTTCTTTTCTTTCCTTCCTTACTAAGTTTCCTTTTCTTTAGTAACTTTCTAGTCTAGGTGCTGCTGCTACGGTTTCTTAAGTTTGGGAATGGTTTTGGTTTTGGACAAATGGATTTGGCCTTATGGATTTTGGGTTTTGGGTTTGGATCCATTAAGGATCCAAACCCATTTCTATTTCTTTTCTTTTTCTTTTTCTTTTATAGAAAAAAATATTATTTTAATATGTAAAATATCTATAGATATTTTTAGGATATTTTGGGATATTTCCGGGATCTTTTCGGGTGGGTCCCGTCTCCAAATGGACGGTGCAGGAAAGTCCCTGTAATTTCATAAATTGCGTAAAAGTCCTATTTTGGGAAATTGCGCAATTACGAAATTGTCTGGGAAAACACCCGATTCCTGAAAATTCAAAAATTCAAAGAATTGAGGAAAATTGCTATGTGAGGGCCCTAGGGGGGATGGGGTGAGTCTGGGCAGGGTTGGACCTGGTTTCTGGATGATACGGGCTATCGTATTTATTAATTAATAAATACTGCGCACGGTGTTCTCTAATTATTAGAGGCAGGTAGGGCCATAATTTTTCTACGGTGTCAATATACTAAATGTAGTATACTCAGTGGAAAATATTAACGTATTTTTGTTTGGGCAAAACAGGTGCATGTTGGGCCTCTAATCTCTAGGGGTACAGAGATGGGTAAAGAGCAAGAAATAAAATAGGAAATAAATACGGACTTTTGTAACGATATTTGTGCGTCTCAACCGAGGCTCAAAATAAAGCATCTGGGAGTTGCACAAAATTCAGAAAAATAGTCTAGCATGTCTATAACAGGTATGTGAACTTTGTTCGGGGATAACAGTCAAGGTAAAGCTCCAAATAATTCGGTGATGGACAGGTGCACAAGTCAACATGATATGTAGGAAAATTTTATTAAAATATTGCCATAAATCCTAAATTGTTAAAATAATCCTAAAAATACTGATATCTGGTCGAGGGGGTTTACAGGTCGGTCGTTGGGGAGGCGAGTAGGTCGGGGCGGTTGGACAGCGGGGAGTCGGCGGGTCGCGGGGAACGGTCGGGGAGGCGGAGCGTCGCCGACAGCGGGCCGGGGAGGCGGAGGAGTCGGGGGAAAGTAACTGAAGAGAATTAGGTATTAGGTTCGGGTCGGGTTCTGGGTTCGGTTTCGAATCCAACTCGACCCGACCCGCTAGGGTTTGGACCCGGTTCAGGAATTGGGCCGGTTTGGATTGGTTTAATTAAAACCTTAATTGTTAGGTCTTTTAAAAATAGTTCCGGGGTTCAATAAATTCCAGAAAAATTATCCTATGTCTAATATTTTATTTTATACCCAAAAATATTATTTTCATAATATTTTAATATTTAGTAAAATTATAATAATTATTTAATACCAGAAAACATTTATTTTAATTAGTTAAAAATTCTAGAAAATTTTTGAAAATTTATTTTTAAATTTCTGAAAAAATCTAGGGGTTTATAATCTACCCCCTTAAGAGGATTGCGTTCTCGTAATCAAAGAATAACAAAATATAACCGGTCAGAAGAGATGACACGGTTTGCAAAACAGGTTCAAAATATGACACAATCAAAGAATCATGATCAAAGATAATTCGAAGGATGAGGGTTTAAACAAAACACATAGGGAAGGAATAAAATATTTTCCTAGACAATGAAAGTTAGGTAATTCAAGAGTAAAGGAAATCTGGTTAGAGAAAACTACAGCTTAGAAAAACTAGGTTATCAATTATTAACCAGTTCAAAATACTAGGTTTAAGGCTAAGGTCATGAACTAGCATGCACGTGCTAAAGCAATATATATATGAATAACTTACGCGCATTTGCTACTCCACGAGTCTGCGCGTCCTCCAAGGTCATCGCAAAAGCTTGTCCGCGTCCTTGTGGTTGATTCCTCTGCTGCTGCTGGGCCTGCTGGAAGAGTACTGCCTGGGGTGCCAAGGGTGGCCTCAGATGATATCCTCCTGGTGCTGGTAGAGCTTGTTGGTTTACCATTGGTGCTCCTTCTCGACGCTCAAGGCATTCTCTCACTAAATGCTGACTGGATCCGCAAGCTAAACATAATCCCATTTTGTGTCTGCACTCGTTCTCAATATGGCCTCGTTTGCCACAATGTTGACAGATAGGCAGTGCCTGTGGAGATGCTCTGGGTGGCTGGTACATGTGAGGTCTCTTTGCAGCTTTTTTTTGTAGTGCTCTGGCTGTTGCTGATGTGAAAGGCCGCTTCAGGCTGGTCTCTCTCCTGGTGACGCGCTCCATGCATCGGGCTGCAACAAGGACGTCCGAGTAAGAAGTATGTGCAACGAATCCGATCAGTCTCTGTAGCTCAAAGTTTAGTCCGTCGAAGAACTTCTCAACCTTCTCTTCTTCTGTCGGGATCAGGGTTAGGGCGAAGCGACTCAGATGAATGAACTCCGTATTGTACTCTTCCACTGTCATATTGTCTTGAGTGAGGCGATTGAACTTGTCCCGAAGTTCTGATCGAGCAATAGCTGGAATGTACATATGCTGAAAGAGTCTAGAAAACTCTTTCCAAGTGACTCGGTTTGGTCCGAGCCGTGTCTCCTCAGATAGCCATCAGTGATATGCATTGCCCGTCAACTGTATCTTGACAGCAGTCATCCAACATTCCCTTGGAAGCTCAACTGCTTCTAATTGATGTTGAGTGTTTGTGAGCCACTCATGAACTTCAGTGGCTCCTCCTTGCCTGAAAAGGTGCGGGGCTTCAGATGGCAAAAATCGGTGATAGAGCCCATCGTTGGCCGTCGTGCTGGTAGATTCGCCTGCTCCAGTGCGGTCACTATACTGTTTCGCAGAGCCTCTTGTTGAATCTGCTGTTGAGCTTGCATTATTGCGTAGATCATTTGAAATATCTGCTGTCCATCCATAGCCTGCCCTTGTGGGAATATGGGCATTGGTGGAGTAAACTGTGACGGAATGTCATCTTGCTGGATTCTCGAGGCATGCTGATTTGCTTGACTACTTTGGTGAGTAGAGGGATCTCCACTTAATGGCGTCACTTCATCTTCTCCGTAGGTGGCTAAAGTACCTTATGGTGTTCTTGCAGGAGTTTCGTCGTTTGCTCGTGGATCCATTACTCTGCATCCAAAATAAACTATAAGAGGCGCACAGAGGAATCAAGGCAGGATGCAAGTCAAGAAATTCAAATCCGATATAGAGATCAAGAACGATTCAATCAAGTGGATGAGATCCTATAACTTATCCTATCCTTATTGCAGGCTTGCTCGGTCACTAAGTTGAAACCGAAATAATTTAGTCGTTGACCTGCATGGGCCACCACAAAAACTATGTCACGTTCCAGTCCCAAAATATCGAGGGACTAAACGCGTAGCAATGGCCAGCAACACACACCGATGGGCAAACCCAATTTAATGGACCCATCAGGGTGTACTTAAGCTGTAAAACAACAATAAAGGTCTATGCTACTAATCTCATCCATAGCAGATAATCACAAAATAAATATTAGAATAATAAAGATCAATATATCCAACAAATCTCAATAAAAAGTCTCGGGGAACAACCCGATAAATGAGTTTGATACAATAGTTCAATAAACAGGAAACAACAGAAATAACTGAGTATAGATAAGCAAATACTCAGGAGAAATCCTCAGCAATCACCTCGTCCTCGGATTCTGGTACTGCTCCAAAGACTGCTCTTGTCCCGTACACCTCGGAATAGATCTCCTCTGCTAAACCCGGGGACATAATCCGGATTCCAGGTCCTCAGGAAAGATAACAAGGTACAAGAATAACTCAAACCAAATAAGTGCAGTATATGAAATGAATCAATAGGGCAAACTATATAACCAGCTAAGTGATATGCAATATGAGAGCATCACTAAAACTCAGGTTGAGACTACTACAAGTGTCACGCCCCAGTCCCAAAATGACGGGGGACGGGAGACGTGCGCAATGGCCACCAGCACGCACCGATGGACAACCCAATTTAATGGATCCATCAGGGCATGCTTAAGCTGTAGTCTAGCAGTAAAATATTATAAGTCTCAGGTATTTCTAATCTCATCCATCAAATAAACACAGATTAATTGCCAAAAATAATGCAATGGAAATAAAATAAGCAATAGCAAATAAGGTTATCTCGGGAAACAATCCGAGAATTATTCTGTTACATTTAAGGAGAAATAGACAGGAAATAAAATACTAAAAATGGAAATACTGTGTAGCTGAAGCCGGTGCTCAGGAGAAGTCTTCGGCCAATATCTCGTCCTCGGTTCCTAGTTCTGCTTCGAGAAGTGCTCCGGTACCGTACACCTCGGGGTAGTTCTCTTCAGCTATACCTGGGGACATCATCCAGATCCAGGTCCTCAGGGGACATAGCAAGGTACAGAAATAACTCAAGCCAACATGAATATTAGTGCAGCAGTAAAATAAATAGCAGGGTAAATATGTAAACCAGCTAAGTGATATGCAAGTGAGAGTTTTAGTCATACTCGGACTGAGACTACTATAGGATCAGTGTCGAAGAAACCATAGCAGTATTTTCTCGAAGGGCCAGAACTGGTGCCATAGCTCTGTGTCAGAGACTAAGACACATCCAGATAACATTATTTACATTATATTCAGCCTTGATATGATAATACTCTCCCCATCCCCATGTAATCTCACGTCACAGTTCCAGAATATCACAGGTACAAGTCACGCAAGATTGAACTAATGCAATGAGTCAGGATAGAATCTAAGCATGTAAACTGTAAATGACATGAAAATGTATCCTATACGGAATCACCAGGTATATGTAAACCCCCTCGACCAGATATTAGTATTTTTAGGATTATTTTATCAATTTAGGATTTATGGCAATATTTTAATAAAATTTTCCTACATATCCTGTTGACTTGTGCACCTGTCCATCACCGAATTATTTGGAGCTTTACCTTGACTGTTATCCCCAAACAAAGTTCACATACCTGTCATAGACATGCTAGACTATTTTCTTAAATTTTGTGCAACTCCCAGATGCTTTATTTTGAGCCTCGGTTGAGACGCACAAATATCGTTACAAAAGTCCGTATTTATTTCCTATTTTATTTCTTGCTCTTTACCCATCTCTGTACCCCTAGAGATTAGAGGCCCAACATGCACCTGTTTTGCCCAAACAAAAATACGTTAATATTCTACACTGAGTATACTACATTTAGTATATTGACACCGTAGAAAAATTATGGCCCTACCTGCCTCTAATAATTAGAGAACACCGTGCACAGTATTTATTAATTAATAAATACGATGGCCCGTATCACCCAGAAACCAGGTCCAACCCTGCCCAGACTCACCCCATCCCCCCCAGGGCCCTCACATAGCAATTTTCCTCAATTCTGTGAATTTTTGAATTTTCAGAAATCGGGTGTTTTCCCAGACAATTTCGTAATTGCGCAATTTCCCAAAATAGGACTTTTACGCAATTTATGAAATTACAGGTACTTTCCTGCAAATTTCAGTGCAAGGTGTCACCCCCTCATTGGCCGGTGAACCTGCACCGTCCATTTGGAGACGGGACCCACCCGAAAATATCCCGAAAATATCCCAAAATATCCTAAAAATATCTATAGATATTTTACATATTAAAATAATATTTTTTTTCTATAAAAGAAAAAGAAAAAGAAAATAAATAGAAATGGGTTTGGATCCATTAAAATGGGTTTGGATCCTTAATGGATCCAAACCCAAAACCCAAAATCCATAAGCCCAAATCCATTTGTCCAAAACCAAAACCATTCCCAAACTTAAGAAACCGCAGCAGCAGCACCTAGACTAGAAAGTTACTAAAGAAAAGGAAACTTAGTAAGGAAGGAAAGGAAAGAAAGAAAGGAAAGAGAGTAAAGAAGAAAAGAAAGAAAGCAACAGCAGAGGAAAAGTAAGGAAAGGAAAGGAAAGAAAGAAATGAAGGAAAGAAAGAAAGGAAAGAAGAAAAGAAAGAAAGCAACAGCGGAGGAAAGGAAAGGAAAGAAAGAAAGGAAAGAGAGTAAAGAAGAAAAGAAAGAAAGCAACAGCAGAGGAAAAGTAAGGAAAGGAAAGGAAAGAAAGAATAAGGAAAGGAAAGGAAAGGAAAGAAAGAAAAGAAACTGCGGCAGTAACCCCCCCATGGCCGGAGCGGCGAGGCCCCGCCCGCCGGTGTAACACCCTGTTCCGCTCAAACGGACTGCCGTCTCAAACGGCAAATGTGCAACTGTCCCGACCCGCTTTGCCTCGATCAAGAAGCAAAGGATATCCAGACTTGTCCTTACAGGAATCCGGCTTAGGCTTTCAGAGGCTCGCTCAGACGTATCGCTCTACCGAGGCGAATCATCGCTAAGGTGGGTGGCTACGGTGAACTTGTCTTTGCTTAGCCAGCATACATAAAATCTGGAATGTTCATGCTAGTCGCGAGGTGAATCACCCCCTGCATGCTAATAAATCCAACGCACCTAGCTAAGGAAATAATTCCAACTTGTATTGCTTGCTAGAACATGGAAATGAAATACTGCTTATATACAGACCCTCGCATGCTAAGTCCCTTAACGGTTTTATCCCTCGGCTTACCTTCGGGTCCGAGCAAACGTGCCTGCTTATGTTCCTTAGAAACGCATGCTTGTCTGCTTGAAGTTAACGTGTTTTCATCCAAACCCCGGAAGACTACTAAGTAGTCGTTCCGTGCCTGAACGAACCTGCAAGTATACGGGACCGCTAGGTCACCAAGGCAATCTCCGCCCCAGGAGAATTGCATCAAGGCAAAAGACAGTCACTGAACAACGAAACAGGCAATGCATCTTGTCTTGTACTATTGTTGCCTCAACAGCTTGCCTCTTGTCTTGTACTCTTGTCTTGTACTCATGTTGCCCCAACCAAGGCCCCGTTCGATCATGGACAACCAGTGCACAGGGTAACGGTCTCGCGGGCGATGCTGGGGCACTGGCATCGACCCGGTCCGGGCGAGACCAATTGTTCTTAGTCTCTTGTTCAGGCGGAATGGCTTGCAGCGCCTCTTGTACTTTGTTGCAAAGCATTCTCGTCTAGACTAAATAGTCTCTTGTTCGTCGGAATGGCTTGCAGTGCCTCTTGTTCTTGTTGCAAACCATCTCGTCTAGACTATACCGTCCATATGGCATACGCCAGTGATCGCCTTGTAATGAACTTGTTGCATGCTTGCTTGTAAACGAAAGATAAACAATTCATCCTCGCTTAGCGGCTATCCGCGTGCGAGGCACTGTATCGCATCAAGAGCAACTAAACACCTGAACGATCTTGAAATAAATACTCTTGTTTGCATATGCTATGCCTCCTGAATGTTTATACATGCCCCTGCTTAAATTAACAATGTTTGCCTTGGACAGGGAAGGGGATGGTAAGTTGGTAAGTCTCGCCGTGTTTCCTCTAACATCGCACGGCGCACTGCCCGACACGTTAGGCTATTCAATATCTGCATGAAACTGATCCTAAGGCAACTAGAAAGACAACTTAATAGTTGTGCACGGAACCTGTATTACGTGTTTGGATTTGTCGAGCGGGCGAGTAGCTTCCCCACCAGTGCATTCAATGTACTGATAATCCACCAGTTTGTATGCAGGGTGCGGGAGAACCTCGTTCGGTGCGGACGCCTCCTTCGTGCGTGCTAAGGCCAGGAGTTTCCTCTAAAGCCTTACAACGGTGCGTCCGGGACTGAAGCACATATACAAGACATAATATTGGAGCGTCGCCTGACATCGCCTGTACAATCATTCCACAGTTGTAGCCACTTGGCACGCTTTTACTGTTTCAGAGAGAGAGGCTTGAGCGACTTGTAATCTCGGCTATACGCCACCTGTAACACAAGTTTATATCAATAAAAGAGCTTGCTTTACTTTAACTTGTGTTTCAATGCTTCCGCTATATTTGTCGACTCAGTGAACCTGTTACCGATCGCCTATGCGTTCATGACTCCGCTACACTCGGACAATCTGTGCGACTCTGTGGCTTAGAACTCTTGCCGCCAGCCAATGAACCATGGCCTTGCACGGGCGTGGATCACGCTCGTGCGGCATCACGCCCGGATAGGTTAAGCGATCGTTCCGCGGGAGCGCTGGCGAGGGTGATTCCCGCCTAGCGGGAACGGCCGATTGCTTGCGGGAGATCGGGGCGTGACAGCCGGAGTAGCTCCGTCCCTCGCCAGAGCCGACTTTTTCCCCCACAGCCGACTCTTCTCCCCGCTGGCCTCTCTCCTCAGCCCCCTTCTCCCCGCGGTTCCGCCGGAGCGACGCTGCCCCCCCCTCGTCGACCCCGCACCGCCTCGCCGGCGCCGTCCCCTCTCCCCATCCCGCTGGCTCCGCCTCCCCAGCCATGCCAGTACCCCTCGGTTAGCCGCCCGAGTCCGGCGAGTCTCTGGACGCAGATCCCGGACACGTCCAGGACACGGAACAGTGTCAACTCGACACGAGGATATGAAGAAATTCATTCCACGGAGCCCTGTTCAGGTATATTTTTCTCTCACCTCGTAGCTCTATTTCCGATTCTGTCAGTTGCGTCGCGTAGACTGTGTAACCCTCTCGGTGCCCGTGCAACCCGCTCGGAGCATCGCGTCCTGTGGCGATCGTGAACCGCGATCCAAAAACAGGAAAAATAATGACCCGATTCACCCCGGAACTGGGTACGCCCCGCCAAACGGGATGACTTGGTCACACGCGGCCTTTACCAAAACGTGCGCATCGTTGATACGGACGTGCGGGATTTCGCAGAAGTTGATTTGGATGTGCGTGCACACCGGAATCAACGCGTATCCGCCGACACCGTCCCGTATCCGTCAGTTCTGGAACACGTTGCAACTTTGTGTACACACGTCGGATCGAAACAAAACTTGCGCCATCGGACTCGTAGCAATACGCTGGTCCTGTGAGCCAAGTTTGGTTCGATTCTGAGAACGTTGACAAAATCGCGTATCGTGGGCCCCATAGGCTCCACTTGACGGGCAATTTTGTGATCGGCACATCGGAATCCAGTTCTGGATATTCCGTTGGGTTCATATCGATGTTCTGGACTTGTTGACACTAAGTTTGGCGAATTTGGAGACCTTTGACCCTGACACGTTTTTCGGTGCAAAGCGGCCCATATGTGGACCCCGCTTTGACCGAAAACTGTCATTTTTGTCCCTGTGTCCAAATTGGACTTAAGGACAGGCGTTTCTAGCTATTTGATATTTTCTGAGACTGTTAGTGATGTTTATTTCAGCATCCGGAGATATTTATTCTGAGGCCATAGTTTCTGACTTTTGGCACTTGACATCTGGACATTACATTTACAGCTCTCTTGCCAGGCAAGTATACCTTGCCTTGTTGTACTATTTAAATTCAGTTATTGTTAGTTACATATTTATTTATTATATAAAATGTGCGCGTCCGAGCAGACTCGGGTGCAGTCAACGATGGCGTTGACGTTATGACTTGTGTCTGACCTAGTGTCTAGTAGACCCACCTAAAGTTGTGGAGTTATCGATATAACTTCCCAGGCCTTGACACATATCATTACACGTCACAGAGTGAGTACATGTAGGGACGCGTGCCTCATACGCGAGATCTATTATCACAAGTTAGAATTTTTTTTTTGTGATTCCCTGGCCATCAGTGTGAGCAACACGTGTAGCGGTATTTAGCTCAGTTGTTTATTTTATTGAGACTTGCATCATAGTAGGAGGTGTCCACGTTATTTTCACGATTTGTACATCTATATTGGGCGGGAAAGATACTAGTAGACGTATGGGACACCCCCTTCTTATATATTCATGTGGCCTGATACCATACTCTACGGAGATGGGGCATTCCTATGCTGCTCGGAGATGGGAGATTGGTTTTCTTGTTCCGTTACCATGATCCGAGGAGGATGGGGTATTGTATGTTTTATACCTTCGTCCATGCTCTGCAGGGATGGACGATTGCAGAGTGCCCTTGCGTCAGGGGGCATATGACACATATACTAGCCAGTCATGATGATTGGTGAATTACGTCAGCATATGTCTAGCCCACACATTCCCATGCGTACTACAAGGTCTTTAAATTGCATTCACTTAGATGGTTAGCACACCCCATTTATTTATTCAGTATTTACATTATGGCATGTCATATTTCTGTATCTTGCTATGTCCCTCTGAGGACCTGGTTCCCTGCCAGGTGTATATGTTCTTGAGTATTCGCAGGAGCACAGATCTGGACATGTTACGTATATCCCGAGGAGGTCTTCTCTTCGAGCCTCGTGATTGTCAGATGTTGATCTTATATGGTGTGTATTTGGTTTATTTTTATATTCTATTTCGGCAGTAGATTTGTTTCCATCTGACTGTCATTCTTAGATATCTGTATTGAGATCTAGTTACATGGTTATTTGGTTATTCATATGTATATGTGATTTCTGTGGATGAAATTTAGATATTACCCTGTGACTTGTGATCAGTTTTACCACTTATGAATTCTTGTTCATTATACAGCGTACGCTCGTATATATGGTTTTCATATATTGGAGTTGCCATATATACAGGCGGCTGGCATGGTTACGTATCCTAGTCCTACGTATTTTGGGACTGGGGCGTGACATATTTTTAGTGGTGGCCCATGCAGGTCAGAGCATATTGTCTCGGTTACGTTACTGTACCGAGCAAGCCTGCACCTAGGATTAGAGGATAGGATCTCATCCATAATTAACTATGACTTATCTTCCTTCCAGTCTGTCCTACTTACATAATTGCATCCTGCTTGATTCATGTGCTTCCCTGATAAATCCTTAAGTATAGCCCCTACTAGAATATAGGAATCCCTGTTGATAGGATGATAATTAGAGTAGTATTCCTATTAAGAACACAACTAGGCCCTTGACATATCATTAAGTCCAGACTACTTAATGAACCTGAGTCTTCCATACTACCTAGTGAACCCTAGCATCACTACCTATAAATTAACTTATCATTGTTCCTTGACATATTTACGTATGACTTGAGAGTAGTATAAATATTACTAGGATTAGTTAGACAATTGATCATAAGTATTGACCCTAGTCTTGAGAAATCCATAGAAATCTAAGGTTGAACACTAGGACTGAAACCTCATCCTATGTTTAGATAAACCCAGTTTTACGCCAGAAACTTTTTACCCTTGTTGGCGTAAAAGCCAATTGACTCTTGGTGGAGTAGGAACCAAACGACTGCCTAGTTGGCATAAAACCAAATGACTTTCCTGTTGGCGTAAAAATCAAATTATGCAGGAGATTGTCTCCTTACGTCGCAGTTATGATAACTGCTACCCTCGATCCCTTAGTCTTCCTTATCCTGCGTCATGCAAGCCACGTAGGTAACTGCCCTGCGTAAACTTGATGATTCTTGAAATATTAGATAACCAGCGTAGAGTAACCTGATTAGGCGTAACCTAAGGATATGATGTGAGCGCAATCGTTACAGCCTTAGCTTTCCCCAGTGTTGACCCAAATCTTGTGCATTAAAGGCAGAGATACGCCTCGAGCCATGTGCAAAAAGAAATAGCTTTCTGACAGGACATTTGATCTTGTCTCATCTCGAGCATAAAAATGACTTGTATCCAATAAAGTCACTAAACGACAACCTGGGTCCCCGTGCAAATTCATCATCACAAACCGTCCACTCGATCGTTGTACAAGTACTTTTGTCAGATGTCAGGATTCACTAATTCGACTGACAAACTCATGAGTTTCACGTACAACTTTACGCCCGCTAATTTTTGCGCAGATTTTAGCGTAAAACTTTTTACGCTCAGACTTTACGCAGGAGATATTTACGCGCATATTTCCACGCACAGACTTTTTACGTAGACAACTCTGAAGCTCTACTTTACGCTTCTCTGTTTTACGCGAATAGCCCTGAAGCCATGCGTTACGCCAACTTATTTTATCTCTGCTTTACACAGACAACCTCGAACCCCTACTTTATGCAGACTTTCTTGAAATCTCTGTTTTAGGCAGACAGTCTATAGTGTTTATTAAGATTGTAAAACTTAGAAGGCCATACCTCTTTTAGGTCCACTAGCGACTTAGACAAGGAATTAGAATAATAATTGTAGAGATTGTAGTGTCTTATTTTTTTTTTGTGATTGTGAGTTATGTTGTAATTTCTCTCATCATAATCTAGCATACTTAAAATTGCTGTCCTACCTTGATTTATGATGCTATTATAGCCTAGTTTTGCAAGTTTATTCTTCATCGAGCTTGTTCATGACACATGTGTTATTGGGGCCTGATCCACTCCACTAATACAATTGTCTATTCAGAATCAGTGTATTACGGTCTGATCAACCTTAGTGCATTTTGATTCGCCCTTCGTATAACTACTTTACGTGGATTGAGATATATAGTGATTAGTAGACAAATGTACTTACCCTCTAGATATGTCTGAGCATATCGTATCAGTTACGTAACTGTACTAATACGAATATGTGAATAGGGATTACCAAAATAGGATTTCAATCCACAACTACTTTGACAATTTCCACTGAATTCTTTAAACGCCTTGATCCCCACACTTCTAATATATTACCTCCCCCTTGAACTCTTGATTATTGTTTTTCGTCTCCCCTATTTCGGAAAAACGAAACCTCGTACTTAGAATAAATACGAAGTGTATTGTTTTTGTAGTCATTTTTGTTCGTTTCTTGGGTAATTACCAAACCCTATTATTAGATTAGATTGCAGTTTAAAACTATGCTATCTTTAGAATGACCTTCGCTACCTACCTACGTTTTATTACATTCCTAGTACGTGCATCACTATGGCAGCATAAAATTTTTGCCTCGTAACTTGGGTCAAGTTCAGAACTCAAGTATTACGATGAAGAATGTATCATTTTGCTGTCAGGAGTCTAAATGGATTTTACCTGGATGAACAATTGATTAACTCCTGATTGGATAGCAGCACATATGACTAGGTTGACTTATAAGGATTCCTATGGACCGACTCACCAAGTCAGCACATTTTCTATCATTAGAGTTGGCCAGTCTGCAGAAGCTATGGAGACATTACTTATATGAGGCAAATTGTAAGATTGCACGGCAGACCAGTCCGCCTTTTACCAGACAAGGATTTGCGTGACCAGAATTGGTGGTCAACACCGTAGAGACAGTTAAGTAAATACAAGGACACTCGCGTGCAGTACAAGACAGACAGAAGTAGTAGGCAGACCGTCATCATCGTTCCTTGGAATTCAAAGAGGACGATCATGTCATCTTGAGAATATTACCTACTAGAAGCACAATTGGATTCGGAGGACGCAACAAGTTGAGTTCAAGGTATATTGGACCATTGACGTGCTAAAAATAGTAGGAGTAGTGGCATATCAACCTACGCTACCACTTTCACTTGAGAGAGTACTTGCTGTATTCCACGTGTCGCAACTCAGGCAATATGTGACAGACAACAGTCATGTTCTCAACCATTCGTAGATCACCATTAGGTCGAGCCTGTCGTATCAAGAGCAACCCGTAGAAATCATTGATCATCGAGAAAAAGTATTGAGGAATCAGTCCATTCCCTTGGTCCGCGTGACATGAAAGCATGGCGCGCCAGGAGAATCTACTTGGAAGCATGTGGACGACATGCGTAAACGTTTTTCGAACCTATTCGTAAACCCAAGATATAAATTACTTTGTTAAATTATATCTTATGCCGTCTTTGACTTCTACCGTGGCTTAGTTTTAATTTCGAGGACGAAATTTTTATAAGTTGGGTAGATTGTAAACCCCCTCGACCAAATATCAGTATTTTTAGGATTATTTTATCAATTTAGGATTTATGGCAATATTTTAATAAAATTTTCCTACATATCCTGTTGACTTGTGCACCTGTCCATCACCGAATTATTTGGAGCTTTACCTTGACTGTTATCCCCGAACAAAGTTCACATACCTGTCATAGACATGCTAGACTATTTTCCTGAATTTTGTGCAACTCCCAGATGCTTTATTTTGAGCCTCGGTTGAGACGCACAAATATCGTTACAAAAGTCCGTATTTATTTCCTATTTTATTTCTTGCTCTTTACCCATCTCTGTACCCCTAGAGATTAGAGGCCCAACATGCACCTGTTTTGCCCAAACAAAAATACGTTAATATTCTACACTGAGTATACTACATTTAGTATATTGACACCGTAGAAAAATTATGGCCCTACCTGTCTCTAATAATTAGAGAACACCGTGCGCAGTATTTATTAATTAATAAATACGATGGCCCGTATCACCCAGAAACCAGGTCCAACCCTGCCCAGACTCACCCCATCCCCCCCAGGGCCCTCACATAGCAATTTTCCTCAATTCTGTGAATTTTTGAATTTTCAGGAATCGGGTGTTTTCCCAGACAATTTCGTAATTGCGCAATTTCCCAAAATAGGACTTTTACGTAATTTATGAAATTACAGGGACTTTCCTGCAAATTTCAGTGCAAGGTGTCACCCCCTCATTGGCCGGTGAACCTGCACCGTCTATTTGGAGACGGGACCCACCCGAAAAGATCCCGGAAATATCCCAAACCTAAAAATATCTATAGATATTTTACATATTAAAATAATATTTTTTTTCTATAAAAGAAAAAGAAAAAGAAAAGAAATAGAAATGGGTTTGGATCCTTAATGGATCCAAACCCAACCCAAAATCCATAAGCCCAAATCCATTTGTCCAAAACCAAAACCATTCCCAAACTTAAGAAACCGCAGCAGCAGCACCTAGACTAGAAAGTTACTAAAGAAAAGGAAACTTAGTAAGGAAAGGAAAGGAAAGAAAGAAATGAAGGAAAGAAAGAAAGGAAAGAAGAAAAGAAAGAAAGCAACAGCGGAGGAAAGGAAAGGAAAGGAAAGGAAAGAAAGAATAAGGAAAGGAAAGGAAAGGAAAGGAAAGAAACTGCGGCAGCAACCCCCCCATGGCCGGAGCGGCGAGGCCCCGCCCGCCGGAGTAGCTCCGTCCCTCGCCGGAGCCGACTTTTTCCCCCACAGCCGACTCTTCTCCCCGCTGGCCTCTCTCCTCAGCCCCCTTCTCCCCGCGGTTCCGCCGGAGCGACGCTGCCCCCCCCTCGTCGACCCCGCACCGCCTCGTCGGCGCCGTCCCCTCTCCCCCTCCCGCTGGCTCTGCCTCCCCAGCCATGCCAGCACCCCTCGGTTAGCCGCCCGAGTCCGGCGAGTCTCTGGACGCAGATCCAGGACACGTCCAGGATACGGAACAGTGTCAACTCGACACGAGGATACGAAGAAATTTATTCCACGGAGCCCTGTTCAGGTATATTTTTCTCTCACCTCGTAGCTCTGTTTCCGATTCTGTCAGTTGCGTCGCGTAGACTGTGTAACCCTCTCGGTGCCCGTGCAACCCGCTCGGAGCATCGCGTCCTGTGGCGATCGCGAACCGCGATCCAAAAACAGGAAAAACAACGACCCGATTCACCCCGGAACTGGGTACGCCCCGCCAAACGGGACGACTTGGTCGCACGCGGTCTTTACCGAAATATGCGCATCGTTGATACGGACGTGCGGGATTTCGCAGAAGTTGATTTGGATGTGCGTGCACACCGGAATCAACGCGTATCCGCCGACACCGTCCCGTATCCGTCAGTTCTGGAACACGCTACAACTTTGTGTACACACGTCGGATCGAAACAAAACTTGCGCCATCGGACTCGTAGCAATACGCTGGTCCTGTGAGCCAAGTTTGGTTCGATTCTGAGAACGTTGACAAAATCGCATATCGTGGGCCCCACAGGCTCCACTTGATGGGCGATTTTGTGATCGGCACATCGGAATCCAGTTCTGGACATTCCGTTGGGTTCGTATCGACGTTCTGGACTTGTTGACACTAAGTTTGGCAAATTTGGAGACCTTTGACCCTGACACGTTTTTCGGTGCAAAGCGGCCCACATGTGGACCCCGCTTTGACCGAAAACTGTCATTTTTGCCCCTGTGTCCAATTTGGACTTAAGGACAGGCGTTTCTAGCTATTTGATATTTTCTGAGACTGTTAGTGATATTTATTTCAGCATCCGGAGACATTTATTCTGAGGCCATAGTTTCTGACTTTTGGCACTTGACATCTGGACATTACATTTACAGCTCTCTTGCCAGGCAAGTATACCTTGCCTTGTTGTACTGTTTAAATTCAGTTATTGTTAGTTACATGTTTATTTATTACATAAAATGTGCGCGTCCGAGCAGACTCGAGTGCAGTCAACGATGGCGTTGACGTTAGGACTTGTGTCTGACCTAGTGTCTAGTAGACCCACATAAAGTTGTGGAGTTATCGATATAACTTCCCAGGCCTTGACACGTATCATTACACGTCACAGAGTGAGTACATGTAGGGACGCGTGCCTCATGCGCGACTGGCCATCAGTGTGAGCAACACGTGTAGCGGTATTTAGCTCAGTTGTTTATTTTATTGAGACTTGCATCATAGTAGGAGGTGTCCACGTCGTTTTCATGATTTGTACATCTATATTGGACGGGAAAGATACTAGTAGACGTATGGGACACCCCCTCCTTATATATTCATGTGGCCTGATACCATACTCTACGGAGATGGGGCATTCCTATGCTGCTCGGAGATGGGAGATTGGTTTTCTTGTTCCGTTACCATGCTCCGAGGAGGATGGGGTATCGTATGTTTTATACCTTCGTCCATGCTCTGCAGGGATGGACGATTGCAGAGTGCCCTTGCGTCAGGGGGCATATGACACATATACTAGCCAGTTATGATGATTGGTGAATTACGTCAGCATATGTCTAGCCCACACATTCCCATGCGTACTATAAGGTCTTTAAATTGCATTCACTTAGATGGTTAGCACACCACATTTATTTATTCAGTATTTACATTATGGCATATCATTTTTCTGTATCTTGCTATGTCCCTCTGAGGACCTGGTTCCCTGCCAGGTGTATATGTTCTTGAGTATTCGCAGGAGCACAGATCCGGACATGTTACGTATATCCCGAGGAGGTCTTCTCTTCGAGCCTCGTGATTGTCAGATGTTGATCTTATATGGTGTGTATCTGGTTCATTTTTATATTCTATTTCGGCAGTAGATTTGTTTCCATCTGACTGTCATTCTTAGATATCTGTATTGAGATCTAGTTACATGGTTATTTGGTTATTCATATGTATATGTGATTTCTGTGGATAAGATTTAGATATTACCCTGTGACTTGTGATCAATTTTACCACTTATGAATTATTATTCATTATACAGCGTACGCTCGTATATATGGTTTCCATATATTGGAGTTGCCATATATACAGGCGGCTGGCATGGTTACGTATCCTAGTCCTACGTATTTTGGGACTGGGGCATGACAGTATATCTCAGGCAATTCTGTCACACTAATAGTGTCAGGTGTCCTGGGTTGAGCAGTTAAACAAGTTTACTTAGGCATCTACAATAAATCAAGTAAAATACTATAACCAGAAATATCTGAGAATTAGCAAGCTTTACTTGCCCACTGATGCTAGATTAAACCAAGAAAATATATAGCAAGCTGCAGGATTTGGCAAGCTTTACTTGCCCACTGATGTATAACTAAGTCCAGGAAATAGGTAGCAAAGCTGCAAGTTTCGGCAAGGTACACTTGCCTGTGGTTCCGGCTATGTTTGCAATTCTGACTTCGGCGGGAATTGCAGGCGGTACTCCGGTTGCTGAAACAAACATCACCATCAGATTCAGAAAATATCAATCAGCTAGAAACGCCTGTCCTTGGGTCCAATTTGGAGACAAGGGCAAAACGGCAGTTTCGGACCAAAACGGGGTCCACCGGTGGGCTCGCTTTGCACCGAAAAATGCGTCCGGGTCAAAGGTCTCCAAATTCACCAAACTCAGTGTCAACAGGTCAGAAACACTGATACGAACCCAACGGAACTTCCAGAATTGAATTCCAATGAGCCGAACACAAAATCGTCCGTCGAGCGGGGCCTGTGGGGCCCACGACACGCGATTTCGTCAACGTTCTCAGAATCGAACCAAACTTGGCTCACAGGACCATCGTATCGCTACGAATCCGATGGCGCAAGTTTCGTTTCAATCCGACGTGTGTACACAAAGTTAGGGTGAAATACAGAAAAGTCGGATACGGGACGATGTCCGCGGATACGCGTTGATTCCGGTGTGCACGCACACCCGAATCGACTTCTGCAAAATCCCGCACGTCCGTATCGACGACATGCACGTATCTGTGAAGACAGCGCACGACCAAGTCGTCCCGTTTGGCGGGGCGTACTCGGTTCCGGGGTGAAATAGGGTCTGGTTTTTCCTGTTTGTGGATCGCGGTGTGCGATCACCACAGGACGCGATGCCCCGAACAGTTTGTCCGAGCACCGAGAGGGTCATACAGGCTTCGCAACACAATTTGCAGAATCAAAAACAGAGCTACGAACAAAAAGTTACAAGTACCTGAAGGGGACCCGAAAAACCCGAACTCGATCGTGTCCGACACGTGTCCGACACGTGTCGGATTCGGGAATAAAATTAGGGTTAGGGTTAGGGCTTTCCCGCCGGAGGCTCAGGGCGGAGGGCGACCGGGGCAGCGTCGTCGGGCTCGGGGGCTCTGCGGGGAGGCACGGCGAGGCGGCTGGGGACTCGCCGGCGGCGGAGGGCGTCGTCGGCGGGCTGCTGCGGCTGCTGCTGCTGTCGAGGTGGGGAGGGAAGGAAGGAGGCAGCTGGAGGCGACGGCGACGGCGGTGGCAGGGTGGATAGGCAGCGGCGGAGGGCGGCGCGGTCCGGTGGCGTCGACGGGGAGGGGAGCGGTGGCTGAGGGTGGAGGCGAGGCCATGGGGGGTTTTAATAGGGGTGGTCGGGCGGTGAGGGGGCCGAGACGGGCGGGGAGAGGGGTGGTCGTGGGGGTGTGGGCGGGCGGAGCGGGCGGCGGCGGCGTCTCCGCCGCGAGACGCGGGCACAGGGGAGAGAGGGGGAAGCCGGGTCAAGCGGGTCGGGCGGCGGCGGGCAGACCCGACCCGACCCGGTGGGGAGCGGGCTGGGCCGGCCTGCTGGCCTGGGTCCAATGGGCTTGGGCAGAGCCGGTGGGCTGAGTTTTATTAATAATAATAATAATAATAATAATAACCAATAAAATAATTAATTAAATAATTAAATAATTAAATAAATACTTTTTAGGTGTTTTAAAATAGGTCCGGGGTCCGATAAATTCCAGAAAAATTGTCCTAAGTCTAGTTTTTCATTTTACATCCAAAAATATTATTTCTATAATATTTTAATATTGTTTATTATCAATTAAAAATTATTGAATAATTAAAACCCTGTTTTTAAATTACAGAAAATTCCCAGAAAATTCTAGAAAATTGTGAAAAATCCAGTTTTGAAAATTTTGAAAAATCAGGGAGTTTACAACAAGCTTTGTGTCGGAGAGCCGGTAGCAGTGATATCATGTCGGAGTCTAGCTCGGAGAGGCTACGGCACCGCAATAATATAATCAACCTGTAGCCTGTGTGTCTCTCCCCACCCAATGTAATTACACGTCTCATGTCCATGTCACGCAAGATCATATCTAATGCAGCAAGTCATAATGATAGCTAAGCACATGCAATATCTATGTCACGAATCATGTAACCTATACAGAATCACCATGAATATCTCAGGAAGATTCTGTCTTATGAATAGTGTCAGGTGTCCTGTGGTATGACGTACTTGATGATGCAAGCACGAAGATGTGTATAGGGTCCCGATATCCATCTCTAGGTGACGTTACACAACTCCGCGTACGGCATTGACATCCGAATATTATTCGAACATTAAGTAATGTCACACGGTCCTAGATTGAACATATACATCATATAAATAATCAAGGAAATAATAGAAAACAAGTGCTGCAAGTATGGCAAGATACACTTGCTTGGGATTTGGTTTCCAACTGCTGTTCTGGTATCAGCGGGATCTGTAGGTACTCCTCCGGTTGTTGAAATAAATGTTACCATCAGGTTCAGAAGACATCAAATAGCTAGAATTGCATGTCCATAAGTCCAATTTGGACATAGGGGCAAAAGTGACAATTTCTGGTCAAAGCTGGGTCCACATGTTGCCCGCTTCGCACCGAAAAACGTGTTAGAGATAATATTCTCAAAATTTATCAAATTTAGTGTCTACAAGTCCAGAACGACAATACGAACCCAACGGAATATCCATAACTGGATTCCGATGAGCCAATCACAAAATTGCCCGTCAAGTGGAGCCGTGGGGCCCACGATATGAGATTTTGTCAACGTTCTCAGAATCGAACCAAACTTGGGTCACAGGACCAGCGTATTGCTACGAGTCTGATGGCTTAAGTTTCGTTTCGATACGACGAGCGTACACGAAGTTACAACAAATTTCAGAACAGAGCCGATACGGAACGTTGTCGACGGATACGCGTTGATTCCGGTGTGCACGCACATCCAAATCAACTTTCGTGAAATCTCACACGTTTGTATTAACAGCACACACCTTTTGGTGAAGTTCGCACACGTCCAAGTCGCCTCGTTTAGCGGGGCACACCCAGTTCCGAAAAAAATCAGGGTTTTAAATAACCATTATTTTGGTCATTTTCACCCTCGAAAATATTACAGACTACAGCTCAATAAAATAAACTAAAAACATGATTTAAAACTTGGTCATACAGTCTAAATAATTGTTCAAGCCAATTTTGAAAATATTTAACAGGTTGGTCGCAAAACGGTCGTGAACTGGGGAGGTCGAAACATTTTCTGAATTATCAGAAAATGGAATTATTTTCCTGATTTTGCGTCGCAGTTTGCGATCGACATAGGACACGATACCCCGAACGAATTATACGGGTTTTGAGAGGGTCACGAGGTCTACACGTATGATTCGATAGAATGGAAAACGGATCAACGTACATAGAATTACACACGCGGGAAGACAGGTACCTTGTTGAGGTTCGTGCAGTGGGAGGGTCGCGACGAGGCACGGCCGGCCGGCGGTGGCGGTGCTGCTGCGGCTACTGCTGGGGTGGATCGTCGGCGGTGGGGTCATCGCCTGAGAGTTCGCCGGAGGTCACCGGAGGGGTGGCGATGTCGGTGGACGACGGATGATGGTGATGGTGTTGGTGGTGCTCGGTTTAAATAGGGTTGGCCGCGACGGTTGTGGGGAGGTGGACCAGAGGGGTCGGCCATTGGGGAGGCGAGTAGGTAGGGGCGGTTGGACGGCGGGGAGTGGCGGGTCGCGGGGAACGGCCGGGGAGGCAGAGCGTCGCCGGCAGCGGGTCGGGGAGGCAGAGGAGTCGGGAGAAAGTTACTGAAGAGAATTGGGTGTTGGGTTCGGGTCGGGTTCGGGGTTCGGGTCCGAATCCAACCCACTAGGGTTTAGGTCCGGTTCAGAAATTGGGTCGGTTTGGGTTGGTTTGATTAAAACATTAATTTTTAGGTCTTTTAAAAATAGTTTCGGGGTCCAATAAATTTTAGAAAAATTACCCTATGTCTAATATTTTATTTTACACCCAAAAATATTATTTTCATAATATTTTAATATTTAAAAAAATCACAATAATTATTTAATACCAAAAAATATTTATTTTAATTAGTTAAAAATTCCAGAAAAATTCCAAAAATTTATTTTTAAATTCCTAAAAAAATTTGGGGGTTTACAGTCAGACGAGTCATCGGCTCTGCAATCTTTGCAAAGTTCTCTACGAACCTCCGGTAATATCCAACAAGTCTTAGAAAACTCATCTCCAAAATGTTGGTTAGGGTCGGCTACGTCTCTACTGCTGAGATCTTCGCTGGATCAACGAAATACCATCTCCGGAGATAACACGTCCAAGAAAAGAGACGATCCAAGAAGAATTCACACTTATTCAAATTGGCGTACAACTTCTCACGTCTCAGCGTCTCCAGTACGATCCTCAGGTGCTTCTCGTGCTCTTCATGGTTCTTCGAATACACCAAGATGTCATCAATAAAGACTACCACGAACTGATCCAGGTACTAGTAAAATACCCGGTTCATGAACATCGCTGGTGCATTCGTCGAACCAAAAGGCATCAACAAGAACTCGTAATGTCCATAACGAGTCCTGAACACCGTTTTCAGAATGTCCTCTCGCCTTACCTTCACTTGATGGTAGCCCGATCTCCGATCGATCTTGGAGAACACCTTCGCTCCCGCCAATTGATTGAACAGATCATCAATCAACGACAAATGGTACTTGTTCTTGATTGTCAAAACATTTAAGGCCCTGTAATCAATACACATCCACTACAACAAAAGTACCTTTTTATGACGACTAAAAAGCGTCATAAATGATATTTTATAACGCTTTTTGTAAACCCTGAAACGTTATAAAAATCGGTGTTATAAATATTTTCTAAAACCGTCATAAATGTTCTGTACATATATATCGTTTTTCCCCTAAAAATGTTATAAATAAGACAAACATATATAACACTTATTTACCAAAGTGTTATATATATATATATATATATATATATATATATATATATATATATATATATATATATATATATATATGACACTTATTTTCTAAACGTTATAAATAGAAAATCTATATATAACACTTATTTTTCAAACTATTACAATTGTAATGCAGATATATATCACTTTTCAAAGAGTTATAAAAAGCAATACTCAATAATGCTTAATTTCAAATAATTAGACAAATATATTCAATATATCAATTTAATAAACACTTAAAAGATTCATTTCGAATTAAAAATATCATTTAACCCTATTCCAAAAGTACATAATACCACAATCTTAATTACATTTTCCCAAAATAGACCCAAATACATATATACTAGAGATTAAACTAAATCTCATCCACTAGTCAGCAACACTCTCAAAATTGTCAGTAGCTTCCTCAGGTTTCAACTTTCAACAACACTCTCAAAACCTGTCAAACATAACCTAGGGAATGAAAGCATCAAACAACCATGCTATATGACTATTTATATCAAAAATAATTGAAAATCATAAATTATACATCCTCCTAAAAATATAGATAATAACAATTTTACAGAAATCACCTAGTAGATGATTATCATAAAGAATACGGGTAGGATGAGGTCCAGTGGTAGATCGACGATCGTCCTAGCCATGAAGTATGCACTTATAGTCTGTACATGTCAGCTGCTCTTTCTTTGTTAAGCATCGCTTGCTCTTGAGGAGAAGTAAAGATTCCAGTGAAAATAGGAAAGAAAACCCATAACACACTATTGAAGAACAACAAGCCTGCCTGTAAACATAGGATACCACAGGTCCATAGTAAAAGTTAAATGCATCTTAGATATCTCTTGATTTCTGGATTGTGGCAATCAAACCATTTATTTTGTAATTAGACAACATTTATTTAGCCGCCGTAAATAAATATGAGCAAGTCAAGCGTAACATAATTGTCTATCCATTAAGAAGTTATCAACTACTTCAACTGAGTTATAAAAGCAGATTTTGTAGCTCAGAGTCAAAGGGTGACAACTTGCCAACGACTTGATTAAGCATGCTTTTATGAAGTGATACATACCTTTGCCGGTCTCCCATATAATACAATGTGCATCTGCAGTTAAGGAAATTAGAAGAGTTGCGTCAATCATGACTGTAATTGAGAAACCGTGTGTGCTGCTCTATAAGCTTATATAAAAATGAAGTAACTTGCCTCTCTCCACTTCTGATGCATTACCACATACTATTAGTATACACATTATTACTATTGAATTGAGGATGAGGAACCATAATGAAGGAAGAGAAAATACGTGAGAAAATATTAGTAGGTGTAAGAGTGCATATTTTCATGCAAGGTTTCTGGGGACTTATAAAGACCTCAATCTGATGCAAGTCCAAATATAAACCTCCAAAAGCAAGGAATATCATCTCACCTCTTGAGATGCTTGGAGCACCTGTGTACTCACAGCAACCTCTAATTACTGCTACCTTCCTTGTGTATAATTTCGAAACAGAGAAAACTTAAGTATCAATAGATGTATTACTTTTATATGGTATAATAAATGAGAAGGGTGGTACACCACAAATAATAATGTGCACATCCTGCTATGAAACAAAGAAGGAAAAGAATGATGAAAAAGTTCCTTTTTTCAGACTAAACGTGGGAAAGATCCCCCTGCCATCAATGATAATTAACACAAAAAATATCCATCGATATCAGTTTCATGTAAAATATCAGGCCGTGAAGCCAATATGAGTATCAAACCCAGTATTGAAGCCAAGACAAGTGCAATATCAGTGCAAATGACTAGATTGCTGCCTCATATCCTTGATAATTTTCACAAAATTGATAACATACTAATAAGGATGAAGTGCCAAAATTAACTGCAGTGAAACTATAAGTGATTATCAGCTATACTTGTTGAACCTACAACACTCATAAAAAAAGCATAAAGAAACAAGCATATATAATCATTCAAATTTCAGACACATAAATTGGGTCATTTCACAGAACATGTCTTAGCATTTATCTTGATTATAATTCCAGATAACAGAGATGCTTGTTTCTGTTTCCCATCAAAAATCCTCCTAACCAACCAAACAAATGCTGCCATCAGTACTCTTACCTCCACTTAGAATCATCTTCACCATTAAAAGTAACATTTTGCAATTTTTGCATTAACATTAGGTAGTACTGCATTAAGTTCTCAGTGATACTCCTCCTGAAACTTATATAACAGAACAATTAAGCCATCTAGAATGAACAATCAAAGAGTTTAAGCCATGATGCTTGTCAAAAAGTAGAACTAAAAACTCAGAACTTCGTTGATTGTTTTTTTTTTTTTGTATTTGTGTATGAAATATAATATTTTGTTAAAATACTTTTTCGTAGTCCACCCCAGTAAAGAACAAGTATGTGTATACATAGCAATACAACAATTAAATGTGCTTGAAAAAAAATGTAATCACAAACATTATGGAAAATGGCCATAAAAATGTAATCACAAACATAATGTAAACACAAACAATTAAATGTGCTTGTAATAAAATTTCAAGATGTTGACACATTAACTAAGAACACACCATAAAATAAGAGGTCTCATAACCAGTGTATCTCAAGTTATCCAAGTTCAGTGAAAGAAACTATTTGTCTTATTTATATACAAGCCTAATAAAATTATTGGTGAAAAAGTAAAAGAAGTAATCATCATTTAATATTTTATACTAAGTGGATAGTGTGTGTGTGTGTGTGTGTGCATAGGAGATAGAAAGAAGCTCACCTGATCTTAATTTCTTGGATATTTTTTATCTGAAATTGAATAGAAAAATATGTAGCTTTTCAGGTCGAACACCATTTATAAGTGCTTCAAATTAAAAAAGAAAATAAGAAATTTAAGACCAAAAGTGAAAATAATTTGACACCAAATGTTAATCACGAATAACCATGGTATACCTATTCTCAGTAAAAAGAATCTGATTCAATTTAAAGAGGAAATATTACTTAGATTGTTAGGTGATAATGCCCTATGTTAAAACATGGGTCTACCAATACTATGTTGGAAGGAATGATTACATTGGTTTCAACAAAAGTTGAGAAGAAAGCATTTTTTTTCCACAGGCTAATATAAGTCCATATGCAGCAACACGTACCACAGCAATGCTAGCTGCCTTTATTTTTTGCAACAAATATGGGGCTAGTGCTTCCTGTGGAATTAAACTTTCTCATTGCTCTAGAGTTTGAAATAACCAAATAATGGCACTTCCCATATGGTTGAAAAGTTTAAAACGTTAAGCACAACACACAAAAATACACAAAGATGCAATTTCCTCCAACACGCACACAAAGGAACACATCTGCAAAGACAGATTTAGAGCTAGTAACACATCAATTATTCTCTCAATTCTTGGATGATGATACCTATATGTGTTTTCTCTAATTATGAGTATATTTAGATTGCTATAAACCTAAGAACACTTAGAAATAACGGAACAACCAATGGCATCAACAAGGGAATATTCAACGAATGCCAAATTATCAAGTAAGCAAACTAATAAGCAGCCACCATGTCAACATGCAAATCACAAGCATTGGCTTAGGTTAGCACCAATACATTACAATGTGACTTAAGAGGGAAACAAGTACTAAAGGAAAATCTTTTGTACCCTGTCGCAAAGGTACAATTAAGAATAAATCCAAAGAGCCCAAATACAGACATTTCTTAAGCTTAATACATAATAAATACATCCGCAAGGATGGCTGCATAATCAGCAACAGAAGAAAGTAGGGCTGGAAATGAAATAATAACTATAAATAAAATTCAGGGGTAAGCTAACCTTTGCTCCAGGGGCCCATTCTCGATAAGTAATTCCAGATGCACTATAAAACAAGAATGAGAAATAAGAATTTGTGACTCATAAGTAGCAAAGATTGATTTTAGTTACTTTGAAAAGGGAATATGCCTAAAAGAAAAGGTTAGGTTCTTCTAGGATAAGTAACAATAAAAAGATATGATTCCTCTCAGTTTATTGAGCAAGTATATGTGAGGGCTATGTTCTAGTGGGTAGGTATTGCAAATTTAAGTGAAATGAACTTTGGTGACCTAATGCGTTATAAATCCCTAACCTGCAATCATAGCAACAACACTAGTAATAAACCAAATCCACTACTTTCTGAAAATGTATACTGGACTCTGTACATAAATTATACAGCAAAATGCAATTCTATATGGACCAAAAATTATATATGTGCTAAGTAGAAGGTTGGAAAGTAACACTAAATGGACTTCCACACAAACCAGACTCTGGGAAAAGTGAACTCTACCTGCGACTGAAGCCAAAATTCTCGTAACCATGAGAAAATGCATCCAAACCACCTTCATATTTATCAATCATCTCCCGCATGTTCTTGTACTGGCTATATCTGTAGAAATTTAATAAAAGAAGTTTATAGATTACATAAGCAATGGTTCTGTAAATACTTTAAGAAGATGAAGAAAAGAAATTTACAGAACCATTTTAAGAAGTTTATAGATTACATAAGTTTATAGATTACATAAGTTTATAGATTACATAAGCAATGGTTCTGTAAATACTTTTAATAAACTTCTTTTCTTCATCTTCTTAAGCTATATCTCCATTTTAAGAAGCATGTAAAGTATTTACAGAACCATTGCTTATAGATTACATAAGCAATGGTTCTGTAAATACTGTAAGGTTGGAAAGTAATAATGCATCACAACAAGTTCAAAAACCTTATCCATTTTAAGAAGCATGTAAAGTATTTACAGAACCATTGCTTATGGATTTAAGCTGATGCACTAAGGTTTATAGATTACAAACTCAATGAAGAAAGAGATGTAGAAATTTAATAAAAGAAGAAGATAAAGAAAAGAAGAAGATGAAGAAAAGAAGTTCCAAAATCTTGAAAGAAGGGAAACCATAAAGTTCATTCAATTAATAAAATGAACCAAAATATTTCAAGCTTGACTCTAGTACCTATTTGTTGACCCAGACCTTCACTTGTTACGAATGATCCTGAACAAGATCCATAAAATAAAAAAACTACAAAACACACAAGTTACTGTTCATATGGCTTGTATAAACTGAAACTAAATCCTAAGTCAAACACAAGCTTTCCCCCACAATGTCACAATAGCACACCTAAGGAGAGGCAATGGAAGAGTCAAAATGGAGCACAATTCAAGGAACTTTTTGTTATCTCACGGGTTTATCAAACATCTATTTTATGTAGTATGAAGATTGCAGACATCAAGCAAGCATATATGCATGCATATATTTTGGATTCTCCAAGCGGTAATAACTCAAAGAGATGCACACAAACACGAGAAGACCAATTTTATCTCATTTTAGCGAATGTTGAGCCATTGCATATTAAGACAGCAAATTCTAGCATTTGAAAATCTTCATCTCAAATCATGAGATGGTGAATTCACACTTGGGGGCCTACCTTTATTAACTAATATGACAATTGTTCTAAACTGGGATGATACAAGTTGATATGTCGGTATCACACACCAACTGATGGATCTATTGGGTACAACTGATGAATCTATTATTGCTGCTATTTTTGGGTTGCTTTCAAATGGGTAGGTCTTAGATTTTCAGTAGGAAAAGTTTCCAAATTGTGGATGAACCAAGTACAAGCAAAAGACCTAGTCTTACAAAATAGTAAGTTGTCCACCAAAATTTTCTTGGAGTAAACTCCAAAATCAGCGCTGTGTCAGACACGTATTGTACACGATACCGACATTCCAATGAACAATATGACATGTAGTATATGTGCCCCGTTGTACATATTATTGTGTCAACTTTTCTCCAATATCAATTTTCATGTTAATAAAGCAGACAAACTTGTAAGTATTGAAGGGTTCCAATATTATAAATTTTGTAGGTGTTTATGAAGGATTTGTGCAAGGAACACACAGGCTGGCCGGTGAACAACATGGAGAGGTCCTACAAGTTCATGGTGAAGCACGTCTCTCTGTGGAAGATGGCCTTCCACGGTACTTCCCCACGCTGGGTCCACTGCCTCTACCTTGCGGCCATCGCCACCTGCTACACAAAGTATGGCTCTCCTCTGAGTTCTTTTGCTTTACTTTCCAATTAAGAAAGACTTGTCACCTACTTTTCTCTAGTGTAAACATTTACTTAACAAAGAAATCATTCTTTAAACAAAAACTACATAGCGATAGCACGCAAGTGGTTGAGTTGGATGGACTGCTCTATTAGAAAATGACAAGTTTTAGCTTCTTATTCTTCTTCTTATTCTGATTTTTTAATATGCATATCTGGTTATTTATGTGTTAGCTTATAGTTTGGTAGGTATGACTTGTTGGTTTGTCTTTCGTCCCTGGTGGAGAGGTTTGACACCCTGGAGCGAGCATACCCTACTGACACAAGTCTTGCCCTTACTCTTACATAGCTGGAGTTTGGAAATTTGGTAGACTGGCTTACTTATATTTTTCATGTGATAGGTGGTGTTAGGCCATGCAAGTTCTAAATTCATGGCTCTGATCATGATTTTTGTGACCTAGTTAGAATCTGAGTCATCTTTTATGTATTTGGATGCTCATTTGGGAACACTCATGCTAATTTAAAAACTTGTTATCTACTTTTCTGACATTAGTCATTTTAAATTTTATTAATCAAGATCGATGGAATTCATCTTTAACATATGTGGTCCATCATCTTTAACAAATTAAATTATAGTCTTCTTAATATATTTTGTGTTATTTGTGAGTGAAGGCAGGTGGAGGCTGGTCTGAAGAAGTACAAGCCGGATATCATCATCAGTGTTCATCCTCTTATGCACACATTCTGTTGTCGGTTCTCTAGTGGTAGGGACTCCAAAAAAGATTAATCTTTGTGACGATCATCACTGACCTAAATACTTGCCACCCTACATGGTGAATTTGATATCACGAGCCGAGTGGTTTGAGAAAAAAACTCGAGATGAGCCAGGACTTGCCTTCGGTCCTGCTAATAGGGGGATGGGAAGGAATGTGGCCCGTCAAAAAGACTACAAAAGCCCTGGAAGAATTACTATATAATGAGGAGCTCGGCAGACCAATAGGGCAGCTTATTGTTATCTGTGGGCGTAATCAAGCATTGAGGTCTAATCTATAATCTATTGAATGGAAGATCCCTATCAAGGTACCTTAACTGCCTTTATAAGACTAATTCGTGATCAACACGATTTGGTACTCAAGAGTGGTTTGTTCATAATTTCAAAAACAAGGGTTTGAAACCCAAATGGAGAAATGGATGGCGGGTTGTGATTGCATCATAACGAATGTGTTGTTCAATGTCCGAGCTATCATCTGCCTACTTAAGTTTTCATATTTATCTGTTCGTCTAGCACTAACATATTTTGTTGGGCTATTTTTTTGCTTCTAAACGGGGCCTGGCACGATTATCGAGGCTCTGATAAGAGGACTGCCTATCATCCTAAATTATTTCATACCAGGATAGGTCAGTAATTAATTTACTCTTTTCATGAATTACTCTTGTGGGTATCAAGTTTATCGATCTCCATTATTCTAAGTATGAGTTAACCTTCTTTACTACCTGAACCTTGGAGAACTTTGTACTTGCATTGAATAGAGTTATACATATATCATCTTCTCCATGATCATACATATCCCAAGATCATCTTTAAATTAAGGTATGTCTGGGTGCCAATATCGATATATGCATATAGCATGATCTTTAGAACTGCATCTTAGTTGTACATCTGCTCCATATGTTACTGTAACATCTGTTTGTTATCTTACATTATATGTCAAAAAATGCCTTAGTTGGTCTAGTTTGACATGGATTTAACCATCTTCTTAAATGTCCAAACTCGAAAACACTGATAGGTTAGCTCTTTTAAGTACTGAGTACTAAATTCTTCTAACTAAAGAAAAAGGTAATTAATAGGTTAGCTCTTTTGACCATGAGTACAAGATTCTTCTAACTAAAGAAAAAGATAATTATCATAATTGGGCAATTTTTTTAGGGCACTCTATAAAAATTTGAAGTTTACGAGAGAACCCTCTTGCAACAGATTTTATTAATTATACGATAGAACCTCCAACCTCGACTTGCATCTCACTTCTTCATAAACCAAATTGAATTGCATTTGGTTTTTGCAAATTTGTTTTCTCTTCTCTAAATTTCTGACATGGTATGAGAGCCCAGAACAATAACCAAGATTATCACCATGTCATATATAATATCTGATATAGAACTACATAGTTCAGACTATCGTGTGGCTCTGCTTCGTAGCTAATATATTCTATGAGCCCGGTCTTTTATTTAAAAATTTTCTTTTTTATCTTATTCTAAGAAGTTCATGTTATTTTTGCTTGACATGTTTTGTTTTCATAACTAGTATGAATGTTCTCTTCTGTGAAGGTCATATGCAATGACGTCATGAACAAGATTGTTAATTATATTGATCTGTATCATGATTATACATCAAGTCACAATATGTCCTTAATTGTCATTCATGTCATTCATGTTGGGTTTCCTCTATTAGATACCTCTTTCTCTATGTAGTTAGTTTGTAGAATCAAGACAAAAGAAAAAAATTGCTTCTTTTTATTATATCAGTTATATCATGATGTATTATTAAGATGTGAACTCAATAATGACGTCCTGGCTGCAAAATGGATTAGGAACTACAATAGCTTCTATGCTGTTGGAATCATCTTTTTTTGAGCCAAACAACATTTTCTTTGGGGTTCTTGTAATACCAAGTAAGTGCAATGCTTATCTTGAACACATGAGGGGGGACCTAAGAACTATATGAACCAGAGGAAAAAATGACAAAGAGCACTATTGCTGCTCAAGATGCAGCTCTGAATCAGGCACTAATTTGACGATTCAAACTCAATCCACAAGCATTACTTGTTGATCACCAATTCATTGTATTGAATTCGATAAAGAATTACACATCTTTTGATACTACTTCTAGGAATGACTCATATGTCAGTAGCTAAATCCCCTATTTTTGAGATTTCTTTTTTTTACTGGTTTCCTTCTTATTATGTTGTCTCATATTTATACATCCTAATGATATGTGTTACTACATTGGCACATAACAAAAAATTTCTAAAGAAACAATTGTAGCACATTCTTAAACTCATAATTTATACAACTATAACAAAGTCTATATACAAAATGTTTGTTGAAACTCTTGTTTTTATGAGTTTTTATATTTTTAGGGCATATTAAAGTGTTAAACTGTAATTAAATTTCTAACAGTTCACTTTATTTGGAACTACTGTAGGCATTCAACTCAGCTTCTGAGAGATGTCACTGTCTATTGTCTAGTTAAAATACTAGTTGATGTTTTTTCTATTTGGCCATTACCAGCTTCGTTGTCTCCTTTTTTTCCCTTCAAAATTTAGTAGTTTGTAGATTCATCATCTGGCAAGTTGAGGAAGCTTGTGCATCATTGAACACAAAACCTTTAGTTATATGATATCATTTGTAGTTATAAGCTTTTGTGAACCATGAGGTTCCTTCCTATAATTATGCCCTTGGCTGCAACTCCTAAACATTCCTCAATGAATTAAAGGAAATTAGCATATTTTTCTTATTTTGCGTTAAGCCTATTTACACTGAAGATATTATTGTTCCAGTAGAGATATTCTTATTCTTGTTACATAAATTGCATATAAAGATGCTTTATTTGCATTTATGTACTTCTTGGATCTCTACTAAAAGCTGTAGAAAACTACTTTAGCTATCCTCAATTTTTCTGATATTTTTTGTGTGTACAGCTTATGCCTGATTTTGCTCCGCATTTTGTGGCTTATATACTTGAGCTATTGGGATCACGGTACTGTGCCGGTTGCCATATAGATCTATTGAGGTGAAGGTCAATGAAGCTCATGGGATCCTAAAGGGAACCACATAGCAGATGTAAGTCAAGTATCTTGTTCTTTTAGTTTTCTGTCGGTTTCTTATGCTTATCGTTTATATATTGTATTTTTGTTATCATTGTTTCTTAAGCATGCACTTAATTCGGTCATATAAATAGTTACCTATTTATTATCTTCAGATATTGTGACAAATAGATTTGAACAAGACTTGAAGGCATTAAATGAAAGTTGTATTATTGCTATTATGTTTTAAATATTTTATCAATGTCCACAATCGTTTGTTTCCAAACAATATTTGAAAATATGTAAAAACAAACAAACTACTATACTCATAATTTCTGTAACTGACCATATACATCAATTGACCTAATGTAGCTGAACATTTAGCCTATGTTTTGATTTGATTCTTTTACATAAATTTAGTTTTTATCATGTCGTAAGTTGGAAAGTTACAATTGTGTATGCTCTTGGTTTCTGGATACTTGACTTTCTATTTATAGCTCAATTCAGTTTTTGTCGAACTAAACTGTAAAAGTTTAGATAATACAACTTTCTATCTAGAGATCAATTCAGTTATATATAACAGACATTGGTACACTTGATATACTCTGATAATTGACGGTTAATATAACTTTTCAAGTAATATATGCCAAATTTTTAATTTTTTTTTCTTTGATACACTTGATATATGCTTAAAAAATTAAACTGATATCAATTTGTACAAACACACATACTGATTAATTTTTTTTTCAGGTGGTAGAAATGAATGTTGTACTGTGATGGGAGGGATACGCATCGGGTTCAGATGCATTTTAGTTTACTTGTATAAATAGGTTTTGGATGTTTAAGATGTTGAACAAAAATAATGTATTTTAGTTATTTTGGATATATGGTTGGATATTTATGGTGTATGAATGCGTATTTAATAAAAAAATTGTGTATTATAGTTCTTTAATGTTAGTGGATTATATTGATATTATGTGTGTTCGATATATATACAATTATAAACATAATTTTTGTTATACAAAAATTAGCATCTTTTGATGGTTATAAAACGTCAACAAATATTTGAATTCTACTACGAACATATTTCTTGACGGGTTTTAAACATCAAGTATGACTTTTCTTGACGGTTTTTTCTCGTCAAGAAAGAGCTTTCTTGATGGTTATTACCCGTCATCTAGGTCACAGTCAAAAAAAGTTCTTATCTGCCTTGACGATTTTTTATTTTGTTTTTTTAACGGTTTTAAACCGTCAAGTAAGAAAAATTACTTGACGGTTTAAAACCTTCAAGAAAATAAAATCAGAAACCGTCAACAAAAGTATAAACTTTTCTTAACTGTGGCCTAGATGACGGATCCAAAACCGTCAAGAAAACCAATTCTTGACGAGAAAAAGGGTCAAAAAAGCCATTTTTCTTATAGTGCTCCCAATGAACTACACGTGTCGACTCCTCAACATACCAGGTCCTAATGAACCTCACCAGTATATATCATAGAGAAAAATGACTAGCATGTACTATGCCGACACGTCCATATCATATTGATGATCAATCGAGTACGGGGGTACATGTCCTCTATCTATGTAACATATCTCTGTGTCCAAGTAAGTGTTAGGGTCCTGCAGGATATCGGTGTATCCATAGTGCAGAAAAGAAGGGCTCCAAAATGCCTAGGTTGTAAAGTAATTAACTAATGCAAACCGTTGGTTGCATCCAGAGTCATGCTCGGACGCACAAATAAAAAAAATACAATAATAATAAGTAGCAGAGTAAAAAATAGAATTTGAAATAGAACATAACATAGTAGCAAGGTATACTTGTCTGAAACTGAGTGCGCAAAAAGAAAATCTGGTACAGGGTCCGAGTTCGAATAGTCCAAGGGACCTAGAGAATATATTTAAAGAATTAATTAATTAAGGATTTGTTTTACTAACATATACACATATAATAAATATGCTATTTATACTATCATAGGAATTTAGGGTCTCTTTTATAATACAGCTAGTTGGAGGATTTTATAGCATGCAAGCATATTTAAATACACATGTACACATCCTATCAACCTCTACTTCATATTCCTATAATTCGTTTACCATCAAAACAGGACCTTATGTGTGCCAACATAATACTTATAAACTAGAGTCCCTCCTACTTTTCCATTCCTGAGGAGAGCACCCCTACGTGCAACCCCTCTAGAGCTATGGCTCATAAACCTGGGCAGAGGACAGTCATAAACATTCATGCTTCCATGTAAATTACTCAACACCCCAGACCAAATCCTTATGTACACCCGTGTGAATTATTTTAAATAACAATACTCTATGTAGGACTACTGCAAGTCCATATGTCAATTACTTAGCCATCCATTCCTTTCTCATCAAGTCACATGCTAAGCTCTTCCAAATAAGGAAAATTTTCTACAACCTTACCTATTAATCCTTCACCTACAGTACAGAAACCAACCATCTGATCCATTGCTACTAACACATCTCCATCTATTTCTTATTCACCCCATCTATTTTACCCGACAAGTAAGTTTTCATGCAAGGTGCTACAAAGTATACCATGTGGACACTTCATGCCTAACTTATAAACAAAATCAACAGTGAGTCTATTCCAATCCCATCCTCAATATTTCTAACACACTTAAACAAATCTTTCTCTCTCTTCAATTATTTTATTCCATTTCCTCCTACACTAGCATTTGTATATTAACCACAATATAAAGTTGGTAATACCAACTACACAAGCTCACACACGTTACCACTTTCACATAATCTTCAACTATTTCCTCTTCCAAATGAGCTCATACCCATGTTTAATTATATAGGAAAAACCCACACTTGCCTTCCTATAAAACTAATACACTACTAAAATACATAGCACACACCTCTTCACTGACACTCATACACACTCAACATTATTTTCACATTCTTCTTATATTATACTTCAATGCACTATAGTCTACTGTCAATTGATTTTAGAACACACACGTCTTCCTTCTCCAATATAAATCACCCAAGTAACCCATTCACACTTTGTCATTTCTTTGCATGAATATATCTTCACGGTCTCCGAGCCCAGGCTAAACAAGACTTCCCTATAATACTAACACATATTTTATTAAGTATCATAACTATTGAGAATAGAATAAGGAGAAGGATGAGAGGTATATAACGAGGAAATAGAGGCGCTTGGGAAGGAAGAAACATTGACGCATCGCCGTACTAAGGTGGTGAGGCTAAACAATGCCGGCCAGAATCCTCACGTTGGTACGTTCGTTGCCTGCCATTTCTCGCTTACGCATGTAGCTCTCCTACGGGAGCTCGTCGACGCCAGAGAAGACAAATCGGTGTCGCGAAGCACACGTGTGATGGAGCGAGATGCCCTCGACGAATCTCGTTGCACCGCAGACCGGTGAGGGTGCACCACCGCTGGTCTGGACTCCAGGTTTTGGTGACACCGGACTGCTCGACCGTGGGTTCATCGTTGAGTCAACGATCGATGGATCTCGCCGTCGAGTTAAAGACTCTGATGGAGAAGCAATCCTCGGCTGGGAGGGTTGGAGATGACAAGTTGACATCGGCTTGGAGGTGCGACGAGCATCCATCGCTGAGGGAAGCCCTTGCATGAAAGGTCCCTTGAACTGCTCGACATTGGAAGGTCTGCTATCGGAGCTGAGAAAGAGGGTCAAGTGTAAATGCTTGCAGAGCTGATCGCCAATGATGGAGAAAGGATCTGCATAGTCAGCTAGGTTTAGGTGTGGAAGGGGAGAAGGATAGAGGCGGCTAGGTTAGAGTGTTGAGGAAGGATGAAGCAAGAGAAATTTTATAAAGTAAAGGGGGCGACGGGATTGAATGGGATTAGGGCTGCAAACAAGCCAAGCCGTTCGCAAGCTGCTCGAAGCTTGGCTTGATAAAAGCTCGTTTGAGCTCGGTTCGTTTAGTAAACAAGCCAAGCTCAAGCTTCATTTTCGAGCTCGTTTAATAAACGAGCCAAGCTCAAGCTTAGAAGTACTCGGCTCATTTGAGCTCGCGAGCTGGTTCGTTTAGAAGCTTGCGAGCTGACTCGTAAGCTGGCTCGTTTAGGAGCTCGTTGCTGGCAGTTTACAAATTTATTTTGTTATTTAAATTTAAATTTGTTCTTTGTTGAATTCTATTTTATGCATGTTTGTATAACAATATGGTTGTGTGCATTGTATATAATTATATGTCCTTAGTAATTGATATTAAGGAACATTTTAAATTGAATTTTTATAAATAAATTGTTAATATTATAAGTACTTGAATTCAAGCCTAACTAGCTTGAAATCAAGTTCGTTAAGCTCAAAATCAAGCTTAATGAGCTTGAAATAAAGCTGAACAAGCTCAAAATCAAGCTTAACGAGCTTGAGTTTGAGCTTATCAAGCTTGAATCAAGCTTGCTTATCAAGCCAAGCTCGAGCTTAAACCAAGCCAAGCTTAAGCTTAATATAAACAAGCTCGAGCCAAGCTCAAGCTCTAAAATAAAAAAATTATCAAGCTCGACCTCGAGCTCCAGCTCGGTTAATTCTAATCAAGCCAAGCTCAAGCTTATGAAAGCTTGGCTCGGCTTGGCTCGTTTGCACCCCTAAATGGGATGAAGGAATTGGGGATCCCAGAACCGCAGATTTTGGTATACATATCGATCGATAGAAGATTAACAAGTTTAATACATGATCTAACCCTTCAAAGGCAGAAAATAGGGTTCATAAATTATACCTGAAGTAATAAGAAAAAGATTAAGGTTTTCAGCAACCTTGATCAATTGGTGACCCTAAGATCTTCTGTACGTATTCCTTCCTCGGATTGGATATCGTATGGACGACGATCTTCCAACCTTTTTTTTTCCTTGGTCGACCCTCTTTCTCTCCTTACATAAAAATAAACTTTGAGAAAGCTACTCACTTGGATCATTATGACGGCTAGAAAATAGAGGATATATAGGCTACGATAGGGACCATGAGAAGAAATTAGGGTTAGGTCTACTAACGAATCTGGATATCCCATGTTCAGTCCGAATACAAAACTTAGGCCATTTAACAATAGCTTGGTCCACTAAAGAGCTATTGTTGCACTACCATCCTAATCCCAAATTACGTTTATGGGCTCCTTCTTATTATATGCTTGTTCATCTTTCCATGTTAAGATATCGAATATCCATCGATCAAATTTAGTTACTGACAACTATATTGATCGATATCTTTTATCATTAAGTAGTACCACTCAACTTTATTTGTCATGTCAGATATAATCCACCTATAGGGTTTACATGACAATCTTATGTGTTCCTTAAGGGTACATCATCAACTCGATGTATCAGGACATGGATTTCTTTTATAATCAACAGTCCATCATACACACAATGTCATTACCAAATTCATAGAGGTTATTGACCCATAATAAATCTCACTCTTTTATGAGTCAAAGTAATGCATGATGCATATACATGTCCGTTATTATATCCGAATTAAAAGCACAAGAATCCATAATAACATAGGTGTTTGTTCTCTTATGTAATCAGTACAAAGAGAACAACCTTAAATGGTCCTGTTCAATACACATAAAGTGTACTAGTGTAAACCTATAGTCAAGATAGACTAATACCATATTACACTACAATATTTCCAATAGTTTGTCCAAGTCCATATAGGTTGTGAACTATTTATATATTCTACAGAAAACTGATAATATGACATTTTGTGTGACACCATACATCATATTATCTATAATATAGAATATTAGATACTTGCATTAACATTATAATAAATACAACATACAAACATTTGCCCATATGATTCTCATTTAAAAATAAGAAAATATAGTTAATACAAAGTGATACTTTAGTATATAACCCTAACAATCTCCCACTTATGCTTAAAGTATTGCTTTTCAGTATACTGTTATAAATCTTCCACTTATATTTAAAGCCATGATGCTACGCATCTGACCCCATTCCCTTAACATGATAATCAAAATCCTTAACTGGTAAGCTCTTTGTAAAGGGTTCAGCTAGGTTGCCTGTTGATGCTATCTTGATCACAACAACTTCTCCTACCTTTACGAAATTTTGTATCAGGCGGTACTTGTGCTCAATGTATTTCCCTGTCTTATGGGCTCGTGGTTCCTTCGAGTTTGCAACTGTACCCCTATTATCACAATAAAGTGTAATAGTCTTAGGCAAACTAAGTACCACATCCAAGTCCAATAGGAAGTTTCTGAGCCAAACCGCTTCTTTGGTTGCCTCGGAGGCTGTCATATACTCGGCTTCCATGGTGGAATCAACAATACATTTTTGCTCGATTCTCCTTCATACTATGGCTCCACCTCCTAAAGTAAATACATAACCTGAGGTAGATTTTCTGGCATCTCTATCTGACTGAAAATCTGAGTCTGTATACCCCAAGGACACTAAACTATCTGCATGATAAACTAGCATATAATCTTTAGTCATTTTCAGGTACTTCAAAATATGCTTTACCGCAGTCCAGTAATCTTGTCCTGGGTTAGACTGATATCTGCTAACCATGCCAACGGCAAAGCAGATGTCTGGTCTTATATATAGCATTACATACATTAAGCTTCATAATGCCAAAGTATAAGAAACCGCTTCATGTCCTCTATCTCTTTAGGTGTCACGCCCCAGTCCCAAAATGCCGAGGGACTGGAGACGCGTGGCAATGGCCAGCAGCACGCACCGATGGATAACCCAATTTAATGGAACCATCAGGGCATACTTAAGCTGTAAATAAGGTCTACTACACAAGTCACACTAATCTCATCCATAAAGAATGGAAATAAGTAGCAACAACAAATCACAGCAAGTCAGTCGGAGCAACAATCCGACTTAAGTCTGAAATAACTGGCTCTATAGGCCAGGAACAAAAGATATAAACATGAAATAGATAAATGAGTACTGGGACAGGCACTCAGGAGACGTCCTCGGCAGTCACCTCGTCTTCAGTGTTCGGTTCAGATCCAGCAATAGCTTCAGCTCCGGTCCCGTATACCTCGGGATACTGCTGTCACGCCCCAGTCCCAAAATACTATGGGACCGAATACGTGGCAATGGCCAGCAGTACGCACCGATGGACCAACCCAATATAATGGATCCATCAGGGCATACTTAAGCTGTAAAACAAGTCTACGACAATCATGGCACAACTAATCTCATCCACACAAGATATAAAATATGATCCACAAGATAAATAAGGAATGTAAATCATCAGCTAGTCTCACAAAGTACTTCGGGGAACAACCCGATAAATATCAAGTACAATGGTTCCACAGACCAGAAAAGAAAGACTGAAATAATAAATAAAACTGAGCATGAACATGGATGCTCAAGAGAAGTCTTCAGCTAAGACCTCGTCCTCAGATGGTGGTACGGCTCCTGGATCGGCTCCTCCTGCTACGGTACCGTAAACCTCGGGGTAAACCTGGTCTGCAAAATCTGGGGACAAAATCCATATCCAGGTCCTCAGGGGACATAGCAAGGTACAGAAAATAATACAAGCCAGAATATAAACAGTGCAGCAAATAATGAGATAAGCAGGGTAAGTATGTAACATCTGTATAAATGCAAGAGAGAATATCAGTAGTACTCAGGTTGAACAACTACCAGCTCTGTGAAGGGGAGCCGGTAGCAGTGGTATCAGGAGGTGGTCTAGCTCAGCGGGAGACTGAGTAGCCGGCATAACAATGTCAACCTGTAGCCTGTGAATCTATCCAGCAATAAATGGAACAATAGGGGAATACTAAAAATAACCAGCTAAGTGATATGCAAGATGAGAGCAGCACTAGAACTCAGGCTGAAGCATACTACAAGCTCTGTGTAGGGGAGCCGGTAGCAGCAGTAATAATGAGTAATGGGCCAAGCTCGGGCTTCAGAGTCTTGGGCCTCACAATAGTAGGGGTGTATATATATGATCAGCCTGTAGTCTGTGTGTCTCTCCCCACCCAATGTAACCACGCAAATCATGAACATAACGTCTCACGTCCATGTCAGCGGGGTCATAACTAATGCACCAGTCATAATGTATCTAGAATATAGTATCTCTATAAGTCCTGTATCCTATACAAAATCACCACGAATATCTCGGGAAGATCCTGTCTCATGATCAGTGTCCAGTGTCCTGGGTCAAAGTGTACTTGGTAAGACAAGTACGAGAATATAAAGTGTCACGTATGTCCATATCTAAATGACATTACCCGACACCGCGTACGATGTGGGCACCCGACTGATAATCGGACGCTAAGTATGTCAAACGGTCCTAGGTTAAGCATGCACAGTAAATATATAAAGTAAGAAAAATAGGTAACAATACTGCAGAGATGGCAAGGTACACTTGCCTGGGGTCCTGTTGCTGGTATGAATCAGAGTCCAAGTCACAGTCCAAATAGCCTATGTATTACAAATTTATCACGTCAAAAGATAATTTATTTTAATTTATTTAATTCTGGAATAATTATTCTAAAATCCTATTTTAATCTTATTATTCTGATTTTTATGTTAATTCCTAAGTTTTGTCCAAAGAAACTGAATTTTATCAACTCGAGACTCATGGCACGCAAATCGAGGCGATCTGTTGACCAAAAAGTCAACCGACACAAACTCGACTTTCATGCATGATTTCCTGTAGATTTCAGCATCAAAAATATACTAGAATTTACGGCTCATTCGAATTCAAATTCGTTTGGGAATTATGGCACATACAAATTTTGTATTGTGCACCGATGGTTAAATTCTAACCTAGAAGTTCTACAGAATTAACAGTATGAAAATACATCGAATTAAATTCTGATAAAAACATATGTTAATGATCTCGACATTAGCTTTCCAAAACTTTAAACGGTTCATGATTCTGATTCCTGGTTCTCCCAAAATCGCGAAAACATTGAAACACGTCTATTTTCAAACATGCAGTGCTCTACGAATTTTCTAGAATTTAATACTCATAATTTTGTAAAACAAATTATATAATCAGAAAGCTAACCTCAATATCTTTCTAACGCAAGAAACTAGGCCTCGTTTGGAGTCCGGAGCTATGCGCAATGGCTTCTGGAAGATGAAGAAACCCTAGATGGCAATTCTCCAAAATCTCTCTCTCTAAAAGTAATGGGATAATTAGGGTTATAATAATATATATATATAGGGATGTTGAGAGGCTGAATGAAAGTTGATAGGGTGACACGTGTCATGATTTGATTGGATGGTTTTGGTTATATTATTTATTTATTTTGATTTGCCTTTATCAAAACATTATTTAAGTCATTTTAAATCTAAATAACTCAAAATAAACATTAAAAATAATCATAAAAATCTGGAAAAATTACAAAAAATATATTTTGAACCTAAAAACCCTAGAAAAATATTTGGAATAATTATATATTCACAGATTTTCTACTATAATTAGGAGAAGCTCTAAAAATTAGTTTTGCCATAAAACTAAAAATAAATACTAACATTATTCCAAAAATTCTGAAATAATTCCAGAAAATATATAATAATATTATAAACCTTAGAAAATAACGTGGGTCTATTCTATATTTCTGAGCTTGCACCATAAATTCTACAAGTCCTAAAAATTAGTTATTAGCCTAAATAACTCCCAATAAATACTAAAAATACTCAGAAAATTCCCAAAAACTTCTAGAAAATATATTTTATTATTTAGAACCTAAAATAAAAGTTTGGAATATTTTTAATTATATTTGAATCTAAAATAAATTCTTGAAAATCCTAAAAAATTACAGAAAATTATGAAAAATCCAAATTAAAATTTTCTGAAAAATCAGGGGGTTACAATCTACCCAACTTATAAAAATTTCGTCCTCGAAATTAAAATTAAGCCATGGTAGAAGTCAAGGATGGTCTAAGATTTGCATTGGTTAAAATGCAAGGCTAGGTTTAACGGAGTGGACGATGTTGCACGTTGCACATTCCGAAAATCATGGAAGAAATTCACATGAGTGAAAATAGGTTTCTTCGTGTGTCATGTCCAATAGTGTGGACACCTTAATGCTCTTTTGCATAAAAGCGCCCAACAATTGAAATGTTGCACAAAGATGAAAATTGGAGGATGGACATGTCTAGGACAAGGTGTAAAATTTGTAGGAAGGCAATGACTAGGGAAGTGCTCCAATTATCGAAGCAATGGTATGGCGCACCGAGGGATACCATATTGTAAAACTAAATGAAAAATATCGTGTTCTATTCCTAAGTGGATTCGAGCTAGCCTCAGTCTCACTATCCAAGCCAAGTAGGTCTACTTCTTAGGTGAGGGGGTTTCACAATCCAGCCAACTTAAGATAATGTCGTCCTCAAAATTAAAATAAGGCATAATTTGTTAATCCTTCGTGTACATAAGGCAAGTCAATCACAATCTTCTTGCGATAATTAAAATCCTAATCATATCCATTGCAATCACTTCTAGGTTAAGATGACCACTGATCCAATCAAATTCAACCTATGGTTATCTCTTCTCACTTTTTCAAATTATCCATATCCAAATTTAAATTAAATCCATATATCATCTTCAAGATTTAAATACGCATATAAATTTTACCTCACGATCTCCAATTATCATAATCTCCTCTAGAAGTAATTCGAGTCCATTATTATTCCTATTTTCACTTATAAATTTTTGTATGCTTCAACTTCTTAAATTCCATTCACATCCTTAATATTTCAAATAGGTAGTCCAACCATCAAGTTTTTATTTTAACTCAAATCATCAAATTAAAAAATAATTTAAATGCAGTCCACCATTGTTCAAGTCTGAAATTCTATCTTTTTATCCTTTAAATTTCAAGTTGATAATTTTACCTTTATTGTTTAAATCATGTACTTAAGGTATAAATATCGGGTCCTCAATATCAATTCATTAATCCTCATCATCTTAGTCATTCTTCTAAAATTCTCAAAATTAAAATGGCTTGAACCTCTCCCAATTTAATCTTACTCGATCACAATCTAAAAGAAATTTCTCTCGAGTTGACAATGCACTACTACCCAACTTAGAATTTACCCATCTATCACATAAGGCTATATACCTTAAGAGAATATTCCTTAATATATTTACTCATGTCATTCAATCCTCGAACTTCAATGCCGACCATATCACATATGATATGTCCTTAATTACGAAGAATGATCCTCAAGTATGTGATCGACCTATGGGGTATATCTAGTATTCTCTGTGTATCAATTTATACCAAGCACGAGGTTTCGTCTTTCCGAAATAAGGGAAGATGGAGACCAATAATAAAGAGTTCAAGGGCAGCGTAATAGAATAGAAGTATTGGGATCATGGCGTTTAAAGAATTCAATTGAAAATTGTCAAAGCAGTTGTGGATTGAAATCCTATTTTGGTAATCCTTTGTTCGCCTGCTCGTATTAGTACAGTTATGTAACCGATACGATATATCAGACATGTCTAGGGCAAGTATATTCGTCTACTAATCACTACATATCTCAATCCACGTAAGGTATTATTGCGATGGCGAATCAAGCGCACTATGGTTGATCAGACCGTAATACACTGATTCTGAAATATATTATTGTGGGCCTCCCCAATAATACGTATGTCATGAACAAGCTCGATAATGAATAAGCTTGCAAAACTAGGCTATAAAATAGCACAATAAGTCAAGGTAGTATATGAAATATAAGCACGCTAGATGATGATGAAAGGAGGTACAAATTATTCAAGTTCACAAAACGAACAAAAATGAGCAACAATAATAAAAGACTCTACAATCTCTACAGTTATCATACAACCTCCTTGTCTAAGTTGCTAGTCGACCCAATAGGGCATGAACCTCTAAATTCTATTGTCTGAATAAACACTGTCATCTTATGCTAGCATACAATTATTGCCATTCAGTTACACCGCCTTGATGGGTCAAGTGGACTATGTGGTACTAGTCTCAAGGGAAAGGGAATATAACTTGTATCGAGGTGGGGGTACAAATTACGTGATTTAACACTAAGGGATAATCATCGGGTCACAATTTACAAGATTAACTCAAACTTATCGAACTCTAACTACCAAACACAAAATTTTCAAATTCAAGACTACAACTATAGTCCTAGCAAACTATGGGTCCTTAACAAGGAATAAAATTACTTGGCCTACTATTAGAAGTGTTAGGTGGCACGAGTTGAAAGATGGAGAAAAGAAGAATATATTTTAGTCGTTGCGCATTAGCGAATGTTAAGGTCGCAGATGAACAACATATGAAATTAAAATATAGGGCTCTTGATAATATCATAGTTTCCTAAGGTGAAGGTGGCGAGCAATTCTCCGTGTTTGAGGTATGATCTCATGGGAAATGTCATACTCGTTGCTCTGGGCTTCCTGAGGTACCGTCTGCTAATATCACGACAAGAACCTATATCCTAACACTATCTCACTATGCACACTAGGTTCTGTTCTAACATTCGATCTTAGATTTCTATTGGTTCCTCAAAAATGGGGTCAACCACTAGGGTCAAACATTAGGGTCCAATCTCTAACTAGCTCTTAGCAGTGCCTATACTACTCTTAGGTCATTCATGACTATAACAAGAAATAATGGTAAATTATTCTATAGGTAAGGGACGCTAGGGTTCATTAAGCATTCTACTTAGGGGTGTGTCAATATCCTAGCTGTACTTTTAGTAGGAAGGTTACCCTACCTATCATTCTATCAACAGAGACTTCTATATTATAGAAAAAAGCTACACTCAAGGAACTAATGAGAAGGCACATGAATCAAGCAGGATGCAATTTTTTAACGGAATAGATTGGAAGGAGGAGGAGGAGAAGCCATAGTCAGTTGTGGATGAGATCCTATACTCTAATCCTATTTGCAGGCTTGCTCGATCCCTAAGTTGAAACCGAACAATTTAGTCGTAGACCTGCATGAGCCACCACAAAAACTATGTCACGCCCCAGTCCCAAAATACTATGGGACCGGATACGTGGCAATGGCCAGCAGTACGCACCGATGGACCAACCCAATATAATGGATCCATCAGGGCATACTTAAGCTGTAAAACAAGTCTACGACAATCATGGCACAACTAATCTCATCCACACAAGATATAAAATATGATCCACAAGATAAATAAGGAATGTAAATCATCAGCTAGTCTCACAAAGTACTTCGGGGAACAACCCGATAAATATCAAGTACAATGGTTCCACAGACCAGAAAAGAAAGACTGAAATAATAAATAAAACTGAGCATGAACATGGATGCTCAAGAGAAGTCTTCAGCTAAGACCTCGTCCTCAGATGGTGGTACGGCTCCTGGATCGGCTCCTCCTGCTACGGTACCGTAAACCTCGGGGTAAACCTGGTCTGCAAAATCTGGGGACAAAATCCATATCCAGGTCCTCAGGGGACATAGCAAGGTACAGAAAATAATACAAGCCAGAATATAAATAGTGCAGCAAATAATGAGATAAGCAGGGTAAGTATGTAACATCTGTATAAATGCAAGAGAGAATATCAGTAGTACTCAGGTTGAACAACTACCAGCTCTGTGAAGAGGAGCCGGTAGCAGTGGTATCAGGAGGTGGTCTAGCTCAGCGGGAGACTGAGTAGCCGGCATAACAATGTCAACCTGTAGCCTGTGAATCTATCCAGCAATAAATGGAACAATAGGGGAATACTAAAAATAACCAGCTAAGTGATATGCAAGATGAGAGCAGCACTAGAACTCAGGCTGAAGCATACTACAAGCTCTGTGTAGGGGAGCCGGTAGCAGCAGTAATAATGAGTAATGGGCCAAGCTCGGGCTTCAGAGTCTTGGGCCTCACAATAGTAGGGGTGTATATATATGATCAGCCTGTAGTCTGTGTGTCTCTCCCCACCCAATGTAACCACGCAAATCATGAACATAACGTCTCACGTCCATGTCAGCGGGGTCATAACTAATGCACCAGTCATAATGTATCTAGAATATAGTATCTCTATAAGTCCTGTATCCTATACAAAATCACCACGAATATCTCGGGAAGATCCTGTCTCATGATCAGTGTCCAGTGTCCTGGGTCAAAGTGTACTTGGTAAGACAAGTACGAGAATATAAAGTGTCACGTATGTCCATATCTAAATGACATTACCCGACACCGCGTACGATGTGGGCACCCGACTGATAATCGGACGCTAAGTATGTCAAACGGTCCTAGGTTAAGCATGCACAGTAAATATATAAAGTAAGAAAAATAGGTAAAAATACTGCAGAGATGGCAAGGTACACTTGCCTGGGGTCCTGTTGCTGGTATGAATCAGAGTCCAAGTCACAGTCCAAATAGCCTATGTATTACAAATTTATCACGTCAAAAGATAATTTATTTTAATTTATTTAATTCTGAAATAATTATTCTAAAATCCTATTTTAATCTTATTATTCTGATTTTTATGTTAATTCCTAAGTTTTGTCCAAAGAAACTGAATTTTATCAACTCGAGACTCATGGCACGCAAATCGAGGCGATCTGTTGACCAAAAAGTCAACCGACACAAACTCGACTTTCATGCATGATTTTCTGTAGATTTCAGCATCAAAAATATACTAGAATTTACGGCTCGTTCGAATTCAAATTCGTTTGGGAATTATGGCACATACAAATTTTGTATTGTGCACCGATGGTTAAATTCTAACCTAGAAGTTCTACAGAATTAACAGTATGAAAATACATCGAATTAAATTCTGATAAAAACATATGTTAATGATCTCGACATTAGCTTTCCAAAACTTTAAACGTTTCATGATTCTGATTCCTGGTTCTCCCGAAATCGCGAAAACATTGAAACACGTCTATTTTCAGACATGCAGTGCTCTACGAATTTTCTAGAATTTAATACTCATAATTTTGTAAAACAAATTATATAATCAGAAATCTAACCTCAATATCTTTCTAACGCAAGAAACTAGGCCTCGTTTGGAGTCCGGAGCTATGCGCAATGGCTTCTGGAAGATGAAGAAACCCTAGATGGCAATTCTCCAAAATCTCTCTCTCTAAAAGTAATGGGATAATTAGGGTTATAATAATATATATATATAGGGATGTTGAGAGGCTGAATGAAAGTTGATAGGGTGACACGTGTCATGATTTGATTGGATGGTTTTGGTTATATTATTTATTTATTTTGATTTGCCTTTATCAAAACATTATTTAAGTCATTTTAAATCTAAATAACTCAAAATAAACATTAAAAATAATCATAAAAATCTGGAAAAATTACAAAAAATATATTTTGAACCTAAAAACCCTAGAAAAATATTTGGAATAATTATATATTCACAGATTTTCTACTATAATTAGGAGAAGCTCTAAAAATTAGTTTTGCCATAAAACTAAAAATAAATACTAACATTATTCCAAAAATTCTAAAATAATTCCAGAAAATATATAATAATATTATAAACCTTAGAAAATAACGTGGGTCTATTCTATATTTCTGAGCTTGCACCATAAATTCTACAAGTCCTAAAAATTAGTTATTAGCCTAAATAACTCCCAATAAATACTAAAAATACTCAAAAAATTCCCAAAAACTTCTAGAAAATATATTTTATTATTTAGAACCTAAAATAAAAGTTTGGAATATTTTTAATTATATTTGAATCTAAAATAAATTCTTGAAAATCCTAAAAAATTACAGAAAATTATGAAAAATCCAAATTAAAATTTTCTGAAAAATCAGGGGGTTGCAACTGCTCCTCAGCTAAACCTGGGGACATAATCTATTCCAGGTCCTCAGTGGACATAGCAAGGCACAAAATAAAACAAGCCAAATGAATAAGCAGTGCAATAAATAAAGGAACAGCAGGGTAAACTAAGTAACCATCTATGTGATATGCAAATGAGAGCAACACTAGTACTCAGGCTGAGACCGCTACAAGCTCTGTGTCGGGGAGCCGGTAGCAGTAATAACACGTAAAGGGTCTAGCTCTGCTGGAGAGTCTACAACCTCACAATAATAGTAGATATATATATATATAACAGCCTGTAGCCTGTGTGTCTCTCCCCACCCAATGTAATCACGCAAGCCATGACCATAACGTCTCATGTCCATGTCAGCAAAATTATAACTAATGCAACCAGTCATACTGTCTATAAATAAATGTCTCTATCAAGTCCTGTATCCTATTCAGAATCACCATGAATACCTCAGGAAGATTCTGTCCATGATAGTGTAAACACCCTAAATTTTCAAATATTTTTAAAATCAATTTTGGGATTTAATATGCATTTTTCAGGAATTTACATAGGCCCTATAGTGAGTTTGTAATTTTTAATTGCCAATAAATAATATTAAAATAAAATAAAAATATAATTTTTGGTGTAAAATAGAAAACCGGACTTAGGGTAATTTTCTGGGATTTTATTGGGCCTCAGACCTATTTTTAAAAGCCTAAAAACTATTTTTTATAATTAATTAATTATTTCTGTTATTATTATTATTATTATTATTATTATTATTTGTTTATTTATTTTTATTTTTGTTTTCTTGGGCCCGGCCCGGCCCAGTGGGCCGAGCCCATTGAACCCAGCCCAGCCCCCCTGTTAACGGGTCGGGCGGGTCCTCCCAGTCCGGATCCGCGCCCGACCCGGAACCCGCATCTCCCTCACCCTCTCCTCTCCCACGTTCGACCCACGCTGTCCGAGAAATCCGCCGCCTGTCGGAAAAGGCGCCTGGCCTCCCCCACGACCCCTTCGACCTCTCCGCCACGACGCCCCGGCCAACCCTCGCCCCAGCCCCCTTTAAAAAGCCCCCTCCTCCGCCTCCTTTCCCCCCCCCAAACCCGAACCCTAACCCTAACCACCCCTCCGGCCACCCCCTCTCCGGAGCACCGCCCAGCCAGCGCCGACGCCGGCCTTCCTCTCCTCCTCCTCCTCCAGCAAGCCGACCCCGACCTTCCCCAGGCGGAGAAACCCCCCCTAGGCGGACCCGACGCCGGCCGACCCCCTCGGCGCCGCCCAGCTCCTCCAGCAGCGCCGCCCTAGCCGGCCGACGATGCCTCGACCGTCCAGCGCTCGTCCAGCGAAGCCCGGACACGCGGACACAGCCCAGCCCTAGGCCGGACACAGCGGGACACGAACTCGCGTGTCGAACACAGTTCAAAACTCGGTTTCTCGGGTCCCCTTCAGGTACTCGTAACTTGCACCTCGGATCTCTGTTTTCGATTCCATAAATTTCTACGCGAAGCCTGTATGACCCTCTCGGTGCCCGGATAAACCGCTCGGGGCATCGCGTCCTGTGGCGATCGCACACCGCGATCCAAAAACAGGAAAAACCAGACCATGTTTCACCCCGGAACTGAGTACGCCTCGCCAAACGGGACAACTTGGTCGCGTGCGGTCTTCACAGATACGTGCGCCTCATCGATACGGACGTGTGGGATTTCGCGGAAGCTGATTCGGGTGTGCGTGCACACCGGAATCAACGCGTATCCGCGGACATCGCCCCGTATACGCCTTTTCTGCAATTCACCCTAACTTCGTGCACACACGTCGGATCGAGACGAAACTTGTGCCATCGGACTCGTAGCGATACGCTGGTCCTGTGGGTCAAGTTTGGTCCAATTCTGAGAACGTTGACGAAATCACGTGTCGTGGGCCCCACAGGCCCCGCTCGACGGGCGATTTTGTGATCGGATCATCGGAATTCCAATCTAAAAGTTCCGTTGGGTTCGTATCAGCGTTCCTGACCTGTTGACACTAAGTTTGGTGAATTTGAAGACCGTTGACCCTGAAACGTTTTTCGGTGCAAAGCGGGCCCACCGGTGGACCCCGTTTTGGACCAAAATTGCCGTTTTTGCCCTTGTCTCTAAATTGGATCCAAGGACAGACGATCCTAGCTGTTTGACACCTTCTGAGAGTGATGGTACTATTTATTTCAGCTTTCGGAGACATCTCTAGAAATTCCCGGAACCAGGACCTAAGTGGAATCCAAACATCAGGCAAGTGCACCTTGCCAAACTTGCAGTCATTATTTTCATATTTTCTGTAAAAATACTCTACTGGATTTCTTGTGCATATTCATATAAACTGATTTAAACTGCTTAACCTAGGGAACGTATGACGTACCTAGTGTCCGATCATAGTTGGGTACCGACACCGTACGCGGTGTTGGGTTCGTCATTTAGAGATGGATTTACGATTCCCTTACTTTGTACTTGACCTATCAAGTACCCTACAACCCAGGACACTTGACACTATCATGGACAGAATTCTCCTGAGATATTCGTGGTAATTCTGTATAGGATACAGGACTTGATAGAGACATTTATTATAGACAGTATGACTTGTTGCATTAGTTATAATCCCGCTGACATGGACATAAGACGTTATGGTCATGGCTTGCGTGATTATATTGGGTGGGGAGAGACACACAGGCTACAGGCTGTTCTATATATATATCTACTATTATTGTGAGGTTGTAGACTCTCCAGCAGAGCTAGACCCTTTACGTGTTATTACTGCTACCGGCTCCCCGACACAGAGCTTGTAGCGGTCTCAGCCTGAGTACTAGTGTTGCTCTCATTTGCATATCACATAGATGGTTACTTAGTTTACCCTGCTGTTCATTTATTTATTGCACTGCTTATTCAGTTGGCTTGTTTCATCTTGTGCCTTGCTATGTCCACTGAGGACCTGGAATGGATTATGTCCCCAGGTTTAGCTGAGGAGCAGTATCCCGAGATATACGGGACCGGAGCTGAAGCTATTGCTGGAGCTGAACCGAACACTGAAGACGAGGTGACTGCCGAGGACTTCTCCTGAGTGCCTGTCCCAGTACTCATTTATTTATTTCATGTTTATATCTTTTGTTCCTGGCCTATAGAGCCAGTTATTTCAGACTTAAGTCGGATTGTTGCTCCGACTGACTTGCTGTGATTTGTTGTTGCTACTTATTTCCATTCAGTATGCAGTATATTTCTTTATATTTATGGATGAGATTAGTGTGACTTGTGTAGTAGACCTTACTTACAGCTTAAGTACGCCCTGATGGTTCCATTAAATTGGGTTATCCATCGGTGCGTGCTGCTGGCCATTGCCACGTGTCCAGTCCCTCGACATTTTGGGACTGGGGCGTGACATGGTTTTTGTGGTGGCCCATGCAGGTCTAAACTAAATTATTCGGTTTCAACTTAGGGACCGGACAGGCCTGCAACTAGACAGGATAGGTTATAGGATCTCATCCATTCATTGAATCATTTTTGAACTCTATGTCGAATTCAATTTAATTGCTTGAATTGCATCCTGTTTGATTCCTCTGTGCGTTCTCATTGTTTCCTTTTGGTGCAGAGATATGGATCCCAGAAGTGGTGACGAGACCCCCTTGGATACACCGACTAAAGCAGGGTTTACCTGCGAAGCTGGAACGACGCCAGATACCCGAGGACAATCCTCTCAGAGCAATCAAACTGGCCAGCCAAGTTCCAGGTTCAGGCATGATGACATCCCGCCTCCTCCCCAGTTCCCTCCAGCGATGCCTGTCTTTCCCCCGGGACAGGCAATGGACGGCCAGCAAATGTTTCAGATGTTCTACGCAATGATGCAGGCCCAACAGCTGACCCAGCAGGAGGCCCAACGCCGAGAGGCCGAGAACCTAAGGAACAGCCTAGTCGCAGCATTGGAACATACAAACCCACCAAATAGGCGGCCAGCGACGGGATCTATTACGGATTTCCGTCAACTCAAGCCCCGTACCTTCTCGGGCAAGGAAGGACCAACTGAAGTGCATGAATGGCTTACAAACACACAGCATCAGTTAGAGGCCGCCGAACTACCAAGGGACAAATGGATGACTGCCGTCAGGATGCAACTGACGGACAACGCACATCATTGGTGGCTGTCCGAAGAAAGAAGGCTCGGACATGATCAGGTTACCTGGGAGGAGTTCTCCAGACTCTTCCAGGAAATGTACATCCCTGCTGTGGCTCGGTCAGAACTCCGAGACAGATTCAACCGCCTGATCCAGGGCAACATGACGGTGGAGGAATATAACGCCGAATTCATTCGCCTGAGCCGCTTCGCCCCTTCGCTAATTCCTACCGAAAAGGAGAAGGCGGAGAAGTTCTTTGATGGGCTCAGGTTCGAGCTTCAGAAGTTAATCGGATCGGTCGCGCCCACCTCTTACACCGACGTCCTAGCTGCAGCACGTCGGCTGGAGCGCGTTACTCGGAGGGAATCAAGCCTGAAACGTCCCTTCTCCTCAGCACCGTCCAAGTCACCACCAGGGGAATCTGCTAAACGGCCCCAGAAGAGCCCGCCTCCAAGAGCAGCAACTAAGAACCTGCCTACTTGCCACTACTGCAGCAAGGTAGGACATATTGAAAAGGAATGTAGACGCAAGTTGGAACTCTGCCTGGTTTGTGGATCTGGACAACACTTCTCAAAGGACTGCTCGGAACGTCGAGAGGGAGTTCCGAATCGACCAGCTCCACCTGCAGCTCTTCCAGCTGGGGGAGCAACACAGACAGGGCCTGGAGGAGCCAGGCCACCTCTACCACCTCAGGCAGCATTGTTCCAACAAGCTCGTCAGCAAAGGGGTCCCGCTCAGGGACGAGGTCAGGCATATGCACTAGCAGTCACTGAGGAAGCTACTGTAGGCGAAGTGATAGCAGGTACCATATTAGTAGCTTCAATTCCTGCTGTAGCATTATTTGATTCTGGAGCTTCGCATTCATTTATTGCTGCTAGCTTCGTAGCCACCCATAGAATAGCTATTGCACCTCTCTCGAAGATGAAGAGAATTCTAACGGGAGGTGGAATTATCCCGGTTAGTGATACTTGTAGATCATGTTCGGTAGTAGTCTGTGGCCGAGAGATGCGAGCCCAATTCCTGATCTTTTCTATGCCTGATTACGATGTTGTAATTGGTATGGACTGGTTAAGTCAGTACCATGCGACACTGGATTGCCGGCTTGAAAAAGTGATATTTAGACCCCCAAGCCTTCCTGAGTTTGAATTTCTACGAGGAGCTGTAGAACAAGGGGTCCAGCCAACTCTTAGGGTATTGACTGTAGAAGAAGATTCAAGTTACCCAAGAGTCATAACGGAATTTGTGGATGTGTTTCCCGACGATCTTCCAGGTTTACCACCTGATCGGGAGATAGAATTCACAATAGACCTAACTCCAGGAGCCGAACCTATCACTTTATCGGTATATCGGCTAGCACCTAAGGAGTTAGTGGAGCTGAAAACACAAGTTGACGACCTTCTGGAAAAAGGATTTATCCGGCCCAGTGTTTCACCTTGGGGAGCACCTATACTTTTTGTACCCAAGAAGGACGGATCTGTACGGCTGTGCATTGATTACAGAGCCCTTAATGCTGTAACTATTAAGAACCGGTATCCATTACCACGCATTGATGATTTGTTTGACCAATTGAGTGGTGCTAAGGTATTCTCAAAGATTGACCTTAGATCCGGTTATCACCAGATTAGGGTGAAGAAGGAAGATATCCCAAAGACGGCCTTCAGAACTAAGTATGGACATTATGAGTTCCAAGTTATGCCGTTTGGTTTAACCAACGCACCCGCCGTATTTATGAGTTTGATGAACGGGGTCTTCCATCAGTACTTGGATAAGTTCGTGGTGGTATTCATCGATGATATCCTAGTCTACTCCAAGAACCACGAAGAGCACGAGGAACACCTCAGAATTGTGCTAGAAACTTTGAGAAGAGAGAAGCTGTATGCCAAGCTCAGCAAATGTGAGTTCTGTATGGACAAGGTGCCATTCTTAGGACATATTATCTCGGGTGAAGGACTGTCTGTGGACCCAGAAAAAGTCACTGCTATAGAAACTTGGCCTACCCCTACCTCTGTTGCGGAAGTGAGAAGTTTTCTTGGACTTGCTAGGTATTACCGGCGGTTCGTAGAAAAATTTTCAAGGATCGCAGAGCCGATGACTAAGCTGACACGGAAGGATCAGGAGTTCATATGGACGAAAGAATGCCAGAATGCCTTTGAAGAATTAAAGAGGCGTCTAACAACAGCACCAGTCTTGACTCTTCCCTCAGGGTCAGGAGGTTTTGTTGTTTATAGTGATGCGTCCGGTAGTGGACTAGGTTGTGTCTTGATGCAACATGGCAAGGTTATCGCTTATGCATCGAGGCAGCTGAAGGTCCACGAGAAGAACTACCCAACACACGACCTGGAGCTAGCTGCAGTGATTTTTGCATTGAAGATCTGGAGACATTATCTGTATGGAGAGAAGGTCGAGATATTCACTGATCATAAGAGCTTGAAGTATGTTTATATACAGAAGGAGCTCAACATGAGGCAAAGGCGTTGGCTTGAGTTGATGGTGGACTTTGACATCGATTTGCAGTACCACCCGGGGAAAGCAAATGTTGTAGCCGACGCCCTCAGCAGAAAACCCTCGGCTTATTTCTTAACGGAGCAGCCTCAGCTATTACAAGACTTGCAAGATCTTCAGATAGAGGTTGTTCTACCTGGACAAAATGGTTTGCTGGCTAACCTCGAAGTGAAGTCATCGCTGGTGGAGAGAATCAAGGAAGCTTTACCTAATGATGCCAGATTCCGAAGGCTGCAAGAGAGAACAGAAGCAGGCTTGCAGACGGGACTTCGCATCCACGAGGACGGGACATTAAGGTGCGGAAATCGCCTATGTGTTCCAAATGGAGAATTAAGGCAGGAGTTGATGACAGAAGCCCATAGCTCCATATAGTCGGTTCATCCAGGAGGAATCAAGATGTACCGGGACCTAAGACAATATTACTGGTGGCATGGAATGAAAAGGGAGATTGCCCGCTTTGTGGCAAAATGCTTAGTCTGCCAGCAGGTGAAGGCCGAGCACCAAAGGACTGCAGGTATGTTGCAGCCGCTTCCCATCCCTGAATGGAAGTGGGAGCATATTACCATGGACTTCGTCACTGGATTTCCAAGAAGCCCTAGTGGAAAGGATGCAGTATGGGTCATCGTGGATCGGCTCACTAAGTCGGCTCACTTCTTGCCGTTCAGAGTTGGACAATCCACGGAAGTACTAGCCGACATGTATATGCGTCAGATCGTAAAATTACATGGAGTGCCGGTTAGTATTGTATCAGATCGAGACTCGAGATTTACATCTCACTTCTGGCGAAGCATGCAAGAGAGTCTCGGCACCAGGCTCAAGTTCAGTACTGCCTATCATCCTCAGACAGACGGCCAATCAGAGCGCACAATTCAGATCCTAGAAGACATGCTGCGATCTTGTATACTGGACTTTGGAGGATCTTGGGAAGATCATCTGCACTTAGTGGAGTTCTCCTACAACAACAGCTATCAGGCAAGCATTCAGATGGCACCTTTCGAGGCGTTGTACGGAAGGAAGTGCAGATCGCCAATATGCTGGAGCGACGTTGGTGAACGTCAAATACTGGGTCCAGAGTTGGTAACGGAGACAGTGGAGAAAGTAAAACAGATTCAGAACCATCTTCGTGCAGCCCAGGATAGACAGAAGCATTGGGCCGATGCACACAGACGACCCCTGGAGTTCAAGGAAGGAGAGCATGTATTTTTGAGGATCTCGCCCACTAGAGGTACTATCAGATTTGGCAGCAGAGGCAAGTTAAGCCCAAGGTACATTGGGCCATTTGATATCTTGGAGCGCATTGGTGAGGTGGCTTACCGTCTTGCATTACCTCCATCCTTAGAGGGAGTGCATGACGTATTCCACGTCTCACAACTGAGGAGATATGTGACGGACCCAAGCCATATAGTTGATCATTCTGAGATTTCAGTGGGACCTAGCCTGAGATACGAAGAGCAGCCAGTGGGTATACTCGACACCAGCGAGAAGACACTGCGAGGAGAAACAATCAGGCTGGTCCAAGTAGCTTGGAAGCGGCACTCTCCTGGCGAATCAACCTGGGAACGAGAAGATGTTATGCGCCAGCGTTATCCACACATATTTGCAGAATCAGGTAGAACTTAAGCATTCTTTAAATCTTGTCTTTATAGTTTACCCTTCGATTGCGAGGACGCAATCCTCTTAAGGGGGGTAGATTGTAAACACCCTAAATTTTCAAATATTTTTAAAATCAATTTTGGGATTTAATATGCATTTTTCAGGAATTTACATAGGCCCTGTAGTGAGTTTATAATTTTTAATTGCCAATAAATAACATTAAAATAAAATGAAAATATAATTTTGTGGTATAAAATAGAAAACCGGACTTAGGATAATTTTCTGGGATTTTATTGGGCCTCAGACCTATTTTTAAAAGCCTAAAAACTATTTTTTATAATTAATTAATTAATTAATTCTGTTATTATTATTATTATTATTATTATTTGTTTATTTATTTTTATTTTTGTTTTCTTGGGCCCGGCCCGGCCCAGTGGGCCGAGCCCATTGAACCCAGCCCAGCCCCCTGTTAACGGGTCGGGCGGGTCCTCCCAGTCCGGATCCGCGCCCGACCCGTAACCCGCATCTCCCTCACCCTCTCCTCTCCCACGTTCGACCCACGCCGTCCGAGAAATCCGCCGCCCGCCGGAAAAGGCGCCTGGCCTCCCCCACGACCCCTCCGACCTCTCCGCCACGACGCCCCGGCCAACCCTCGCCCCAGCCCCCTTTAAAAAGCCCCCTCCTCCGCCTCTTTCCCCCCCCCCCAAAACCCGAACTCTAACCCTAACCACCCCTCCGGCCACCCCCTCTCCGGAGCACCGCCCAGCCAGCGCCGACGCCGGCCTTCCTCTCCTCCTCCTCCAGCAAGCCGACCCCGACCTTCCCCAGGCGGAGAAACCCCCCTAGGCGGACCCGACGCCGGCCGACCCCCTCGGCGCCGCCCAGCTCCTCCAGCAGCGCCGCCCTAGCCGGCCGACGACGCCTCGACCGTCCAGCGCTCCTCCAGCGAAGCCCGGACACGCGGACACAGCCCAGCCTTAGGTCGGACACAGCGGGACACGAACTCGCGTGTCGGACACAGTTCAAAACTCGGTTTCTCGGGTCCCCTTCAGGTACTCGTAACTTGCACCTCGGATCTCTGTTTTCGATTTCGTAAATTTCTACGCGAAGCCTGTATGACCCTCTCGGTGCCCGGACAAACCGCTCGGGACATCGCGTCCTGTGGCGATCGCACACCGCGATCCAAAAACAGAAAAAACCATACCCTGTTTCATCCCGGAACTGAGTACGCCCCGCCAAACGGGATGACTTGGTCGCGTGCGGTCTTCACAGATACGTGCGCCTCGTCGATACGGACGTGTGGGATTTCGCGGAAGCTGATTCGGGTGTGCGTGCACACCGAAATCAACGCGTATCCGCGGACATCGCCCCGTATCTACCTTTTCTGCAATTCACCCTAACTTCGTGCACACACATCGGATCGAGACGAAACTTACGCCATCGGACTCGTAGCGATACGCTGGTCCTGTGGGTCAAGTTTGGTCCGATTCTGAGAACGTTGACGAAATTGCGTGTCGTGGGCCCCATAGGCCCCGCTCGACGGGCGATTTTGTGATCGGCTCATCGGAATTCCAATCTGAAAGTTCCGTTAGGTTCGTATCAGCATTTCTGACCTGTTGACACTAAGTTTGGTGAATTTGGAGACCGTTGACCCTGAAACGTTTTTCGGTGCAAAGCGGGCCCACCGGTGGACCCCGTTTTGGGCCAAAATTGTCGTTTTTGCCCTTGTCTCCAAATTGGACCCAAGGACAGGCGATCCTAGCTGTTTGACACCTTCTGAGCGTGATGGTACTATTTATTTTAGCTTTCGGAGATATCTCTGGAAATTCCCGGAACCAGGACCTAAGTGGAATCCAAACATCAGGCAAGTGCACCTTGCCAAACTTGCAGTCATTATTTTCATATTTTCTGTAAAAATACTCTGCTGGATTTCTTGTGCATATTCATATAAACTGATTTAAACTGCTTAACCTAGGGAATGTATGACGTACCTAGTGTCCGATCATAGTCGGGTACCGACACCGTACGCGGTGTTGGGTTCGTCATTTAGAGATGGATTTACGATTCCCTTATTTTGTACTTGACCTATCAAGTACCCTACAACCCAGGAAACTTGACACTATCATGGACAGAATTCTCCTGAGATATTCGTGGTGATTCTGTATAGGATACAGGACTTGATAGAGACATTTATTATAGACAGTATGACTTGTTGCATTAGTTATAATCCCGCTGACATGGACATGAGACGTTATGGTCATGGCTTGCGTGATTACATTGGGTGGGGAGAGACACACAAGCTACAGGCTGTTCTATATATATATCTACTATTATTGTGAGGTTGTAGACTCTCCAGCAGAGCTAGACCCTTTACGTGTTATTACTGCTACCGGCTCTCCGACACAGAGCTTGTAGCGGTCTCAGCCTGAGTACTAGTGTTGCTCTCATTTGCATATCACATAGATGGTTACTTAGTTTACCCTGCTGTTCATTTATTTATTGCACTGCTTATTCAGTTGGCTTGTTTCATCTTGTGCCTTGCTATGTCCACTGAGGACCTGGAATGGATTATGTCCCCAGGTTTAGCTGAGGAGCAGTATCCCGAGATATACGGGACCGGAGCTGAAGCTATTGCTGGAGCTGAACCAAACACTGAAAACGAGGTGACTGCCGAGGACTTCTCCTGAGTGCCTGTCCCAGTACTCATTTATTTATTTCATGTTTATATCTTTTGTTCCTGGCCTATAGAGCCAGTTATTTCAGACTTAAGTCGGATTGTTGCTCCGACTGACTTGCTGTGATTTGTTGTTGCTACTTATTTCCATTCAGTATACAGTATATTTCTTTATCTTTATGGATGAGATTATTGTGACTTGTGTAGTAGACCTTACTTAGCTTAAGTACGCCCTGATGGTTCCATTAAATTGGGTTATCCATCGGTGCGTGCTGCTGGCCATTGCCACGTGTCCAGTCCCTCGATATTTTGGGACTGGGGCGTGACAGATAGTGTCAAGTGTCCTGGGTTGTAGGGTACTTGATAGGCCAAGTATAAAGTAAGGGTATCGTAAATCTATCTCTAAATGACGAACCCAACACCGCGTACGGTGTCGGTACCCGACTATGATCGGACACTAGGTACGTCATACGTTCCCTAGGTTAAGCAGTTTAAATCAGTTTATATGTATTTGCACAAGAAATCAAGCAAAGTATTTTTACAGAAAATATGAAACTAATGACTGCAAGTTTGGCAAGGTGCACTTGCCTGAGGTTTGAATTCCACTTAGGTCCTGGTTTCGGAAATTTTTAGAGATGTCTCCGAAAGCTGAAATAAATAGTACCATCACGCTCAGAAGGTGTCAAACAGCTAGAAACGCCTGTCCTTGGGTCCAATTTTGGAGACAAGGGCAAAAACGGCAATTTCGGGCCAAAACGGGGTCCACCGGTGGGCCCGCTTTGCACCGAAAAACGTGTCGGGGTCAACGGTCTCCAAATTCACCAAACTTAGTGTCAACGGGTTAGGAACACTGATACGAACCCAACGGAACTTTCAGATTTGAATTCCGATGAGCCGATCACAAAATCGCCCGTCGAGCGGGGCCTGCGGGGCCCACGACACGCGATTTCGTCAACGTTCTCAGAATCGAACCAAACTTGACCCACAGGACCAGCGTATCACTACGAGTTCGATGGCGTAAGTTTCGTCTCGATCTGACGTGTGTGTACGAAGTTAGGGTGAATTACAGAAAAGGTGGATACGGGGCGATGTCCGTGGATACGCGTTGATTTCGGTGTGCACGCACACCCGAATCAGCTTCCGCGAAATCCCACACGTCCGTATCGACGAGGCGCACGTATCTGTGAAGACCGCACGCGACCAAGTCGTCCCGTTTGGCGGGGCGTACTCAGTTTCGGGGTAAAACAGGGTCTGGTTTTTCCTGTTTTTGGATCGCGGTGTGCGATCACCACAGGACGCGATGCCCCGAGCAGTTTGTCCGGGCACCGAGAGGGTCATACAGGCTTCGCGTAGAAATTTACAGAATCAAAATCGGAGATACAGGGTGCAAGATACGAGTACCTGAACAAGGCCCTTCGAAATGGGGTTTCCGGTGTCCGACACGCGAGTTCGTGTCCTGGACGCTGTGTCCACGCTGTGCCCGTGTCCGGTTGTGCCCGTGTCCGGCCTAGGGTGCTTTGGTGGGTCGACGGAGGCTGCCAGTGACCGAGCTGGCCGGCGGTGGGTCGTCGGATCACCGGTGGAGGTGTTGGAGTCGGGGGAGGGGACGCTGGACGGCGGGAAGGTCGGCGTTGGGTCGGAGGAGAAGAGGGAAGGAGGGAGGAAGGACTCGACGGCGACTGCGGGAGGAGGTCGACGCGGCTGGGGGTGGCCGGAGCCGAGGTCGGCAAGCTCGGGGGGGGTAGCCGGAGCTAGGTTTCAGGCGGGTTAGGGGGAATGAGGCGGTGGAGAAGGGGAAGGGTAGGGTTTTATAGGGGTGCTGGGGCCGTTCGTGGCGGAGGAGGCGGGCTGAGGGGAGGACGTGGCCGGGGGAGTCGGGCTGAGGGGGGGGACGGTCGTGGCGACGCCTTTTTCGGCGGGCGGCGAAAAATTCGGGCGGCGTGGGGGTGACAGGGGAGAGGGGATTCGGGTCGGGTCGGGCGCGGATCGGGGTTGGCGGACCCGCCCGACCCGCTAAGCCAGGGGGCTGGGCTGGGCTGGGCTCGGCCCACTGGGCCGGGCCCAAACAACAGAATAAAAATAATAATAATAACAGTAAATAATAATAATAATAATAATAATAATAATAATAATAATAATAATAAATTAATTTAATTAGAAATTAGTTTTTAGGCTTTTAAAAATAGGTCTGAGGCCCAATAAAATCCCAGAAAATTACCCTAAGTCCGGTTTTCTATTTTACACCATAAAATCATATTTTTATTTCATTTTAATGTTGTTTATTGGCAATTAAAAATTACAAACTCACTACAGGGCCTATATAAATTCCTGAAAAATTGTATTGTAATTCCCAAAAATTAATTTTAAAAATCTAAGAATATAGGGTGTTTACAATCTACCCCCCTTAAGAGGATTGCGTCCTCGCAATCGAAGGGTAAACTATAAAGGCAAGATTTACAGAATTAAAGAATGCTTAGGTTCTACCTGATTCTGCAAATAGGTGTGGATAACGCTGCCGCATAACATCTTCTCGCTCCCAGGTCGATTCGCCAGGAGAGTGCTGCTTCCAAGCTACTCGAACCAGCCTGATTGTCTGCCCTCGCAGTGTCTTCTCGCTGGTGTCGAGTATACTCACTGACTGTTCCTCGTATCTCAGGCTAGGTCCCACCGAAATCTCGGAATGATCAACTATATGACTTGGGTCCGTCACATATCTCCTCAGTTGTGAGACGTGGAATACGTCATGCACTCCCTCTAAGGATGGAGGTAATGCAAGACGGTAAGCCACCTCACCAATGCGTTCCAAGATATCAAATAGCCCAATGTACCTTGGGCTCAACTTGCCTCTGCTGCCGAATCTGATAGTACCTCTAGTGGGCGAGATCCTCAAAAATATATGCTCTCCTTCCTTGAACTCCAGGGGTCGTCTGTGTGCATCGGCCCAATGCTTCTGTCTATCCTGGGCTGCACGGAGATGGTTCTGAATCTGTTTTACTTTCTCCACTGTCTCCGTTAGCAACTCTGGACCCAGTAATTGACGTTCGCCAACGTCGCTCCAGCATACAGGCGATCTGCACTTCCTTTCGTACAACGCCTCGAAAGGTGCCATCTGAATGCTTGTCTGATAGCTGTTGTTGTAGGAGAACTCCACTAAGTGCAGGTGATCTTCCCAAGATCCTCCGAAGTCCAGTATACATGATCGTAGCATATCCTCCAGGATCTGAATTGTGCGCTCTGACTGTCCGTCTGTCTGAGGATGATAGGCAGTACTGAATTTGAGCCTGGTGCCGAGACTCTCTTGCATGCTTCGCCAGAAGTGAGATGTAAATCTTGAGTCTCGATCTGATACAATACTAACCGGTACTCCATGTAATTTTACGATCTGACGCATATACATGTCGGCTAGTACTTCCGTGGATTGTCCGACTCTGAACGGCAAGAAGTGAGCCGACTTAGTGAGTCGATCCACGATGACCCATACTGCATCCTTACCACTAGGGCTTCTTGGAAATCCAGTGACGAAGTCCATGGTAATATGCTCCCACTTCCATTCAGGGATGGGAAGTGGCTGCAACATACCTGCAGTCCTTTGGTGTTCGGCCTTCACCTGCTGGCAGACTAAACATTTTGCCACAAATCGGGCAATCTCCCTTTTTATTCCATGCCACCAGTAATATTGTCTTAAGTCCCGGTATATCTTGGTTCCTCCTGGATGAACCGAGTATATGGAGCTGTGGGCTTCTGTCATCATTTCCTGCCTTAATTCTCTATTTGAAACACATAGGCAATTTCCGCACCTTAATGTTCCGTCCTCGTGGATGCGAAGTCCCGTCTGCAGGCCTGCTTCTGTTCTCTCTCTCAGCCTTCGGAATCTGGCATCATTAGGCAAAGCTTCCATGATTCTCTCCACCAGCGATGACTTCACTTCGAGGTTAGCCAGCAAACCATTTTGTCCAGGTAGAACAACCTCTATCTGAAGATCTTGCAAGTCTTGTAATAGCTGGGGCTGCTCCGTCAAGAAATAAGCCGAGGGTTTCCTGCTGAGGGCGTCCGCTATAACATTTGCTTTCCCCAGGTGGTACTACAGATCGATGTCAAAGTCCACCATCAACTCAAGCCAACGCCTTTGCCTCATGTTGAGCTCCTTCTGTGTATAAACATACTTCAAGCTCTTATGATCAGTGAATATCTCGACCTTCTCTCCATACAGATAATGTCTCCAGATCTTCAATGCAAAAATTACTGCAGCTAGCTCCAGGTCGTGTGTTGGGTAGTTCTTCTCGTGGACCTTCAGCTGCCTCGATGCATAAGCGATAACCTTGCCATGTTGCATCAAGACACAACCTAGTCCACTACCGGACGCATCACTATATACAACAAAACCTCCTGACCCTGAGGGAAGAGTCAAGACTGGTGCTGTTGTTAGACGCCTCTTCAATTCTTCGAAGGCATTCTGACATTCTTCCGTCCATATGAACTCCTGGTCCTTCCGTGTCAGCTTAGTCATCGGCTCTGCGATCCTTGAAAAATTTTCTACGAACCGCCGGTAATACCCAGCAAGTCCAAGAAAACTTCTCACTTCCGCAACAGAGGTAGGGGTAGGCCAGGTTTCTATAGCAGTGACTTTTTCTGGGTCCACAGACAGTCCTTCACCCAAGATAATATGCCCTAAAAATGGCACCTTGTCCATACAGAACTCACATTTGCTGAGTTTGGCATATAGCTTCTCCCTTCTCAAGGTTTCTAGCACAATCCGGAGGTGTTCCTCGTGCTCTTCGTGGTTCTTGGAGTAGACTAGGATATCATCAATGAATACCACCACGAACTTATCCAAGTACTGATGGAAGACCCCGTTCATCAAACTCATAAATACGGCGGGTGTGTTGGTTAAACCAAACGGCATAACTAGGAACTCATAATGTCCATACTTAGTTCTGAAGGCCGTCTTTGGGATATCTTCCTTCTTCACCCTAATCTGGTGATAACCGGATCTAAGGTCAATCTTTGAGAATACCTTAGCACCACTCAATTGGTCAAACAAATCATCAATGCGTGGTAATGGGTACCGGTTCTTAATAGTTACAGCATTAAGGGCTCTGTAATCAATGCACAGCCGTACAGATCCGTCCTTCTTGGGTACAAAAAGTATAGGTGCTCCCCATGGTGAAACACTGGGCCGGATAAATCCTTTCTCCAGAAGGTCGTCAACTTGTGTTTTCAGCTCCACTAACTCCTTAGGTGCTAGCCGATATACCGATGAAGTGATAGGTTCGGCTCCTGGAGTTAGGTCTATTGTGAATTCTATCTCCCGATCAGGTGGTAAACCTGGAAGATCATCGGGAAACACATCCACAAATTCCGTTATGACTCTTGGGTAACTTGAATCTTCTTCTACAGTCAATACCCTAAGAGTTGGCTGGACCCCTTGTTCTACAGCTCCTCGTAAAAATTCAAACTCAGGAAGGCTAGGGGGTCTAAATATCACTTTTTTAAGCCGGCAATCCAGTGTCGCATGGTACTGACTTAACCAGTCCATACCAAGTACAACATCGTAATCAGGCATAGAAAAGATCAGGAATTTGGCTCGCATCTCTCGGCCGTAGACTACTACCGAACATGATCTACAAGTATCACTAACCGGGATAATTCCACCTCCCGTTAGAATTCTCTTCATCTTCGAGAGAGGTACGGTAGCTATTCTATGTGTGGCTACGAAGCTAGCAGCAATAAAGGAATGCGAAGCTCCAGAATCAAATAATGCTACAGCAGGAATTGAAGCTACTAATATGGTACCTGCTATCACTTCGCCTGCAGTAGCTTCCTCAGTGACTGCTAGTGCATATGCCTGACCTCGTCCCTGAGCGGGACCCCTTTGCTGACGAGCTTGTTGGAACAATGCTGCCTGAGGTGGTAGAGGTGGCCTGGCTCCTCCAGGCCCTGTCTGTGTTGCTCCCCCAGCTGGAAGAGCTGCAGGTGGAGCTGGTCGATTCGAAACTCCCTCTCGACGTTCCGAACAGTCCTTTGAGAAGTGTTGTCCAGATTCGCAAACCAGGCAGAGTCCCAGCTTGCGTCGATATTCCTTTTCAATATGTCCTACCTTGCTGCAGTAATAGCAAGTAGGCAGGTTCTTAGTTGCTGCTCTTGGAGGCGGGCTCTTCTGGGCCGTTTAGCAGATTTCCCTGGTGATGACTTGGACGGTGCTGAGGAGAAGGGACGTTTCAGGCTTGATTCCCTCCGAGTAACGCGCTCCAGCCGACGTGCTGCAGCTAGGACGTCGGAGTAAGAGGTGGGCGCGACCGATCCGATTAACTTTTGAAGCTCGAACCTGAGCCCATCAAAAAACTTTTCCGCCTTCTCCTCTTCGGTAGGAATTAGCGAAGGGGCGAAGCGGCTCAGGCGAATGAATTCGGCGTTATATTCCTCCACCGTCATGTTGCCCTGGATCAGGCGGTTGAATCTGTCTCGGAGTTCTGACCGAGCCACAGCAGGGATGTACATTTCCTGGAAGAGTCTGGAGAACTCCTCCCAGGTAACCTGATCATGTCCGAGCCTTCTTTCTTTGGACAACCACCAATGATGCGCATTGTCCGTCAGTTGCATCCTGACGGCAGTCATCCATTTGTCCCTTGGTAGTTCGGCGGCCTCCAACTGATGCTGTGTGTTCGTAAGCCATTCATGCACTTCAGTTGGTCCTTCCTTGCCCGAGAAGGGACGGGGCTTGAGTTGGCGGAAATCTGTATTAGATCCCGTCGCTGGCCGCCTATTTGGTGGATTTGCATGCTCCAATGCTGCGACTAGGCTGTTCCTTAGGTTCTCGGCCTCTCGGCGTTGGGTCTCCTGTTGAATCTGTTGTTGTGCCTGCATCATGGCGTAGAATATCTGGAATATTTGCTGGCCGTCCATTGCCTGTCCTGGGGGAAAGACAGGCATCGCAGGAGGGAACTGGGGAGGAGGCGGGATGTCATCACGCCTGAACCTGGAACTTGGCTGGCCAGTTTGATTGCTCTGAGAGGATTGTCCTCTGGTATCTGGCATCGTTCCAGCTTCGCAGGTAAACCCTGCTTCAGTCGGTGTACCCAAGGGGGTCTCGTCACCACCTCTGGGATCCATAACTCTGCACCAAAAGGAAACAATAAGAACGCACAGGGGAATCAAAACAGGATGCAATTCAAGCAATTAAATTGAATTCGACATAGAGTTCAAAAATGATTCAATCAATGGATGAGATCCTATAACCTATCTTATTGCAGGCCTGTCCGGTCCCTAAGTTAAAATTGAATAATTTAGATCCGACCTGTATGGGCCACCACAAAAACCATGTCACGCCCCAGTCCCAAAATGCCGAGGGACTGGAGACGCGTGGCAATGGCCAGCAGCACGCACCGATGGATAACCCAATTTAATGGAACCATCAGGGCGTACTTAAGCTGTAAATAAGGTCTACTACACAAGTCACACTAATCTCATCCATAAAGATAAAGAAATAAACTGCATACTGAATGGAAATAAGTAGCAACAACAAATCACAGTAAGTCAGTCGGAGAAACAATCCGACTTAAGTCTGAATAAACTGGCTCTATAGGCCAGGAACAAAAGATATAAACATGAAATAGATAAATGAGTACTGGGACAGGCACTCAGGAGAAGTCCTCGGCAGTCACCTCATCTTCAGTGTTCGGTTCAGATCCAGCAATAGCTTCAGCTCCGGTCCCATATACCTCGGGATACTGCTCCTCAGCTAAACCTGGGGACATAATCCATTCCAGGTCCTCAGTGGACATAGCAAGGCACAAAATAAAACAAGCCAAATGAATAAGCAGTGCAATAAATAAAGGAACAGCAGGGTAAACTAAGTAACCATCTATGTGATATGCAAATAAGAGCAACACTAGTACTCAGGCTGAGATGCTACAAACTCTGTGTCGGGGAGCCGGTAGCAGTAATAACACGTAAAGGGTCTAGCTCTGCTGGAGAGTCTACAACCTCACAATAATAGTAGATATATATATAGAACAGTCTGTAGCCTGTGTGTCTCTCCCCACCCAATATAATCACGCAAGACATGACCATAACATCTCATGTCCATGTCAGCGGGATTATAACTAATGCAACCAGTCATACTGTCTATAAATAAATGTCTCTATCAAGTCCTGTATCCTATTCAGAATCACCATGAATACCTCAAAAAGATTCTGTCCATGATAGTGTCAAGTGTCCTGGGTTGTAGGGTACTTGATAGGCCAAGTACAAAGTAAGGGTATCGTAAATCCATCTCTAAATGACGAACCCAACACCGCGTACGGTGTCGGTACCCGACTATGATCGGACACTAGGTACGTCATACGTTCCCTAGGTTAAGCAGTTTAAATCAGTTTATATGTATTTGCACAAGAAATCCAGCAGAGTATTTTTTACAGAAAATATGAAAATAATGACTGCAAGTTTGGCAAGGTGCACTTGCCTGAGGTTTGAATTCCACTTAGGTCCTGGTTTCGGAAATTTCTAGAGATGTCTCCGAAAGCTGAAATAAAACATACCATCATGCTCAGAAGGTGTCAAACAGCTAGGAACGCCTGTCCTTGGGTCCAATTTTGGAGACAAGGGCAAAAACGGCAATTTCGGACCAAAATAGGGTCCACCGGTGGGCCCGCTTTACACCGAAAAACGTGTCAGGGTCAACGGTCTCCAAATTCACCAAACTTAGTGTCAACAGGTCAGGAACGCTGATACGAACCCAACGGAACTTTCATATTTGAATTCCGATGAGCCGATCACAAAATCGCCCGTCGAGCGGGGCCTGCGGGGCCCACGACACGCGATTTCGTCAATGTTCTCAGAATCGAACCAAACTTGACCCACAGGACCAGCGTATCGCTATGAGTCCGATGGCACAAGTTTTTTCTTGATCTGACGTGTGTGCACGAAGTTAGGATGAATTACAGAAAAGGCGGATATGGGGCGATGTCCGCGGATACGCGTTGATTCCGGTGTGCACGCACACCCGAATCAGCTTCCGCAAAATCCCACACGTCCGTATCGACGAGACGCACGTATCTGTGAAGACCGCACGCGACCAAGTCATCCCGTTTGGCGGGGCGTACTCAGTTCCGGGGTGAAACAGGGTCTGGTTTTTCCTGTTTTTGGATCGCGGTGTGCGATCACCACAGGACGCGATGCCCCGAGCAGTTTGTCCGGGCACCGAGAGGGTCATACAGGCTTCGCGTAGAAATTTACAGAATCGAAATCGGAGATACAGGGTGCAAGATACGAGTACCTGAACAAGGCCCTTCGAAATAGGATTTTCGGTGTCCGACACGCGAGTTCGTGTCCTGGACGCTGTGTCCACGCTGTGCCCGTGTCCGGTTGTGCCCGTGTCCGGCCTAGGGTGCTTTGGTGGGTCGGCGGAGGCTGCCAGTGACCGAGCTGGCCGGCGGCGGGTCGTCGGATCACCGGTGGAGGTGTTGGAGTCGGGGGAGGGGACGCTGGACGGCGGGAAGGTCGGCGTTGGGTCGGAGGAGAAGAGGGAAGGAGGGAGGAAGGGCTCGACGGCGACTGCGGGAGGAGGTCGGCGCGGCTGGGGGTGGCCGGAGCCGAGGTCGGCAAGCTCGGGGGGGGTAGCCGGAGCTAGGTTTCAGGCGGGTTAGGGGGAATGAGGCGGTGGAGAAGGGGAAGGGGAGGGTTTTATAGGGGTGCTGGGGCCGTTCGTGGCGTAGGAGGCGGGCTGAGGGGAGGACGTGGCCGGGGGAGTCGGGCTGAGGGGGGGACGGTCGTGGCGGCGCCTTTTCCGGCGGGCGGCGGAAAATTCGGGCGGCGTGGGGGGAGAGGGGATGCGGGTCGGGTCGGGCGCGGATCCGGGTTGGCGGACCCGCCCGACCCGCTAAGCCAGGGGGCTGGGCTGGGCTGGGCCCACTGGGCCGGGCCGGGCCCAAACAACAGAATAAAAATAATAATAATAACAGTAAATAATAATAATAATAATAATAATAATAATAATAATAAATTAATTTAATTAGAAATTAGTTTTTAGGCTTTTAAAAATAGGTCTGAGGCCCAATAAAATCCCAGAAAATTACTCTAAGTCCGGTTTTCTATTTTACACCATAAAATCATATTTTCATTTCATTTTAATGTTGTTTATTGGCAATTAAAAATTACAAACTCACTACAGGGCCTATGTAAATTCCTAAAAAATTGTATTGTAATTCCCAAAAATTGATTTTAAAAATATAAGAATATAGGGTGTTTACATTAGGTGTCCTCAGAAACTACTCCTTTGATAGAGGAATTCGATGCCTAAAAGGTAAGAAATCTTTCTTAGAATTTTTTGTGCTAAAACGAGTTAGTATAGTATCGATATTAGTAGCCTGGGATAAGCCCAATATCATTTTCTTACGATCTCGTAAAACTTTGATCCCAATGATATGACCTACTTCTCCAAGTCATTCATATCAAACTGCTTGGATAATCATGCCCTTACATTAGATAACACCTTCATATTGTTTCAAATGAACAAGATATCATCTACGTAAAGTACTAGGAATACCACTACGTTTTTGTCACACTTTTTGTATACACATTCTTCATCCGGACATTGATTAAATCTATAGGATTTTATCACTTAATCAAAACGGATGTTCCAAGATTTAGAAGCTTGCTTAAGTCCATAAATGGACTTCTTGAGCTTACAAACAAGATGCTCGTTGCCCTTTTCAATGGATACGTCTGGTTGTTTCATATAGATGTTCTCCTCGAGACTTCCATTAAGGAAAGTTGTCTTGACATCCATTTGCCAAATCTCATAATCGAGATGAGCTGCAAAAGATAAAAGAATCCGGATACTTAACCATGACTACCGGCAAAAATGTTTTCTCATAATCAATACCCTCTTTCTGAGTAAAACCTTTCGCAACAAGACAAGCTTTAAAGGTTTTAATCTTACCGTCTGATCCTCTTTTTCTCTTGTTAACCTGCTTGCATCCAATGACATTTATACTAGTGGGTTGTTTTATAAGATCCCAGACCTGATTAAAATCCATATATTCTATTTCAAATATTATTACTTTTTGCCAAGATTTTGCATCTTTATCTTGTAGTGCTTTATTATAGGTGCAGGGAACATAATCTTGTTTCTCAGGGACGAAGTCTGATGACTCTCTCAATAATATAAATCTGTCAGGTTGTACAACAACCATCCCACTACGATGAGGCACTATAGGTTGTGGTATAACATTTGAGACGCGTTGTTAAGTTACTTGTGGTTCCTCCTGTTGTACTGTTGGTACTGAAGTATTTGGTGTCTCACCTCTTAGTTCTTCTACAATAACTCTACTCATGGATTTATGGTTCATCACAAAGTCTTCCTCTAAGAATCGGGCATTAGTGCTAACAATGATCTTCTGATCCTTAAGACTATAAAATAAACCTCCTTTTGTTCCTCTTGGATAGCCTACAAACAAGCGTACTTCTATACAAGATTTCAACTTATCTGCTTTTCCATTCAGCACATGTGCTGGACTACCCCAAATTCGAACATGTTTCAAACTAGGCTTATGCCTGGTCTATGGCTCTGTGGGAGTAATAGGTACTGACTTAGAAGGTACCAAGCTCAAAATATAAGCTGCAATCTATAAGGCATATCCCCAAAATGAATATGATAAATCTGAATAACTCATCATTGATCCAACCATCTCCATAAGATCATATTCCTTCTTTCTGCTACACCATTCTGTTAGAGTGTTTCAGGTGCAATCAATTGGAATATAATCCCAAACTATGATAAATAGTCCCTAAACTCTCCAAACAGGTATTCGCCACCACGATCTAAACGTAATGACTTGATACATTTTCCATGATGTTTCTCCATTTCAGCCTTGTACTTTTTGAATTTCTCAAAGCACTCAGACTTACCGTGCATCAAATAAATGTATTCATATCTTGAATAATCATCAATAAATATGACAAATATTCAAAGCCACCTCTAGCCTGGACAGTCATAGGCCCACACAAATCAGAATGAACCAATTCCAATATATCTTTGGCTCTATACCCCTTTATCGTGAAAGGCCTTTTGGTCATTTTACCTTCCAAGCAGAATTCATAGACTGGAAGTGCCTCCACTTCTAATTAACTCAAAGGTCCATCTTTAACCAGTTTTGAATCATTTTTAGATTAATATGTCCCAACCGCAAGTGCCAAAGATATGTTTGGTTCATACATGAAGGTTATTTTCTCTTATTTAAGTTAAAAGACGTGTTATTCATTTCCATAAGTTACATTATGGGTGAAATAGGATTAATGACATACAAATTATCAACTAATACACTTGAATAGATAAAATACTTATTTTTTCTAATAACAATATTTTTATTAAAATAAACTGAATATCCATCCTTAACTAGCATAGAAACAAAAATTAAATTCCTTCTAAGTAAATGTGCATAACGACAATCTCTCAATGTCAAAGACTTATTTCTACCAAAAGATAAAATAATATCTCCTACTGCAACGGCTGCTACTTTTGTAGCGTCACCCATGAATAAGCATATCTCTCCATCACTAAGCATCCTGGTTTCCTGGAACTCCTACAATAAATTGCAGACATGATTAGTGGATCATGTATCTATACACCAGGTATCGATAGATAACACCGCTAAACTTATTTCAACTACTAGTAAATAAAATAGACCTTCTTTGTTCCCTTGTTTGAGAAGTGGACAGTCATTCTTCTAATGTCTTGACCCTTTGCACTTGAAACACTTGCCTTTCGGTTTTTTCACAGCGCCTTGAGGTCCCATGCCCTTCTTTTCTAATTTTTTTTGTTTCTGAATATTCTTCTTCTTATTATTGCCCATCTGCTTAGAAGTAGAAGCCTTTTTAGTAACATAAATATGATTATTTTGCCTCATGAGAGCCTCAGTATCCTGCAGTTTCTTCGCAAGTTCTTCCAAACTTTACAACCTTTTGTTTATATTATAGTTAAGGCAAAATGTGTCAAAACTTTTAGGCAGAGTCCTAAGAATTATATTGATATGGGTTTTCCCATCGATTTTAGCTCCAAGGATCTCCATCTCATTCAGATGACCCATCATATTGAGAATATGATCCCTTACTGGCATCCCTTTGCACTAACATGCACAAAAAGTAACGGGTCCACAAAACCTTTCACGTCCATATTATATCTGATAGAGATTGTTTTTAAAATGATTATTTGCACTCAACGTGCATAATAAATAATAAGTCCACTAAATATCCCCCAGCGGAATATTCTTAAAAAAAGTTACGGTATTGTACTACGTTCATATTACCTATAATACGCTACTTAAAGCTAATCCAAATGAATTGTAACAAATAGGGTAACTTTTATTTTTCTCCGCAAAGAAAGATTAAAATCAAAACTACATTCCGGGGGATTATCAAGATCCCAAGCCCGAAGGTAAAATGAAGACACAAAAAGCAAAAGAGGACTAGTGGTGCTATGAGTTAGAGCATAACTGTGCTATCCACTCATGGAGACGAGTAATATGGCCATCCAGGTACCTCCAAGCCCGCCGCTTAACTTCTTGGACTATAACCACGGGATCCTCGTAGCAAGCGTAGGACTTGTGTCTGTCCTCTAGCTGTTGCACCAGAACCTCAATGTCAGTCGTATTCTATGCTATTTGGCTTACCTCAGTGCAGATGGCTTTCTCTTCATGCTGGGCCTCCCGCAGCCTATTCTCCATTGCATCAAGCTTGACCTGGAGCCGTCTAATTTGCTCAGTTAGGTCCTTTTGTCAGGAAAGATACTTCTCTGAGATCGCCCAGTCGTCACACCTCTCCTGCAAGATTCGGAGATCATGTTGCAACCACTCTATAGACAAAGCAAAGAAGGCCTTCTCCGTCTCTACCTTCTTTGAGAAATCAATATATTCATAGGAAATTAGCATTCCCATGTCCTCCTGCTGATACTACCGCAACTCTGTTAGGCATTTCTCTACCTCTTTTATTTTATGGCCCATAAAGTCGGCCATCTTCTCAAAACCAGGGATACCCATCAGAGATTAGAACTGGCCCTCAGCAAAGTGCCTTGTCCAGGTAAAAGATTTGTTGTGCTCCAACACGCCCTCGATCCCCTGCTTCAAGAACATGTGGAAGCTCCGGATGGAGAGCCTGATGGTCTCGTCAATCTCTTCTAGTGTAACCGGAGTCAAAGACTGCGGGATTGAAGAAGAGGCCACACGTGCAGTAGGTGACACAACGATGTTCAAAAATCTCGAAGGTGAAATAATAGTAGAGTAGCAACCAGCGGTCCTGTTTGTGAGCCAATCTTTCATGGATGCAATAAGAGCCTGGATACCAGGTAGCTGAGCTGCGAATGCCGGAGTAGTGCCAAGACTGGGAACAGAAGTAGTGGGGTACCTCATCATATCGGCTTCCTCCAGTACGCAATCCCTAGACTGCGTCGCGACGGCTTCGGGAGGTGACCCAGTAACCTCAAGAATGGGAATAACCTCATCACGGCAGCTTACAACCCCAGTGTTCGAAGAGGCTTCAACAGCAGAACCTCCAATGGTGAAGGTTGGAAGATCAGCCGCCACACCAGAAGGACCTGCAACAATAGTAACCTCCCCCACCACGGGTTCAGTAGGGGGCACGACCGAATGTTCCTGGCCTCTAGGAGAGCGATGGAGAGGTTCAGACCTTTTCCTAACAATCTCTCTACCCCCTTCCTCTTATACGCCTTCCTTAGAGTCCACGTCCACTATCTGCAAGGGAAAGGTAGCACCTACAGATCCAGAACAACCGATGATTAGCTTTACCCTCAGAATAGAGAGTTGAAGTCAGAGAATCTGACCTCCTATGAAGTGGCAAAATGATATACCAGAGTCAGACGACATAGGTTATGGCTCGCTCAGCATCGTCATATCCTTCCCCACGGTATCTAAGTCATCCATAGAGATATTCTCCAGAGGGGTGTAAGGCTCCCCCAGAGCCGCGTCTAGCCCCTGGGCTCCTAAAGTCTCGGGTACATATTCTAAGACGCCCACGTTGGACTCCGAAGTTTAAATTCGACCGGGTGCCCCCTGGTACCATAAGCATAACTGAGACAGCAGTCCCCCACTCTACAACTATATTTTTGAGATGATTTAGTATATTATCATCATTGTCTGTGGTCTCCTCTTCGGGTTCGACGTAAGAAACCACCTAAGCAGCCGTCCGTCGAGGACAGTCCTTTCTTCCTTGCGTCTGCAAACGATCAAACAGATCAGAGGAAAGATATTTATTAAGAGGATCAGAAAGAATCAAACTAAGGGGTTCTACAGGTACAACTATAGAATCCAAAGAGGGATCTGCTTCAGAGACCCCCGATGCAAAGGGCCCTACCTTCTCACTCCTGATCCCCTTCGCAGGAAGCTTTGACCTTGCCACAGGTCTCATCTCAGGGGCCACCTCAGCCTTTGCCTTCTTTGAATAGCGAACATGGTGCATCTTGACCTTTGTCTTTTGCTTAGCAGGAGGTGGGTCATCAGAAGGAGAAGTAGCCTCCTCTGTCGAAGGGTGTTACTTCCACAAGTAGAGATCTGCAACACTCCTACCTTTCTTGGGCGTCCGATGCACTTTCGCTTCTGGAGGCATTAGCATAGTACCTTCGAGGTAGCTCATCTCCGGGATAAAGTCAGCCGGTAGGGCATTAGCCGTACAATAGTACTTCATCGCTATATACAACATCCTTGGCACAACCCCGACCCTTGGCAACTAAAACTGGGCTCGAGTTCTAGCGGCGGTGTAATAGCTCCAAGCTCGAACCCCATTAAGCAAACTGCCACTATACCCGAGGAAAGCGCTTGGGTGACCCAATAAGAGCTGAGTGTAACCAAATTGGCGAGCAAAGCGGCTTGGTAGATAAGGCTCTACAAAATTTTTGCCTCAATTCTGGTACACCAAGTGTGAGGGACGAATGGCTTAGAGCCAACGAAACAGCCTCTCAGATAGGTTTTGAGGTGCTCCCCCGGCATCTTGATGAGCAACGTCTCTCTCTTCATCCATGAACTCAGCTCAAACATAAAGAAACTCCAGCCATTCATAAAGGAGAGCTCACTCCTACCGGTGGCGACTGTGTCAGATCTCCACTTCATCGCCCGATATTTAAAGATTATAACATCAACCGCCATCATGACCTCGTCAGTCCCAGGGCTCATCAGGGATCCGTGATGCAAGAGGAGCTAACCCATCAAGTAATAATAAGGGAGCTCAATCCGATTGAAATATCCCTTATCCGGATGATCCTTGAACTTCTAAGCAAAGTTGCGGAGCCCCCGATAGATGCAACATACCATAGCCGATAGAAGGGCCAACTTATGGTCGAAAGCTAACTTCATGGCAGGAAGGATGAGAGAGATACTGATCATATCTATAGTCCCGGATCTGCCCGGGATGATGCAGTTGTGCAACCAAAGCATCAGATATTCCGCCAGCATGGCTTTGGTGGATAACTTGTGCATATCCATGTAAAAGTAGTTGAGTTCTTCTTCAAGACTACCTAGCTCATCCATGGGTTCGTCTTCTTCATCCGTGGAACCCTCGACTTCCTCTACCTCAGCAGTAGACAGTTCCCGATATGCCTGAATTAGGTCGGCCACTTCCTGTTCATTTTGTGGCGCCCGGACATGAACTTTGATAGAATCTTTCAAATCCAGAAAAAGATAGAGAGTCCAAGCGGTGATATGGGGAGAAGACCCCTCAGAGGACTCTTTTTTTTTACAGTCGCTGACAAATGCCATAATGGCATAGCAATTTTTGGTACACCATCAAGATTTTTGGGTTCTCCTCCTCTAAATCTCTGAGTTTTTCGTTACTCGGGGTATATTCTTCGTAGGGCTCCTTGCCCCAAAAAAGTTTTGAGACAATATGCATCTCGTGCAAAGCCAGTCCCATCTCACCGCCGGGCGTGAAGAAGGCCCCCCTCTGACAGTTATATAATTCCATCAGGACGAAGAATAGGGACCGGTTTATCTCCAATCCATAAAATGTATCCCTCACAACAAAGAACAAATCAACGACCTTGAGCTCCCACTCATACTTCCTCAGGATCCACAGAATCAGGCGACACCAGGAGACTATAGTATGCCCAGCTGAGAACCCGTAACTGTCCCATGGGATAGGAGCACTTTCTGGCAAGCTGATGGAGAAAGGTACCCAATGCATATATACTTAGGTTTGGTCTCAGTTCACTACTGATGAGGCCGGACTTCAGTCCAAGCAAGGAGTAAGAGGGTGACTCCTTTGCGCTATAAAATTCTTCCTTGCTCTGTCCGGTCCCGTATCGGACGTTACCCAGAGGAGACCCCCTCGGCTCGGGGGTCAAGTCCTAGTCCATATACCACGGACCCATCATCACCTTCAGGTCTGACAAAGCCAAGTGACAGCCGAAGGAAGGAAATATCATCTCCATTCCTTGGAAGGTGAAAGACCAGTTCTTCCTGATCTGCCCCACCTGAGAAGACTCCAGCGCATCTCTAAAAGGAAGTATGGCTTCTTAAAGAAACGCTTCCCATCCTTAGCAGGGATCTCCCCCACGTTCATCTGACTCAACAGAAAGACGTCTGCTCGGCGATCATCTGTTGGCGTTCAGGCGGGAGATCTTTTTTAAGCTGCTTCCTGATGGCTCCAGCGAGATCTCCAAGGTTCATGTTCAAGGGTAGCAGGTTTTGCCCAAGCACTAACTCACCGGAGGGTATGGTGGGCAACATCACTGCAAGTTAAAGGAACATGGTCAGAATCATCAAGAAAATATAAATAAACATACAAATACGACATAAAACCTCTATGCAGCCGGGTACGATATGCTATATGTGGCATAGATCTCCTATGCAGCTCGAGTCACCTGTGCAGCCAAGTAAATCATGCGGCATGATGGGTAATGCGGCTTGGTCACCCATGCGACAGGGATATTCATGCGGCCGGGTTGCCAATACGACTGGGCTACCCATGCGGCAGTGAAAAGTTGGCGCATAGACGAATCCATGCGTCCAACTGTGCATATGTGTCTTTGTGTTCAAGTCTTCCACTTCGTCTTCCCCAATGAACTTACCCTTAATTGACGGCTGAACATTGTCGAAAAATAGGGAGGAGGCAGCCTCGACAGTACGACCCTTCCCCTTGGCCGTGGCCTTGCCCTTGGGGGCCTTCTTGGCAGTAGCGGCAGAGGAGGATGCTTTGGGAGCTATGACAGCGAGATAGAAGAAGAGAAGAAACTTGAGAGTTTGTAAAGAACTTATCTCTCCTCCACCCCCTTTATATAGGCTCGAATATGCAGCTATGGATAATAATGATTGTCACGCCCCAGTCCCAAAATACCGTGGGACCGGACGCGTGGCAATGGCCAGCAGTACGCACCGATGGACCAACTCAACATAATGGATCCATCAGGGCATACTTAAGCTGTAAAACAAGTCTACGACAATCATGGCACAACTAATCTCATCCACACAAGATATAAAATATGATCCACAGAATAAATAAGGAATGTAAATCATCATCTAGTCTCACAAAGTACTTCGGAGAACAACCCGATAAATATCTGATACAATGGTTCAATAGACCAGAATATAAAAGACTGAAATAAATGATAAAAGCTGAGCATAAACATGGATGCTCAAGAGAAGTCTTCAGCTAAGACCTCGTCCTCGGATGGTGGTACAGCTCCTGGATCAGCTCCTGCTCCGGTCCCGTAAACCTCGGGATAAACCTCGTCTGCAAAATCTGGGGACAAAATCCGGATCCAGGTCCTCAGGGGACATAGCAAGGTACAAGAAAGCTCATGCCAATAAATAAATAAACAGTGCAGCAAATAAATAACTAAATGAAACAATGGGGTAAATATGTAACCATCTAAGTGAAATACAAGTGAGAGCAGCACGAATACTCAGGCTGAGACCACTACAAGCTCTGTGTCTGGGAGCCGGTAGCAGCAATAACTATGTGTTTACTATGTGTTTACTATGATTTATATATATATAATCAGCCTGTAGCCTGTGTGTCTCTCCCCACCCAATGTAACCACGCATATCATGTCCATAACGTCTCATGTCCATGTCAAGCGCGATCATAGCTAAATGCAACAAGTCATAATGTATATAGAATATAAAATCTATGTCAAGTCCTGTATCCTATACAGAATCACCACGAATATCTCGAGAAAATCCTGTCTCATGAATAGTGTCAAGTGTCCTGGGTCATAGGGTACTTGATAAGACAAGTACGAGAATATAAAGTGTCACGTATATCCATCTCTAAATGACCGTACCCAACACTGCGTACAGTGTCGGCACCCGACTGATAATCGGACGCTAAGTACGTCACACGGTCCTAGGTTGAGCATGCACAGCAATATATATAAAGCAAGGAAAATAGATAACTAAGCTGCAGAGTTTGGCAAGGTATACTTGCCTGATGTCCGAAGACCAACAACTGTCCCTGTATCGGTGGATCCGGTAGGTACTACTCCAAAAGCTGTAATAAATATCACCAACAGTCTCAGAAGATATCAAACTGCTAGAAATGCCTGTCCTTACGTCCAATTTGGACACAGGGGCAAAAAGGTCATTTTCGGGCCAAAGCGGGTCCATCTGTGGGCCACTTCGCACCGAAAAGCGTGCCGAGGGTAACAGTCTCTAAATGGGACAAACTATGGGTCAAACAACTCTAAATTTCAATACGATCCCAACGGTATGTTCAAATTTGGATTCCGATGAGCCGGACATAATTTGGTCCAAAAAGTCAACTGTGGGGCCCGCCAATTGGCGATCTGGTCAACCGTCTCAGAAATGCGTGAAAATTGGGTCACAGGACCAGCGTGTTACCACGAGTCCAGTGGCGCAAGTTTCGTCGCAATTTGACAAGCGTGCGCAAAATACTCGCAAGTTCCACAAAAGTGGCGACACGGAATGTGTTCGCGGATACGGCCTGATTCCGGCGCGCACACGCGTCCAAATCAGTCCCCACAAATTTCCACGTGTCCGATTATGCTGTATGCACCATTCGGTACAATTGGCACACGACGGGGCGGTCCCGTTTGGCGGGGCACGCTCCGATCTCCCACTTTTAGAAAACCATAAAAAGTGGGTGCGCGCAGTTTTGTGACTACTACAATTTTGTCCACAGCAACTAATAGCACAAAGTTATAATACAGAAATTAAACTAGGTCATGTAATCTACAGGTATCAAAAAGAATCGTCGAATTCGGATCTCTGTGGTGGGAGATACGAACTCGACAATATAGGTGGTCATCGCAAGTTTCTGCGATTGCAGAATTCTGTCTGCTCGTGCTGACTTGGGTGCTGTTTTTCACCTAGGGGCACACATTTTCCGAAGTTGACTATAAAACAAATATTTTAGAAGGTTAAGGGAAGATCATACCTATGAAAACGGATCTGCGTTTGGTCGAGCGAGTCAACGGGAAATTACGCCAGAGCGAAGGTACCTCGAGTGGGAGACTGCAGTTCGCGATGTCGGCGTCGACGGGATGGTTGGATGGCTTGGGGAGGCTTCTCTGGCTGCGGTGACGGCTCTAGATGGGAAGGGGAAGTCTGGAGTTTTAGGTTAGGGTTTTTGGGATGAGACATATATATATATATATATATATTTTTATATTAGGAGAGAGAGAGTTGGAGGTTGGCGGGTCTGGAGAAATCGGGTTGAAGGCGTCTCGGTCCCTAGTGTTGCAGCAAGTTGGCATTGAGTGGCCGGTCAAAGGTCATGTGGGCGGGCTCCCTGCTGGCGGGTGGGATAGGACTTAGGCGCTGAAGGGAATAGGCTAAGGGTTATGGGCGGCTAATGAAGGGAATAGTTAGGAATGTTAACATTTACTATTATTATTATATTATTATTATTAGTATTAGGAATAGAGTTGCTGACAATTGGCTGAAGTGGGCGTTCTCTTTTGGGAGCAGCAAATTGGGGTATTAAGTTAGTAGTTGATAGTTGGTTATTATTATCACTATGCTTAATTGATATTATATTACAATTATTATTATATTAGTCTATTAACTATTCTTTTCCTTTCCTTTCTTTAAATAAAATATATATATACATATATATATTTGTATATACATATATATATATTTATACTCATAAGAAAATTTATAGATTAGGGTATTGCACATCGTTAGGCTAGCAACTGCTCAAGGGGTCTCCTACATGGAATAAATTCCGAAAAATTCCTGATGGTCCCACAAGTCATCTAAGTGCCCGAACACCTAACATAAAAATTATTAAAAATTTATTTCTCCTATTTAGCTCTAATTACTATAATTTAATTAATAATTAATAAATAAAGGGTATATACGATTTTCTAGGAAGGGGGTTTTACATTCTACCCAACTTATAAAAATTTCGTCCTCGAAATTAAAAATGGGCTAGGGTCTCTCTATCAATCTCATTTGATTACAGTCTAAAGGGTTCCTCTCAAGTGAACATTGCGGTCTCTACCCAACTTAGATTTTACCCATCTATCATCTAAGGCTATACATCCAAGAAAGCTATGCCCCAAATTATGTTGTTGAATCCTCAAGGTTCGTAACACCAACATATCATCTATGATATGTCCTCAATCAGCTATAAAGGCAGTCATCTAGTAGTATGATTGGCCTATGGTGTATATCTAGTACTCTCTGCGTGTCAACCTTATACTAGGCACGAGGTTCGTCTTTTCGAAATAAGGAAAGACAGAGATCATTAATAAAGAGTTCAAGGGAATGGTAACATAAGACAAGTACGAGGTTCAAGGAGATTAAAGAATTCAAAAATAGGAGAGTTGTCCGGGCAGTTTATGGATTGAAATCCTATTGGTAAATTCCTATTCGCATGTTCATATTGGAACGGTTATGTGCCCGATATGATATGCTCTGATATGTCTAGAGGTAGGTATACTAGTCAGCTATATATCTCAATCCACGTCAAGTAATCATGCGAAGAGCGAACCAAGCGCACCAAGGTTAGCTAGACCTTAATACACTGATTCTGAAACGTATTAGTGTACATGTCCACTAATACATATGTCATGAACAAGCTCGATAAAGAATGAGCTTGCAAAACTAGGCTATAGAATAGCAGCATAAGTCAAGTACAGCAAATTTAAGTACGCTAGATGATGATGAAAGGAGGTACCAATTATTCAAGTTCACAAAACAAAATAAACAAGCAACCATAATAATAACAGACTCTACAATTTCTACAGTTATTAATTATAAAAACATTCTAGGTTATAAATTTTTGGCAAGTTCAAATTAATTACTAGGTTAAGGCTAGGTCACGAATCTACATGCAAAAACTAAGCAAATCTAAAAGCAGAAGACTATAAAAACTTACGCGCATTAGCTACTCCATTATTCTGCGCGTCCTCCAAAGTCATAGCAAAAGCTTGTCCGCGTCCTTGCGGTGGATTCCTCTGCTGTGGCTGTTGGGCTCGCTGGAAGAGTGCTGCCTGTGGAGCCAAGGGTGGCCTTGGTTGATACCCTCCTGGCGCTGGGAGAGCTTGTCTGTTTAATATTGGTGCTCTCTCTCGATGATGAGGACAATCCTTGGCTAAGTGTTGGTTGGTTCAGCAGATCAAGCATAATCCTAACTTGCGTCTGCAGTCCTTCTCAATATGGCCTGCCTTGCCACAGTACTGACATGTAGGTAGTATCTGCGGAGAGGCTCTGGGTGGCTGGTGTAGGTGAGGTCTCTTTGCAGCTTCTTCTTGTGGTACTTTGGCTGATGTGGAAGACCGTTTCAGACTGGTCTCTCTCCTAGTGACGCGTTCCATGCGTCGGGCTGCTGCAAGGACGTCTGAGTAGGATGTAGGTGCAACGGATCCAATTAGTTTATGTAGCTCCAAGTTTAGTCCGTCGAAGAACTTCTCAGCCTTTTCTTCTTCTGTCGGGATCAAGGTTGGGGCGAAGCGACTTAGACGAATGAATTTCGCATTGTATTCTTCCACTGTCATGCTGCCCTGGATGAGGCGGTTGAACTTGTCCCTGAGCTCTGACCGTGCAACTGCCGGGATGTACATCTCTTGGAAGAGTCTGGAGAACTCTACCCATGTGACTCTGTCCTGTCCAAGTCTCCTTTCTTCTGCTAACCACCAGTGGTGCGCATTATCAGTTAACTGCATTCTGACTGCAGTCATCCACTTCTCTCTTGGAAGTTCAGCGGCTTCCAACTGTTGCTGAATGTTGGTGAGCCACTCATGAACTTCCGTTGGCCCTTCTTTACCAGAAAATGTGCGAGGCTTGAGATGACGGAAGTCGGTGATAGATCCTGTTAATGTTCGCCTCGCTGCTGGATTAGCCTGCTCCAATGCGGATACCAGGCTGGTCCTCAGATACTCGGCCTCCTGCCGATGGGCCTCTTGCTGAATCTGTTGCTGTGCTTGAATCATAGCATACATCATCTGGAATATTTGTTGCCCGTCCATGGCTTGTCCTGGCGGTAATACTGGCATCTGGGGAGTGAACTGAGGTGGTGGTGGAATGTCATCTCTCCGGAACCTTGGATTAGGCTGTCCGGTTTGATCATTCTACGATGCTTGTCCACCATCCCCTGGTGTCACTTCGTCTCCATAAGTAACCACAGCGTCGTGTGGTGTATCCAAAGGGATATCATCTCTGTTTCCGGAATCCATTGCTCTGAAATCAAAAGATAAACTATGAGAACGCTCAGAGGAATCAATACAGGATGCAGTTCAAGTAACAAATTTCGAGTTCGATATAGAGTTCAACAATTGGTTAAATGATGGATGAGATCCTATAGTTTATACTATCCTTAGGGCAGGCTAGTCCGGTCCCTAAGTTGAAACCGAACAATTTAGTCGTAGACCTGCATGGGCCACCACAAAAACCATGTCACGCCCCAGTCCCAAAATACCGTGGGACCGGACGCGTGGCAATGGCCAGCAGTACGCACCGATGGACCAACTCAACATAATGGATCCATCAGGGCATACTTAAGCTGTAAAACAAGTCTATGACAATCATGGCACAACTAATCTCATCCACACAAGATATAAAATATGATCCACAGAATAAATAAGGAATGTAAATCATCATCTAGTCTCACAAAGTACTTCGGAGAACAACCCGATAAATATCTGATACAATGGTTCAATAGACCAGAATATAAAAGACTGAAATAAATGATAAAAGCTGAGCATAAACATGGATGCTCAAGAGAAGTCTTCAGCTAAGACCTCGTCCTCGGATGGTGGTACAGCTCCTGGATCAGCTCCTGCTCCGGTCCCGTAAACCTCGGGATAAACCTCGTCTGCAAAATCTGGGGACAAAATCCGGATCCAGGTCCTCAGGGGACATAGCAAGGTACAAGAAAGCTCATGCCAATAAATAAATAAACAGTGTAGCAAATAAATAACTAAATGAAACAATGGGGTAAATATGTAACCATCTAAGTGAAATACAAGTGAGAGCAGCACGAATACTCAGGCTGAGACCACTACAAGCTCTGTGTCTGGGAGCCGGTAGCAGCAATAACTATGTGTTTACTATGTGTTTACTATGATTTATATATATATAATCAGCCTGTAGCCTGTGTGTCTCTCCCCACCCAATGTAACCACGCATATCATGTCCATAACGTCTCATGTCCATGTCAAGCGCGATCATAGCTAAATGCAACAAGTCATAATGTATATAGAATATAAAATCTATGTCAAGTCCTGTATCCTATACAGAATCACCATGAATATCTCGAGAAAATCCTGTCTCATGAATAGTGTCAAGTGTCCTGGGTCATAGGGTACTTGATAAGACAAGTACGAGAATATAAAGTGTCACGTATATCCATCTCTAAATGACCGTACCCAACACTGCGTACAGTGTCGGCACCCGACTGATAATCGGACGCTAAGTACGTCACACGGTCCTAGGTTGAGCATGCACAGCAATATATATAAAGCAAGGAAAATAGATAACTAAGCTGCAGAGTTTGGCAAGGTACACTTGTCTGATGTCCGAAGACCAACAACTGTCCCTGTATCGGTGGATCCGGTAGGTACTACTCCAAAAGCTGTAATAAATATCACCAACAGTCTCAGAAGATATCAAACTGCTAGAAATGCCTGTCCTTACGTCCAATTTGGACACAGGGGCAAAAAGGTCATTTTCGGGCCAAAGCGGGTCCATCTGTGGGCCACTTCGCACCGAAAAGCGTGCCGAGGGTAACAGTCTCTAAATGGGACAAACTATGGATCAAACAACTCTAAATGTCAATACGATCCCAACGGTATGTTCAAATTTGGATTCCGATGAGCCGAACATAATTTGGTCCAAAAAGTCAACTGTGGGGCCCGCCAATTGGCGATCTGGTCAACCGTCTCAGAAATGCGTGAAAATTGGGTCACAGGACCAGCGTGTTACCACGAGTCCAGTGGCACAAGTTTCGTCGCAATCTGACAAGCGTGCGCAAAATACTCGCAAGTTCCACAAAAGTGGCGACACGAAATGTGTTCGCGGATACGGCCTGATTCCGGCGCGCACACGCGTCCAAATCAGTCCCCACAAATTTCCACGTGTCCGATTATGCTGCGTGCACCATTCGGTATAATTGGCACACGACGGGGCGGTCCCGTTTGGCGGGGCACGCTCCGATCTCCCACTTTTAGAAAACCAGAAAAAGTGGGTGCGCGCAGTTTTGTGACTACTACAATTTTGTCCACAGCAACTAATAGCACAAAGTTATAATACAGAAATTAAACTAGGTCATGTAATCTACAGGTATCAAAAAGAATCGTCGAATTCGGATCTCTGTGGTGGGAGATACGAACTCGACAATATAGGTGGTCATCGCAAGTTTCTGCGATTGCAGAATTCTGTCTGCTCGTGCTGACTTGGGCGCTGTTTTTCACCTAGGGGCACACGTTTTCTGAGGTTGACTATAAAACAAATATTTTAGAGGGTTAAGGGAAGATCATACCTATGAAAACGGATCTGCGTTTGGTCGAGCGAGTCAACGGGAAATTACGCCGGAGCGAAGGTGCCTCGAGTGGGAGACTGCAGTTCGCGATGTCGGCGTCGACGGGATGGTTGGATGGCTTGGGGAGGCTTCTCTGGCTGCGGTGACGGCTCTAGATGGGAAGGGGAAGTCTGGAGTTTTAGGTTAGGGTTTTTGGGATGAGACATATATATATATATATATATTTTTATATTAGGAGAGAGAGAGTTGGAGGTTGGCGGGTCTGGAGAAATCGGGTTGAAGGGGTCTCGGTCCCTAGTGTTGCAGCAAGTTGGCATTGAGTGGCCGGTCAAAGGTCATGTGGACGGGCTCCCTGCTGGCGGGTGGGATAGGACTTAGGCGCTGAAGGGAATAGGCTAAGGGTTATGGGCGGCTAATGAAGGGAATAGTTAGGAATGTTAACATTTACTATTATTATTATATTATTATTATTAGTATTAGGAATAGAGTTGCTGGCAATTGGCTGAAGTGGGCGTTCTCTTTTGGGAGCAGCAAATTGGGGTATTAAGTTAGTAGTTGATAGTTGGTTATTATTATCACTATGCTTAATTGATATTATATTACAATTATTATTATATTAGTCTATTAACTATTCTTTTCCTTTCCTTTCTTTAAATAAAATATATATATACATATATATATTTGTATATACATATATATATATATTTATACTCATAAGAAAATTTATAGATTAGGGTATTGCACATCGTTAGGCTAGCAACTGCTCAAGGGGTCTCCTACATGGAATAAATTCCGAAAAATTCCTGATGGTCCCACAAGTCATCTAAGTGCCCGAACACCTAACATAAAAATTATTAAAAATCTATTTCTCCTATTTAGCTCTAATTACTATAATTTAATTAATAATTAATAAATAAAGGGTATATACGATTTTCTAGGAAGGGGGTTTTACAATGATGGTTGTTCGAATCCTGATCTACCTCGATCCACGTAAGAGCAAGAAATGATGGTGACTCTTAGTTGTGACACTGTATCTTCAGACGACACCAAATCCCAGCAGATTCGCTCGGAGACCGAAGCGAATCCTCATTTAATGATCGGACAGCCTATTAGAGACAGCTATATGACAACAAGGTTATATGGCATGCCCTGCATATGCGGCCAAAAGTGCTCATCCATGCTTCTTTCAAAGTATTCAAAACTTATCATTTTGAAACTTTGAAGGGGGTCTTGTAGAAGCATAAAAAATTTATGCAGCCCGCATAAAGGTCACGCTCCCTCAACAAGCCACAAAGAAGACACATGCGGCCTGAACAATCAAGCCTCAAAAAGCCACATGCAGCCTGAACACCCAAAGCCACATATACGCTACATGTGGCTAGAACAAAGAAGCCATAGAGAAGCTACATGCGACTGGGTCAAACCAAAGATCAAGAAGCCGCATAGTAGGCCTAAAAAATATTTTGATATCTGTTAGAAGTTATGACCCATCACTCATCACTCTGAGATGCTTCGAGACTCGTGAAGATGATGCCTCAGAAAAAGATAATAAGTCACATTAGTGCATTAATTGCTTCGACAAAAGTACAATGCCACGTGTTCCCTCGTATGCGGCTATGCCCTATGCGGTCTCGCCAATAAGAGGCCAGAGTGTTCATTCGACCAAGGCCCAAACGAGAGCACGTATGCGGCTATAAGACCCATGCAGCCTCGCCATCATGCGGCCAGAGCGTCCAGACGACCAAAGGCCAAACGAGAGCTCGTATCCGACTGCGATAATATGCGGCCAAGTTGCTATATGGCCTCCAGCTCACAAGATCTTCTTGTTACAACTGCAGAGATCTTCAGATAGTTAGTGTTGACTACGTGTTCAGCTGACTAAGTCACGCACACAATGGGTTAAAAATAATCCCGAGATCTTTTTAACAACATATCTCAACCAAGACCATGTGGCAATTAGCCCATGGCATACGACGATATTTGTAACTGTATTCTGTTGAAGGGGCCTTATGCGGCCACCAAACAGAGGTATATGCGGCACCTATAGCCCATCATCACGATGGCTATAAATAGGAGCAACTTGAATGTTCTAAAGGCTGACTTTTTTCTGCTTCAGAGAGAAAGTATACCACCCCGGCCAATACAGAGAGAGAGCATACCGAGACGAACGAAGAAAAATTATAAGCTTCCTCACCCTGCATTGGATCATCCACGGAGTAAAGGAGACATCATAGCACTCCTTGTCCATCGCCACACCCCAGAACAAAATATTGTACTTAGACAATCCTGTTTAGGATTCTTTGTACTCTTCTTCGTTCTTTAAATACAAAGTTTTACACAAACTCATTTAATGGCGAACAACATCATGATCATTTGTATATTATAGTTTGGGATGCTTTATGATTATATTTTAGCTGATCTTACATCTTGTTATTATTCTTGTTGTTCTTGTGATTGAGATACTAGGGTTTGTTGGACCTAGGCTTGACTGATGGTTTATAGTAGTGACCCCTTATGTCTTATAACTTTACCGTATATACAGAGTACCAGAGTGCTCTAAGTATACGTAGCTAGCCTTGTCAGTCCCGTTCTCCAGTATTCTAGTTCTGGGGTATGATAGTAACCAATTAAATAATAAGCAAGCTATACATGTAAAATACACATATATCGGGTACGTATACTAGAACAGTGAGATGAGTCTCACAGCCAATGACCTCGACAATGACGATACCAACTCGGCAGTAACAACCGAGGCAACAACGATAACAACAACGTCAGATAGCACCGACAAGTTGTACATAATATGGCAAGAAGGGCCATACCAAGAACGTTTGCAGGGCAGCAAATGGGTTGTGCCTGAGATATGGTAGCCCAGATCATAGGGTTGCTATATGCCCATTAATAGAGAGGTCAGGAGGACCGTTACCCCAGTTTCTTGCATTGCCAGCACCTAGGGCAGTATAGCATGGAGAGCCAGCATTGGCGGTGAGGCCGTTAGCTCAGCGACTATTACCAACGCAGGCTCAGATGTATAGGCAGCACCAACAACAGTAGCAAGGTCAGTAGAGACCACAACAGCATTACCAGGAAAGGCAGTAGCAATGAGCTCGACAAGGCCAAGGGCAGACATTCACCTTATCATTGGAGGAAGCCTTGGCATCAGGTAACGTAGTGACGGATAATATTTATGTCACATCATTTCCTGCTATAGCATTATTCGATTTAGGAGCTTCGCATTCATTTGTATCTACACGATTTACAACAAGTATTGGATTAGAGTTTGAGGCATTGCCAGAGAGGTTGAATATACTTACTAGTAATGAGCTCATAAGAGTTCGTAGAGTGTACTTAGTGTGTCCAATCGTAGTGTGTGAACACCTATTACCTGCGAAGTTGATCGAGTTTTCTATGGGTAACTTTGATGTTATCTTGGGCATAGACTGGCTGAGAGATAGCCATGCTATGATAGATTGCTATAAAGGTGGAGCATTATTTTGTATTTATGGTTTGGAGCAGTTTATGCTTGTTAGATCCATATGAGACCGGCAAGAAGAAAGAGTTACAACAGTGGCAGCGAAAGAAGAACCAATACCCAAGATAGTTGACGAGTTTATGGATGTCTTTCCCGACAAGCTTTCTGGATTACCTCTAGTTAAAGAAGTAAACTTGTGCATATAATCGATGCCGGAAACAAAACCCATATCCCATAAAGTTTATCATATGTCCCCATCAGAACTTGACAAAGAAGGTGAAGGTGAAGAAGAATGTTGTATCGACCTGATTGTGGAGGAGTTGAAGGTGAACAAGTTTATTCGTACCAGTGTTATTGGTAAAGAAGAATGTTGTATCGACCTGATTGTGTATTGACTATAGGCAGTTAAATATGGTGACAGTAAAGAATAAGTATCCCTTGCCTATGATCGATAACCTGTTTGATCAGTTGAGTGGAACAAGAGTATTTTCTAAGATTGATCTTCAGTCCGGATATCATCGTATGCGAGTACGGGAGCAAGATATACCCAAGACAATATTCAGGTCATAATATGGACATTACAAGTTCTTAGTAATGCCATTTGGATTGACCAATGCACCAGCAGTGTTTATGGACTTGATGAACCGCATCTTCTTGCCCTACTTGGATTAGTTTCTGGTAATATTTATCGACGATATCCTTGTATACTCCCGTAATGAAGAAGAACATGAAAAATATCTCAGGAAAGTGTTACAGACTATGAGGGAACACTAGCTATATGCAAAGCTTAGTAAGTGCGAGTTTTGGTTGGACCATATTTCATTCATGGGACATATTATTTCTAGACCAGGAGTATCGGTGGATCCCAAGAAAGTTGAGATAGTAGAGAATTAGCCCGTTCTGAAGACAGTGGCAGATGTACGAAGTTTTCTTGGATTAGCAGGGTACTACAAAAGATTCATGTCAAATTTTATAAGGATTTCAGCGCCGATGACCTGGTTAACTCAGAAAAATGTTAAGTTTGTATGGTCAGGAGAATATCAGACAGCTTTCGAAAATATGAAGAAAAAGTTGATCTCGGCAACGATCCTAACACTTCAAGTGGGATCAGGAGGATTCACAGTATATTATAATGCATCATGAAAGGGTCTTTGATGTGTTCTGATGCAGCATGTGAGAGTTATAGTATACACATCATGGCAGCTTCAAGATCATGAGAAGAATTATCCAACCTACGACTTGGAATTGGCAACAGTAGTGTTTGTTCTCGAAGTGTGGAAGCATTACTTGTACGATATTCGGGTGAAGATATTTACATCAAAAGAGTTTGAAGTATGTGTTCACCCAGAATGACTTGAATTTGAGGCAAAAGAGATGGTTAGAATTGTTGTAGGATTATGACGTAGAGCTCCAATATCACCCCAACAAGGCAAATATGGTAGCCGATGCTCTTAGTAGAAGAGGTGGAGCACACGTATTGACTACACAGAAGTATATTTTAGAAGATCTTCAGGAAATTGGCATCGAGATAGTACTTCCCCAAGACGAAGGAGTTTTGACAAGTTTATAGATATAATCCACTTTGGTAGACATAATCAGGACAGCTCAGTCAGGAGATCAACAGATCCAAAAGTTACGAGCGGAATGCCATTCACAGTGACGGAACGTTGAGATTTGGGAATCGTCTTTGTATGCCAAATGGAGATATATGGCAAGAGATCATGACCGAAGCATACAACTCCCAGTATTCCAATCATCTGGGTGGCACAAAAATGTATCAAAACATTAAGCAAAATTTTGGGTGGAACGAGATAAAGAGAGAGATAGCACGTTTCGTATCCTGATGCTTGATATGTCAGCAAGTGAAGGCAGAGCAATAAAGCTAGCAGGATTGTTACCCTCTCCTTTACTGGAGTGGAAATTGGAGCATATTACTATGGACTTCATGATCGGCTGACCTAAATCCCCTACTGACCGAGATGCAGTTTAGGTGATAGTAGATCGGCTCACGAAAGTAGCATATTTTCTTTCCTTTAAATTGGGGCAGTCTACGAAATAGTTGGTAAACATGTACATGCGACAGATTATGAGGCAACATAGTATACCATTAAGCATAGTGTCAGATTGAGATACAAGATTCACTTCTCACTTCTAGAGAAGCTTGTACGAGAGGCTAGGTACCAAGTTAAGGTTTAGTACTGATACCACCCTTAGACAGATAGGTAGTCCGAGAGAACCATCCAGACTCTAGAAGATATGCTATGAGCCTATACCCTAGACTTTGGTAGACCATGGGAGAATCACTTGCACCTGGTAGAGTTCTTGTATAATAACAGTTACCAGGCCAGTATTCAGATGTCACATTTTGAGGCATTGTATGGAAGAAGGTGCAGCTCACCGTTATCTTGGGATGGCATTGGTGAGTGGAAAATGTTGGGCCCAAAAATGATTACTCAGACTATGAAAGTCGTTAAGTAGATCAGAGAGCGGCTATGAATTAGCAGAATCGACATCGCCATTGGGTATATCAGCATCGTAGGCCTTTGGAGTTTCATGTCGGCAATCACGTATTCTTGCAGATTTTGCCTACTCGTAGAGTTATTAGATTCGGGGTTCGCAGGAAGCTTAGTCCGTGATATGTTGGGCCGTTTAACATTCTTGAGCAGGTAGGGGATGTTGCTTATCGCCTTGGCCTTCCGCCTTCACTTCGTGAGGTGCATGATGTGTTTCATGTATCACAACTGTGTAGATATATCCCGGACCCGATCATCGACCATTTCGAGCTAGCCGTCGGTACCGACTTGTCTTATGAAGAACAACCCGTGTCCATTTTGGACCAAAGAGAGAAGGTGCTCAAGAAACGGACTATCCGTCTTGTCCGTGTCACTTGGGGCCATCACTCTTTGGAAGAGTCAACGTGGGAGCGCGATGACGATATTCGATCTCGGTATTCGCACCTGTTTGACTCGTAAGGTATATTTCTTCGTATGCCTTCTTGGATTTCGTGATCATTGATCACCTTGCTTGAGTGATGTTGATTTAGTATATGTGTTGTATCGCTCGCTTGTATGGTTTCCTGGGTAGTTGCTTGTGGTTAGTGCTTGTCCTGATACCTCTAGCTTGCCTTGGGCCTGAAATTCCGAGGACAACATTTTTCTAAAGTGGGTAGAGATGTCACTCCCCTTTCCCTACGTACTTAAAAATGTCGAAACAAGGGGAGTATCCCGAAGTATACTCATATAATTTTTTTCCTTAACTTAGGACCATTTTTTTCTATTGGGTTATGGGCTTCCTAAGAAGTGACGAGACAACTACACTTGGATGGTCATATCTCTATAATTTTTTATGTCCCAAAGATGTATCGACATTAACTCACTTTTTTCATTTGATTACAATTTTTTTTACTGGGGTTTACTGAACAAGATTTTGGTGAATATCGATGCATATCACTTCTTGAGTTGTACACACTAAAGGAGAGTGTTGCAGTTAGATACGGCTGTGTCAACTCGAAGATACAATTCTTTAGTGTTTAATTTACCATATCGTGATCATTGATCATTATCTTGTAGATTGATCCTTGTATGTTAAGCATATGGATATTATACACAATGGTACTTATTGAGGTCTCATAATACAATTCACCACCAAATGTGTATGTGAATATCTTTAATCAATCTTTTGACTCTCTCAATATCTTTAATTAATCTTTTGACTACAATAAACTGCTTTTAATATTACATTTTGTACCGACAATAGTTACATGACCAAACCATTAAGGGGACGCTTGGTATACGAAATATTATAAAGCCGAAAAGTCTATATTCCTGAAAAATAAATTCCAAGTAATTAAATTTTCTGAAAAATTATATTTCCATGATTGGTGACTATAAAAATATTCATGGGAGCAAAAATGAAAAATGATAAAAAAACTGAAAATATAAATAAAAACCCAAAAAAGGAAAAAAAACGAAAAAACCAAGGAAAAAAAAACAAAAAAAAAACAAAATGATAAAAAAACAAAAAACCGTAAAAGAAAATGAAAAAAGTAAAAAAAATAAAAAACGAAAAAGAAATGAAAAAAGGGAAAAACTGAGGAAACAAAAACTAGAAAAAAAAATCTAAAAAATGAAAAAAGATAAAAGAACGAAAAAAATAACAAAATTATTTTTTCGAGCAAAATATATATCCGAAAAATTTATTTGGATAAATTATCTACTCGAATATTCATAATTTTTTAAAATATTTTTTTAACCAAAATTAAACATAAAAGTAGGTTTTCTATCATAAATTTGTCAGAAAAAAAAAATCCTTGTACAAAACATTTATCCGATTCCACACTTGAGGCCTGTTAATCATGCGACATTGTTTACATGAAACCAAACATTTGATAGCAAATGTTGTATAGTATTTTTAGGGTAATTATAAGGGCACTACACATTTTACTCGGGGCTAGCCCATTGGAAATTTACAAAAAATTACAAGTTTGCCATCATGAAAGTTACTCGGGACTAGCCCACTGTTATAATCAGGACTGTCAAAATTTTGACAGTCCTACCACTTGTAAGGACTGTCAAAATTTTGACAGTCCTACCACTTGTTAGGACTACCAAAATTTTGACTGTCCATTTCCCAAAATTACAAGTTTGCCACTCTCATAGTTACTTGGGGCTAGCCCACACCAAAGTATAAAAATGAAATGGCTTTCTATTTTGGGCATTCCACCTAGACTTAAGAGACCCTCATTCCACCAGGCCCAAACCTAAATTTGGAAATAGCTAGTTGTGGTTGGAGGAGGATTTTACTTTGGTGATACTCCAAGGAATATTCTTCCGGTATGTTTTCGACAACCTACGATGAATAAGTTTTGCAATTGTCCGAAAAAGATTTAGTTTATTGTAAGAACAATGCATGAAAAAATGTTCGATGACGAAGTCGGATCGTCCAATTCATTAAATATGCACTCTGGACGTTCCGAAGAACAAGTTGGTTGTTCCGAAGCACGTACGGTACGTAAAACGACAACCCTAATTCGACAGTCACGAGTTAGGACTGTAAAAATTAGACAGTCCTATATAAATATAGGACTGTCAAATAATCTACAGTCCTAAATTAATAGAGGACTGTCATAAATTCGACAGTCCTATATAAAAGTAGGACTGTCATAATTTGGACAGTCCTATTTAAAAATAGGACTGTAAAAATAGTGACAGTCCTGGATAATTATATAAAGTTATTAATTTTTATATTATTTTATATTGGTTATAGGACCAACCTTGTTCAGATATTGTGGTACATCCTGCTGTTGGTGTTGATGTGGATGATATTTTCTCAACGGATATTGAATTTGCAAGCCATGAAGAAGCATTAGAGTGGTGCAGAGAAGTTGGGAGACGACATAACGTAGTTATTGTCATTGCAAGATCCATCCGATCTCGGCCGGGCCGAAAATATCTTGAGCTTGGATACGAAAGAGGAAGTGTGTTTAGGGAGCATCATAAAAAAAGGGTGTTGTTGAAAAAGAAATTCCTAAGAAAAACGTTGGGACGAGAAAATATGGTTGTCCATTGAAGGTATTGATTGTAAAAGTTGAAGATGTGAAGTGGATAATCGAAGTTAAGAATGAAAGACACAATCATCCTATTCCAGGGACACTTACGGGTCATGCCTATGTGGCACGGTTGAAGGAGGATGAGAAAAGGTTGGTTGAAGAATTGTTCCTTTCAGGAGTTGCACCGAAATAAATTTATTCTGCTGTGCGACAAAAACAAGATGGAAACAAGTCTACAATGAGGACGATCTATAATAGTTTGGCCAGAGCAAAATGCAATAGTATGAAAGGAAGAATGGCGATGCAGCAAGTATTGAAGTTGCTTGGGGAGCATCACTACGTGGAGTACCATAGAAGACATCCACAAACTGATGAACTCCTTTCATTGTTTTGGGCTCATCCTGATTGCACACACTTGGCTCGGTCCTTCGCAGACGTGTTGGTCCTTGATTGTACATATAAGACCAACAAGTTCAAGATGCCTCTTTTTCACGTTGTCGGGTTTACGTCTACGGGAAAAACATTTACAGTCGCTTTTTGTTTTATGAAGAGTGAGACAGTAGAGGATTACACATGGGCGTTGAGGAAACTACAATCCCTTTACACAGGTTACAAAGAGCCGTCTGTTTTTGTTACTGACAGAGAATATGTGTTGATAAATGCTATAGATATTGTATTTCCTCATGCGCATAGACTACTATGCACTTGGCATATAAATAGAAATATCCAAGCTCAATGTAAGAAAAAATTTGAAACAGTGGACGGTAAAATTGACATGCTTCGCTTCAAAGAATTCTACAGTGATTGGAGTCTTGTATGGCGAGCAAGTACTACATACAGTTACGACGCAGTATGGTACTTGTTCCAACAAAAGTGGGAGCCAAGTAACCCGACATGCATATCTTATATCAAAGATACTTGGCTAGAACCACATAAAGAGCAATTCGTCTTAGCATGGACCAATATAGTAAAGCATTATGGCACGATCAATACGAACCGGGTCGAAGGAGCACACTCATGTTTAAAAAGATATCTACGGTCATCGGTCGATAATTTTGTCTCTGTTTGGCAATCGATTCATTTGATGACTATTGCCACGGTGAACGATATTGTAGCATCATTTGAGATGAGCCTCAATATTGCAAAGCATGAATACAAGCAAGAACACCTCTTGGATGGTTTAACCCATGTGGTATCTCACAAGGCCTTGGGGTTATTGTTTGAGGAGATTCGTAGGTCGAAGTCGGTGGGTTATGATCCCGAGGTTTGCGGTTGTTCATATCGACATTCACTCGGACTTCCGTGTGCACATGAGATCAACGAATACCGTCGTGAATCTATACATATTCTAATAGATGGTGTTGATCAACGTTGGCGACAGCTGTCGATAATGCCGACGGTGGAAGTGCAAGATGATTTCTTTGCGTTGCCCCAAGTGAAACTACTTCACGCAAGGTGGTGTGGCACATCAAAACCGGAGAGAAGATCCATTGAGTTTAAAATCCAAGAGATTACAGTCCCGGCAACAACTCGATTGCAAGAGCCATCCGTTGTTCGAACTCCTAAGGGAATACCACAGTCAAGAAAGAGTAGAGCAAAAAAGAAGGAGGAAGAGTCAACTAAAAGAGATCCATCATTATTTGAACATATCAAACGTAGTTTGGAGGCAAAGTCCATAATGGATGGGGGGGTATTTCTGCAGAAAAAGAGTAAGCTAACTATTCGAAGGGGGAAGAAACAGAAAACGATAGATGCAGGCACGACGGAGGGTGTTGAAAACTTTTCTGTTTCTTATAGTCTATACATTAAAAATTTCCTACTTGAGATACGGAATTTTATTTGGTCTATTGTTGATGTTCCTACGGATGGCCACTGTGGATACCATGCACTAGCAAGACAACTAGGCTATTCAGTTGAAGCATGATGGAGACAGGTTAGGGCAGAGCTGTACGAGGAGTTGGAGTCGCGACTAGCCTTCTATAGCCAGATACTTGGCGAAGAAATTGTTGGAGATTTGTTGGCAGGCATACCTTGTACGAAAATAGTTATCGGACTAGACCATTACATGGATGTCCCGCCTGCTGTTTACGTATTCTCTAATAGGTATAAGTTACCTATTGTAATTATCTCACAAGGTATTAACAATACTTTCTTTCCAATGTGTGCCCCCCCGGCCGAACACCGAGTATCCAATCTATGTTGCATAGGGCTTGTCGGACAACACTTCATCATCCCAAGGTTGATCGCTCATTCTCCAATTTCGCCACCTTCTACGCTTTGGTATAAACATGCACCAGAGGAAGCGATCACATGGACGACACCCTACAAGGATGCAATGGCGGCCTATAAGAAGATGATGAAGATGGAGGATCCAAAAATCATGCCGGACGACTACTTTGATATTTTAATCGATTGATACTGTATAATGAAAATATATTTTCTGTTGATCCATGTATGTTTAAGTGTATATTGAACAATATGCTGTATGTTGTGTAATAAAAGGAGTTATGAAGATTTTTACTGAATATTGTGCATTGCTACTAATAACTTAGGACTGTCAATATGTAAGACTGCCAGGATACTAGGACTATCACAATTATGACAGTCCTAGTATATACTAGGACTGTCATAATTGTGACAGTCCTAAAGTTTGCCCCCTGTCATATATGCACATTTATATAACTTTAGGACTGTCACAATTATGACAGTCCTAGTGTATACTAGGACTGTCAAAATTGTGACAGTCCTAAAGTTTGCCCACTGTCATATATGCACATTTATATAACTTTAGGACTGTCACAATTTTGACAGTCCTAGTGTATACTAGGACTGTCAAAATTGTAACAGTCCTAAAGTTTGCCCCCTGCCATATATGCACATTTATATAACTTTAGGACATCACAATTATGACAGTCCTAGTGTATACTAGGACTGTCAAAATTGTGACAGTCCTAAAGTTTGCCCACTGTCATATATACACATTTATATAACTTTAGGACTGTCACAATTTTGACAGTTCTAGTGTATACTAGGACTGTCAAAATTGTGACAGTCCTAAAGTTTGCCCCCTGTCATATATGCATATTTATATAACTTTAGGACTGTCACAATTTTGACAGTCCTAGTGTATACTTGGACTGTCAAAATTGTGACAGTCCTAAAGTTTGCCCCCTGCCATATATGCACATTTATATAACTTTAGGACTGCCACAATTTTGACAGTCCTAGTGTATATAGGACTGTCAAAATTGTGACAGTCCTAAAGTTTGTCCCCTGTCATATATGCACATTTATATAACTTTAGGACTGTCATAATTTTGACAGTCCTAGTGTATACTAGGACTGTCAAAATTGTGACAGTCCTAAAGTTTGCCCACTGTCATATATGCACATTTATATAACTTTAGGACTGTCACAATTTTGACAGTCCTAGTGTATACTTGGACTGTCAAAATTGTGACAGTCCTAAAGTTTGCCCCCTGCCATATATGCACATTTATATAACTTTAGGACTGTCACAACTTTTACAACTTTTACAGCTTAATTTTTGACAATTCTCAAAAGTCATATTCAGTCAAACTTTTACAACTCAAAATTATTGTTTAAACTTCATGGCGCCTCTTCGTGCGTTGCTCTCTATTTTCCAAGAAAGGAAATTCTTCAGCATTGTCGATTTGTTGGAGTTCGTCATTGATTGTCATATAATTCGAACCCTGGCAACTTACGAGGCTTCTCCCCAACTTCTTCACTTTCCTTGCCTATTCATGAGAAATGAAAAAATTTGTTAGCCACAGTTACAAATATCAAACTTAAGGTCTACAAGTAGGCTCACCATCTTGACCAGTGCAGTATACAAGACCGATTTGGCAGGAAGATCTGACGGTACACGCACAATATCCCCTCCGCGTTGGAACAAGGTCGGTAGTCCGACACCGACGTAGTAGGCGAGGTAGTCGTCGCTGCACTCCGCCATATTGACTGCTGCGTGCCGGTCGGTATCTCTAATAACGTGGCATTGCCACTCGGTAAAGAAGGCCGATACCCAGTTGAACGACGCAGGAATATAGTTTAGCGGTTTTGTCCCGCGCGGAGGAGTTATCATTTGCAAAGTGTGCCTTGGGACAGTTTGTACGTAGCCAAACTGACGGAGCACTCTATCCGGCATATAAGCCTCTAAGATTTTATGACAACTGATAAGACCGTGATATAAGGCGATTGGTTGCAATGGACGGCTAGTCTATCGCAAATCACGGTATGAATCCCATACAATCTGCACCACATAAAATTTACCATAACGTCATTTAGCATAACGTAGTAAATTAATACCAATTAAGTACAAAATTAGATCCAAAATTCACCTCTTCTGTCGTCAAATCTTCGAGTGCATGGCGTAGGGCGGCCAATGTGTGAGAACGTTTGGCATCTTCCTTACTTGGCTTCCATCGGCACATTCTAGGCAGGTTCTCGTCATACCCTCGGTTCAGTTTCGGCCGCTGCAGGGTTGGAAAGTGCTCGTATATCCATGCCTTCACGTTACTAGGTTAAAAATATATTAGTCCAAAAATAAAAAACACAATTTAAATTTATGTATACAAGTTGACAAAGATATATCTGTACATGGAGTAGAGTCTGGCATCCGGATATTGTCTTCGAACCCACACGGGATGCCGCACCAAGCTCGCGGTAAAGGTATGCCAGTATACTGCTTCCCCAAGATATTTCGTCCACCGTGTCAATGTTGTCCAAATTGAGGAGATACTTGACATTTATGGACGTTCCTGACTTATCGGTAATGCCGACAGCCCCTAAAATGAACTGCATATATCCGCGGGCCACATTATCGCTATTATCAATTTCGGGGGCCGGCTCAGCCAATATCTCCTCCAAATATTTTAGAGGAAGTCCGTAGGACTTCTTGAATTCTCGAAGACTAGTAAAACTAGTGGCATCAACTCCCAGACACCCTGATACATAATCGACAATATAGTCGTAATAGTTGATGCTCGACTCATCAAAAGTTTGATTCATCATGGGACGACCATCAACCCTAAGTCCCAATAAATGATGGACGTCATCAAGGGTAATCGTCAACTCCCCATTGGGTAGATGGAAAGTGTTGGTCTCTGGATGCCACCGTTCTACAAATGCTGAAATCAGTGCATTATCCACCGTCGTATATGAGTAGCTACCCAAATATTGTAGACCGGTGGGACTGATTTTTGCCTTCACATCATCTCCCAATAATTCATACCTCCATGTATTGTATTTTTTCCCGTGGTTGATCACCGTCAACATACGACCACTCTCCTGAAAAGTCAACAATTGGATGAAATTAAACCTCTATGTAAAATGAACTTTGAACTTACAACTATATATAAATTTATCATAACGTAATATACTTACCGGATTGTTCCATATTTGGTATGCAATATGGTTTTCGATCGACGGTAACATAGAGCAACCGTTTGGATGAGTGTCGACTGGACCATCTTCCTGCTCAGAAGGTCCTGAACCATCAGTAGTCCGGTTTCCGAGAGTTTGTGGAAGACTCTCGACAGGACTATCTGCAGGCTGAGAAAGTCCTGAACCATCAGTAGGCCGATTTGGAACATTTGGCATGTCCTCATCGGAGGAGGAAGAAGAACCGGAAGAACTAGGAGGAGCACGTCTCTTCGAACGAAGGGCAGTCTTCTTCGTCAATCGACGTTTCCTCACTTCAGGGCGTGCCTCGGGCTCGCGGATAGTGATGCCCGGTTGAATAGTACGCGAAACTGCGCGTTCCTTACGCATCAACGCAGTAGGGCGTCTTCTCATATCTTCATCCACAATGTCCTTTCCAGGGACATGACTATAAGACAAAAATTAATATATACAGACAAAAATTAATTTCTATTTTAACATAATAATTGAATTTTACATTGAGGACTGTAGCAATTTCTACAGTCCTGTAAGTATACAGGACTGCAGAATTTTCAACAGTTCTTATTTTTTAGGACTGTTGAAATGCCTACAGTCCTATATAAATTTAGGACTGTAGACAATTCGACAGTCCTTAATATATATAGGACTGTCGATTTTCCTACAGTCCTAAATCTATATGTTGTATAGTATTTATCCGATTCCACACTTGAGGCCTGTTAATCATGCAACATTGTTTACATGAAACCAACATTTGATAGCAAATGTTGTATAGTATTTTTATTCAAGGGGCTGCCAAACAACTAGTTCCATGGACCAAAGGTTTATTTGGGCCAGTCTTTACCGAACCATCCAGAAACCAGGCCTCTTAACTGTGAGATGAGATCCCAACCACTCAATCCCTCTTTTTTCTTCTTTCTTATTCTTCTTACTGGAATAGAGCCGCCACCATCGTTGTTTGAAGCTCCGAGCACCTGCTAGCCATGGCTGAATCCGATCAGCAGAAAACCCCTTCCCTAGCGGAGGTTATTATTGCTATCAACTCTCTCTCTCTCTCTCTCTCTCTCTCTCTCTATATATATATATATATATATATATATATATATATATATATATATATATATATATATGTGTGTGTGTGTGTGTGTGTGTGTGTTAATGTAAATCTGAATTGTTGATGATGGTGTATTGAATTCTCCTCCTCCTCCTTCTTCTTCTGTAGCAAGTAGATCCATGTAGGAGTTGGTGGTCACGTAAAATAACTAAATGATTGGAAATTATAAACTGGAATAGGTTTAGATCTGTATGTATCATGATGCGAACCCTGCTTTTTCGATTCTGTTGTTTCTGTTGCAACTCAAGGTTTTGGATCGGAATTCGAGGTTAGAGAAGTAGCGGAACAGAATGATTTGAATCCACATCTATGAACCATCCCAATGATCTCAATGTAGTTTTCTGCAAGAGCAATCCGCGAGCACAAAGTTATGATATTAGCTTCCGCCCTTAGCTGGCGATCTATTGAACTTCTATGTAGAACTTCAGAAGAATATTTTTCACATCTAGCATTGGTAGTATTATAACAGTATGATAAACATTAGTTGTTTCAATTCAAGTATATTTCTTTTTCTTAGAGAACCTAATTGTTGGAAATGAAATGCGGAAATTGTTTCCCAAACCAAGAGAAACGTACAAACCAATATAATCGCACTAAAAGCCAAACACAAACACTAAGACTTTTACGTGAAAAATTCTGACGAGAAAAATTACGGGACGATAGAAGTTCAATTTGGAAAACTTTCACTAATGGAATAAAGAAAAATATATCCGACTCCTTTACAAACTCCTCCACCGATCCATAGAGATTACCACAACACTTCACTCAGATGGAAATAGATCATAATGAGTATAAAGAGTTCACCGAAGACTAGACAACAAGAAAGCATCAACAAAGAACTCCTCGAAAATGATCCATCTCTTAAACAGCTCTTGAAACTTCGAATCTCTCTTCATCTCTTAGAAAGTTGCAACTTTAAGAAGCTATCACCTTTGATCTCTCAACGATAGATGATTATGATTGATGATGTATTAGGGCTAGGAAACACCTATTTAAAGTCTCCTAATTTCGATCAGATCTGGACCATTGATATTGATCCAATGGTGTTGATAAAACACATTTCCGACCATCAGTCCTGACATCGATATATCGACGGTATATCGGAAGTGATAAACTGTAATTTTGCCACTTCGAGTTAGAATTGTTCTAGAAAAAATACTATCAGATCGGTATACTGACGATACACTGACAACGGTACACTGCCGGTATACTGCCGTCTCTGATACTGCTTTTTCCAACAGCTTTCGCTATACGCTCAAATCAAGCCATTTTTGTCACATTCGACTTTCCGAGCTTCTCCGATACACTGATAACACTCGTCACACTCCGAGATGTTCTCCACATAGGTTTGGACCCAACATCAACATATTTTCCTTCCCAACTAGGTGGAGGAGCTCGTCAATCTGATGATCCTCCTGCAGTACTCAAATTTTTTTCCTGGCAGAACCTTTGTGAATATATTCGCTCTATTGACCTTCGTAACCTTCTCAAGCGCTGAATGCTTCGCCTCAAGCACATCGTATCTAGTGATATCGAGTTATAATATCCTTGGACCGACTATGAAATATTGAGTTCTTTCCAAGGTGAATATGACTTTCGCTATCACAAAACAAAATATATTGCTCTTGCTTAAGTCCGATTTCATGCAATTTTTTTTCGTATATAGTAATTTCTTACAAGCCTCCGTCGTCACAATAAACTCTGCCTCTGTCGTAGACAATGCAACACACTTCTGCAACCACAATTGTCATAAAACTGCTCCACTAACAAACATCGTGACATAACCTAAAGGCGATCTTATAGTATATACATTTCTAACTATATCAGCGTCGATATACCCAACCAGCTTTGACTTGTCATTCCCAAACGAAAACTTCCAATCAACAGTGTCCTGAAGATAACGAAAGATCCATTTGACCGACTCTAGTCTATCATTTCTGGATTTGAAAGATACATGTTAACCATACCTACTGCGTGAGCAATATCAGGTCTTGTAAACATCATGACATACATGACACTTCCCACTGCTGAAGCATACATAACTCGTTCTATATTTTTCTTTTTGTCATCGGTTGATGGACATTATTCTGCAGTGAACTTAAAGTGAGCTGCAAGGGGGTTGTTCACTTTCTTCGATCCGTCCATCCCGTAACGCTGAAGTATTCGGTGAATGTACTTCTCTTGGGACAACCACAACTTGGACTCTCTCTCTCTCTCGATTGATCTTTATCCCAAGAATAGTCTGTGCTGCGTCCAAATCCTTTATAAAGAAGGTTATGTCCAATTGACACTTCAACTTTGCTATCTTGGTGGCATTTCATACCATCAATAGCATATTATCCACAGTGAGCAGTAAAATGATGAAATCATCTTGTCACAAACACAATGATATGACGTTGTACGTGCATAACAATGTTTTTTCATAAACAACTCGAACTTTCTGTACTACTGCAGCGGAGCCTACTTCAGACTATACAAACTCTTCTTCAACCGATAGACTAAATGTTACTCGCCCTTCTCATAGAATCTCCATGGTTGCTCCATGTATAATCCTCCTCTAAATTACCATAGAGAAATGATGTCTTCACATCCATCTACTCGATCTCTAAATTAAAACTGCTTGCTAAACCTAGCACCACCTGGATAGATGACAAAGTTCTTTGAAATCTACATCTTTTCGCTGACTGTAGTCTTTGACTACCAGCGTCGTTTTGTATCGAGGGCGAACAACATCTTCTGTCTGATTTACTCTGAACACTCATCGATTCTTCAAAACCTTCTTGTCCGTTGACAACCGTACCAAATGGAGTTTGTCTGTGAAGAACTCATCTCCTCCTACATGGCTTGCATCCACTCTTGTCTATGTTCGTCTTCCATCATCTCTGCGAAGCTTTTGGGTTCTCCTCTGTCAGTCAATAACACATACTCATGTGACGAGTACCTCATGGATGGTCGATGTTCTTTCGTGCTCCTCAACGGAATCTCTGGTGTTAGCTATGTACTGACAACCTCATTCCCTTCAGGAACTGCCTTCTCGGCATGCTCATCCTCCTGAGGGTCGTCCTGATCATCATCAGCAGGCTGTTAACCAAGGTTGAGAGCAATTCCATGTATTACTTTCATCATAACTGAATTTTTTGCTCTTTCAGAAACAACTCGAAGTGTGATGACTCTAAATCAGGCAAATCCTCAATCTCAGAAGACATCTTGGAATCCTGCGTATTGATCATGGTATGATTCTCGACGAATACTGTCCCTGCTTCGGTAGAGCTTTCCTTCTACCGGATCGTAGAGTATATACCCGAACTCATCCCGACTATAGCCGACAAAGACACGTTGTCTCGTCTTCGATTCAAATTTGGATCTCTCGTCCTTCGGTACATGCACGAAGGTCTTACATCCAAACACACTAAGGTGATTATATGACGGATCCTTACCGTACCATACTTTTTCAGGTACATCGTCCTGTAAAGGAGAACTATGAGACAAATTAATAACATAAACAACATTGTTGAGAGCCTCACCCTAATAAGTGTCCGATAAGATTACCTCTAAGAGTAAACACCGTACCATCTCTATCAATGTCCTGTTAATATGCTCTACTACGCCATTGAGCCGAGGAGTCTTTGGCGAAGACTTTTGGTATCGTATCCCTGTCTCTTTGCAATAAGCATCAAAATGACCAATGTATTTGCTGTCATTATCAGACTGAACACATTTAAACTTTTTGCCCGTCTCCCTTTAAAGTTTAAACGGAGGTCTAAGATTCCTTGAAAGTAGGCAACACCTGATCTTTGGTCTTTATAAAAATAGACCCAAACTTTTCTAGAACAATCATCTATAATTTTACTAAATAAGAAGCATCATCAATTGATCTTACCTTCACTGGACCGCATATATTCGAGTGAATCAACTTGAGCAACGTCGACTTCCTTGAAGATTTGTGACATTGAAAATATAGTCTATTATGCTTCCCAGTCATGCAGTGCGTGCACCTCTCTAATTTTGTAGATTTAAGTCCCGAAATCACTTTACTGTTCAACAAGTAGCTCATTCCTTTCTCGTTGATATGACTAAAATGCATGTGCCACAACTCGGTAGATGTATCACTGACTGCGTTTACCTCTTATGCCTCCGTGTGCTCCCTTTCGTATAGTGGAGACCAAACTTCTTCTTTTGACAATCACAAATGAATCTTTGGAAAGTTTTTACTGATAATTTTTAAAGAGATTGAAGAATACCTCATCATTCAACCTTCCAACCAACACCCGCTTGAAAGTTACGGATATCGGGGATATGACCAACATCTTTGAGCATAAGAATTGCTCTCATATTTGTCCTTAAATGTACATTTCCTATAGCAACAGCCTTATACATTCCTATTGTCCTTTTTCAATATCTACGATCTCTGTTTTGTATATGGCAAACAATGTCCTATTTTAAGATACGTGTGTTGAAGTTCATGAATCCACCAGCCAAGAATTGTCATCGTAGACGAGATTTATAATAACCTCAACATCCATAATAATGACGTCACCTCCATGTGTTGAGACGGTTGTTTTTGTGTTCTCACTATGCTTCCCGTTGTCATCTTTCTTCTCTCTCTTTCAAGCGAACAGTTTCGCTTGTTGTGGCATTTCTTGCCACAATTGTAGTATTCAGAGTCCTTGTACCAACTCTTGGACTATCCTCTGCCCTTGTCCCTGTTATCGTTCGGACCCTTGCTTTTACTCTTGTCCCGCCTCTCTAAAACAAGTGCATCTGAATGGGATGTGGATGAAGAACCTTGAGATCTTCTCCGCATCTCTTCATTGAATACCCCACTCTTGGCGAACTCCAGACTAACAACACCTTCTGGAGCAAAAGTGTTCATGGACACACGTACGATTTCCTACGAGTCCGGCTTTGTAGCAACCAAAGTCCTTGCACTTCGTCGTCGAACTTTATTTCCGTAAAGGATAACCGGCTATGCAGTTAATAACGGTTTTTCATGATAACGGTCCAGTAGAGTTATAGATATATCACCGATATATCGGTTTTATAATGGTAAATATCGGTTTGCATTTTTAACACAATTTTTATATATGAACAATACACTTAATAGTTTTCTATTATAAAATATGCATATATATATCGTCGAGAAATCCAAGAGATCCAAGATAAATGAGATCACTTGGGGAACTACATCTCTGAATAAGTTTGATGTATGAAGATTTTGATGGTACAAGATGTAATCTCCATTCTCCATTGATGTGAATGTCATATCATTCAATATCGGTTTTTCTGTAGCAAAACCAGAATGTCATATAATTCAATATCGATTTTTCTGTAGCAAAACCAAAACCGTGAGAAATCGATTTTTTTGTAAACCGATATTTCGAAAAATATCGGCCATATCGGCCGATAATATCGGTTCCGATATTTTACCGATATTTCTGCAAAAAAATATCGGTCCAGGACCGATACCATTATATATCGGTTATATAACCGATATATAAATGTTTTTGACTACTTAGATAACCGGTCAACCACGCCCTGAAACTTACTCAGGTGATCCATAATGGACGAACTATCATTGTACCTAAGACCCATTATCTGTCGGACCAGGAGCAATTTGTTTATCTTGGACTTTTTGGCATATATGGATTCCAGCTTCTCCTATAACATGTTTGCGTTCTCAATATTGGTGATCTGATTATATATATTCTTGTCCATGAACTGCCTGATATACTGACACACATGTATATGTTCGGAATTTCAGTTTTTATTGGATTTTTCATTGAACTTCTCAGAACAAACACCGGAATATGCGACTTCTTGACGAACAACAAATCTTTTATCTTGCTCCGCTAATAGTAATAATTGGAACATCTTAGGTTTATCATGCCATCGGTTTCGTGTATTTCTTCTACTCGGTTTGTCTGTCAACTCCTGTCAACTCCCGACACTTGGCAACCACTCTCCTGATGCTGCTTTGACCAAAGCTCTGATACCACTGTTGGGAATGAAACACAAAAACTGTTCCCCAAACCAAGAAAAACTTCTTAGGACTGAAAAAAAGCGTACAGACCAATATGCCAAAATTACAGTAAAAGCCAAACGCAAACACAAAAACTTTTATGTGAAAAACTTTGACGAAAAAAATCACGGGACGATCGAAGTCTAACCCGGAATAGCATCCACTAATGGAATAAAAGAAATACACCATACTCCTTTACAAACTTCTCCATCGATCCACACGGATCACCGCAACACTAAATAGATTATAATGAGTACAACGAGTTTACCGAAGACTAGACGATGAAAAAGCACCAACGGAGAACTCCTCGAAAACATCTCTCCCCAAAACAACTCCCGGAATTTTGAATCTCTCTTCCTCTCTTAGAAAGTTGTAACTTCGAGAAAGCTCTCACCTTTGATCTCTCAATGATAGATGATTACGATCGAGGATGGATTATGGTTAGGAAATACCTATTTAAAGTTCTCTAATCTTGAATTGATCTGGAGCATTGATATTGATCCAACGATGTGAATAAAACACATATTTTCGTCCTTTAGTCTCGACATCGGTATACTGGTAGCGGTATACCAAAATTTAGCCTGTTCGAGTTAGAACTGTTTTTGAAGAAAATGCTATCAGACTGATATACTGGTGGTACACCAGCAGCGGTATATCAGTCGTATATCGCTTTCTTTGATAGTGCTTTTCCCAACAGCTTCCGATACGCTCTCAAATCGAGCCACCTTTGTCGTCTTTGACTTTCCGAGCTTCTCCGACACCGATGACGCTAGTCGCAATCCGGGGTGTTCACCACATAGGTTGGGAACCCCATCAAACACCCACACTAATCTCTTCAAGTTTTCTGAAAGCAAAGCTATTTCATCTCAATTAAGTAAAATAGCTAATCTGAACCATTTAATTGGTGGCAGTAAGGCTGGATAATTATATGCTAGCTGAACGAAAGACAGTGGTTAACTGTATCACTGTACCAGTTCATAGATCTAATGGTGTCATAAGCCCATAACGGGCCTTACCATTATCGCGGTTGTACTGAAATTCTTGTAGGAGTTGTACTGAAATTTCATGTTTTTTGTTTAAGTTTGGCTTTGATGAAGCCATGAGATAAGATAATATCTTGAAATTTGTTATTTTATATGATCCCTAGATATATTTGAGACTTGAGAGAGTGTATTTGAATTTAGTTAGGTTTAAGATCATTGGTTCGAGAAATTGGTTAACCTTGGATTGCGACAAATCCATGATGGTAAAGAACTTTGTTACCTTGTATTTGATAGAACTGGTGTGAACTTTCTTTCCTTGTTAGACATTGATAACTTTTCTAAGTTTGGTGGAAATAAAAAAGGTATGTTCATTCTTACAGTGATCCATAGAGTACTGTAGTGAACAGAATAAGTTCAGAATATCAACTTTCAACATCAGGAGAGTTCTTGAGTTATTACACGTTGAATGAGTAGTATGGGTAAGTTTATAACATCCTATCAAAAATTCTCTAAAAGCTTTTATTAAATCAAGAGAAAATATTAAGTTGATAGAGAAATTGCATAAACAAAGGTTTGTTAGTAAACAGTTTTGCGTTTAATAGTCCTAATAACTATATTGTTGCAAGCTTTGGAACTAATAGTCATTTAATTTCCTAGTTATATTTATATTCTTAGATTATTGCTATTCACTCTAATAAGAACTTTACAAGTCAAATCAATTTAATCCCCTTAATAATTATGCTCAATTATATCATTTTTTTCTTAAGAAGTACCATCACATTATACTATTTACCAATCAATAATGATTCATATAAATAACCTTTGGGAACATGTTTAATTCCTAATTTTTGACGGTTGCATTTTCATCATGGTATTCTAGTGTACGTATAGCAAGATATAAGAATTATTCTCTTGTTTATGTGTTAACATTTTCTCTAAGTCCGATTCAAATTTATGAATGATGAATGCGTGTATACAAACATTAATATTCTTCTTTTTCTAAGATATGTTTTTTCTGTTCCTCTGAGGCATTTCATTACAAAAACTTGCAGAAAGAGAACTAAAAGTATAGGTTTCAGCCTTGATTAATTTAATTGTGTAATAATTACTTTTATCATGCACTGACTGATAGTTGCTTGCCACTGGCCACAGAATCTTTTAAGAACAAACTCCTAACGTTGATTTTTTTATCATGACATAAATTCTCTTCTTATTATAGATCAATAGGATCTACATGTATGTAATAACTTTTTGCGCTAGCTACAAGCAAGGTTCTAAACGGCGGTAGGCGGTTTTATGGAAAGGGTTCGCCTTGACGCCTAGGCCCCTGGAGCATTTTGGCCATTTTCACCATTTTACCCTTTTTTACATAATATGCATATTTTATGGTTGTTTTATGCATTCATCAATACATCATTAGGGTTAACTCATTTAGGATGAAATCTCATTGCATTCGTGTGTTTGCCGCAATGGTCATCGTCACCTGTTAAGGATTCCGCATTCAGCGTATCGGGAGTGGCGAGTGCCTGATTGAATTGATCTGGTCGTGTAGGAACAAGGTTCAAATCTCTCGGTCTGTTAGGATGCCTCAGCTACTTAACCGATTCAATAAATCTATGAAGTTCCCGACTAGCTCCCGCATGTACTGTAGCTACACGTGGGACGAGGGCCTGCTCTTGTACCATAGGTTTCATATTTAATGGCCTATCTTAGAGTGTCCTACAACAGTACATGCCAAGCATTATATAGTGGGCTGCAGTAAATTGGTGATATCATTTAATGCTTCAAAGTCATCCCAAAGCTTTAATAAAGATAGAGAGTGTCACGTTTCGTCTCCGTTCATTTTTTTAAATATATAATCTGACATAATCCAAGATAGGCGTCCGTCTATGCTGCCTCACCTTCGCATACTCCGGCTGCATACTCCACCGCCAGGGCAAAACAGGTGCGGAGAGAGGCTACCTCCCGACTAGGCACCGCCTAGGCATTGGAGGCGGCCGCCATTTACACTAGCTACAAGACTAGTTAAGCTCATGAACTCAGAAGTAGGTGAGAGAAGGAATATCTAAACATTGTTCTTAAAGAAGATTAATGATTTTAGGTAGACACCTTTTATCTGTTAGTCTTTAGTCAAGTTTTAAATTCCTATTAGCTCAGTGGAAAGCAAGGTTTGAAGTATCGGTTGATACCAATATGTAATCACTATATTGGCCATTCGATATTGGTTTTGACTACCTATCATCCAAAACTTGATAAAATAATGAGAATCAAATACTAGATAAACTATTGGCCTTCTTCAGTCAGTGTCGGGCAATTTTGGCTGATATAATTGAAATGAACGAAAATACTACTCTTTGTATTAAGTTTGATGAAAATAATAAAGGAGCAGCTGGAGGAAGTGTCACGACCCGCATCCAGAATAGGGGCACGAGTACGTGGGTACGTCCAGCCTACGCCGCAGCATCGGCGGTAGAACGCTGTCTTGGTCTTCTATACTATCTAATATCTCACAATGTATACAAAATATTGTCATGCTATCTCAACTCCAAATGATACTCCATCACATATAAAACTAAAGGAATATGTAGGCACGATATGGAATAGAAAGAAAAGAAATACAAGTCTCAATACATCACATGTCCAACTCAAATCTAACACAACTCAAGATCTCAAAAATAATAAGACAATCCACAATCTAAATAGAAACAACTACTACAAGGTATGAAAATCTAAATGGCCTCAGTAACTGGCACTACATTCTCAGGTGACACTCCATCTGTTGGTCCGTAGTAAGTGGGACACATCCTCTCTAACCATTCATCTGAAAAATATATCCTGTCAGGATTGGAGCGAAGTACAACCCAATAGCAGTTCCAATTAATTGATAATGACTATAAACAGAAATATAGAATATAATATAAGGCGAGAAACAATGAACAATATCAACTATGGTAGAAGAAACAGGTAAACAAGAACAATATGGTATTCACTGATCACGATGAATTAGAATAAGACAATATAGTGAGACAATGAACTAGAATGTGGTGAAGAACTGTAACTATGCTAAGTGATTGAAATACTAGTTAGATATGTGATCGGCTTGGGTGAACATTGTCTAATTAACGTTGGATAAACATTGTCTAAGTTAAACATTGGGGAATGTCTAGGATTTGATCACATATCTAGCTAACAATTTTCTTTTTCCCCAACTAGTACTATGGATCCAACCATGACATGTTACGATGCAAGATACTCAAGGCATTATAAACAATAAACCTTGAACATTAAAATTAAACATTGAACATTGAAACATTGTTTAAGTTAAACATTGAAGTTAAACATTGTGAACACGAGGAACAATAAAACAATATATATAACATCCCATGACTGATCCATGTGTATACTAGTCCGTGTACCAATGTGTCAAGAGTCATGTAAAACATTTCTAAATACTTACATTATAGTAATTATCAAATAAATGAAAACTATTAGATAATGTACTCGCCTGAAGTCCTGAGTAAGGAATGTCAAACTGTGTCCCAACTGGTGTCACACAGACTTATATATGGAATATTACATTAATACCAGGTGTTGGAATGAAATTAAGTTAAACTAGTCAACGTCTAGGTCATGAACCTATTTCTAAGTCAAACCGACTAATTCTAGGTCGTATGAGTCTACACACTATGACACTAGGTCTACACACTATGACACTAAGCTACACTAGCTAATCTACGATACTATGAAACACACAAAATGCCGTATCCTAAGATACGCAAGTTCCATATAGGAAAATAGTAATTTATATAGATATACAAGTCAATATATATAGTACTTAACTAATTAAAGCAAATAGGATACCTTGGCCTGGCACCAGTGCGTATCACACTACCACACTCAAATCTCCATACTCAAAACCAATACCTTGGTATCGACCCATTATCTTGACATTACCTTGGTATCCGAAGGTTACTCAAAACCTCATTTAGTTAATACCCAATATACTAACTATATTAATATAACTAAACTAACATGCTAACCTATATACTAACTATGAAATATATATATATATATATATATACACACACTAATACAATACATATACTTACTAACTATATATAATACTTACTAGCTACATAGATACTATAGATACTTACCTATAGCTTACCTTCATAGATATATATATATCTAAACTATATACTAATCATTCTAACTATAACACTGGACATAACTACTAACCATTTAATAACAACTAACTAGACTATCTAAATAACTACCCATTGACTGAAACCACCTTAAACCAACTAACCAAATACCTGACACTGCAGATACTGAACTGTACGCTGATACTGAAGAACACCTCAGAGACTGTGCACATGCTGAATGCTCTCACTGATGAACACCTCAGAGTTGCTGATACCTGAAACTGAACACTGATACTGCAGATATCTGAAATGCTCATTGCTGTTGGCTCCCCCCCTGCAGTTACCTGGTTCTTTGTGCTGATACACATGGCTGCACAAGCTCTCTGATATTCTGCAGGTTTCCTACTGCTGTTGCATTGCACGAGCTTGCTGCTCCCTCCTCAGTTTAAGCTGCACAAGCACTGCATCCCCTCCAGTTGACTGCTGTGCCTCCCTCAGTTGGCTGCACACTTCGCTGCTCACACTGCAAGCTCCTCAGCCCGAGCCTCTGTGCATTGCACCCCCCTTGTAAAGCTCACTGCACACTGCAGTGTGAGGACTGCACGAGCTGCCACTGTCTGAAATGCCACTGTGCATTTCTCCTTCACTGCTGAACTGCTTGCTCAATTCCCTGTTGCAGTGCATGCTTCACTGCATAAACTCTTCAGTTGCTGCAGTTGTTTGCTGTGCTAGCAGCAGGCTCGATCCTTGCTGTGTACTGCCTCGAGGCTGCACATGCTGAACTGCTACTGTTCTCCCTCTGTAACTGCCACTGCTCTTTGCTGAATGGAGTTTGCTGAGTTGCTGCAGTGCTCGAATTGCATTGGTGTAGTGAATGCTAGTCCTGCTGTGTAGCCCACTGCTTGCTACTTGCACTGCACACATTGTTGAGTGCAATGGCTGCCCTCTTGCCTGAGTTACTGCTGCAAGGTGTTGCACTCTGGAAACTGCCCTTGCAGTGGCTCGAGCTCCCCTCTCACAACCCAGCTCACTCAAACTGCCACACCGCTGAATTGCTTGCATGCTACTGATGCACTGCCCCAAGCTCCTCTTTTGTTCACAAACACTTACACATCCAATGCATACACACATACATATAACCAGATGCACACATCTATACACGTATCAATCTATATATATATATATATATATATATATATATATATATATATAAACTCTCAACTATACATATATAGTCATATATATACCAACACACCTAAACCTATATAGATATAGACATATTAACACACTTAAAACACATGTAGCATAACCATGCTTATAGATATATAGATAACTATACATATAGATAGGCACATAGCTACATATATATACACATATACTAGATATCTCATATATACACTTAGCACCTAGACACATAGCTACTTGTACTCATAGATACAATATACTATAGATACACACACAATACATATACATATCATACACTATATATACATAGACCTATATGTATATCAATCCCCTCACTATATATGTATATACAAACACACACACACATATATATATATATATATATATATATATATATATATATATATATACACCTATATTCTATATCATATAGTATATATATATATATATATATATATATATATAATATATGATACATATATATACACAAGCACATATAGAAATGAGGACAATAACCAAACACGTGAAGTGCACCGCACTCGTATCACACTTATTCTATGATACGCTTGCGATACGGCTCCACCACACAACCAAACGCATCCCGAAGGATACGGACAAGTCTAATATACTAAATATGCATAATACGAACAATAATATAATTAATTACGTGTCTGTGTCAAGATGTGACATACACAAGTCCCCGTGTCGGAGGAAAATCCTAAAAAATAACCTGTGTCGCCAAATTGACAAGATACGGCCTACACGTACCCAATTGTGGACACGACACTAGTCACAAACAATCATACATATGCCAATTTGATCTATTAGACCAATTGACAAACACCACATGTGCCAATATTGGAATCCTCCTAAAATTGGCACCAAAACACACACTTCCACCATTGGTCCCCTATGAACCTAAAACCAATTTCTATGGGTAGCCTATGCATGTGGGGTGGTTACTCATGGTTAAATATGAGATTTAGAGTCTACTAGAAGAGGAAAAACTGAAATGTACCTATTGGGAGATGGATTCCAAATAAAAATCTCCAAATGTAGAAATATAGCTCCTCCTTGTAGATCCTTGCTTCATTCTTGTAGATCCTTGTTGTAGTAGCCTCAATTGAAGTTTAGGGAAGGAATTTGGGTGGAAATTTGTGAGGGAATGGTGAGGGAATGAAAAAATTGGAAAGGAAAAAAATGTAGATCTAAAGGGAATGAAGATTGTGAAGTGAATTATTCTCTCCTCCTTGCATATGGTCGGCCATATACCCCTCCCTATGCTATGTGAAATGTCCAAAACACCCCTTGGGGCCTCTCATGAAGAAATTAATTAAGGAGGGAAGGTTCTAGTCTAATGGTTTTACTAATTAATTCATCCTCCTAAACCATGGGCCTAATTATTGGACTCAACCTAAGCCAAAACAAATGTTGGGTTCATACATCTAACTAAACTAGTTAGGTCCACTACACAAGTCCAAAATAAATACTATATCTAATAATAAATAAATCATACAACAAATAATTAATCACACATGCACAATATTTAAATACAATAAATCCTAGAATAAAAATATCCATGTCAATTACCAAACTACCCTTGATTGAAAAAGTGACGGTGACAATCCTACTCACCTTAGAAAAATTTCGTCCTCGAAATTAAGGATGATCGTAACACCCCTCTAGGTCAACCCCAGTCTAAATTAAAACATACATCATGCAATTTAAAGAAAATCACTAGCTATGGTCTCTGTCCATCATAGTTTTGCAGTCTCCGTCAGGGTATACTAACTACACAATAACACACAACCAGTCTATAAGATACCAACTAAACACACAACAACATATGGAAGAAAAGGAAAAGAACAGAACGAAACTAGCTAACTTATCACCTGAAGTGTCGTCCTCTCTGACTGCCATTGCAAATGCCCTGCCCTGTTGGGGTGGCTCTCTATGCGGGTGCTGAACAGTCTGCGGTGCCACAGGTAGCCTAGCTCCACCTCTCTGACCGCGATCTGGTATATACGGGTTGTTGAAACACTCCTTCACTTGATGGTCAGGGAACCACAATACAAGCATAGTTTGAGTCTCTTCCGACAGTTCTTCCAATCATGCCCATGCCTTCCACAATAGGCACAAGGAAAAGTCTGCTGAATCTGCCTCTGAGGCTGCTGCGGTGCCTGATGTATGGCTTCTGAAACTGTTGTATCTGTTGAGCTGGTGTCCTAACTGGCGCAAGATACTACTGATGCTGATATACTCTCGGCTGCTGAAAGTGGGTGCGCTTCGCTGGGCCCGCACCACTACTCGCTCCTCCGGTCTCTCGGCCTCTTGGAGCCAAGCTCCAAATCATCCTCCGTCCGCTGTGCATGTCTCAGAATTTTCTCAAATGTAGCAGTACGGTCTCTATTTGTATGAGACTTAATCTCACTGTTCAGTTCCTTCCTGAACTTTCTAGCTCTGGTTCGAGGATTCTGTCCCTCAATAAATTGTCCTAATTGGCAATACTCTGCCGCATACTCGTCCACCGTCAAGTTTCCTTGGACGAGGTTCTAAAATTGACTCTCCAAAGTGCTCTGAGCTACATCCGGGAAGAATTTTTCTTTGAAAAGCTCCTTGAAAGCTTCCCAAGTAAGTCTCGACGCTGATATTCTGGGGTCTGTTCTGAACCATGTCAGCGCAATGTCGAACATCATAATACATGCTCTCTACCTGCAAGCTCTCAGGAATCTGCACCAATCGCAGGTCCCTCTCAATGTCCTCTATCCAGTTGTCTGCGTACAAGATTTTCTCGGTGCCCAAAAAGTCCTTAGGTCCCATCCTCTTGAAGTCTATGATGGTTTTCGGCCTCGGCTGCTGAAGGATAAACTGAGGTGGTACCGTCTGTGGCTGGACTGTGGTAGCTCTCTCAACTGTTGCGAGCGCGATCTGGTGAGCATTCTCCACGCTCTGTTGCAGGACCTCTGACTGTCGCTGCTACGCCTCCATCATCTGCTGAAAGAGAGCGAACATCTGCGTCTGATCGACTGCGGGTGGCGGGAATGGAATATCCCTTGCAACTGCTGATGCTGCCCTCCGCACCGGAGGTGGAGCACCTCCGAAAGCTGCTGCAGAAACTCCCACCTAGATTGGTGAAGTCGACCTCTGGAATGTAGCTGCTGGAACATCGTCTGATGGTGCTGCCCTTATAGGCGATGAAGTGACTGACTTCGCTGACATTGCACCTGAGCGCTGGGAACGCGTCTTCGGCGGCATTCTGATGACAGATTCGAAATAAGGAATCAATATTGAGCAAGATATCATCAAAGAAGGACAAAATTTCAAGGAAAGCGATATTCAGAATAAAGATGGCAAGATTCAATCAAGGTTTAAAGTATCGGCCGATACTTATCGGACGTATCGGATCGGTTTTGTCCCATGCCGATCCGATACCAACAGAAAAGATTGGTATCGGCCGAAACTGGTACGAAAAAGTTCGTATTGGTCTGTATCAGCTGATACGGGACCGATACGGGCCGATACGAAAAAAATTAGATCATCACAGGAACTTTAACAAAGTAGATGTGCTACAAAAAGCAAAAAAAGAAAGTATAAATTGATTCCAGACATCAAATCCAACAGAGAACAATAATGAAGAACCAAAATACTAGACAAAAAAACTATAAATAGAGGCAAATTCTTCTACAGACATACACATGATGACTATTGTTTTATTCAATTATAATAAAATAAAATAAAAAATACTTAAATAATGCATAAATATGTAAATTATTTTTCTATTTTTTACTAATTTATTAATAATTATTTAAATATTGTCGATACAGCCGATACCAAAAAATCCGATACTCCGATCTTATACCGTCGATACTGCCGATACTACCGATACGGATACTCATACAAACTGTCCGATACCAATACTGAGTATTTGAACCTTGGATTCAATTATGTTGGAATTATTTCGTAGTTGTGATTGAGTATCCCTCTCATCCTAGTGTCCTATATCCTATCCTATCGCAGGCTCACAGTAGTACAACTAAGTCGTTGCACTACCACGACATCGCACTATTGCGAAGCCTGACCTGTATGGGCCACCACTAAAAGCGTGTCACGACCCGCATCCGGAATAGGGGCACGAGTACGTGGGTACGTCCAGCCTATGCCGCAGCATCGGCGGTAGAACGCTGTCTTGGTCTTCTATACTATCTAATATCTTACACAATGTATACAAAATACTGTCATGCCATCTCAACTCCAAATGATACTCCATCACATATAAAACTAAAGGAAGATGTAGGCACGATATGGAATAGAAGAAAAATACAAGTCTCAATATATCACATGTCCAACTCAAATCTAACACAACTCAAGATCCCAAAAATAATAATACAATCCACAATCTAAATAGAAACTACTACAAGGTATGTATATCTAAATGGCCTCAGTAACTGGCACTACATCCTCATGTGACATTCCATCTGTTGGTCCGTAGTAAGTGAGACACATCCTCTCTAACCATTCATCTGAAAAATATATCCAGTCATGATTGGAGCGAAGTACAACCCAATAGCAGTTCCAATTAATTGATAATGACTATAAAAAGAAATAGAGAATATAATACATGACGAGAAACAATGAACAATATCAACTATGGTAGAAGAAACAGGTAAACAAGAACAATATGGTATTCACTGATCACGATGAACTAGAACTAGACAATAGAATGAGACAATGAACTAGAATGTGGTGAAGAACTGTAACTATGCTAAGTGATTGAAATACTAGTTAGATATGTGATCGGCTTGGGTGAACATTGTCTAATTAACGTTGGATAAACATTGTCTATGTTAAACATTGAACATTGTCTAGGATTTGATCACATATCTAGCTAACACTTCACATTTTTTCCAACTAGTACTATGGATCCAACCATGACACGTTACGATGCAAGATACTCAAGACATTGTAAACAATAAACCTTGAACATTGAACATTGAAACATTGAACATTGAAACATTGTCTAAGTTAAACATTGTGAACACGAGGAACAATGAAAGAATATATATAACATCCCATGACTGATCCATGTGTATACTAGTCCGTGTACCAATGTGTCAAGTCATGTAAAATATTTCTAAATACTTGCATTATAGTAATTATCAAATAATGGAAACTATCAGAGAATGTACTCGCCTGAAGTCCTGAGCAAGGAATGTCAAACTGTGTCCCAACTGGTGTCACACAGACCTATATATGGAATATTACATTAATACCAGGTGTTGGAATGAAATTAAGTTAAACTAGTTAACATCTAGGTCATGAAGCCATTTCTAAGTCAAACCGACTAATTCTAGGTCGTATGAACACTAGGATACTAGGTCTACACACTATGACACTAAGCTACACTAGCTAATCTACGATACTATGATACACACAAAATGTCGTATCCTAAGATACACAAGTTCCATATAGGAAAATAGTAATTTATATAGATATACAAGTCAATATATATAGTACTTAACTAATTAAAGCAAATAGGATACATTGGCCTTGCACCAATGCGTATCACACTACCACACTCAAATCTCCATACTCAAAACCAATACCTTGGTATCGACCCATTACTTTGACATTACCTTGGTATCCCAAGGTAACTCAAAACCTCATTTAGCTAATACCAAATATACTAACTATATTAATATAACTAAACTAACATGCTAACCTATATACTAACTAACTAACTATATATATATATATATATATATATATATATATATATATATATATATATATACACTAATACAATACATATACTTACTAACTATATATAATACTTACTAGCTACATAGATACTATATACCTATAGCTTACCTACAAAGATATATATATCTATACTATATACTAATCATTCTACTATAACACTAGACATAACTACTAACCATTTAATAACAACTAACTAGACTATCTAAACCAACTATTAGTTAACTACCCATTGACTGAAACCACCTTAAACTAACCAAATACCTGACACTGCAGATACTGAACTGTACACTGATACTGAAGAACACCTCAGAGACTGTGCACATGCTGAATGCTCTCACTGATGAACACCTCAGAGTTGCTGATACCTGAAATTGAACACTGATACTGCAGATATCTGAAATGCTCATTGTTGTTGGCTCCCCCTGCAGTTACCTGGCTTTTTGTGCTGATACACATGGCTGCACAAGCTCTCTGATATTCTGCAGGTTCCCTGTTGCTGTTGCATTGCACGAGCTTGCTACTCCCTCCTCAGTTGAAGCTGCACAAGCACTGCATCCTCTCCAGTTGACTGCTGTGCCTCCCTCAGTTGGCTGCACACTTCCCTGCTCACACTGCAAGCTCCTCAGCCCGAGCCTCTGTGCTTTGCACCCCCTTGTGCAGCTCACTGCACATTGCAGTGTGAGGACTGCACGAGGTTCGTCTACTTTTCATGATTCGCCGTTCGTCGTTCGTTGTTCGTGGTCGTTCGTGGTTCGTTTATGAGATCTAGGGTTTCTACATATTTCCGTTGGTTATTCGTCGGCGGTTGAGGTTCGTTGTGAGATCTAGGGTTTCAAAGACCTAGTCTTTCTGTTGCATCTGCAAGTATGGTGGGGACCGAATCTTCTAGCGAGGTTAATAGTGGTGGTGGTAGTGGAGGTGGTTCTCCTTTTACTGTTATTCATAATGATGAATTGGGAAAGTCGATTACAGCGGTGAAACTCAATGGTGCGAACTACCTTGCCTGGTCCAAGTCTATCAAAGTAGTGTTAAGGGCGAAGAAGTTGAAGTTTTTGACGGAAGAACCCCTGCCTGAAACGTCCGCTGAGTATGAAGATTGGATGAGTGCAGATGCATATGTTATGTCGTGGTTGTGGCATAGTATGGAACCATATATCGCTGCTAATGTTTAGTGGTGTGAATCAAGCAAACAGATTTGGACATCTCTGGAAGAATCATATCGCAGAAGCGAAACGCTGTCCGTATCTATGAGTTGTACGAGTTATTGTTCAATACAAAGCAAAATGGGAAGCCTGTGAATGAATATCTGGCTTCAAAGAAGGCTTTGTAGGAGGAACTGCTTCAATATCATCATGTTACTACTGATTTGAAGGAAGTTCGGAGACAGAAGGAAGAGTTTCATGTTTCACTTATTCTAGCCGGCTTGGATCCTGCACTCGAACCTTATAAAGCTCAAACCCTTGCTGGAGAGCAGTTACCTACGGTGGCAGATACTTTCTCCCATCTCAATTGTTCCTTTCTGGGACAGAGTTCTGTGGTGCCGAGTACTGACTCTTCTGTCCTAGTTTCTAGTGCTGTTGGTCGTGGTGGTGGACGTGGTATTGGACGTGGCTGTAGAGATGGTGGTCGTAGTTTTGGTCGAGGAGGAGGCCGTGATGGAAGAGACAATGGTCGTGGTGGTGGCCGCGGTGGTGGTTGTGGTAGCCGTGGTCAACCACGGAAGTGTAACTATTGTGGAATGCTCGGTCATGTAGAAGACTATTGTTGGGACAAGTGGGACAAACCAGAATATGCACATCAAGTGCATGATGAAAATATACAGTCCCAGGTCACCACTTCTGTTCCCAGAGATGATACGTCGGATTTCAATCAGACTTCAACGTCCGATACCTCATTTCCATTTCAACAGATCCTCCAGAAGTTGAATGCGCTTGCTAGTATCACCTCCCAACCTACTACAACCATGGCACATATAGGTAATCCTGCTTTTGTGGCAACCCAGTCACCATCCACCTCTTGGGTCATCGACTCAGGAGCAAGCTCTCACATGTCTGGTATAACATCTATCTTTCATAATCGTAGTTCCATGAAACATAATATTATCTTGGCTGATGGGTCTACTTGTCCTGTGCTTGGGAAAGGTGTCATTCACCCTACTCAATCACTATCATTATTTGATTCATTATATGTGCCTAATTTTTCATTTAATTTGTTATTGGTGAGCCAGTTAACCAAATCTCTTCAATGTTCTGTGACATTTTCTTTCAATTCGTGTGTTTTTCAGGACCTCAGGACGAAGAAGATGATTGGTTCGGGGCATAAAAAAGATGGACTATACTACTTGGATCTACCTGGAAAGTCCTTCACTTCTGTTTCTACTTCTCCGTTGCAGTGGCATTATCGTTTGGGACATCCGTCTTTGGCTAAGTTGCGTCAAGTTCCTAGTTTGAGTCATGTTTCTAGTCTTGAATGTGAGGCTTGTCAGTTAGGCAAGCATCACCGTAGTTCCTTTCTTCATCGTAGTGAGAGTCGTCAATTAGAGTCTTTTCATCTTGTTCATTCTGATATTTGGGGTCCGTCTAGAGTCAAAAGTCCAAAAGGATTTCAGTATTTTGTTATTTTTATTGATGATTATTCCAGAATGACTTGGTGTTATTTAATGAAAGATAGATCTGAGTTTCCTAATGTGTTATCTGTCTTTTATAATGAAGTCTATGTTCAGTTTGATAAACGTATCAAAATTCTGCGTTCTGATAATGCTTTGGAGTATATTCAATCTTCTGTGAACAGTTTCTGTGTTGATCGTGGTATGATTCATCAAACAGTTGTGTCCACACCTCTCAACAAAATGGTATAGCCGAACGCAAACATCGACACATTTTAGATGTGGCTCGAACTCTCATGTTCAATATGCATGTCCCTAAATAGTATTGGGCAGATGCCGTTCTTACTGCATGTTATCTTATTAATCGTATGCCATCATCTGTATTAAATAACAAAGTTCCATTTACCATATTACATACAGATGTCGCACTTTTTTTCTTATCTCCTCGAGTGTTTTGGTGTATCGTTTTTATTCATAACTTGGAACCTAATCGAGATAAGTTGGCTCATAGATCTTTGAAGTGTCTTTCTTGGTTATCTCCGTACTCAAAAAGGTTATCGTTGTTATAGTCCACAGTCACGCAAATATTATGTCAGTGCGGATGTTACATTCTTTGAGTCTACCATTTTTTTTTCTTCAGGAGACCGTTGTATTCCTTTTACAACAGATTTGATATCTTCCATACCACTTCTAGTCATTCCTGAATCAATTTCTGTCTCCATTTTTCATTTACAGGTTTATCAGAGATCCAAGGACAGGCCAGTGGTTCTGCATAATTCAGCCTTCAACCAATCATCTTCTGTGCCTGAGGTTTCTGCTCACGTCACCACAGATCCAGATGATCTTCCTATTGCTCTCAGAAAAAGGCAACGCCTTTGTACCACAAAGAATAAGCATCCAATTTCTAACTATGTTTTATTACACCGTGCTTCATCTTTTCATGCATTTGATGTTTCATTGTCTTCTATTTTTATTCCCAAAACTTACAAGCAGGCTATGTCATCTTCTGGTTGGAAAAGTGCAATGGATGAGGAGATGTATGCTTTACATCAAAATCAGACTTGGGAGCTTACATCACTTCCTGTTGGAAAGCAAACAGTGGGTTGTAGATGGATGTACACTGTTAAGTATCACCCTGATGGTTCTATTGAGCGTCTCAAGGCACGGTTGGTTGCCAAAGGGTATACTCAGACATATGGCGTGGATTATATGGAGACTTTCTCTCTAGTGGCTCGACTGAATTCAGTTCGGATTCTTATATCTGTGGCGGTTAATCACCAATGGCCTATATATCAGTTGGACATAAAGAATGCTTTCTTGCATGGTGACTTACAGGAGGAGGTTTATATGGATCAACCACCGGGATATGTTGTAGCAGAAAATAAAAAACTCGTATGTCGATTGAAGAAAATATTATATGGACTGAAACAGTCACCTCGTGCTTGGTTTGACAAGTTCAGTTCAGTTCTCATTCAGTATGGCTTCCGGCGTACCACATCAGATCATTCAGTATTTTACCATTCTTCCTCAGCAGGTATTATCGTGTTGATTGCTTATGTTGATGATATCATTATATCTGGGAGTGATTATGCTGGAATTGTGGACTTGAAGGCCTACCTTAGTCATCAGTTTCATACTAAGGATTTGGATCTTCTTCGATATTTTCTTGGAATCGAGGTTGCTCGATCTAAGAAGGGTGTGTATCTGTCACAACGCAAGTATGTTCTAGACTTGCTCTTCGAGACTGGGATGTTGGAGTGTCGGCCAGTTGAGACTCCTATGGATTATCATGACAAGCTTGATGCTGACATGGGAGAGTTATTTGAGGATGTTGGATATTATAGACGTTTGGTTGGCAAACTTATATATCTTACTGTTACTCGACCAGACATCACATATGCAGTTGGAGTAGTTAGTCAGTTTATGCATGCCCCTCGGCAACCACATTGGGAGGCTATCTCTCGCATTATTCGATACTTGAGGGGTGCATCTGGAAAGGGTTTGTTGTACAAACCTTCCCAGTTGCTTACGGTGACTGGGTTCAGTGATGCTGATTGGGCAGACGGTCGCAGTGATAGGAGGTCTACTTCTGGCTATTATACGTTTGTGGGTGGCAATCTTGTCACGTGGCGTAGTAAGAAACAGAATGTTGTGACTAGTTATAGTGTGGAGGCCGAATACCGTGCGATAGCTCATACAGCTTCTGAGATGATTTGGGTGCAGTCTCTTCTTCATGAAATGTGAATTATGATTCCTATTCCGATGGAGATGTATTGTGATAATCAGTCGGCAATGTTTATCGTAAGTAATCCGGTGTTTCATGAGCGCACGAAGCATATCAAAAGGTGGATTGTCATTTTGTTCGTGATTTGTTGCTGAAGAAACAGATTGTCACTCCTTATGTTCGGTCAGAGGATCAATTAGGTGATATCCTCACCAAACCACTTGCTCTTGCTCCATTTTCTGATTTATGTAGCAAGCTGGGCATGTTTGATCTATATGCTCCTGCTTGAGGGAGGGTGTTAGAGTTATTTTATTTTGTTATTTATCATATGAGGATATAATAGTAATTGTGGGTGTATTGCATATTAATATAAATAAACATGAGATGCAACCTAGGGTTTAAGGTCCTTGCAATCTTCTTTCTCATATTCTCTCTTCTCCTACTTTTCCTTCTCCTCTCTATTTCCAAACTTAACTAATATAGAAGGGGTATATCATCCCAATATTTTTTAAATTTGGCTTCCATTTTGACAACATAATCAAAACCAGGAACATTTCTATATTTATAAAATAAATAAGATATGTTAAGAATTTCTGTTAAAGCTAAATGAGAAGTTGGATAATAAACTCCTGATAGAATATATGTAGCATTGTAAAATAATTCTAAAATTTCAAACATAGAAGTAGCAATTAACCAACCATTCTCAGTTACTTGATAATCAAAACTAGGATTAGCATTGCAATAATGTGTAATAACATCTTTAAACTTAATGGAAGATTGCAACATTAAATAAGTAGAATTTCATCTATGTGGTGCATCCTTAACAAATTGCCTAAAAGTAACACCATATTGCGTACATAAAATTTTAAAAACTTGTTGTCTACTTGCAGAAGAGTTCAAACTATGTAAACATGATCTAAGATTTTCTAAATTTAGTTGAAAGAATTCAAGACATTTTTGTACAATCAAATTAATAATATGACAAGCACATATAACATGAAAAAGTCTACCTTCTAACATAGGCGTAAATTATGTTTTCAAAATACTAATAGAAGAAGTGTTGTTACTAGCATTTTCAAAAGAAATCGAAAATATTTTATTGTGAATATCATATTCACGCAAATATTGTGCATTATAGTGTCACTGATTACAGTGCCAGTATGTGAAAATTCTAAAGACCTTAGACAAATGATATATTTTTGCAACATCCATCTTTGATCTATATAATGTGTCGTGATACAAATATAAGCATAATTTTGCTTAGTAGTCCATATATCAGAAGTTAAAGCAAATTTACTAATATACATAAAACTTTCTTTCAAAGCAGTCTTATTTTTTTGAAAAAATTTCAGAGCCTTTGCACTAGCAGTAGATTAGAAACTTTAGTAAAACAAGGATTAAGGGTATTACTTGCATATTTATAATAAAAATTATTCTCACCAAATGTAAATGGTTGTTCCTCACAAATCATAAATCTTGCTAACTCAGTCTTGTTACGAGCATCAGAATAAGTAAAATTACCTAAAGAAGATCCTTGACCACCGATACTTAGCTGTGTTTATTTAGCCTGCAGTGTGTCTTTGCCATATCAACTTTCGTAGTATTTTTTTAAAGTGTGTGTGCTATCATTTTTTTTATTTGTAAACCCGCTTACATTTCTTACATTCTGCAGCCTTAGGTATTGGTTTTTGATCTTTTGGATCTAAAACCGGTGACCCTTACTATCAGTGACAAATATTTTTGTAAAATATTTTCATAAAAAAAATATTTTCCTGTTGGCAACATTTGTAACCGTGGCCATACTCCTAACTTTAGGAGGTGACATTTGTGCCAGTGACGCAGAATCATGAATAGGATTATTTTCAACATATTATTATAATAGTCATAATTTTTAAAATGTTGGTTTGAACCTTGTCCGTCCATATTTAAAAAAATAAATTTCCAAAAAAATTTAGAGCAAAATTAATTACTTCTCTACCAAAAGAGAGAGAGAGAGAGGGAGAGCAAAGAAAAATCTCAAATTAGGAAAAAAACTATTATGTAATATTAAAGTTACTTGTAAAGTTTGCTAGAACCCTCCAAAAGAAATCGCAAGAAAATGTACTGAGAGGGAAGAATTGGACTCCAGTAATTGTTTTGCTTCTAAACTTTGTAATTGTCTTGCTAAACTTTGTAAGAGAGGGAAGAAATTTTGTAGAAGGAAAAAAATTGTGTTGTGTTTATTTTTCATGAATTATGAACTATTTATAGAATTCTTTTTGGGGCCAAATGACCCCAAATATCCCAAAAAAAGAGTTGTTATAAAAAATGACCAAAATACCCCTAAAACGGACAAAAAACTGCCCACTAAAACGATATTTTTTTGGGGTCCAAATACCCCCCAACGGCTATTTTATAAATTAAAAAAAATCGAACAGGGCCGGCCCGTCCGGGCCTTCCGAATTTGGCTCAGCTCGAATGGAGGATTGACCGGCCGGGCCGGGCCGGGCTTGCGGGTCGGATCCTCGGACCCAGCTCAGACCCGTAGGAGGAGTGGGCCGGAGCGGGCCGGTCCGTTGACCGGGTCCGGGACGGCCAAGACCGGATTTGACCGGGCCCGGCCCGTGGCGGGTTCCGGGCCGGCCCGCACTTTAACACACCTTGACCTTATTCTTGCAAAGATATGAGAGGACTCCATTGATAAGACTTCAAAAATTTCCCAGTTAATAAGCATAATTTTTTTACATCATATGCTGTTGAAAATAATAAGGATTCATGCAGGTGTACTACATTTACGCTCTTATCTATTCTAATAAATCATGGAGGCTGCTCCTTGGCTGCATGACTTAAATTGCATGGCTGAATTGGTATCCCATATGTACCAAATGACCTTCTAGTGTTTTTATGGCAAGAAGCTCTCATGCTCATAGGTTGCAGTAAGGATTTTGTCACCACCACATAGGGTTCTTTTTTGGGAATAAGTACAGATGGTTGGTGTCATGTTGACAACCCGTCATGCAACTGTTAATTTATTTTTCGGAGCATTTTTGTGCATCTTAGCTTGCACAGTTCTAATTGTAATTGGCCTGGATGATGATGGTCCTGATGCGTGTTTTCATTGAATGAGTTGGATTGTGCAAGTAGATTTTGGCCTATATTTAGTAGTCCTGTCAAGATTGTCAATAGAGTTCCATTTCTTAATTTGTCTTTTACTCGTATTGTTCATCGTCAGTTAATTTGTTGGTTATTTTAGTTTTCTAATTTGAACATTATGAAATGCAGCAATGGTCACTACCGGAAAATGTGCAGCAGCCAGCCCCGACTGTGGTCCCTGTTGAAAAAGCAACCAAGGAGAAGCCTGCTGAGGTTACTTCTGCAGATGTTGTGGAGGAGGTGACTAATGAAGTCCCTGTTGCAGAAGATACTACTGCTAAGGAAACTAATAAAACTACTGCCGAGGAAACTAATGGAACTGCTGCTGAGGAAAGTAATGAAACTGAGCAAGAAGTTACAGAACAGGAAGAGGCTGAAGAGAAACCAGAAATAAAGGTTTGATTTTTCTATGACTAGATGTCATCAATTGAAGATTCAATTCCTTTTGGTTGTCTGCATGCATTTTTACATTTCCTTTCAATGACAACAATATAAACTTTCATGTTTGAATTTTAGATTGAGACAGCCCCAGCAGATTTTCGCTTCCCAACTACAAATCAAACGAGGCATTGTTTTACACGCTATATTGAATACCATAGGTATTATGTTTGACGACATGTGTCATATTTCTAAGTTTGTTCTTGAATAGTCTTATCATCTACTAACTTTGTGGTTATCAACAACTGGATTTTTTTGACAATTACCAATAAGAACAGTTGGTTTCTGAATTCAGATGCATAGCCGCAAAGGGTGAGGATGCTCCTGACTGCGATAAATTCGCAAAATATTACCGTGCACTTTGTCCCGGTGAATGGGTGCGTTTCTTTACCTTCTATTTATTCTTAACAGGAAATTGCTGTTCTGTCAGGTTTTTAAGTCTACGTATAGGGACATACATGGTAATTATCTCTCAATATTGAGGTAATTTGTACTTTAAAGTATTGCTAGTAATGTGTTTGCATCAACTTCTTTGCTTAGTTGAGTTTGTAAGTTGTATGGTTAGTTGAAGTATTTGTAGATAATACATTTGTAATATTGTGTTCATATTTAAGGAAGTAGATGCTGATATAAACCAGGAATGTTTTTAGGGGTTCAGTTTCTAGAATTTGTTTATGTAGATGAAAGGTAATATATATGTGTTGTGTGTGTGTGTGTGTGTGTGTGTGTGTGTGTTGTTGGAGAAGACATAGGTTTCCTGGGTAATTTAAGGATTATCTTACTTTTGAATTTGATAAAGCATAAATTTGATTTTGTGTTATTCTTAATCTTGCATCTTCTATGTTAGATGGTAATCTGATCATTTGCTCCACAAATAAGTTCTAATGGATTCAGACTTGATGTACGATGAGAACTTCAAGAACAAGATGCCTTTCTACTGATTCAATGTGCAAGTGTACTGCAAATAAGGCTATAACTGATGGACCTGTAGAATCATACAAATTAGATTGCCTATAATTCATTACCTACTGTTTTTACCCAAGTTTATGCAAGGAGATTGTCTATATGATTTCTCTCACTATGTCTCTTCACTATATGGTCTAGACTGATCTTTACAATTTCATTCATTAATCATCATATTTTTTTGTTTGACTGGTATTTCAAGAATGGGACACAAGATACTAAGTCGAGATCTCTCTCTAAAAGAGTTCACCAAGATATCATGATCAACTATCAGTCAACATTCTACGAGTTGACGTGAATTTCTGACACAGGCCACTATGTGACCTTTAAAGCCGATTTACGGTCTGTAAACCTACTTCATGAAACAAAATCTTTAAAATAATGAACATCAATATGGAGAAAGTTTCCATCTTATATAGTCAACAAAGTACTTATATTGACTCTTCATACATAATAACAGGGACGTGTCATTGTCACTCAGTTCATTATTCTATCGTGAGTATGCTTCGATAGGCGGAAACCTTCATGAAAGAACTGTTCTATTTTCTGCATCCAATAATGCTTCATTCTCTATCCCATGCAGTCCCTAAGTCCTAGTAAACTAAAACATAAGCAAAAATGGCTGACATAAAACCTTGAAGCAGGTAGTAGTTAGGAAATAGTGTAGTGTAGAGGGAATAACATAGAGGAAGAGGTGAGTTTGTATAGGAATCATATTCACCTATGTACTATGAAAATGTTTATCTATGGTGTGAACCATCACATGAAGATCGTTTTTTTTGGGCACGTGTTGCTGAGGTCAAAGTTTAGATTGTATCCCTAGTTATTTTGAAGTTGATATTAATTATGTTAGGGCTAACATTTTATCGAGTGTTTTAAAAAGCCCGTGAGGCTTGTGCTCAGGCGCGCCTCAGGCTCAAGGCTCACCCTTGCATCTCATTTTCTATGAGGTGAGGCTCATTTACTTGGGCTAACCTGAGGCTCGAATCTTGTGTGCCTCACACCTATTTTTGAGGTATGCGCCTCACCCGACCACGCCTACTTTTGAAGGGCACGAGGCTCATTAACATATTATTTTTTCTATAGCTTTTTATTTTGTTCTTTTTTTTCTTTTTGAAATAGATGTCTTAATTTTAATATACATAATAATTCAACTATTTGTTTTATTATAGTTAATAGGTTTTTTATCTTAACATGTTATGTTGTCAAGTTAATCAAGATAAGATTATGGTTAAAAATATTGTCCCCAACTGGATCTGAATAAGAGGAACACTACCAAATGTATGAAGTAAACAAACTAAATCTTTCGATTGTAATTAATAGATTTTATATTTGATAATTAAGGATGCAAAACCTTTGGCAATGATCGTGATAAAAATTGATAATATGGATGACGATGATCTTTAGAATTTTGCCATTTCTATTATTATGAAATTGTGATAGTTACGTTTGAGTTTTGAATATGGTTAACTATTAGTTAGGACAACCGACTTACTCGGTTATCTAAATTATATAAGTGCAACCGACCTACGTATCTATTGAACCGAACAATTCGGCTAACCGACTAGACATGTCAGTCAATAATTTCGGTTAAAACTGATAGGTAGTTTAGCTCAATTAAGGAAGAACATTAACAATTTTTTTAGGAAGCTTAAGAAGTAAGAACATTCAAATTTTGTTCACTCATAACATTTGGAGTTTAATTCAATTGAATATATTGCTAAAAAAACTAGCACATTCACAAATGTCATTTGACGCATTAAACTATGTATATAATTAAAAAAATGCTTACTAGTTTCTAGATCATCATGGTATTTTTTTAGTTTGAATATTGAGTATTTAGAAACCCATTTATATGTTAGACCTGTTTACCCATGTATTTATATAAACCCAAGTATATATCTATCATTTATCTATATGTGTTTTGAAGTAGCTCGTGGTTATATCGTTCATCAGCACCACGAAATTAGTGCCAAGGAGATAGTGTCGTTATGTCACGACGAGCCCTCCATAATCTTGACGACTTCCAAATGTGACATTGGTATCGCCTTCGCTGAAGTAACAAAATCTATGTTAAGGGTCATCTTGAAATCGTCGAGCGACACGACCATGAGACTGGTAACACTCGTCTAATATCCCACCTTAATCTTTACTTCTTTGGAAACCCCTTGCATGGAGCGACCGTCGAGTTAACCGGTTTTATCTTGCTCGGGTCCCAGTGTTATAAAAAGTGCATTTGGGCGGCGCCTAGGCGTTAGGCGACCATGACCCGCCTAGGTTTTTGTCGGAATCGGCCTTTGGACAGATCCAGGAAAAAACGAATTTATGCTCCCGCATAGGCGGCCCTAGATGGTGAGGCGGCCGCCTAGGCATGTGCGCTCGGCCAAGAGACGATCGCCTATGCATTTTTTTTGCAGCAGCTGGCCTACCTTAAGAGAAGTAGCCGACCGTGTGAGTCTTCACAGCTGTTGCCCAGTTGCATGAGACTGCAGTGAGTCTTCTTCTTCTTATTCTTTCGAGTTTTCCTCTGCTGTTGATTTAAGGCTTCTTTGGAAGAAGAGGCATTTATGGTGAAGAAGAGGCTTACTTTGGAAGATTGAAGGCTTTCTTTGGAAGAAGAGCCATTTATGGTTGCAAAATTGATATCACTATATTATAATATTTAAGTCAAGAAAGTAACTGAATCATAACTGTTTTACTGCTTTAATAAGCCCCATAAATTTGTTCTTTTCTTTGTTTGGAGAAACTCTACTCGGGAATACCAAGACACAGTGAACATAGTGGGGTTTTTTAATTTTAGATTTTTTTAATATGGTTTATACAATATATTTTTAGTTATTATAGTTTACATAATATTTTTATATGGTTTATATAATATGTTTTTAGTTATTATGTGAGACTTTTTAATTTCTAGATTTTTTTTATTTTTTATTATTTACGACGACCGCCAAGATTTAGGCGGCCGTCTAGGTGCCGCCTAGGCGGTCCAGGCGCTAGGCGGTGGGTGGCCGCCCGCCTAATGCCTAGCGCCTTTTACAACCTTGTCGGGTCCTTCTCTAGCACGAGACCCAAGCGTTGGAACTCAGGATCCAAGATGAAGTTGTGTGCACCCCTCTTGTCGACCATCGTCCTTGTACTCTTGTCATTGATCATCACATCTATGTATATGAGATATCTGACTCGAGGTCTTAACTGCGACGAGCTTGCTCTTCTAAGCCATTGAGCAAGCGTAAAGCTCTTATCTGAGCCTCCATTCATGGTTTCTTGTACTCGGTCTCCTTGCCTTGGATCGTGTTCACCTGCTCGCCTTTGTTCTTGCAATCACATGCAAAGGGTTTCCTCTGCACATGTAGCACCAGATTATGCACTTCGTCCGAGGCTTCGCATGTTGCTTGTGCTTTGATGGAGCCTCATTTCGTTGTTGCTCTTCTTCTCTGCCTGACTATTGACTTTGGTGATGGTCTTTGGTTTCGGCTTGGACGTATCACTCTGTCGATACTCCATAAGCTTCTCGGCTACTGAGATGACAATGTTCAAGTCTTGAACTTGTGCCTCTCCAACTCTTGTGTCGTCCATAGTTGCATCATGTCAAGGAAGAACAATATATTATTTTTCTCGCCCATTTTGGTGTTGGCAAGCATAAGTTGAGTGAAATCCGTAACATAGTCCTTGAGCGACCCGGTGTGCTTGAGTTGTCACAAGCTCCTTCTCGCAACACGCTCGATCTTTTACCCAGTTCTTTGGGTATAACTGGGTCTTGATATCGTTATTGAGATTCTCTCATGTTTCAATCTAGCACAAATCTTTTTTCCATTTTGATGCATCAGTAACACCACCACCACTACTGGGGGCGGAGTCATGATTTAAATCCTGGGGAAGCCATGCTTCTAAATATAAAAATTCTTAAAGTTATCAAGTTAATTAAACTTCAGCAGCAAAAAATGTATTAAAACTCAAAACAAAAATGAGAAAAAAAAGTCAATATGTCTAAAGTGTTACAAAAGAGAGGAATTTTTTTTACATAAAAGGTATCCAAAATATGTAAAACGTTTAGGAGAGAGTTTCGAAATCATGCCGCTCATTTAAAATCCTGGAGCACTACTACATTGTTCTTGCTTACTATTTGTACATTGGGAGGCCAAACTAATATAATTTTTAAAAGTACAAAATTTTCTATAAAGTAATCCACATTTTTAAAAAAAATTGGATGGGGAGAGGGAGCATTACCCCCTTTGGACCCTTAATAAATCTGCCTCTGATCTCGACAGCATAGCATCATCAGTAAAATAAAATGAAACAATATTCACCTTTTGCGGCCTTATCCTTGATGCGAAGTGCCTTAAGGTACCACAACACGCTCCATAGAAAATTTTCTACTTAACATCTCCTACACCAATAAAGGATTTTGGCTCGGGATACTTCGCTTTCGGTGCCAACGTACTCAAGTCCTACGTTGACGACAACTCTCTCGATAATCGTCGTTTTGGTCTTGAGTTCCTCGTGCAACATGAGTCGTCTTGCAATCCTCACGAAGTTTCTCAATCTCCGTACGAACCGTCTCGCAATCCTCACAAAGTTCCGCAATCACTACATGTGTCGCCTAGCTTTCCTCCTCGAACTCGGTCTGATACTCCCGAAGTATCATAATAGTGTCATGACATTGGAAACATCACTTTCCAATCCACGAGAGAACTCTTTCCAAGTCGTATCGTTTTGCCCCACTTGTAGTTCCACGTCCGTTGTGCCCTTCTCCAAGAGTTCTATACTGGACTCTAACTCTCCAAGTGCACACCCCATCTACTGCTTCTTGCTCTTGCCCTTCTTCGTGTTCTTGACTCCCTCTCCTTGGGCGATTCGGGACTCCCTTAGACCACGTCAGATGACGACATAACGACGATTGACCTTTACTCTTATACCACTTGTCACGGACTGAGTGTTTTTTACTTATACGCTTCACCAGTGTGGTGCACGTTTTTCCTCCGCAATGCTTCGTGTAAGCCATCCCTCGAACACTTAGCTAAATGGCTAAGAAGAAATAAGAATAAAAGAGCGGAAGAAAGTATCGGACACTTGAAGAACTTTTAATGTATGAAGAGAACGTACAAGTTTTGGTAGTGTAGAGTAAATGAGACTCGTCCTATTTATATGTGTGGCCATGATTGTGCAACTTGTTCAAGATCCAACGATTGGAAGCTTCTAGGCTTAATAGATTTACTAGGCTTCTTAATAAAATATTTATATGATAAGAAGAGTCTAGAACTTCTAGAAATATATGGAAGTCTAATGAGAGTTCAAGATGATTTCACCACACACTAGGAAATTCTAGAGCCTTTCAACTTACCTCCAGTCTAGAGATAGTTACGTAGAGCAGTGTCGGTGGAACGAAAAATTCTGTGACATCCTTGCCTAAACTGAATGTATCCCTAAAATATGCTTTGGTATTTGCTTAGTGTTTGTATAATTAGTATTGTAGATTTTAACCATCCAGAAGTTTTCTTAAATTACGTTTTGCTTGAAAACTCCACTGTTAAACACTGATGAATGAGATGAAGATAAGATTTTCTTATACTCCTTCATAATACATGCTGTTTTGCTTGAAAACTCTACTGTTAAACACTGATGAATGAGATGAAGATAAGATTTTCTTATACTCCTTCATAATACATGCTGTTGTGTGCAGGTTGATCGATGGAACGAGCAAAGAGAAAATGGAACCTTCCCTGGTCCCTTGTAGATGATCATGACAAATTATGAACAATTCGTTGGCTCTCTTTCCAGGTTTCCGGAACTGGAGTATGGAGTTTATTAGAGTTGAGACTTTAGAGGCTTATTTTCCAAAAAAATAAAATTGAATAAAAGCCTTATTAAAGAAAGTTTTTCACATTAATGATTACAGTTGTTCCCATGTTAATTTTCACCCTTATGGTTGCACAATTCCAGTCCAACTGCATACGGTTGTGAAGTTTTTCTTAATAAGTAAATTGTTTCGGCTTCTTTAAAAATATTATAACTTTCTATTTATGATAGCAGATGCTAAATATTTGAAATTTGTTTAGATGTTGAGGATGCGTTTTGTGGAAGCCAAAGGTGATTTGAACATTGATACGGTGACTATGGCTCCAGGTTGCTTAAGAGATGAATGGGAAGAACGACACATGGATTGTGTTTTTGATGTTCTAGCAATCTTCTGGACTGTTCCCTTGTGTTTTTGGAAATGAAATTGTCTCTTGCCTCCCATTATTAGACACTGCTGGACCAGCCAAGTAATAAGTCATTACCCTTTTTTCAAGAACTTTCAACCCTTTCTTGCTTGTACTTTTGGTATTTCCACTTTAGCCATATTCCTCCAGATAGTTGTTTTTGCCATCTGAGCTTCTGCCTCTTAGAAGGAACTGCAATCTTATTTTGAAGAACCTGGGATCTTGTAGCTTGTTAGAACGGCGCTTATGTTTCTTTGTCCAGGGAGGGAACCAGACGAGACGAGCACTGTGCAGATAGTTCGAGGCTCAGCTCAAGCTAGGTGAAAAATTATAATTTTCATTAAAAAAAAATGATAGAGTTTTGTGAAACTTGGATTTTGGCCGGTGTATACAACGAAATTCTCTGTTGCCTGCCTATCTACACACTGATAGACCGCCATTTTCTCATTGGTTCTGTTTCCTCCTTCGTTCTAGCCTTGAATTCAAAGTCAGCATGCGTAACATATTGAAGTAAACATTTTCGACTGCGCTCAACTGTGATGGCCCTGGAAAGTGTACTACATATACAAACAAATGTTGTCTTGGTACATTTTTGAAGTAAGCAAATACAGTAGATCTCCGGACTAAAAATATTATTTATTTGCTGGAAACTTGTATTAGGAAAGTGGAGTAACTGTGGATACAGGTTTTTTCCTCCATGACAGAGGAAGGGAAGAACACCGTCTCCAGTTCCTTGGTAGTTTGCTAGTCGAGCTCGGGATTTCGTTGTGTTTTTAGTCTAGTTTTGGATTTATTGACAAGGCAATCTGGACCTTCGATTTGCAGGTTGCGCTTGATAACTGGTGGAATTTATCGCGGATGGGACCTTATATGTGTATTTTTTTTTTATATTTTGTTCCATCGGTTTTTACTGGCGGCCCTCTTCTTACGCATTTCTTTTATGATATATTATAGGTTTACCAATTATAGATTTTCAACCACTTTGGTTCCAAGAACTGGAAGTATAAATACTTCCATTGTTTCTTTAGCTTTTATTTTAGAGAGAGGGCACACGAAATAGATGGACCTTATCTGTGAGTCTAGATGACCAAAATACTAAATTAATTACGGGAAGCTTATGGATATGTGTATCAAATTTGGTTCTCCAATCTTCTGGAGGAGAGAACTTGGAGATGCAAAATTCTGATGCCAACAACTGCTCTCTGCTCTCTCCAACTGCTCTCTTCGTCTTCCAACCATCTCGACATCAACTTCCCTTTTATTTGTGTATAAATTGACACTTCCAACTCACAATTTTTATCGATTCATGTGCCTCTCCATGTTCCTATCCTCGCTCGACTCGGATTTGCTTCTGTCGTACTCAATCTGCTTCTTTTTCTTATTTTGGCTTAATTGATTTTGCCTTATATTTTGGGTTTGTGTTGGCTGAATAAATTTCACATTTAACAATTTAGGCGGCCAAATTTCAAATTTGAAATGTGATTTTTTGGGGGGTACAATTATTTCAAATTTGTTATGAAATAAGAAAGAGTATTTCTTTACCCAAAAAAAATCATCAAAGGTTTCTCTCATTGACTCTCATATATAAAGGGGATGGAGATTAGGATTTGTGTGGATTCAAGGGTAGCCATTATTTGGAGTTATCTAACTTTCTTTAAAAAAATTCTAAGAAAACATCCATCTTCGAAAATAAAATCCAGTGAAAGTACAACGTAATTCATGAATCTAACATATTCTTTAGGAATATGATTCTTCAAGAACTTAAGTGGGTGTGACTTACACTGTCTCGTCCAAAATCTTTCAAAGAAAAAAATTCGATGAAAAAACTCATCGAAGAAAAATATTACAATGCTCAAAGTTATTCTTCAGAATGTCTCCATTAACATCTTCAGGATGCTCAACCCTAAGTCACTTAAAAAAAATATTACATTTAATTCTTACATCAAGTTAAATAAAATGTCATCCCCAATTAATACATTTCATTAGTACATCACATCCCAATATTTTATCAGCCTAGCGTTTATATGCATGTCTGTTGGGCTCTATGGTGAACAAACTTCTGAAATATGGACTTTGAGATGGATTTTGTGAGGAGATTTGAAGACATGATTTCTTTACATCAATTATCTTTTCTTCTTGGAGCTGGTGTATCACGTCCCAGTCCCAAAATACGCGGGACTAAGATACGTGACAAGATTCCAGTCCAACTTAAGTACGCATACGCTATATAGGATACAATAGCTAACCATGTAAAATATCTAAATACATTCACAATACTACCTGTGAAATAAAATCTAACAAGAAAATACTGTAGAAGAACAAGCAATGAAGGTAACATCTAAGTATACATGAATCAGAAGAATTAATCACAACACTCCCACGAAAAGCAGCTTAGCAAATAACCTGGAAGGAAACCATAATAAAATAGCTTACGTGACATAGGTGATAGACGACTTAGACCGTCCTCAGTTTTTGTAGTTAATGAGTTGTTTGTCATATTTATACTTTGTGTGTAATATATTTATTTGTGATTTGGGTTGGCAGATATACAAATGGAGTATGATTCGTTGGATTATGGATAGACTTTGCTAGACGTTGGTCTCACACTCAATATGCTTGGACGCACTCCAAGCAAGTATATCTTGCCTATTTCGGTACTCAGTATTTATATTTTTCATATCACTACAAGACAATGCATTCAGCGACATAAGCAATATGTAGCGCAATGTTAGATTTGTGTCGCCAAAGCGTTTTTGCGACATATATGGCTATGTCGCACACATGTCGCTATAGCCTTGTTTAGGTAAGTCATTAGCGACACGAAATCACCCATGTCGCAGAATATAATTACTTTTGGCGACATATCATATTTTTTATTTAAAATAAATTTTGGCGACATGTTCTTGTGTGCCGCAGAAAAGTGATACATTAGCAACATAACACGTGTCGCAAAAAATCTAGTTCTTTATATTATTATTTTATTATAAAAATACTTTATGCTACACAATTTGATGTAGTGAAATTTAATGTAGTCAAATATAAATACACTTCCTACTACACAATTTGATGTCGTGAAAGCTAATTTATATTTTTATATTTATTTATATTAATTTTTATTTTTGCTTATATTTCCAACATAAATGTAAAAAATCTTATTTTGAAAATAATTTACAAACATTGAAATTTGAATTCAAAGAACTTGAGAACAAAGAACAACAAGTTACCGTGAACACAACATGATATCCAATATAATGTCTTCAAACATCTCTTTATAAAATAAAATTCATAATGCAATATTTTAACAACTTCAATTAGCTCATTAAAAGATAAACATATTGTATTTCACAAACGTACTGTATTCAAGCTAGACAACTATAATGTAAACAAAAATACATGAATTGAATGCATTTCCAAAAAATTAGCCTACAATAGATCTCATGATTTGAACGTCTTTTCCAAAAATTGGCTTCTTGTCTATGTGATCCTACAAACAAAAATTAAAGAAACAAATGTTAGTAAAACAAAAAATATATACTAAAAGAATTATAGGTTTAAGGGGCATATGCAAAAATATCTACACACACACACACACACACATATATATATATATATATATATATATATATATATATATATATATTATCATGTATATCCAGTGCAGGTTTAAGGGACTTAGATGCAAAAAAACTACCCGCAAGTTAAACTAATTACTAGAAGAGGTTTGTTCCTTAACAAGTTAAACTAATTTGTTCCTTAATAGATTTATACAATTATTCCTTAACAGGTTTAAGTGACTTGCTTTGTTGGAAGCTAATTTGAACGGATGTGCAAATTACTAGGAGAGGTTTGTTCCTTACTACTCAATTATATTTGATATGCTTTAATTCTAATCGGCGGTATTTAAAATCTATTAATGACACAAAAGACTAGCTGACCTTACTTGTCTCAATCAAGATGACCAATCTCGAGTCAAGTCATGAGGTGTTTGGTTCATTCAAAACCTAAAAAAGCTGAATCAAAATACTCCTGAAAGTTAATCAGCAGAATAATTTGAACAAGAGTTTCAAGTTATTATAGAGCCATGTAGCATCAACTCTATCTTGGATCTAACTAGAGCTTGAAACATCTTGTTGAGATGACGTTTAACAAGGATATAAAAAACAAACATAGTAGAAGAAATTGCGAGCCAATATAAAAGAAATCATTAAACAAATATGCATATAACCTTCACAATAAATTCTTTTTCTCCATATAGTAAATACATTTACAAAAATGATATCATAGAACAAGATGGGATTTTAATTCTAGTCTGCACATTTCAATCTCTCTCCATCTTACAGTATAAAGCTCCAATCTAGCATGCACATTTCATTTCTAGCCTACATTCATCATAAATTAATTTGATCTATCAATCTTCAAGGATCTCTACATACATACCAAATATATTCCAAAAACTAGTGAACCTTATTGTAAAACTTATTTTTCATTTCCTTGTCAAAGAGGACGACAAAAAAATAAACATTCAATCATATATACTATTTCAAATAAGTCAGAGGTGTTCCTTTTGGCATTTATAAGACAAGAAAATTCACCAAGAATATTGAAATGTCTGTTACTAGAAATAAAATGACTTAATTGAAATGATGACAAAACCTTGTTATAGACATCATGGTCTCAACAGAACTGATGTTATTCCCAAACAAATATTTCCATGATGTTACAGACACCATGTTATAGACATTACGGAGTTATAGAACTGTTTTTCCTAACACCTTATTATAGGCATTACGGTGTTACAGAACTGTTGTTATTCCCAGATTCTATACCAAAATTCTAAACAATAGTTGTGACCCAGATTCTACACTAAAGTTGCAAGCTATGATTCTAGAATCCTATAATTCCTTGGAGAAATTAAAGGAAATATTCAAAGATGGATAATGCACTGAAATTCTAAGTGATTCCCACAAAAATCTTATTCCACAAGCCTATAGGGGCTAGAAGGAAGGCAATCCCATCTTCCATCTATCAAGTAGAAAAATCACCATTGAATCGAGAACTAATATCTTGATGCAATTTATAAAACTTAAATAAACGAAAGATAATAAAGTATTCACAAATTTTGCCTAATAAAAAATGATCAGCACAAATACACATCATATAAATAATTTGATGTCAAAAGAAGTACTATATTAATAGGTACTTTTTTACAGAAGTATGGAATTATGGAGTGTTGATGAATTATGGAATATGATTCATTTGCAGATGTATACATTTGAAAGGTAAAATATCAATATAAGATCAATTTTGTTTAATAAATTATGTAGATTTTGTGCTCTAATTTTTTTTTTAAGTAATGTGTCTTTCTAGGTACCTCCACTATCTTAAGAAGAAAGTCGATAACAAGGCACATATAGAGGCTTCAATATGTGAAGTATATATTATCGAGGAGGTCTCAAACTTCTGCTCAATTTATCGGTACGACTTCGAGCAGCGACGACCGACGTTTCTTGTCAAGCGAAGAGTCGTCGGTTCTCCTCACTGAGCCGAGTAGTTCCCTTTTCCTTCCCTCTGGTATTCATTTCCCTTTCTCATTGTTTCCATGCATTAGGGTATAAGTGTTAGGGTGTTATAATGTGCGTTGTGTATGTTTCTATGTGGGAAGTAGATGAGAGGAAAATTTTTGAACCCACACATGGATTATATTGCATTGGATTAGAATTAGAAATCAGAGGTGGATTCATGTGGTTTATCAATTGAGATTGGCGGGTTACCATGTATATAGTGTTGGAGGAGAAGCATAGCTGAGTTTTGCAGAAACATGAATCTATACAGATTACTTTCGATTGCTACATGAAATTGTTTTATTGAACTTGCCTTTATTTCTCCACTCAACTAATCATGGTAGCAATGAACTTTTCATGGGATGCATCTACTCATGGCACTATTTTTCTTTGAGTTATACCATAGGTGTTCAAACAATAGTAAGCGGATGAGGCTATACTAAAAGTGTTGTCAATATTTATATTTAGGTGACAAGCTAAGCATTGTGAACAAGGAGACAATTTATACGGGCCTACTGTGGATGATCAAGATCACTCATAGGTGACTGTTTAGTATGGAATAAATGAAACTTCTTACGGTTTATTTTATATATCTATTTGTCGTGAATGAGAAAGTAAGAAATGAGCTCATTAAACATATCACTCATAGGTGACTATTTAGTCTGGCTCTTTTGGAGGATGAAACAACACTCGACCTCCGCGATAATCTATACTAGCAAAGTGCATACTCAACCAATCCATCCAGAGTACAATATCGATAGTAGCTCATAAGTGGCATTACGAGTAGGTTAGCACTCAAAACTCGGCCTCCCAAGGAAACACTCTACCCCTTATAAACATCACTGACTAGAATAATACCTCCTCCAGTCATGATCTTGCAAGTCTTACCCAAAGGTTCTGCTACTAGATGATTCTTAAGCATAAAAGATACAGATACAAAACTATAAGTAGCACCAGAATCAAATAATGCTAAAGCTAGAATAGAATCAAGAAGAACAGAACCTGCTATTATATATTTGACGGGCTTGGTCTCCTCGAACGTCATAACAAATGACCTACCCCGAGGTGCTCCCCTCTGCTAGTGCTGGGTAAAGTGCTGCTACTGAGTCAAAAGTGGAGGTCCCCTCTGTTGCTGCACCGCAAGTGGCCTCACCGGTCCCTTTGTCATGATCCGCACCCGATGTAAGGATGCAAGTCAGAAATAACGCCCAGCCTAAGCCACATCATCGATGGTAAAACGCTGTCTTAGTTAACTATACTATCTAAATATCTCACAATAATATAAAATCTGCCAATAATATCTCACACAAAATTTAATCACAATTCTAAAGCACGAGAAGATATGAAGGAAGTCTAACATAATTATCCATTCAATATATAACAACACCAATAGAAACAGTAATCAAAAACTCAAATACAAGCCGAAAATAAATCCGGTACCAAAATGCTAAGGAGAACTAACTATGCTACCTAGTGAATCCGGCTAAAACTCTCGGCAGTCACTCCAGAACTAGTGGGTCCAAGTCTGCACCATCTATAAGTCGAAGTCCATAGTATGTCGAACAATAATCTCTCGGATCCTCTGAAAAATATTTTCCAGTCAGGAATGGAGCGAAGTACATCTCTAACAGCAGTTCTAATCAATGATATAAACTATGTAGCAGTAAATAGATGTGAATATACAAGATGCCATATACATGTACAAGATATACGCAATAAAGAAAATACTGGATATAAATACAAGAATGAACAATATGGAAATGAACAAGAATATACTAATGACTAAGTGAGTGAGTACCGGCTTTAACATATGATCGGCTTGGGAACTTGATACATAATTTATGGCCTGGATAATCATACGTGCGGTGCATGATTAATACTATTCAAGAGCAAGACTTGGTACAAGGAGGGTATGATCACATATCTATACTACATATTCTCCAACCCAGACCGGTGTAATGGATCCAACCATGGTACGCTATGGCACGGAATTCCTCAAGAAGATAGCGACTCTTCCCGAGAATCAGTGTCTGTATATGTACAAGATAATTTAGTGAAACAAGGCTTGCACAAGATACACCATATACCAAGGAATAACATCTCATGACGAGATCCGGATATACCAATCCGTGTAACCATCGTGTCAAGAAAATATGGATATCTACACTATATACAATGAATATAGAGGATATCATAAATAAGAAACTATCAGAGAATGTACTCGCCTGAAGTCAGGTAAAAAGTCTCACAGATGTCTGATATGGTGCCTCGAAGACCTAGATATAGAATATAACATCAATACAAGTTTCTGAAAAAAAAAAGTTAAACTAGTCAACTTCTAGGTCATAAAGCCATTTCTAAGTCAAAACAGTCACTAGGTCAACTCTAAGTCAAACCGGTCAAACTTGGTCAAACTATCTATTTCTAGGTTCCATGAGTCCATCTTAATGATATTGGGTTCATATTCTATGAATCTAGGTCATACAAGGTAAATCTTAGGATACTAAGATACCGTATCTCAGGATACGCAAACAATAGATAAATATCACATATCTATAATAAAGCAATATTAAATATATATAAATCCTAATTACAAATGCTAAATGGATACCTTGGTTTCGAACAAACTTGGTATTACAACACTAAACCTCTAACTTGATACCCAAACCCAATACCTTGGGTATCCTCAATACCTTGGCATTTACCTTGGTATCTCAAGGTAATGTCACTCTAGTATATATATATTAGCTACCTATCTATAACTATAAACTATCATGCATTTAATACTTATATAATACTATATACCTTATTTTAGTCACCTTAGTATCAATCCATAATTAGTTTACATTTATCCTATTATTATGCCATTACCTACTACTCATACCTTGGTATATCTCAAGGTAATTCTAATATCTAACCATATTAATACTAACATACAAGCTAACTCTATATATACTCACTACTACTTGTGCATGGATACTTATGGCTACATAATAACTTACCAACTATTCATGTATATCTATATATACATTATACATACATACGTATAGATAGCTTGAATGAATATCTATCTAACTACTAATTCAACAAGTAAAATTATATATATATATATATATATATATATATATATATATATATATATATATATATATATATATATATATATATATAGAGAGAGAGAGAGAGAGAGAGAGATCTAACTACTAAAAGTATAATATACTAATGCATAAATACCAATATGAATATATATATATATATATATATATATATATATATATATATATATATATATATATATATATATATATATATATACACCTATTATTTATAATATATTCATAAATATAATATACCGCATAATTGTTGCCAAAAGCCGCTGCTTCCGTCGCTAATGCTGCTGATACTGTTATTGTAGCTATGGTTACTGCTGTTGTCGCTAATGTTGTTGTTGCTGCTGCTATCGTTGAAGGCGTTGCTGCTGTTGCTGCTGTAGCCAATACTACTGTTGCTGCTGTCGTTAAATGTTGTTGCTGCTGTTGCTGTAGCTGCTGCTGTCGCTAATGCTGCTGCTGCCGCTGTTGCTAAATCCCGCTGCTGTTGCTAAATACTGCTGCTGTTGTCGCTATAGCTGCCCCTCTCTCTCTCTCTCTCTCTCTCTCTCTCTCTCTCTCTCTCTCTCTCTATTATATACTAAAATATACACAATATATATATTAATATATATATAATAACTACATATATTTATATACATATACATGCTCACCAAATATATATATATATATATATATATATATATATATATATATATACACACACACACATCTCCACCATAATACATATACTATAACACACACACACACACACACACACACACACACACACATATATATATATATATATATATATATATATATATATATATATATATATATATATACTTATATGAGACTATATATACGTGTACGTATATATAGTCTCATATAAGTATATATATATATATATATATATATATATATATATATATATATATATATATTGTCACGCCCCAGTCCCAAAATACCGAGGGACTGGACACGTGGCAATGGCCAGCAGCACGCACCGATGGACAACCCAATTTAATGGATCCATCAGGGCATGCTTAAGCTGTAGTCTAACAGTAATATGTTACAAGTCCCAGGCTTTTCTAATCTCATCCACAGAGTAAACACAGATTAATGCCAGAAATAATGCAATAGAATAACTAAACAAATCTCAAATAAGATTATCTCGGGAAACAATCCGAGAATCAGTCTGTTACATTAAGGAAATAGACAGGAAATAAAATACTGGAAATGAAAATACTGAGTAGATGAAGCCAGTACTCAGGAGAAGTCTTCTGCCACGATCTCGTCCTCAGGTTCCTGTTCTGTTCCGAGAAGTGCTCCTGTTCCGTACACCTCGGGGTAGATCTCTTCGGCTATACCTGGGGACATAGTCCATTCCAGGTCCTCAGGGGACATAACAAGGTACAGATAATACAAGCCAAAATAAATGCAGTGCAAAAATAAGGAACAATAGGGTAAATAAATAAACCAGCTAAGTGAGATACAAGTTGAGAGTTTTAGTCATACTCAGGCTGAGGCTACTACAGGATCAGTGTCGGAGAAACCCATAGCAGTATTTTCTCGAAGGGCCAGAACTGGTGCCATAGCTCTGTGTCAGAGACTAAGACACATCCAGATGTCAATATATATAATATAATCAGCCTTTGTTATGGTAATACTCTCCCCACCCAATGAAATCTCACGTCTCATGTCCATGACACGCAGGATCAAAGCTAATGCAACAAGTCAGGATATAAACTAAGCATGTAAACTGTATATGTCAGGCATATGTATCCTACACAGAATCACCATGAATATCTCAGGAGAATTCTGTCACATAAATAGTGTCAGGTGTCCTGGGTTGAGCAGTTAAACAAGTTTACATATGAATCTACAAGAAATCAAGTAAAATACTATAACAGGATTTACTGCGAGTTGACAAGCTCTATGTTCCCACTGATGCAAAATTAAACGAAGAAAATATATAGCAAGCTGCAGGGTTTGGCAAGGTAAACTTGCCCACTAATGTATAACTAAGTCCAGGAAATAGCTAGCAAGGCTGCAAGTTTTGGCGAGGTACACTTGCCTGCGGTTCCGGCTCTGATTGCGGCTCTGACTTTGGTTGGATTTGCAGGCGGTACTCCGGTTGCTGAAATAAACATCACCATCAGATCCAGAAAATATCAATCAACTAGAAATGCCTATCCTTGGGTCCAATTTGGAGACAAGGGCAGAAACGATAATTTCGGGTCAAAACGGGGTCCACATGTGGGCCCGCTTTGCACCGAAAAACGTGTCAGGGTTAAAGGTCTCCAAATCTGCCAAACTTAGTGTCAACTGGTCAGAAACGATGATATGAACCCAACAAAACTTCCAGAATTGGATTCCGATGAGCCGATCACAAAATCGTCCGTCGAGCGGAGCATGTGGGACCCACGACACACGATTTTGTCAACGTTCTCAGAATCGAACCAAACTTGGGTCACATGACCAGCGTATCGCTACGAGTCCGATGGTGCAAGTTTTGTTTCGATCCGACGTGTGTACACAAAGTTAGGACGCAATTCAGAAAAGTTGGATACGGGGCGATGTCCGCGGATACGCGTTGATCCCGGTGTGCACGCACACCCGAATCGACTTCTGCGAAATCCCACACGTCCGTATCGACGACGCGCACGTATTTGTGAAGACCGCGCGCGACCAAGTCGTCCCGTTTGGCGGGGCGTACTCAGTTCCGGGGTAAAATAGGGCGTTATTTTTCCTGTTTTTGGATCGCGGTGTGCGACCACCACAGGACGCGATGCCCCGAGCGGTTTGTCCGGGCACCGAGAGGGTCATACAGGCTTCGTAACGCAATTGACGGAATTGAAATCAGAGCTACGAGCAAGAAGATATGAGTACCTGAACAGGGTCCTCGAAAATCGGGTTCACCGTGTCCGACACGACACAGGACACTGTGTCCTGTGTCCAAGCAGTGTCCGGCTGACACGAGCTAGGGTTAGGGTTAGGGCTCTGGACGGCGGAGACGGCGGCTCTACGGCGGCCGGGCTGTGTCACGCCCCAGTCCCAAAATACCGAGGGACTGGATGCGTGATTATGGCCAGCAGCACGCACCGATGGACAAACCCAATTTAATGGATCCATCGGGGCATACTTAAGCTGTATTACAATGCCCAGGGTTTACTAATCTCATCCACAGAACAACATGAAAATATCGAACATGAAATAAATGCTGAAAGTAAAGTTACTATCAAAGATCCAGCAAGAAATAATACTAAGTCGGGTGGAGACAAATCCACTACCGATAAACAAGAGAATACAGACAAGAAAATATGCTAGAAAGTAACTAAGAGGCAGGGCCCTCAACTGCTATCAAACTCTCGTCTGATGATGGTTCGTAAGCTGCGGTACTCCTTGTCTGCTAAATCTGGAGAACAAAACCAGGTCCTCAGGGGACATAGCAAGATACAAAAGAATACGAGCCAAATATAGTAAATGACATGCAGGATAGAGAAGAAAGTAAACTCAAGCGATTAAGACAAGAGATAACACTATATCTAAGACAATGGCATGCCAGTGATGCTATCAGCCATGACTACAAGTAATCGGGGTAATCGCATCTCAATGGGAGATCACGATCCTATAGAAAGCAGTCCAACGGGGACTCACAGGCTATAGTATAGCTCTTTCGCAGCCCAACGGGAGCTCACGAAGGAGGTAGTCAAATGAACAGGTCTCTATCGCAGTACAATGGGTACTCACGATCGAGATTTGCTCAAGTGTAGTCAATGTCCAATAACAGCATCTAGGAACTAGGAAATCAATCAAGTCAACTCCAGGAATATAGAGTAAGCATAAACCATCACAATATGTCTAGGAAACAAGTAGTGATCCAAGGAAAGAGCAAATAATGTCCATGCACGCAAACCGAGGAAATAAGACTAGAGCAGCAATAAAAATCAATAAGCATCAAAAACTATATAAGACAAGGAAGTAACAACTGAAAATCATGCAAATATTATACAAGAATATTGTAAGACATTGAAGAATAAAACCAGGAGACAAGTATCAAAACTGCAGGATTTGGCAAGGTATACTTGCCTGGGTTCTGTCTCCAATTATAGCTCTGACTTCAGCAGAAATTTGCAGGCAGTACTCCGGTTGCTGAAACAAACATCACCATCAGGTCCAGAAAATATTAATCAGCTAGAAACGCCTGTCCTTGAGTCCAATTTGGAGACAAGGGCAAAAACGTTATTTCGGGTCAAGACGGGGTCCAAATGTGGGCCGCTTTGCACCGAAAAACGTGTCAGGGTCAAAGGTCTCAAAAATAGTCCAACTTAGTGTCAACAGGTCAGGAACGATGATACGAACCCAACGGAACTTCCAGAATTGGATTCCGATGAGCCGTTCTCAAAATCGCCCGTCGGGTGGAGCCTGTGGGGCCCACAACACGCGATTTTGTCAACGTTCTCAGAATCGAACCAAACTTGACCCACAGGACCAGCGTATTGCTACGAGTCCGTTGGCGCAAGTTTCATCTCGATCCGACGTGTGTACACTAAGTTACAGCAAGTTTCAGAAAAGTCGGATACGGGGCGTTGTCCGCGGATACGCACTGATTCCGGTGTGCACGCACATCCAAATCAGCTTCTGCGAAATCCCGCACGTCCGTATCAACGACGCGCACGTATCTGTGAAGACCGTACGCGACCAAGTCGTCCCGTTTGGCGGGGCGTACTCGATTCCGGGGTGAATTAGGGTCTGGGTTTTCCTGTTTTTGGATCGCGGTGTGCGATCACCACAGGACGCGATGCCCCGAGCGGTTTGTCCGGGCACCGAGAGGGTCTTACAGGCTTCGCAACGCAAAAGACAGAATTGCAAACAGAGCTACGAGCAAGAAGTTGCGAGTACCTGAACTGGGTCCCAGAAAACCGAATTCTTCGTGTCCGATACGCTATACACTGTGTCCGAGTCGTCCTGTGTCGTGTCCAAACAGTGTCCTCCTTAGGGTTTAGAGCTTCTGCGAGTTGTCGGGGACTGCCGGACTGGCCGGGCTGAGGCGGAGGGTGCCGGGGCACGCGGCGCGGCGAGGCGGAGGGCCGGGCGGCCGGCGCTGGCGGAGGTTCTGGCCGCTCGGCTGCGGCGGAGGGCGGCCGGGTCTACGGATAGCTGCTGCGGCTGGTGCTGGCTAGGGCGGGCTGGCCTCGGCGGGGCGAGCGGCTGGCGGCAGCGCTGGAGGGCGGTGCGGGGCAAGGCGACTGGACAGCGGGCGGCAGCGTCACGGCGAGTTCAGGGGCGGACGGCGCGAGGGGAGGAAAAATGGGTGGCCGGAGGAGCTCTTATAGACCGGAGAGGGAGAGGAGAAGTCGTCCGGTGCAGGGAAGAGGGAGGCGGAGGGTCGAGGACGTTACGCAGCGGCGAGGCGGCGCGGGTAGGTGAGCGGGCGGCGGCCGTTACCGGCGGCGGGGAGTGAAAGAGTCGGGGTCGGCTGTCGTTTGGGGGGAGAATGAGATGTGGGCCGGGTCGGGCTTAGCGGGTCGGGTCTGACCCGGATCCGACCCGCTAAGGGTTGGGCTCGGGTTGGTTTAACTGAACCGGCCGGTTCGGTTCGGTTCATTAAACCGGGTCGGTTTAATTAACTGGTTTAATTTAAAATTAATAATTAATTAGTTTTAGAGCTCTAAAAATCCATCCGGGGTCCAATAAATTTCCGAAAAAATATTCTATGTCCAGTTTTTCTTTTTACACCATAATTTATTATTTTCATAATATTTTAACAATATATATTATCATTTAAAAATTATTGAATAATTAAAACACCTGATTTAAATTACAGAAAAAATCCGAGAAAATTCCAGAAAATTCATAAAAATCCAAATTTTATATTTTGAAAATCAGGGGGATTACAATCTACCCCCCTTAAGAGGATTGCGTCCTCGCAATCAAAGATTAACCGGTCAATAGAGATGACACGGTTGCAACCATTGTTCGAAGAAAAACAAAATCAAGGAGAATCAAAATTTGAGAGTAACACCTAGGAAAATTATTTTCCTAAGTATTAAAAGTTATACAATTTCCCAAATGTGGGAAATTTTAGGAAATTATAATTTTTAGAAAAACCAGGTTATCTTTCAAAACTTATCAGGTTAACAATTCTAGGTTATTATCAAGTTCAAAACTAGGTTATCAATTGTTAGCAAGTTAAAATTATCAGGTTTATCATTTATAAACATTCTAGGTTATTAATTATTAGCAAGTTAAAATTGTCAAGTTAGGTCTGGGGTCACGAACCAGCAGGCACGAACTAGAAACAGGAAACTACAAGAACTTACGCGCATTAGCTACTCCACGATTCCGCACGTTCTCCAAGGTCATCGTCAGGGCTTGTCCGCATCCTTGTCGTCGATTCTTCTGCTGCTGCTGAACCTGCTGGAAGAGCAGGGCCTGGGGTATCAAAGGTGGCCTCGGCTGATACCCTCCTGGAGTTGGTGGTAGGACTTCTTGAACTTCCGTTTATGGTGCTTCCAATGTTGGATAGGTTGGCCTCGGTACTGATAGTGCTTGTTGGTTAACCATTTGTGCTCTTTCTCGACGCTCAGGGCATTCCTTTAATAAATGCTGACTGGATCCGCAAGCTAAACATAGTTTCTTTTTGCGTCTGCACTGGTTCTCATTATGGCCTCGTCTGTGACAATATGGACAGACAGGTATTGCCTGTGAAGATACTTCTGGTGATTGTTGACTCTGTAGTCTCTTTGCAGCTTCTTCCTGTGGTGGTGCTGATGTAGACGATCGCTTCAGATTGGTCTCTCTCCTGATAACGCGCTCCATGCGTCGGGCTGCAGTAAGGACGTCCGGGTAGGATGTAGGCGCAACGGATCCAATCAATTTCTGTAGCTCAATGTTTAATCCGTCGAAGAACTTCTCAGCCTTCTCTTCTTCTGTCTGAATCAATGTAGGGACAAAACGACTCAGACGAATGAACTCCGCGTTGTACTCTTCCACTGACAGATTGTCTTGAGTGAGGCGATTGAACTTGTCCCGAAGTTCTGATCGAGCAATGGCTGGAATGTACATCTCCAGAAAGAGTCTAGAGAACTCTTCCCAAGTGACTCGGTCTGGTCCGAGCCTGGTCTCTTCAGATAGCCACCAGTGATGAGCATTGTCCGTCAATTGCATTCTGACTGCAGTCATCCAACGTTCCCTTGGTAGTTCAGCTGCTTCTAATTGATGTTGTGTGTTGGTGAGCCATTCATGAACTTCTGTGGGCTCCTCTTTTCCTGAGAAGGTACGGGGCTTCAGCTGGCGAAAATCGGCGATAGAACCCGTTGTTGGTCGTCGGGCCTGCTCTAGCACCGTTACTAAGCTACGACTCCAAGCCTCTTGTTGAGCTTGTACTATTGCATAGATCATTTGGAACATCTGCTGCCCGTCCATGGCCTGCCCTGGTGGAATTACGGGCATTTGCATCGATGGTGGAACGTCATGTTGCTGGATTCTCGTGGCATGATGACTTGCTTGTTGAGCTGATCGTCCTTCATCAACTGGTGTCGCTTCATCTTCGTTGATTACCAAAGCATCCTGTGGAGATATTGCAGGAGCCTCGTCGTTTGCTCGTGAATCCATAACTCTGCAATCAAAATAAACAATGAGAGGCGTACAGGAATCAAAGCAGGATACAATTCAAGAAAATGGTTCGAATCCGATATAGATATCAAGAACGATTCAAGCAAGTGGATGAGATCCTAAAAACTTATCCTATTCTTATTGCAGGCCTGTTCGGTCCCTAAGTTGAAACCGAACATTTTAGTCGTTGACCTGCATGGGCCACCACAAAAACCATGTCACGCCCCAGTCCCAAAATACCGAGGGACTGGATGCGTGATTATGGCCAGCAGCACGCACCGATGGACAAACCCAATTTAATGGATCCATCGGGGCATACTTAAGCTGTATTACAATGCCCAGGGTTTACTAATCTCATCCACAGAACAACATGAAAATATCGAACATGAAATAAATGCTGAAAGTAAAGTTACTATCAAAGATCCAGCAAGAAATAATACTAAGTCGGGTGGAGACAAATCCACTACCGATAAACAAGAGAATACAGACAAGAAAATATGCTAGAAAGTAACTAAGAGGCAGGGCCCTCAACTGCTATCAAACTCTCGTCTGATGATGGTTCGTAAGCTGCGGTACTCCTTGTCTGCTAAATCTGGAGAACAAAATCAGGTCCTCAGGGGACATAGCAAGATACAAAAGAATACGAGCCAAATATAGTAAATGACATGCAGGATAGAGAAGAAAGTAAACTCAAGCGATTAAGACAAGAGATAACACTATATCTAAGACAATGGCATGCCAGTGATGCTATCAGCCATGACTACAAGTAATCGGGGTAATCGCATCTCAATGGGAGATCACGATCCTATAGAAAGCAGTCCAACGGGGACTCACAGGCTATAGTATAGCTCTTTCGCAGCCCAACGGGAGCTCACGAAGGAGGTAGTCAAATGAACAGGTCTCTATCGCAGTACAATGGGTACTCACGATCGAGATTTGCTCAAGTGTAGTCAATGTCCAATAACAGCATCTAGGAACTAGGAAATCAATCAAGTCAACTCCAGGAATATAGAGTAAGCATAAACCATCACAATATGTCTAGGAAACAAGTAGTGATCCAAGGAAAGAGCAAATAATATCCATGCACGCAAACCGAGGAAATAAGACTAGAGCAGCAATAAAAATCAATAAGCATCAAAAACTATATAAGACAAGGAAGTAACAACTGAAAATCATGCAAACATTATACAAGAATATTGCAAGACATTGAAGAATAAAACCAGGAGACAAGTATCAAAACTGCAGGATTTGGCAAGGTATACTTGCCTGGGTTCTGTCTCCAATTATAGCTCTGACTTCAGCGGAAATTTGCAGGCAGTACTCCGGTTGCTGAAACAAACATCACCATCAGGTCCAAAAAATATTAATCAGCTAGAAACGCCTGTCCTTGAGTCCAATTTGAAGACAAGGGCAAAAACGTCATTTCGGGTCAAGACGGGGTCCAAATGTGGGCCGCTTTGCACCGAAAAACGTGTCAGGGTCAAAGGTCTCAAAAACAGTCCAACTTAGTGTCAACAGGTCAGGAACGATGATACGAACCCAACGGAACTTCCAGAATTGGATTCCGATGAGCCGTTCTCAAAATCGCCCGTCGGGTGGAGCCTGTGGGGCCCACAACACGCGATTTTGTCAACGTTCTCAGAATCGAACCAAACTTGACCCACAGGACCAGCGTATTGCTACGAGTCCGTTGGCGCAAGTTTCGTCTCAATCCGACGTGTGTACACTAAGTTACAGCAAGTTTCAGAAAAGTCGGATACGGGGCGTTGTCCGCGGATACGTACTGATTCCGGTGTGCACGCACATCCAAATCAGCTTCTGCGAAATCCCGTACGTCCGTATCAACGACGCGCACGTATCTGTGAAGACCGTACGCGACCAAGTCGTCCCGTTTGGCGGGGCGTACTCGATTCCGGGGTGAATCAGGGTCTGGGTTTTCCTGTTTTTGGATCGCGGTGTGCGATCACCACAGGACGCGATGCCCCAAGCGGTTTGTCCGGGCACCGAGAGGGTCTTACAGGCTTCGCAACGCAAAAGACAGAATTGCAAACAGAGCTACGAGCAAGAAGTTGCGAGTACCTGAACTGGGTCCCAGAAAACCGAATTCTTCGTGTCCGATACGCTATACACTGTGTCCGAGTCGTCCTGTGTCGTGTCCAAACAGTGTCCTCCTTAGGGTTTAGAGCTTCTGCGAGTTGTCGGGGACTGCCGGACTGGCCGGGCTGAGGCGGAGGGTGCCGGGGCACGCGGCGCGGCGAGGCGGAGGGCCGGGCGGCCGGCGCTGGCGGAGGTTCTGGCCGCTCGGCTGCGGCGGAGGGCGGCCGGGTCTACGGATAGCTGCTGCGGCTGGTGCTGGCTAGGGCGGGCTGGCCTCGGCGGGGCGAGCGGCTGGCGGCAGCGCTGGAGGGCGGTGCGGGGCAAGGCGACTGGACAGCGGGCGGCAGCGTCACGGCGAGTTCAGGGGCGGACGGCGCGAGGGGAGGAAAAATGGGTGGCCGGAGGAGCTCTTATAGACCGGAAAGGGAGAGGAGAAGTCGTCCGGTGCAGGGAAGAGGGAGGCGGAGGGTCGAGGACGTTACGCAGCGGCGAGGCGGCGCGGGTAGGTGAGCGGGCGGCGGCCGTTACCGGCGGCGGGGAGTGAAAGAGTCGGGGTCGGCTGTCGTTTGGGGGGAGAATGAGATGTGGGCCGGGTCGGGCTTAGCGGGTCGGGTCTGACCCGGATCCGACCCGCTAAGGGTTGGGCTCGGGTTGGTTTAACTGAACCGGCCGGTTCGGTTCGGTTCATTAAACCGGGTCGGTTTAATTAACTGGTTTAATTTAAAATTAATAATTAATTAGTTTTAGAGCTCTAAAAATCCATCCGGGGTCCAATAAATTCCCGGAAAAATATCCTATGTCCAGTTTTTATTTTTACACCACAATTTATTATTTTCATAATATTTTAACAATATATATTATCATTTAAAAATCATTGAATAATTAAAACACCTGATTTAAATTACAGAAAAAATCCGAGAAAATTCCAGAAAATTCATAAAAATCCAAATTTTATATTTTGAAAATCAGGGGGATTACAAGCTGAGGCGCAGGGGCCGGGGCAGCGGGACGCGGCGGGTGTCACGGTGGCGGCGGCGCTGGCTAGGGTTCCGGAGTTGGGGGCTCGGGGTCGTCCGACACGGCGGAGGAGGGGGCTGGCTGCTGGGGACGGAGTCGGTGGCGGCGGCTGGGGCCGCTGGCAGTGTCACGACCCAATTCCGTAGAATCAATTGAGGCGTCCCCCGAATCGTGACCGCCGTGCGGGCCTGGAGTTGCGCCCGCACAAGGCTTTAATGATTTGCATAGCAAGCACATATTCAGAGTACGCAGATAAATTGAAACACAGATTTGAAACATGGAAAAGTTCTCTTTATTTATAATGAACATCTATTACAAACTCCTGAACGAGTCAGCTAATATGCCAAACGGCTTACAAAAGAGATGACTCAAAATAAGATAGCAGTCCCGTACATTACATACCTTTATAAACTCAAAATGATAAGGACCTCCAGGCTGGAGGATAGCTTTGCCACGGAGCTGCATTTGTGTATGAAGAGTTGCTGCTCCTGTCTTCAAAATACTTCGGAGGCGCGGTGAAGATGCGCCAACAGCTGGACTGGATCGGTAGACGACTTCGGCTCCTCGCTCGGTTCACCTTAGTGCGGAGAACCTATTTCAACGAGGGTCAGCAAATCGAAACATGCTGGTGAAGGCGAGCTAGCCGAACTATACCAATCAACACGTTGTTTAATAAAGCATGCATATTTGTGGGTTTCTATCTTGCCTTAGTTCATTTACAAGTAAGCAGCATATAGAATTTACTGAAATGAACGTGCCACCGTTCGGTGGATTTTACCTGACCGTCTGAATTACCTGCACAATACTTACCATGCCTTCCCTGCCACGAAGACACAAGTTAGTATGCAACAGGTTTAAATATACAAGATGATCCCGGTGTGCACGCACACCCGAATCGACTTCTGCGAAATCCCACACGTCCGTATCGACGACGCGCACGTATCTGTGAAGACCGCGCGCGACCAAGTCATCCCGTTTGGCGGGGCGTACTCAGTTCCGGGGTAAAACAGGGCATTGTTTTTCCTGTTTTTGGATCGCGGTGTGCGATCACCACAGGACGCGATGCCCCGAGCGGTTTGTCCGGACACCGAGAGGGTCATACAGGCTTCGCAACGCAATTGACGGAATTAAAATCAGAGCTACGAGCAAGAAGATATGAGTACCTGAACAGGGTCCTCGGAAACCGGGTTCACGGTGTCCGACACGACACAGGATACTGTGTCCAAGCCGTGTCCGGCTGACACGAGCTAGGGTTAGGGTTAGGGCTCTGGACGGCGGAGACGGCGGCTCTGCGGCGGCCGGGCTGAGGCGCAGGGGCCGGGGCAGCGGGGGCACGCGGCGGCGCGCAGGCGGCTGGGCGGAGCGGGACGCGGCGGGTGTCACGGTGGCGGCGGCGCTGGCTAGGGTTCCAGAGTTGGGGGCTCGGGGTCGTCCGACACGGCGGAGGAGGGGGCTGGCTGCTGGGGACGGAGCCGGTGGCGGCGGCTGGGGGCGCTGGCAGCGGGCACGGCGGGGAGGCGGTGGCGGCGTGGGGGTTCGTCGAGTAGGGGGTGGCCGGAGAAGAGAACGGGGAGGAAATTATATAGGTGGAGGGGAGCGGAGCCGAGCGGGGGAGGCGGAGGAGAGGGGGATCGTGGCCGAGGGGTGCGGGGGCGTGGGCCGGACGGAGCGGCGGGTGGCGCTGCCGGCGAAAGCGGCGTGGGAAGCGGGAGCCGCGCGGGGAGTGGGGAGACTGGGTCGGGTGAGGAGCCGGGTCGGGTTCGCGGGCGGGTCGGGTGCGGGCAGACCCGACCCGACCCGATAGGGGAGCGGGCCGGGCCGGCCTGCGGGCCGAGGGAATGGGCCGGGCTATTAGGGTTTAGGATTTAGTTTAAAAATCAATAAATAAATAATAATAATAATAATTAGAATAAATAAATAAATAAATAAATAATTGATTTAAATCATTAAATAATCAAATAAATAATTAAATAATTATTTTTAGGTGTTTAAAAATAGGTCCGGGGCCCAATAAATTCCAGAAAAATTATCCTAAGTCCAGTTTTTCATTTTACACCCAAAAATATTATTTTCATAATATTTTAATATTGTTTATTATCATTTAAAAATCATTTAATAATTAAAAGCCTGTTTTTAATTACAGAAAAATCCCAGAAAATTTTAGAAAATTGAGAAAATCCAAATTTAAAAATTCTTGAAAAATTAGGGGGTTTACATATATATATATTTATATATATATAACATATAAGTATATATATATAATATACATACATATACATATACATATAACTTATATAATACAGTACTATATATATATATATATATATATATATATATATATATATATACACTACTATAATTAATAGCTATTACATATGTAGAAGTATAGCTTACATATTTATATATAACACATAGGTAAATAAATATATGATACTCTAACACACACACACATATATATATATATATATATATATATATATATATATATATATATATATATATATATATATATATATATATATATATATATACACTACTATAATTAATAGCTATTACATATGTAGAAGTATAGCTTACATATTTATATATAACACATAGGTAAATAAATATATGATACACTAACACACACACACACATATATATATATATATATATATATATATATATATATATATATATATATACATAGCAATATATATATACACACATAATTATATATTATAAAGACTAGGAACAATAGAATTAGATCTATAAGTAAATTGTCCAAACACATGGAGTGCATCACTCCCGTATCCCACTAGATCTAGGATACGCTTGCGACACGAGTCCACCACACATCCAAACGTACCCCGAAGGACACGAGCAAGTCTAACATATTATTTATGAACAATACGAAGAGTCAAACATAAATCTATGTGTCCGTGTCAAAATATGATATGCACAAAGTCCCGTGTCGGAAGAAAAATCCCCAAAATAACACGTATCACCAAATTATTGGGATACAACCTACACGTGCCCAATTGTAGACAAGACACTAGCTCCAAACACACAAGAATATGCCAAATTGATCTATAGGATCAATTGATACACACAACAAATGTCAATATCAGAATTTTCCTAAAATTGACACAAAAAGTACCATAATTTTCTCAATAGGCTTTATATGAACACCAAACCAAATTCTATGGGTATCCTATGCATATGGGTTAATTTCTCATGGTTAAATCTCAGATTTAGAACCTAAATTAAGGAGAAAAACTGAATTGTACCTATTGGAAGATGAATTTCTAATGAAACCTCCAAAATTGGTAAAATGAGCCTTCAACTTGTAGATCCTTGCTCCTCTTTGTAGATTCATGCTTTCTTCTTGTAGATTCTTGCTCTGCTAGTCTCCAATGGTGATTTGAAAAGGAATTAGGGAGAAATTTGGTAGAGATTTGATAAAATTTGGTTGAAAAAAATTCTAGATCTAGATTTGGAATAAAAAATAAAGAGAGAGAAAATTTTCATCCCCTTTATATAGGCCTCACTTGTCCCCTCTCTCAAGTTACTATGTAAAGTCTAAAATACCCCTTGGGGCCTCTCATCAAAAAATTAATTAAGGAGGGAAACTTCTAGTCTAATGGGTTTAACATAATTAATCACCCTCCTAATGGTTGGGCTTTTAATTATTGGGCTCAATTCTAACTAGAATTAAATGTTGGTCCATGAGTCTAAACTAACTAGTTAGGTCCACTAACACAAGTCCAAAAATAAATCTAACATGTTAATAATAAATAAATAATACAATAAATAAATATTTAATATGCACAATATTTAATTAATTACCAAATGACTAAAATACCCTTTCCTAGAAAATATAGTAGTGACAAATCTACCCTCCTTAGAAAACTTTTGTCCTCGAAATTAAAACTCTCACCCCTCTCTCTTGGGCCAGTCATATCCTATTCATACAAATCTTACTATGGTCAAACCCCATTAATCACAGTCTAAAATAGTATATATCCAATAACATACAATCCTACCATTCTACTGAAAGAGAAATCATACTTGGATATAGTCTCTTAACTATCATGAAATCAGTCTTTGTCCTGCTGGGGTGTCTCCCTCTACTGGTATGGGATAACCTGCTATGCCACATGTGGCCTATTCCATCACACTAAGCATTCACTAACCATCAACGTAGTCAAGATATTCTTAATACTGATGGTTACGAAATACTAGTGATATACTCTAATTCTAGGTCATGGACATGCTTAACTCACTTGCACTTGCTACTTATGATACTATATAAAATACTGCTAAGATACTACCTTCTTGTTCTGTTTCAATTCTTGTAATCACCAAAATTTCTCAACCATTTTCTTACAAGGAACACTTGTATACTTTTTCAATCATGTGTTTTATTAGCACACCCTCGTCCAACTTTAATACTCTCAATAGGATGCCTTACTTAATGTAACCTCCGTATCCTGAAATTCGTGCTTAAATATTATTTTTAGGTTAATTTGGGGCTAGTGGAATTTTTCCATAATTTTTTGTTAATTAAAAACTAGTAATCTTAATTTTCTAGGACTTTCAATAATTTATTTTAGGTTCAAATATATTTAAAAATATCTCAAACTTTTATTTTAGGTTCTAAATAATAAAATATATTTTCTAGAATTTTTTTGGAATTTTCTGATTATTTTTAGCATTTATTTTGAGTTAATTATAAAAAACTGAATTAAAAACTATTTTCTGAAAAAGAAAACCCAAAAAGAAATTATTTCTGCCCAGTCAGCAAACAGGGGGCCCACCTGTCAGCCTCCAGTAGTGAACAGTGTCGGGCCCGCCTGTCAGCTACCGCGGGTGAAGCCGAGCCGAGCCGCGTCCAAGTCCGAGTCGGACTCAGCTGAGCCGAGCCGCATGGATCTACGATCGCTGGATCTGGGCGGGGAGCCACGGATGGCTGCCACGTGGCAAGCTCCTGAGCCGCGGCTGCTCTTTCTCTCTCCTCTATATATATATATATATATATATATATATATATTAGTTTAGTTATTTTCTAGGATTTTTCTTCAGCCGATTTTTGGAGAATTGTCATCTAGGGTTCCTTCATCTTCCAGAAGCCATTGCGTATAGCTCCGGACTCCAAACGAGGCCTAGTTTTTTATGTTAGAAAGATATTGAGGTTAGCTTTCTGATTATATAATTTTTTTTACTAAATTGTGATTATTAAATTCTGGAAAATTTGTAGAACACAGTATGTCTGAAAATAGACGTGTTTTGATGTTTTTGTGATTTTGGGAGAACCAGGAATCATAATCATGAACCGTTTAAAGTTTTGGAAAGCTAATGTCGAGATCATTGACATATGTTTTTCCCAAAATTTATTTCGAAGTATTTTTATACTGTTAATTCTGTAGAACTTCTAGGTTAGAATTTAACCATCGGTGCACGATACGAAACTTGTATGTGCCATAATTTCCAAACAAATTTGAATTCGGACGAGCCGTAAATTCCAACATGTTTTTGACGCTGAAATCTATAGGAATTCATGCATGAAAGTCGAGTTTGTGTCGGTTGACTTTTCGGTCAACAGATTGTCTCGATTTGCGTGCCATGAGTCTCGAGTTGATAAAATTCAGTTCCTTTGGACAAAATTTAGAAATTAACCTAAAAATCAGAATAATAAGATTAAAATAGGATTTTATAGTAATTATTTCAGAATTAAAATAAATTATCTTTTGACATGGTAAGTTTGTAATACATAGGCTATTGGACTGTGACTTGGACTCTGATTCATACCAGCAGCAGGACTCCAGGCGAGTACATTCTCTGACAGTTTCCATTATGTTGATTATCTCTATAATTCTTGTTTTATAGCATATATGACTCTGACACTGTTCTTTACACGAGTTGGCATCATTGAGACCTGTCACGAGGAGTCGTGATTGGAATCCATCGTGCTAGCTGGGGAAATAGGAAAATGTTAGTAGCTTATGTGATCATACCCAACTTTACATGCATCATAGCTCACCCACACCTCACGTCGGTGCAGCCTGACCATTACATGCCTCATCGCTGTTACATATGGTTAGCCGGACTTGTTGGGGATGAACGCTAATCAATGTAATGAGTCATATAGTCCCAAGCCGATCACATGATATGCTGATGTTTCACACACTTAGATGATTCTTGACATGCATCTTTAGTATATTGATCTAGCATCTCTACATGTTCTAGTTATTGATCTTGTACACACTTATATACCAGTTCATTGTTCTTGCGTGTACTTGGATTTCTATTTCATTGCTAGATGTACATTGAGGATGACATGCTCCAGTATTCATTTATTCCAGTATTCCAGTTATTCCAGCATTTCTTTATTCCATTTATTTTCAGTACATCCATGCTCGTCAGTATTTCTTATTGCCAGTTATTCCTATCTGTCTTGTATTTTTTTACACTGTATTATAGTTTTTGTCAATATGCATGGAACTGCTGTTAGAGGTGTATTTCGTTCCAATCCTGACTGGATATTTTTTCCAGACTGCGACATAGAGGACTTGTTCCGACATACTTGGAGACTTGGATGTTATTGATTGCAGGTTAAATTATTTATTGTTGTTTAGACTTGTCTTGTATTTTATTGCTTGCTTCGATATCTCATCGTGCTTTAGTTTATGTGATTGAGTATATTCCCTATTATATGGTGATATCTGTGTCTCCTTATGGAGTTGGATATTCATGTGAGATTGATTAGATAGTTACATGACCTAGACAACGTTCTACCGCCGATGCTGCGGCGTAGGCTGGACGTACCCACGCTCTCGTACCCCTATACCGGGTGTGGGTCGTGACACGTTTTTAGTGGTGGTCCATGCAGGTCAGACTTCGCAAGTTGTGCGATATCGTGGTAGTGCGACGTCTTAGTTGTACTACTGCGTGCCTGCTATAGAATATAGGACATAGGATACTAGGATGAGAGAGGATACTCAATCACAAAAATTCTTGAGAGATTCCTGGGACGACCCCTTGAGAATCTTATTATAATTTACAATTTAAATCTTTCCTTGTTTCCGTCCGCTCTCGCTTGTTGTTATTGAACTTGATTCTTGTTGATTAGTTATTAAATTAAAATCTTGGTATCATTGTTGAGTTTGATTCTTGTTGACCAGTTGTTAAATTTAATTCTTGGTATCGTTGTTGAGTTGATTTCATATCGAGATAAATTTTATGGGCTAAAATTTACGGTATCATCTGATGACATATGTTGATGAGGACAGTGAGAAAGGTAAAACGTCTACTTTGGTTATGGACCCTAGAGTTTATCGCAGCCATATTAGCTGTCGTGACGAGAACGTAGGAACATGACTTGGATATACATACTATAGTTATGAAACTTAGAGTCTCTCGCAGCCATACCGGTTGGCGTGGCGAAGATTCTAGATGACATGATTATAGAGTTGCATACCTTAGTTACGGAACCTATCGTTTATCGCATCTATGCTTACTGGCGTGGCGAGGATTCTGAGTGTCATAATTTTAGACAGACGTGTATGATTATCAGGTTGTATCTTAAATTGGTTCTTAAAGTATCATCTCAAGACTTATCTATTTCTGTTATTCCAGGACTTTGTTCCATCGCTTCTTTTCTTTACTAGCAGTAAAGATACCTTCAGTCCTTAACCCAGTTCTTTTGAGCCTTATTTCTTTAAGGATCCTTGTTAGTGTGATAATTAGTGACTTGCAATTTTGGTTGTGTCTTGTATTAGTTTGACTGAGTGTGACTTGTGAGTTTGTAAGTGTTTCTTAGTTGGACATGTGAGCAGTAGGCATTAATCTAGAGATACCCATAGTATAGTACCTTGTAGCAATAGTTCTATGATAGGTGTTATTATAGTTAATATTGGTACTATAGGTAGAAGAAGGAGTAAGAGTATCAATGATGGTTCCAAGAGTTAGTATCATAGTCAGCATACCCGTCCTGGATAGTCATGAATTTATGTAATGGGATGATCTATGTAAACAATTAAGTATCAAGGAATTGTGTTAAAGATTAATGGAGCATGATGTTCAATTTGATGATTGATTACTTGGGTGTGTCAAGAGTAAATAAATGTATATGCATAAAGGGTATTAATGAGATGTCATGAGTAAAAAAATATCAGGATTGGTAATGAAAGTTGTGAAGTGTATCACAGATTAGTATAACAGTCTGTAAAAGATTTAAGAGAAGATACATATACATAAATCAAGATATGGAACCATATGCCTGCCCTTGAGATTGAAGTAAAGCATGGATATTATAGAAAGTGCAAGTAATCGTGAGTTGTAATAAGTTTGATGAAATAATCTAATGATGAAGCTAGTGTTACCATACCAATAGTGCTAGTAATTCTATATCAAAGATTTGTTGAGCAATGTGCTAATAACAGTAAGTACTTCATAATTAGATTGGCGTATCAAGTAATATAGATAGAAAATCATTGGAGAAATACGTGTGATGATAACTTTGATCACTTAGAAGTAATAGTGCAAGTAATTTGGGCAGTACAAGTTTCAGTATACAGTTGAGAGTTGTAGACAATGGGTGTATTTGAGTGCACCTTTAGTATTAGAGACTGTGAGCATATATGTGTACTTAGATGCTTGTGGATTAAATTATAATTTGAAGAGTGGAAATGAATTTCAATTTAAAAAAAAATGAGGAGTTGAGTTTTTATGTTATTAAATTTTGAGGTTTCAAAGTCAATTCAATAAACATAGTCAAAGCTATAAAGATTTTTAGAAGTGATTAAAATTTTATTTCGATATTGGAATATTTGACTTTTGAGGAAAGTATATGCATTTTATTGTAAATTTTTCAAAAAGTTAAATTTGATAATTTTATTTTGAAGATTAAATTTTATGATGGGTAAGAAATGTGTATTAGTGGATGATGTGCATGTGTAAGGATCTGTTGACTTAAGAATGCTTGAGATGGCACTGCAAACAGACTTGGGTGTCCATCTAGAGTTGCATTAGAAGGTGCAATACTTAGTATGGTGTGTTGCACTTGGTGTGCACTTAAGTGATAAGAACAACTTGTATAAACAATTGCAGTAGGTAAGAGAGCTACCAGTGAGTGTGCTTGTAGTAGAAACGGTAGTACCAAGGGATAGAGGTATCAAACTTTGGATACATTATTAAACTATGGTTGTGTTAGAGATTCTTGGTATCATATCTAGGTATCAATAAACAGGTGTATGCAATGAGGATGTATCCCTGGATATCTTGTGGACTAGTAATTAGTTGATATGGGTATCAGTGTATAGAGATAGGAATTAGTGAGTGAATGTGCCAGAGTTAAGTGTATATTAGAGGATTAAGATGTCCAAGTAATGGGTTAGAAGGCTATGTTCTGTTCTTTCCTCATATTCCTTTTCCATCTGTTTGTTTGATTGATTGATTCCTTAGTACCATAGCTTGTATCAATAATTTTCTTGTTAGAATATAGCTGGTAGTACACCCCGACAGATACTGCAATACCATGACAAAAGTGACCATAACCATGTATGTTTTCTCTAGATTGTATATTGTATGACGGTAGGTAGGATTTTCTTAGACCTTGATTGTTGGGGGTTTGACCGTGGTGAAGAATTAATGAAGAGGATATGACTTGACAAAGAGAGACAATGTGCCTTAAATTTTGAGGATAAATATTTTTTTAAATGAAGAGAGTTGAGAATTTAATATGGCAGAATTGACGATTTCGTTAAATCATTGAATTTTATGAAGATTTGGTATGATTGAATGTCACTAACATTTGAGAAAATTAAGGAGATTATCATTATATTCATTGGCCTGCAAGTTATGAATTTATGTTTTAAATATTGCATTTGAAGATTTCGTAAGTACTACATTGTTTGAGTATTGTGTGGAAAAAAAAATCAAGGATTAAGATCACTAATGGATTATTGTTGAATTCAAATTTTGGGATAAGATTTTTTTAAAATTTTATAAATATGCATTGATGGAATTTCAATTAAAGGATTGATAGTAAATTTTGTATTCAGTGATTTACTCAAAATTTGAGGAGTAAGATGATTAATGGATTAGTGTGTGAAATTCAAACTTTTTGGACGAGATTTTTAAATTTTATAAATATACATTGAGTGGATTTAAAATTAGAGGATTGAATATTAAGTTTTGTATTTAGTGATTAGCATAAATTTTTGAGGAGATTTTGATAAGAATGAAATTTGATTTTTTTAATTTTAAAGGTTTGCGGGAATATGATACTTCTAGAATTTTGAAAAGTTGTGAAAAAACAATATGGATTAGTTCATGATTGTATGATTTGATGAATTTAATTTTGATGGTCAAAAAAAAAATAATTGAGGATTTTAAATTTGAGGACAAATTTTTTTTAAGGTGGGTAGACTTGTAACCTCCGTATCCTGAAATTCGTGCTTAAATATTATTTTTAGGTTAATTTGGGGCTAGTGGAATTTTTCCATAAATTTTTGTTAATTAAAAACTAGTAATCCTAATTTTTTAGGAATTTCAAGAATTTATTTTAGGTTCAAATATATTTAAAAATATCCCAAACTTTTATTTTGGGTTCTAAATAATAAAATATATTTTCTAGAATTTTTTGGGAATTTTCTGATTATTTTTAGCATTTATTTTGAGTTAATTATAAAAAAAAGAATTAAAAACTAATTTCTGAAAAAGAAAACCCAAAAAAAAATTATATCTGCCCAGTCAGCAAACAGGGGGCCCACCTGTCAGCCTCCAGCAGTGAACAGTGTCGGGCCCGCCTGTCAGCGACCGCGGGTGAAGCCGAGCCGAGCCGTGTCCAAGTCCGAGTCGGACTCAGCTGAGCCGAGCCGCGTGGATCTACGACCGCTGGATCTGGGCGGGGAGCCACGGATGGCTGCCACGTGGCAAGCTCCTGAGCCGCGGCTGCTCTTTCTCTCTCCTCTCTATATATATATATATATTAGTTTAGTTATTTTCTAGGGTTTTTCTTCAGCCGATTTTTGGAGAATTGCCATCTAGGGTTCCTTCATCTTCCAGAAGCCATTGCGTATAGCTCCGGACTCCAAACGAGGCCTAGTTTTTTGTGTTAGAAAGATATTGAGGTTAGATTTCTGATTATATAATTTGTTTTAAGAAATTATGATTATTAAATTCTGTAAAATTCATAGAACACAGCATGTCCAAAAATAGACGTGTTTTGATGTTTTCGTGATTCCGGGAGAACCAGGAATCAGAATCACAAACCGTTTAAAGTTTCGGAAAGCTAATGTTGAGATAATTGACATATGTTTTTCCCAGAATTTATTTCGAAGTATTTTTATACTGTTAATTCTGTAGAACTTCTAGGTTAGAATTTAACCATCGGTGCACGATACGAAACTTGTATGTGCCATAATTTCCAAACGAATTTGAATTCGGACGAGTCATAAATTTCAGCATGTTTTTGATGCTGAAATCTACAGGAATTCATGCATGAAAGTCGAGTTTGTGTCGGTTGACTTTCCGGTCAACAGATCACCTCGATTTGCGTGCCATGAGTCTCGAGTTGATAAAATTCAGTTCCTTTGGACAAAATTTAGAAATTAACCTAAAAATCAGAATAATAAGATTAAAATAGGATTTTATAGTAATTATTTCAGAATTAAAATAAATTATCTTTTAACATGGTAAGTTTGTAATACATAGGCTATTGGACTGTGACTTGGACTCTGATTCATACCAGCAGCAGGACTCCAGGCGAGTACATTCTCTGACAGTTTCCATTATGTTGATTATCTCTATAATTCTTATTTTATAGCATACATGACTCTGACACTGTTCTTTACATAAGTTGGCATCATTGAGACCTGTCACGAGGAGTCGTGATTGGAATCCATCGTGTTAGCTGGGGAAATAGGAAAATGTTAGTAGCTTATGTGATCATACCCAACTTTACATGCATCATAGCTCACCCACACCTCACGTCGGTGCAGCCTGACCATTACATGCCTCATCGCTGTTACATATGGTTAGCCGGACTTGTTGGGGATGAACGCTAATCAATGTAATGAGTCATATAGTCCCAAGCCGATCACATGATATGCTGATGTTTCACACACTTAGATGATTCTTGACATGCATCTTTAGTATATTGATCTAGCATCTCTACATGTTCTAGTTATTGATCTTGTACACACTTATATACCAGTTCATTGTTCTTGCGTGCACTTGGATTTCTATTTCATTGCTAGATGTACATTGAGGATGACATGCTCCAGTATTCATTTATTCCAGTATTCCAGTTATTCCAGCATTTCTTTATTCCATTTATTTTTAGTACATCCATGCTCGTCAGTATTTCTTATTGCCAGTTATTCCTATCTGTCTTGTATTTTTTTACACTGTATTATAGTTTTTGTCAATATGCATGGAACTGCTGTTAGAGGTGTATTTCGTTCCAATCCTGACTGGATATTTTTTCCAGACTGCGACATAGAAGACTTGTTCCGACATACTTGGAAACTTGGATGTTATTGATTGCAGGTTAGATTATTTATTGTTGTTTAGACTTGTCTTGTATTTTATTGCTTGCTTCGATATCTCATCGTGCTTTAGTTTATGTGATTGAGTATATTCCCTATTATATGGTGATATCTGTGTCTCCTTATGGAGTTGGATATTCATGTGAGATTGATTAGATAGTTACATGACCTAGACAACGTTCTACCGCCGATGCTGTGGCGTAGGCTGGACGTACCCACGCTCTCGTGCCCCTATACCGGGTGCGGGTCGTGACACTTAAATCTTGTTACTGTCTACACAAGGCACCAGCTCTCATATATATTTTTAGATGACATCTTTATATCAAGTTACTCGTGTCTCTCCTCTATATTATTATATTAGTTACTAAAATGCTTGTGCCTAAACTTTCATAATAGTTGAGGTACTCTGTCTCTTGTTACTAGGGTATCTCTTTCTATCTGATATTAGGTGCAACTTATCCTCTAACATTTGTTAATCATCTTAAAGTTCTCATATGTACATTAGTATCACAATAAATACATAATTACCTTCTAGCCATTACAATACCATGATATCTCACTGGTATCCTTATATCTCTCGGACTATTCTCTGATATATACGACCTCTATAATCAAATTTAGCAAGGTACTATACATACTTACTTCTATATATATATATATATATATATATATATATATATATATATATATATATATATATATTTATTTATTTATTTATATATATATTGTCTCCCTCGTCTACTGCTTGGATCACTTGTACTATTACTTCCAAATATCTTTCTATCCATATTAACTGATACACCAATCCAATGTCATTACACAAGGTACTTACTGTTACTAGTACATTACTTAACTAATTCCTGATATAGAAACACTAGCACTAGCTTTCTAACTACACAACATATGCCCTTAATATTCTAGGATACTAGCTTCATCATTAGATCACCTCATCACATTCACTAAAACTCATGATCACTTGTATCCAATGCTCTAGTTATTAACTTCTATAATACACATATTTTACTTCACTCTCAAAGGCAAGCATATTATTTCGTATCTATATTGATGTATATGTATCTCTCCTTAAATCCTTTACAGACTGATATACTAACCAGTGATACTCCACATATTTTCCGTGACCAATCTTAATATTTCTCAACCCATGACATACTATTGAAATTTTTAATACTCAGGCTTTCACTTTCATGAACATTCACACTGACACTCATCACCTACTATGCATCTTACACATAATGTCTATACACTTCTTTCACCTATTGCTTCCTCACATCACTATCCTTAATATCAGGTGATATATCCATCACTAGTCATATACTGGTACACTCCTATCTACTCACATCAACCTATATCACAAGTTCTACTACTTTAGCATAATGTATTCTAATTTCCTCACACTCTCCTATACACTTATGGGTATCATTCTACTATGGCATACTCACTAATACCCATTATGCATATATATTTCTTTACTTTTGACACACCCAAGTATCAACCACCCAATTGAATATCATGTTCCAATCATTCCAACACAATTTCCTTGATATTAAATATTTACATGGCTCACCCAACTACATGAATTCATGACTATCCAGATTGGTATGCTGACTTTGATACTAACTCATGGGACCACTACTGATACTCTCTACTCTCCTTTCTACCATTAGTACCCATACTATTTATAATGACATCTATCATAGAACTATTGCTACAAAGTACTATGTTATGGGTTATCTCTAGATTTATGCCTATTGCTCACATGCCTAACCAAGAACCACTTACAGACTCACAAGCCACACTCCCAACATTTAATACTGATACTCAAGACACAGGCCTAATTGTAATTCACCAATTATCACACTAACAAGGACTCTAATGGAAAGAAGCTCTATAAGGAACTGGACTAGAGAACTGAAGGTATCTCTACTACTAAGCTAAGGAACAATGGAACAAAGTCCTATAATAATAGAAACGAATAAGTATTACTTTAAGAACCAATTTAAGATACAATCTGATAATCATACACGTCTGTCAAAAATCATGATACTCAGAATCCTCGCAACGCTAGTAACCATAGCTGCGATAAACGATAGATTCCATAACTAGGGTATGCAACTCTATAATCACGTCATCTAGAATCCTCACCATGCCAACAGGTATGGCTACGAGAAACTCTAAATTTTATAACTAAGATATGTACATCCGAAGTCAGGTCCCTACGTTTCCGCTACGCCAGCTAATATGGCTACGATAAACTCTATGCTCCATAACCAAAACAGACTTTTTATCTTTCCCACTGTCCTCATCAACATATGTCATTAAATGATACCGTAACTTAGTCCGTAAAATTTCTTTCGATATGGAATCAAACTCAATAACGAACAACAAAAATTAAAATCAACCGATCACCAAGAATCAATTCAACAATCGATCACCAAGAATAAAATTTAATAACAACAAGTGAGGGTAGACGAAAACAAGGAAAAAGATTTGAAATATGAATTGTAATAAGATTCTCAAGGGTCGTCCCAGGAATCTCTCAAAAATTTATGATTGAGTATCCTCTCTCATCCTAGTATCCTATGTCCTATATCCTATCGCAGGCACGCAGTAGTACAACTAAGGCGTCGCACTACCACGATATCGCATAATTTGCGAAGCCTGACCAGCATGGGCCACCACTAAAAATGTGTCATGACCCGCACCCGATGTAGGGATGCAAGTCGGAAATAACGCCCAGCCTACGTCGCAGCATCGGCGGTAGAACGCTGTTTTAGTTAACTATACTATCTAAATATCTCATAATAATATAAAATCTGGCAACAATATCTCACACAAAACTCAATCACAATTTTAAAGCACAAGAAGATATGAAGGAAGTCTAACATAACTATCCATTCAATATATAATAACATCAATAGAAATAATAATCAAAAACTTAAATATAAGCCGAAAATAAATCCGGTATCAAAATGCTAAAGAGAACTAACTATGCTACATAGTGAATTCGGCTAAAACTCCCGGCAGTCACTCCAGAACCAATGGGTCTAACTCTGCACCATCTATAAGTCAAAGTCCATAGTATGTCAGACACCAATCTCTCGGATCATCTGAAAAATATTTTTCAGTAAGGAATGAAGCAAAGTACATCTCTAACAACAGTTCTATTCAATGATATAAACTATGGAGCAGTAAATAGATGTAAATATACAAGATGCCATATACATGTACAAGAGATACGCAATAAAGAAAATACTGGAAATAAATACAAGAATGAACAATATGGCAATGAACAAGAATATACTAATGACTAAGTGAGCAAGTACCAGCTTTAACATGTGATCAGCTTGGGAACTTGATACATAATTTATGGCCTGACTAATCATACGTGCGGTGCATGATTAACACTATTCAAGAGCAAGACTTGATATCAGGAGGGTATGATCACATATCTACACTACATATTCTCCAACCCTGATTGGTATAATGGATCCAACCATGGTAGGGGTGAGCATCGGTGCGGTTCGGTCCAAACCGGACCGAAATTTTCAAAACCGAATTAAACCGAACCGAAAAAGTACGGTTCGGTTATTCCAGTTATTCGGTTCATGGGCCTTGTGTGTAATGGGCCGGGAAGGTTCATTTTACAACGAACAAAATGGCCGAATTGAACGGCCCAACAAATAAAATTATCCTTGGCCCATCCAATATATTGTTGAATGGCCCATTTTACAACAAATAACATCAAACCCAACCTGGACAATCAAATATACAAACCAAATTTCATTTAAAAAAAAATTAAAAATGAAATGCAGTCACAGACTCACACAAAGTGCCAGACTGCCAGTTTTGATATTGTACAAAAAAAATTAAAAATGTACACACAAAACAAATAAAAAAATTACAGACTCACACAAAGGTTCTCCTATTCTCAAGCTCAAACTGTATAAGTTTAACTGTATCAGTTCTCCTAGATAAAAAAATTACAACAATGAAATACAGCTGAGATTTAATTCCTGTCCTCCAATTTCAAACTGGTGCTCATCTCAGTGAATCTCATATCTTCCCCTGGAGGACCTGGACAACAACATCAAAAGAAGATGAAGAAAACTAAATTGTGGCTCAGATAAGGCTCATTTTTGCATCATTGTTTGATGCCATGTAGTATCAGTTCTCCTATTCTCAAGCCATCATCATCATTGCCACTTTATCATGTAATATGTTAGTAAATTTCTCAAGAAAAGAGTAAATAAACTAGCATCGTAGATTTACCAAATGGCTGCATTTTATGCCACGCCATTGTAAATAAACTAGCATCATAAATTTACCAAATGGCTGCATTTTATGCCACGCCATTGTAAATAAACTAGCATCATAGATTTACCAAATGGCTGCATTTTATGCCACGCCATTGTCTGTCGCCAATGGCTGGATTTTATGCCTGGCCAGTAACTAACAGCAAGTCAGCAAGTAACAGGTAGGAGATATTATATAACAAGCAATAACAGCAGTCAGCAGCAGCAGTAACTAACAGCAAGTCAGCAAGTAACAGGTAGTATATATTATATAACAAGCAATAACAGCAGTCACAGCAGAAGCAGCAACTAACAGCAAGTCAGCAAAGTAATAGGTAGTATATATTATATAACAAGCAATAACAGCAGTGAGCAGAAGCAGCAACTAACAGCAAGTCAGCAAAGATGAGAACAGCAAGAAAAAAGCAGCAGTAACCAAGTTTTCAAGAAAACACTTCAGAACCAGTACACTAAAATTATTAAAATGCATATATAATTTACAAAACATTTAGATGCATATATAATTCACAAAAAAATTACAATAACAAAAATGAAGCATATCTAATTACTAATTTACAAGAACATGTACATGCATATCTAATTTGCACATTTTATCAAAATAACTCTACTAATGTAACTGATCTACTCATCTGACAAATAAAATATTGCTAACAAGATAAATAATAAATAAAGGAAATATATTGCTATATCCAGATTCCAGACTTTAAATATTTTTTCATAAATAATAAATGAGAGAAATATATTGCCAGAAATAATAAGATATAAGAAATGTATTACAAGTTACTGATCTACACATTTAATCTAAACATGAAACATTTTATCTAAACATGCATAATAAGAAACAAAAAAAAATGTATAATTATGCTAAATATAATAAGAAACAGAAATAAAAAATGTATAATTATGCTAAACATTTGATCTAAACATGCTGCATGCATAAGAAACATAAACAGAAATACATTAACTAACATTTGTTATTTTTAAACATGCTGCATGCATAAGAAACATAAACATAAACATAAACATGCTGCATGCATAAGAAACATAAACAGAAATATTACCTAGCTATATTGCTAGATCCCGACTCCAGAAGTTCAGATCCGTAGATCTTACAAAAAAATTTGAACAAGTTAGGAGAAACAAATAATAAACAAAATTATTATTTAGATGCATATATAATTCTGTTTAGAAAAATTTGAACCAGTACACTAAAATTATTAAAATGCATATATAATTTACAGAACATTTAGATGCATATATAATTCACAAAAAAATTACAATAACAAAAATGAAGCATATCTAATTACTAATTTACAAGAACATGTACTGATGTACATGCATTGATGCATATCTAATTTGCACATTTTATCAAAATCACTAATCATGAAGCATATCTAAATACTTCATAACCAGTACACAATAATTATTAAAATGCACACAATTCAACAATATACAAACAGTTCAAGAAAACACTTCAGAACCAGTACACTAAAATTATTAAAATGCATATATAATTTACAAAACATTTAGATGCATATATAATTCACAAAAAAATTACAATAACAAAAATGAAGCATATCTAATTACTAATT